>JARWIR010000072.1:0-1200000 GCA_029959085.1 Nemophila menziesii | reverse complement strand
GGAAAGACTTTGAAATATTTATTTGGTTTTTATGACTCTAAACAGACTTAAATTATAGACAGGAAAGTAAAATAGGATCGATAGAAGCTTATGATATTTTAGCTTGAGAACTAGCAAGTAATCCCCACTAGCCTTGTTCTACGTTTATTACCTAAAGGAGAATAGTGTGGTATACAATAGCTGGGATTCTAAATTCCTCCTAACCTCCTTTCGGGTGGAATAGGAGGCTCAAAACTTGGTGGTTAAATTAAACCCTAATGACTATCTAGTTAGGCAAGCACTTCCGGATCACTACCGCACATTAGACGATTATGTGGTGTTTTCCACAATTGAATCCCTCTTCCGGATGTTAACTTAATTACTATGGTAATCCTAACATGCGCATCTCAAGAACTACAGACATTAATTCAAACACATAATACAGGGCTATCACTACCAAATTCAATTTAATGTAAAAGGACATCCCAAATTAAATAACATATAAAACAAGTCTAGGGTTCATACCAATATGCTAATCTCAAACTAAATTAGTTCTTAAGAAATAAATAAGAATACCGAATTACAAACAGGAAGGGTAGGAATGACATGAACAGCTTCCAAGCTCCTTCTTCTCTTCTTCTCTCTTGATCTAGGCTTTCTCTTGGTCTTTAGATGATTAGGGACTGACCAAGGATGATTTCTCTAAGGTAGGAATGGATATATATAGGCTCTTGATCGAAAGTAGGAGTAATCCCCAAGTTAAGGAGTTCTGATCTTACCAAAATTCGTATTCCTAACTTGTAGGAAGGGATAAACCTTAGCATATATTGATTTGGTCATATCTCCTTCATTACCTATCAGAATTTAATGTTCTTTGTATGGAAACACCGTGTTTGAAACATCTATCTGCTCATATAAAAATATCTTCCTAATTCCAGAATGTTTTTCTGCAGTAAATTAATAAGTGGACGTAAGTGGTGTTTTGGCAGCTCCTTTACTTTCCAAATATATCCAAACTTATCCTTTTTTACTTTGACTAAGGGATTTCCTTTACTTTTCAACTTCAAATCAGTTTCCATAGATAAAATAGCTTCCATATACCTAAGTTCTACACAAATAATACACAAATTACGCGAAAAAGCTCATAAAATAACAAAACACCTAAAACTAGACAAGAAAGTGTAAAGTATGAATAAATGGGGGAAATACCAAAATTAATAACTACATAACCCTAAAATGATGTCTCAAGTATATAATAGTATATCACAAATAGAGAGACATCAGTAACCTAATTCTGATTTAACTAGGAATATGCATGGAGAGGCATGTTAGTACGTGGGTGGTCAGGGCCAGCTTTCGCGCACCATGACTATCCCACAGGAATATGCAAGCATTATCATGCATATTTCCGAGTAAATCAGAACTAGGTTACCCATGTTCAGAGAGGGGTTCAAACTTTGTACCTCTCACTTTACACCCTTTAGGGAGGAGATTCAAACGTTGTACAATCCCTTTAAGTGCTGAAAAAATAGCAAGACCCTGCCCAGTTGATGAGAATTGACTAATGTTGGAAGTGTCTTTGTTTCAAATCAGGAGTTTGACAAATTAGGAAGGCATACAAATATTCCAATTATTCATCTATTTGTCTTATTAATCATAATGTTCTAAAATGTTATTTATTTTAAATTTTTAAGACATTTTATCCTAAACTTTCTATTATTTCCTTTATTATAAATTATACTTTTAATAAATATTAAGATTATTACCCGACAAGTCTTGAATACCCCTCTTAAAGACTAAAAGCCCCTATAATGTTAAGTCTTTTTCGAACAAACCTATGATATTAAAATTAAACTATCCTATTTTTTTAACCCCATATACCTCCTATTTATATCTACATATATATTTATAAAATTCACATATTCTAGTTTAAAACCTATAGATTATCTCCTCTCTCCTCTTATAGAAGCGTTATTCTTCATTTCTAACCATTTCAAATCCAAAACTTCTCCTATCTCCTCCAAAACTTCTTCTCTCTCCTCTTGTTCTTGATTCCAGGTGCAGAACAAGATTAAGCTCGTGAATGATGGAAAAGTACTTCATAGCAAATTTGTTCACAAAGTTGCAAAAATGGAGCATTAATCCCCACAACATTTTTGTTTTTAGCTCCGCAACAACCATGGACGAGGAAGCCATGCGAAAATGGAGTAGAATATACACAACATATTCTATTTTTTAGCTCCACAGTAGCCATGGGTGAGGAAGCTATATTGATATGTGTTCAAGCTTTTTCACAGTAGATCAATTCGAGCATGAGGTTTGTTCTACATATGTTTCATAGTCAAGAATAATAAAGTCTTTTGGAATAACAAGGTTATCTACTTGGACGAGTACGTCCTTGATTACTTCCCACAGGTTGGTTGTTGATTAATCCGTAGATTGTAAGATTACAGATGTTGGTTTTACGTCTCCAATACCGGTCTTCTTGAATACACTTTTGGGCATGAGATCCACACTCGCTCCCAAATCACACATCGCCTTTCCTTATAATACACCACCTATTTTGATTGGGAGATTAAAACTTCCAAGATCTTTAAGCTTTGTTGGTAACTTTCACTAAACTTGCGCCGATATCCCTTCGTTGAGTGCCATAGTCTTAGATTCTGTGAACTTGTTCTTATTGGACGGTGTCTCTATGCAGAATCGATGATAGTTTTGCTTTCCTTTCATAGCTTCGAGTAAAGGGACGTTGATTTTCACTTGATTTGACGTCTCTATACTCTTATTATAAGAGTGATCAGATAAGTGGTTTGTAATGGATAATAGAAATATGAGGGTTGTGGTCTAGTCCTTCTTTTCTCTTCCATTCTTGGTGCATCAACTACCTCACTTGGCTTCTCAATCTCATCTTTCTCAACCTCTTCAACCCGATCTTCAACAATTATCTCATCTAATTTCATCTCATTTACGTTTAACTTGGTTGGTTTAACTTATTTCGTAACCTCCACTTTACTAGACGTAGATGGTGGTGATTCATTTATCTTTTCAGCTTGAAGACTAATAGTATTACATAATTCATGACCAACCTTGTCGTCAACGTATTGTATCTTTTTCATGTTAGCATTTGTACTTTGGGTCCATTGCAAGAGTTGACTTTGCATTTGTTCTATGACTATACTGAGCTACATCACTTTTTGCTCTAAAAGTTTATTTTGTTGTTGCAGACCTTGTACTACTACTTCATTGGCATCGGTCCTCGCATCACTTTTGATCATATTGTCCTTTAAGAAATTGATGAATTGACTAATAGTCTCTTTTAACTCAGTGATATCTTCTTGTGGATGTGATAGAAGTGCCATTGGAGCTTGACTCTCGGTGTATGCATTGTAGCATGGTGGTTGGTTAGCTTGATTTTTATAGGCTTGTTCACGCATATATAGTTGTTAAAGTGGCGCTTGATAAACAGTCTCTTGTGTCGACATTGATATGAATATTTTTGAATAGCAACCCTACTTGGAATTGATTGTTGGATTTGATAACCTTAGTGATAATTCCTAAAGTTTTCCTGATGTCCCATGAAATATCCACGGGTTGCGTTCACGGCCTTCACCTCAGACTCTTTGCTTTGGTATTTTTCTCAACAATCGTAGCGAGTCGCTGCATTTGATCTTGAAAGCTAGAAAATTTAGCCTCTATATTAGTATTAGTGGTGGGAGCTTATGATTGTGGCCAACTTATCTCGGTTTTGATAATTCTCTCCATACCATTCCTTGCTTCATTTAAATCCATGGAGACAAAACCACCACGACCCCGATCATCTACTCTCAGTGTTGACTCTTGAACTGAGTCCTTTATAGAACATGGTTAACTGTAATTCTGGCGTGTATCCGTGTAGTGGACATCTTGCCAACTTCTTTTGAAATCTCGTCCATGCTTCGCCAACACTCTCACCGGATTCTTGTAAGAAATTTATAAGCTCTAATTGGTCCTTCAGTCGCATACTTGTAGGATAAAATCGATCAAGGAATCTTTCTTGAAGCTTGTCCCAATTTGATATTAGCTTGGGATGTTGATCATCTAACCAATTGCTCGCAGTTCCAGTCAAGAAGAATTGAAACATGAAATAATACATATGTTCTTGCGTGACACCTTCATTAGCGTAGGCCTCACAGATTAAATGAATTTCTAAATAGAACAGACTGGATCTTGATGTGTAGCACCACTATAATTCCCATAGCTCGCGAATTGATTAAGCATGCCCTAATCAGGCTTGAATTGAACGGCTTGAGTAGCTGGAGGGCGGATCCCTATGGGTTGCACTCGAAATGTGCCTGGAATGACTATCTCTAACCATTGATTAACCATCTGAAATTTTGAAAAAGACAAAAACAAAAAAGAAAAGCGTAAAATAGGACAACTAAAACTAAGACACTAAGTAAAAACACAAAACTAATGATGTAGTTCCCGGCAGCGGCGCGAAAAATTTGGTGGTGGCAAAGGTGTGATAAAATAATAGATATAAATAAGAGAACAAACACCTTAAACTACCACGATAAACTCTCGGCAAGTGAACCAATTGTTTGCAAGTAATGTGTAAGTAAAACAGATATTGATCTCAGTAACTATGATGTTAGGCTATAAATAGTGTTATTACTAAGTGGACTAGAAATAATTGTTAAAATAATACGCACAGATGCTAAAATATTTATTTGGTTTTTATGACTCTAAACAACTAAGACTTAAATTAAAAACAAGAAATTAAAATAGCATCAATAGAAGCTTATGACAGTTTACCTTGAGAACTAGCAAGTAATCCCCACTAGCCTTGTTCTATGTATATTATCTAAGGGAGAATTGTGTGATATACAATAGCCGGGATTCTAAATTCTTCCTAACCCCCTTCCGGGTGGACTTAGAAGGCAACCTCTCCACTATCAGGGGACTTGGTTAAAGGAACCCTGCGCAATGATCGGTGCTTAAGTTAAACCCTATTGACTATCTAGTTAGGCAAGCCCGTCAGGATCACTACCGCACATTAGACGATTATGTAGTGTTTCTATAACTAAACCCCCCATCAGGGTATAAACTCGAGTATTGGGTAATCCTATACATGCGCATCGCAAGAACTACAAACATTGATTCAAAGCATATAATACAAAGATATCACTACTAATTTCAATTAAATGTAAAAGGGCATCCCAAATAAAATAACATATATAACAAGTCTAGGGTTCATACCCATATGCTAATATGAAGCTAAATAGAATTAGTTCATAAGGAAGATCTAAGAGTAAAGAATTACAAATGGGAAGGATTGGAATGGCATGAACAGCTTCCATGCTCCTTCTTCTATCTTCTCTCTTAATTTAGGCTTCCTTTTGGTCTTTAGATAATTAAGGACTGATAAAGGATCCAAGGATGATTTTCTTAAGGTACAAGAGATGTATTTATTGGTGTTAGGTAAAAATCTTGGAGTGGAAGTCAAGTTATTAGAGTCATGTTCCTTTTTAAATCCGTTTCCTAAAATATAGGACATGATAAACACTGCTCAATGATTTGGTCATATATCCTTCGTTACTTTATCGGATTTTTGCGCACTTTATATGGAAACGAACATAATTCAAAGATCTGTATGCTTATAAAAAGTCTCCTCCAGATTCGTAATAGATTTTCTGTAATTCTCAAAACACTTGACGTTATTACAGCATGGCAGATTTATTTGATAGCTTTTCCTTTCCTAACTCAAATTTATTTCCTTTTAACTCTAGATTTTACCTTGGATCTTCTTTACTTAACACCTTGTAATTGATTTGGCATCTAATTATATTCCATATTACCTAAAAGCTTCACATTAACACACAAATTATGAAAAATATGCTCTAAAAGTAATAAATCTCCAAATCAAGACATGAATTAAGAAAATATCTAATAACGAGAAAAAATTCCTTAAAAATTAATACAATGCACCTAAAATTATGTCTCATAAATAGATTAATTCATCACAAATATGGAGACATCAAATAGATTTTAGGTTAGCATAGGGGTTTGCATATACAAATGTGTTATAGGTTATAGTCTTATCATCAAGGGTAATTCTTCAAGGTATTTAGTTATCATAACTATCATTAATTTATATATTGGTGTAATTTTTCAAAAAAGATCCAATCCCCCTTAGAATCAATCGATTCTACTATATGTTTAACAATCATATTAATATCATTAGCTAAGGAATTGATAACAGTGCATTAATGTTTGGTTTCAGAGATGAACACTACATGTGGGTTATGTTTCACACAAAGGTCTTTGAGGGTCTAGACTGTCAAGGGATCGCCAACTCCTTCACAGTTCCAGCTTATTTAGCATTCTTCGGTTTGGGATTGCAAAGGATAAATCCTACAAACCCGTTCAGAAGTTTCCTTCTACATACTCCTATGGAAGTCCTCAATGTACTCATTTTCCAACTTGATGTCGATTTTGTTTCTTTTACTTTCTTCTTTCTGATTTTTTTTGTTTCCTTAGTGATGTCTCCCTTATTGTGATAAATAAATCTCATTGTGAGACATCTTTTTAGGTTCCTTTTGTGCTCAGCTGAGGGATTTTCTCCTATTATTTGATATATTTTTTGTTTCTTGCCTTGTTTTGGAGATTGCCACTTTTAGAGCTATTTGTGCGTAATTTCTATGTTAAATGTGAAGCTATGAGGTACAAGCATTATATTATATGCCAAAGCATGGATAATAAATTGAGGAAAGTATATCAAAGAAGGAAACCAAGAGCAAGGGACTAAATAAACCGTTTTTAGAAAGTAAAAGAGTTGTCGGGCAAAATTACAAAGTGAATTATTTTCGATTCCACGTGAGATTGACGAAGAGTTTAAATGATTCCTTTTATATCCAGATAGGGTTTAAATTACAGTCACGTGGCCACTGAGTTTTTGCAATTTGGAGCTGTAACGAAGACGTTATGCATTATTCAGCTAGCGTGGTTCGAACCGTTCGAACCTATGCCATCTTGGAGGAAAACGGTTTTTGGGATGGGGTAGGTCATTTAAACCTATCCCATGACACATGTACGTTTTCAACCTATTTATATAATCTCATTACAGTAGGAAATTGTCCCTTGGCCGCCAGATCTCACCTTTCATCAAGAATTCATCACAGAATCGATCAGAAGGATCTAGAGGAGGAAGGATCAAAACTGGAGCTTCACCGCGTCAACACTTCGCCACCTATAATCTTTGGGTAAACTAGTATTAGAAACACTTTGTCTAAAATTTATTTTGAAGTTATTTATTCCAAATTTGTATTATACGTTATTAACTTGTCTTGCTTAGGATTGTATTTGTAAGAACCATTAGATTTTACGTTTCCTGTTTTAACTGAACTGACAATTAGATTATTTAATTAAATTGGTTTATATTTTATTTCCATTGACTATGTGTTTTTTATAATTACTACCTATACATTAGCTAAGTAGTGGGTAGCTCAAGTAATTAAACTCGGCACTAACAAGGGTTTTTAATTCCGGAATTAGCATATAGGCGCCAGTGTGAGTTGTTAAACCGGGAGGTCTTGCCCAATTAGGTAGTCAATAGAGTTAGAACCTAATTCATCGGAAACCATTTTTACGGTTACCTAAGAGGGGTCTCTAATGGTGAAAGGTTGCCTTCTAAGCTACCGATATGAGTTAGAAGGATAGTTGAATCCCGGTTAATGTGAGATTATTCATTCACCCTTATTCCTAGAAACGTTAATTCCAGTAGGATAGGTTAATACTTGCATTTCCTTATCTTTTATCTTATTTTCACAATTATTTATTTTAATTAATTAGAAAATAAAACATTCATCTTATCTTTCTTATCTTGTTAATCGAAGCATTTAAAACCATCTATTCTAATATTGAGCACGAGTTGAAATAACTACTTAAATCCCTACGAATGAACTCATTTTACTTACTTGTTACTTGTATGATTTGTACACTTCCGAACGGTTAATCGTGGTTTCCGAGGCGTGCAATTTTTCATGGCATTATTTTATCACACACCCGGGCCCACCAAGTTTTTCGTGCCATTATCGAGGATTTTATTGTTATTTTATTTTGTGTTTAAGTTAGTTTAGTAGTTTTATTTGCTTCCAATTTTACACTTATTTTGTTTTAGTCTCTTTTCTTGTTTTTCTTTAGGTATGACGAATTTTCTTGCGTCGTTAAATGTAAATAGCGTGCATGGCCATTTTCATAACTCCCTTGAGGAACTTCAACAAATCATGAAATCTTTCATGAACGTAATGCAAGAGAGCTCGAGAGCTAATGAAGAAAGGTTTAACAATTTGGAAGAATCACTCACTCATTTCATCAAAGCTTCGATGGATAATATGAAAAGGAGTGAGGAAAAAATCGATGCTACCCCATCATTATTGCAAAGCATGCAACGACAACAAAAATTTATGGAGCAACGATTGACACAACTCACTGAAATGATTGAGCAATTACATCAATACCTACTTATGCAAATTGGTCGAGGTACAAATTCTAGTGATGAGGCCATTAAAAACAATGGAAATGATGTTTGGTTCGATGTGTTTGAAGATCTTAGCTCTCAAGATGAGAGGGAAGTGGAATCGCCATAAGTTGCACCTAGTTAACCAGAAATTCCAACGACAGAAGAATCAATCATGCCGAGGTTAGATGAGGTAATTGTTGATAATCGAGTTGAAGATGAAGTTGAACCTAGAAAAATTGATTTATCAGTCATAGAGGAACCAACTTGGAGGAATCAAATTTTAAGACCTTGGTTGAAAAATAGACGAAAGAAGAACAAGTTAGGGTGGATTCGCCACCTAATACTCCATTGTTATCACCCACAAATCCGATAAATATACACACACACACACATATATATATATATACATATATATATATATATATATATATAAGAGGGTGATACAGTATACAAAGCATTGTAAAGGCATTCAACAAAGCTAGAATCAACGCCCAGATGCTTGAAATTGAGGAAGAAGGACTCACATCGCAACAATATTTACGAAAGATATCTCGAAAACTAGTGAAAGTGCGCGTGTAGAGATCGAGGTCGAAAAATGGCCCTCATGATTGAAGAGAAGTCTGAAACAGTTCATGTTTTGGACAAGATGCTGAGGAGGAGTCACTTAAGTTTCTTATTATTCCAATAGTGACCCAGGAGATCAAAGAGAAGGACCACAACCATGAACCCGTGAAGAAGCGAGCGAACGATGAGTTTTGTGGTCAACAATAAGGTTGCTTGGAAGAGCTCCAAATAAGAGAATAGGCCACAAGGTTTCACGAATGCGTGAATGGGACCATTTTTCGTTACTCGAGTGGTAACATCAAAAGTGTTAGAGATACGGCCCATACGAGGTCAAAACTTTGTCTTGTAGATGTCCACAGCCTCACCCTCTGGTGGGGAGGCTACATACTCAAGGAATAATGGAGGTAACACGTCGAACTTAAACGACATTAAACAAGAGTGCTCTTAGGAGACACCCCAAGTTTTAAATGCTTTATTAGTTTAGTTTATTAGTGTTTATTAGTAATTTTTGTGTGTATTAGTGTATAGTAGATTTAATGGAAAGGTATGAAACTGTTTTTGATTTGTAGGTGAGCAAACGATTGAGTTTTGGGTGAAAAATTGGTGTTTTGTGCTCAACTGACAGGTCGAAGCGTCATGTCGGCCTTACAAGCGGCATGCCGGTCCACCCATAATACGTTAACACGATGACGCCACAATTAAAAGTAAGAAACTTTGAGAGCCTGAACGACTTGCCGGCTCTTGTAGGCGGCGTTGCCGGTGTGTGAATAAAGTCCGTGAGCACGCTATCGACACGGTGTAAGTGCCACGAACAGCAAAAGGGAGAGACCGGCTTGCCGAACCCATGCCTCTTTCTTTTTCCCAAACCACCCAAACTCCATTGGAGCTCAATCCAAACCTTCACCTCACATCAAAACAACACCAAATCACCTAAACATCATATCCAGATTCATCCTTACATTATTCTAAACAACAATTAAACACCCAAATCATTCCAGAAATCAAGATTCAAGTGAAAAAATATCAATAACCTTTTCCCAAAATTCTTAAATCCTTCTCACCCAAGTGTTAACCCATCATACCCACACATAGTAACATCTTCCTTACATTTTTCCACTCTAAATTTCACTATGGTAGAATTTTGAGTTGGAGGTCAAAGAAGATCACGCGAAGAACGAAGAGACTAGATAATGTGAGGGAGATGACGAAGTATCAAAGCAAAGAATTGGGTAATGACAAGATAAATTTGGAAAGGTAAAGAGATTTCCAGAGTTGAATGATAATGATGGACCACAGTTGGAAGAAATCAAGGATGAATCATGGTGATACGAGAAGCTTACATGTAAGACGAGCATTGAACCCTATATTGGGTGTTGGTAATGCAACACAATAGCCTCGAAGAGTTGGTTTTCTCCTTTCTCTACCATTTCTCTATTTGTATATTATTTGTATATAATGTGTTTTGTCATTAATATTATCGAGACTGTTTTGATTCGTGGTGTCACATCTAACCTTTGAGTTGAGGTTGGGGATTCGCTGTCCCCATCCCCACTTTATGTGATTTACTGTTTTTTCGGTAGATTTTTAAAGATGGCTTTTGGGTTGAATGTGTTTAATGGCCTAAAAGCATACACTTTAGTGAGTTAATGGTATTATGTCATTTATTTATAATCTAGTTGTATTATATTCTTTAAAATATGAACATGAAAACACAAATTAATTGTAAAGAAAGGATTAGTAAGCAATGCAGTAGAAACAAGTTTTGATCTTAGAGAGTCTTGAAGGAAGTGTAGAACGTGAGATATAGCTAGTTAATAAATCCATTTAATGAACGTACTACATGTGAGAAAGTAAAAAAAAAAAATCATAACTAGGAAAGTGATTAAGGATGTTCTTTGATAAGCCTCTTTGTGCCTTTTTAGCTTGTTGTCCATATTAATTGAATATTATCTGTCTCAGCCCCTTCTAGCCTTTCTACAACCTTTTATTAGCCATGTTACAAGCCATACCCTTTAGATTATAGGACTTTTTCCATTGAACCGCACTCAAATAGCGATACGTTGACACTCGTCTTTAGAGCTTGAGTTTGGGGTGGTGGGAACGATTATGGGAAACAATATTGGATGGGTTCTTGAGCTATGTATTTGTCTCGTCCAAAAACACAATTTTTTTTATTTTTTCGATTCAACTAGAATTAGTTGTGACGATTTTAAAAAATATTCTCGGACGTACGTCTGTGATAGAATTAGTAGTAAGTGATAGTGGTGGTTGTGGTTGTTGGTTTTTGTTGTGGTGGTGGTAGTAGTAGTAATAGGGTGGTGATGGTGGTTGTGGTGGCGGGGTGGTGGTTATTGTGGGGGTGGTGGGGGGTGGTGGTGGTTATGGTGGTGGTGGTGGCGGTCACGATAGTGGTAGTAAGATGAGAAGTTATAATAGGATAGGTAAATTTAAATGATACATAATAGAGTAACAAAAAGATTTTATATATTTTTGTTAATAGATATTTTTAATAAATAATTTTATTAAGGATGTTTTTTACAAATAAGTTTTTGATTAAATGTCGTAATTAACTACACTTAAAGTAATATAGTCAGTACTAAATACCAAAAATAAGCTAAATGATCCAGATCCGGGTGGTAACTAACAATACCCGTCTATATTCATTTAGAAAAACACCCGTCTATATTCCGTGTTTCTGACAAGACACATTTTTTCCTATTTCTAGTAATTGGCACGTGTTTATCGTGTTTTCCATAACCCAATCCCATTAATTAGTTGTTGTTATGAAAATCACATTTGCCAACTTTTTTTGGTTTTAAATTTCTTCAGAAAAATACTCATTGAATGAAGTCCAAAAAAAAAAAAAAAAATGAAGTCCAAAAGAAAAAGAAAAATACTCATTGAAGGTGTTTTTATGCTTGGAACAAAATCAAAAAAGAATGTGTTTTTATGCCATGCAAAAATTAGGTCTAATTAAGTTATGGGTAATGTTTTTTAAAAAAGTGATTCGATTAATGGGTACCTGTCACTTTACACCCTATTCTATAAAAGATACCGTCTTATTTAAAGAATAGTGAGTTATGAGATATTTCTTAAGGGTCTGTTTGTATTTGGGAGGAAAAAAGTAATAAAGGAAAAGAAAAGAAAAATTATAAAAGAAAAGAAAAGAAAAGAACTTTTTTTGTTTGGATTAGAAATATTTATAAAAGAAGATTTCATAAATGATTTTGGATATTTATTGTTTGGATTGGAAAAAATACAAAAGGAAAGAAAACAAAAGATTAATTTTAGCCTCTAATCTTTAATAAAATTTCTTTCTCTTCATTTGACTCCGATTTGGAGTGATTATATATAAGGTTACATGAGTGATTTTTGAAATGATTCCCTTTCTTTTCTTTTATATAATTTTCTAATACAAACAATGTAAAAATTAAAAAATCATTTCTATTCCTTTCCTTTCTTTCCAATTCTCTCAATCCAAATAGACCCTAAAACTCAAAATCTGAGTTTTGAAAAGTTTCTCATAACTGAAATTTATGTTCTGAAAAGTTTTCCATAACTTAAATGACTCTTTATAGGAAAGAAAAAACAAAAGCAAAATGTATATGGTCTTTTATGAACAAAAAAATAATAGTTAAAATGTGGAGGAATTAATTCTAACTTGAGATGTTTTTTGGATATTAATCTTTAACTAATTATTTGAAAGCTTACCTAATAGAATAAATTAATTAAATAACTTAATAAACATATATTTATCAAACTGAGAAGATAATATAAATATCTAAAACTCATTTGAAGTTTTTATTCAAAATAATCTAATAAAATATTCAATTATAAAAAAACGTCTCGAATAATTTATTTTATTAAAAATTTCCACGTTAAACTAAAATTTGTAAAAACAATTCATCCATCCTTCTATACATAAACTACTCTAATGGTTACTATTATACTAAAATATATATATATATATATATATATATATATATATATATATATATATATATATATATATATATATATATATATATATTATTTATTTATTTTTTAATATTAAATAAATAATAGACTACCACCTCCTACGCCCATTACTATTACCATCCATTCTTTTGTATTTTCTTAATAAAATTTTGACCACCACCACCAAACACCGCTGCGACCACCATCAATCTTTTTTTAAAAAAAAAACTTCGAGCACCACCATCGATCACCGCTGCAACCACCACCACCACCACCTCCGGCCAGTTTTTTTCTTTTTTTTTTTTAAACATTTCGACCACCGCTGCAGCCACCACCACCTCTAGCCAATTTTTCTTTTTTTTGAAAAAAAATTCGACCATTGCCGTCTCCACTGGTGGTGGTGGTGGTGTGTGTGTGGTGGTTGTGGTGGTGGTGGTTGGTGGTGTGTTAAGGCGGCGGTGGAAGTGGTGGTGCTTGCTGGAGGTTGTACTAGGGTTGGTTAAATTTAAATGATAAACAATAGAGTAATTAAAATAATAGGATTGTTCTATTATTAGGTCTAAACACGCATCTCTCTTAAAAAATTAGGCTAAGTATAATCAAATTTCTCATTATAGGCCTCAATTACATCTTTTTTCTAAATTTTAGCCATTACTTATTATTCCTATAAAAATAATTTTTTAAATTTAAATTTATTATAATTAATAAATTAATTATTTATTTTATCACCACTATAAGTGCTGGATAGTCAACTCTGACAGTCAACAACAGTCAACTCCGACGGTCGATGGTCAACTCCAACGAGTTTTTTTATAATTTTCAAGACGGTCACCAATCAACTCCGAAAGCGACCGAAGGTCCACGTCGGTCAACTCCGGCGAGATTTTTTTTTAAACTTTATTACAAGTCGAAAAAAGTATTATTGTGATTTTTTGATTTTTTTGATTTTTTTTCAGTTACAAAAAATTCTGACAAATAGCTGTATCAAATCTACAACTACAATATTGTAATCCGTTGATTATTGAGATTCGAACTTGGTTAAAAATATTTTTCGCTCTGAAAATTTCGTACATAAACAGAAGTTTTAATCTCATTGCAGATGCCGTCGCAAAATGCACTAGAAAAAATATCGATATTTTTAGCTAGAGTGATCGATCTGTTGTTAGTTCTTTTAATTTTTTTAGTCACATGTGTAATATTTATAGGTTGTAATCTCACTTTCGTTGTCAAAAAAGAAAACATATTGTAGTTGCACTTGTAACTGTGCAATATTGTCGCTGTAGTTTCTATACAACTATTTACCAAAAAAAAAAAAATTAAGTTGGTAAAACGAAAAAATCGAAAAAAATCACAATGATATATTTTTATTCGATAATTGTAAAAAAATAAAAATCTCGCAAGAGTTGACCGTCGTTGACCGTCAGAGTTGACTGGTGGAAGCACTAGATTAAAATTAAAAATAAAAAAACTCACCGGAGTTGACTATTGACCGCCAGATTTGACTGTCGTTGACTGCCGAAGTTGATTATCAACCAATTATAATGGTGATAATATAAATAATTAATATTTAATTATAAGGGAAAACTAATATATTATAAATTATAATAAAATTAAATGAAAATGATATTTTTGTAAAAAAAATAAGTAATGCCCTAAATTTAGAAGAAAGACGTAAATATGCTCTATGGTAAGAATTAAGATCATATTCCTACTTAGCTTAACTTTAGAAGAAAGAATGACGTATATGCTTAAAAATTGAATTACCCCTTTTAACAAATGATCTTATTGGGAAGTATTTTTATTAATTAAGTTTTTTCAAAGGTTTTAATATTTTTAATTAATTATTCTATATATTTTTATATTAAATATAGATTTGAAAACTTTGAATACAGTTTTAAAGTCAAATTTTATTTTTTAGCTAATTTTAGAATGAGAAACAAATCAAACGGTTTGCTAGCCGTTCGAACTTAATTCAAGTTCTAATTCGTTCTTTTACTAAAAAGTTCATTATCAAGTTCAAATTTAAGTTCGTTAAAAAACGAGCATGTTTCCTAAGAAAATCAATCCGTTCGTTAAAAACTCGTTTGAGTTCATAATTAAAATACTATTTATCTAGTAAATATATTAATAGATCTTAAACATCAACTTGAATATTGACATTTTTTTTAAAATTTATTTTTTTCATTAATATCACACTTTATATTTCATACCTCATATTGTATCCAATATTTATCGTTCATTAAAAATTCATTTTAACCATAAAAAAATAAATTGTACATAAACAAATCTAGTTCGCCTCGAATAAACCCGTTTGATAAACAAAATAAAAACGTTTTAACAAATTTTGATCGATTCGTTAAAATTCGAACTCTACTCGACTAAAAAAGTTAAACAAACAAACATACCCATCTAATTCTTGAAAACCCGTCAATCAAAGTATACCTCTATTTAAAAATCGCTCTCTCCTTCTCCCCCTTTACCCTAATACCCAAGCCACTGACCTCCCTGTTATCCCCTCCCTTGCTGCTGTGGAGGGTGGCTTTCCCCCCTCCCTCCATGGTAGCATCCCCTATTCTTTTATTTTCTAGCCTCTTTCTCCCTCCTCCCTCATTGATCTTATTAGATCTGACATATAACTCTTTTATTTTCAAACCCTTGTACCAAAGATTTTATCGGATTTACAAGATGAGTTTTGGATCTCATAACTCTTTATGGTTTATGAAGTACGAATATGGACACTTGTTTATTAGAAGATTTCCTCGTGATTTCAACGTTAGTCCTTCTGTTTTGGCTGAAATAGGGATTTCCCCTAACTCCCTGTTCTTCATCATCATTCTTTATATTGGTCAACGATCTGGTATTCTTCTAAAAACAAAATTAACTCCCTTGTTTCTTGTAGCCTTGGTTTTCTGCTATACTATTGGCAGTTTTCAAAGGGTGTTGAAGATGATGCTGCTAATTTTTTCCTCATTGATATAGAACTTTGTGCATCCTTGGTGGAAACTAGTAAGATTGCTGATTGTTGGTTTCTTCACTTGTACTTCTCCTTTTTTGTATCTTTGGTTATTGAGGAATCTTTGTTAGCCTTGTTCTCTGTTGGTGATTCTAGGAATTTGAGGCTTCTATGTATTGTCTTTTTTTAATTTTTTTCTTTTTGTGTTTTGCCCTTATTAAGACCTTCTTGGCCCTTACCATTTTAGAGTCTCTTTTCAACATCACTTTTGGTTGTTTAAAACTTTGTGATGAGATTGTTGTTCTTGGTCCATCAAGTCTTCTAGCCCTGCAAAGCTTATTGTAGTTTTGCCCATCCTAGTTGACGTTAAAATGATGGTAATGATTTCCCTTCGGCTAAAATTCATCATCCCAATAGATCGTTATCCCTCTCAATTTCAGGATCTATCTTGGCTATTTGTGTGGCTCTTGCAGTTCATGTCTCTGATCTAGCCATTTTTGGCTCATTTGACTATTCTTTGGTGTGAATATGCTAATTTGGTTTTACTGTCCAAGATTACCTTTAGCAGGAATACGGTTCTACTTCCAGCAAGTGTAATCATGTGTTTGCTTTGGGTTAATTTGTTGGGTATTTATCTTTTTTTTTATTGTTGTTTGTTGTTTCTGTTTTTGGCTTGTTTTGCATTTTCTTCTGTTCGTGAACTTGGTATATCAACTCACATGTAATTCTCGTTTTTAAAGGAAGATCCTTTGACTAAAAAAAAATCCTGCAAAAAAAATTGAAAAAATTTTGGTTGGTTTTCTACTAGATTTTATAAGCCAAGTAACTTTTTATCTCTAATGTAAAAACGGAAAAAATAGCGGCGACTCTCGATTATTATTAGTTGTCATTTCAATGAAACGATCATGAAGACTCTTTCTTCACGACAAACAATTTCAAGTCACTCTATTCATAATTTAATTTGTAATATCTATTATTTTGCCGGAACGATCAAACCCTAGTTTTACTTTTATACCTAGGTGTAGAAATTTTGCAGCCGACTGGGTTGTCAAACAAGAGCTTCTAAGCACTTTGTTTGGTATTTAAGATGTGTCTATCCCTACCCAATTAACTCGTATCTTAAGTTTTGACAATGAGCCTATTGGAATAGGCTAACTCTTGTAATCGTCCGAATTTACTATCTATCTATATATTATGATTTTGAAAAAAAAAATATTAGTGGTCATTTCCATAGTTCCGTGTTCATCTTCTACTCTCACCTTGTCATTAATGTAATGCTGACAAAGTAAACCTCAATCCAAATAAAATGCAAGGGGCCACAAACCCCACCCAAACACCCCCCCCCCCCCCTCTCCCCCACCCCCAACCCCAACCCCTCCATCCCCACCCTACAAAACAATGCAATCAAATCTTATATAAAGAACTCATCCCTTCTCACCTGTGTTTATGTTTTTATAGCTTTGTTTGATCTAATGGAGCTATAGCATCAATACAAATTCCATATCTAGACTATACGTCGTGTTTCCTTATTGTGTCGGAGAATCAATATTCCGTCCACCATATATTGGCTGGAGAATAAAGATTCCAGTGACCAATGGCAAAGGGTCGAAAATTAACAGCCAGCCAAAGTGAACGTTTGTTAGGAAGTTATGGTTATAACCAAGGCCATGAAAATGGCAGTGATGGTTCTGAATTAAGAGAAGATGATGTTTGGTCAACCTATGATAATAGGGTCAACGAGGAGGAGTATCATTTTGGGAATTACAGTGCACGCGCCACTGTGGAGGATACAAGTTATAGAAGCCTTCGACATCCTCCTCCACGTGTGGGTGGTTTATCGCTAGCTTTTGATGATTCAGATGAAACTACTTCTAGGATCCTACACCAGTATCGTACACATGATCAACGAGTGATGTCATCTCCACAGGGGCGCCACATGGCAACTTCTGCTCCGGTTAATGTACCCGATTGGTCAAAGATTTATCGAGTTGACTCAGTTGAATCTTTACATGACTCAGATGATGGTGTGGATGATCATGACTCGGAGTGGCTCCCGCCACATGAATATCTAGCACGTGAGTATGCACGCACTGGTAAAACTACTTCTAACTCAGTGTTTGAAGGGGTTGGACGAACACTCAAGGGTAGAGATATGAGTCGAGTCCGAGATGCTGTGTGGAGTCAAACCGGGTTTGATGGTTAATCATCTGTTCCGATGAGGTTAGGTACGTTAAATAGTTGCTGCACAGGGTGGATCATATAGTATCTTTTTTGTGTTAAAGCAGCATAGCTTGAGAGTGATAAAATATGTTGTTTGTACCAAAATTCAATTGTAATCAACTAGTGTAATTAGTCATAACCTCTATTGAATTCTCAAATATTCTTCTTGAAGATTTTGTATAAATGAATTTACTTTATAATTTTATTTTATTTTTGGACGAAAGCTTCATTTTAATCATTTAAGATAATTCTCCTATATGGCTAATTTACTACTCCATCCATCTACCCTTAAATCCTTGTTTATTTATAAAAATATATTCTAAAATAATTGTTTATTTAATATATTAAATATTTTTTTCAATTTATTTCACTATTATTTCTATTAACATATTAGAACTTATATTTTTTAGATAATTTATGAACATATTGTATTTATAAAAAAATTAATAATTATATCTTTTTAATGTGTATGAAAAATTAAATAACAATTATTTAATTATTTGAGGGAGGATAAAAAAAGATTCTCAATTTTATTTTGAAGTGTCATTATGAATAGATCTAGTTATTAATAAGGGTAGTATATGTTTAAAATTCTACCATCCATAATAATAGTACTAATAGTAATTATTTAATACTATAACAATAACATCACAATCAAGGACTTCATTATTATACCTACTACGTATTTAGTCATTTTAGGTATGATTACATAGGCCTTAATTGTTTTATGTATCATAACCGAATCTTCTTGATTATTCTATGAACTTTATATTAAATAAATATTTAAGCCGATAATCTTTTTAAATGGGATTAATTAATACTTTAATGTACTATTAAATTAGAGAAGATAAAAAGGCGTCCAATCCAAAAAGTGTCCAGAAATTCAGAGTCATTGTAGTCCAGTGAAATGAAAATAGGAGCAGGGAATAAATAAAGAAGTACTAAGACACATATTTAAAAAGTAGATCCAACAGTATAAGATCAAGAAAGCCCGGAGCTAGGAAAACCATTGCCTTTACTAATACTTTTTCTTTTTCCTTTTAGTGATGGAAAATTAAAGTCTTGCATTTAGTGATGGAAAACTAAAGTCTTGATGTAGACTGTGCATCCTAATTTCTTTTGACCAAAAAAGAATCCTAAATTTCAAATATCCATGTTGAGAGTTATATTTAAATAGCGAGGAATAAAACAAGGAAAACCACAACTATGTCCCATCTAAAATTTCATAGTAAGATGACCCTTAAATATCAAATTCAAGCTTCATTTGATACAAAATAAAGGGTCTCTTGTGTGGCTCAATTTCTTAAAAAACTTTAGAACAGTGAAATTGGGATAAGCTAATTTATCTAGCTGTAATTTAGGTATCTTTAATCAATAAAAAAAAAATCAATCAAAAAAATGTAGCCATTGATTACATTAAAATAAAATAAAATAAGATTATGCTTCTATATATCTAAATTGGACTTCACATGTAAGAGGAATTTAATCACCAAATCAATTTAAACGGTATTTTATTTGAATTTAATAAAATTTTAATTTGTTTTAGTTAAAACAGTGAATTAATAAAAGACTTAGTTTTTCTTAACTAATTCAGATCTTGAATCGAATTCACTTATTTGTTTTACTAATATTTTAGAATAAATTTAATTCATTCAAACGTTAACGGTTAACAAAATATATTTACTCGGTATATTTGATCACTTACTTTTTTTTAATATATAGTTTTCAGGCCCGTTTTTACGCACTACGATTAATTCCATGAAAAATATAAAGGCTTCCCATCCATAGGTAAATAACGATCACTTATTATCTTTGTTCATAGTGTCGATCTGCTTTAACAAAAAACAATACTCATCTATAAAAGTAGCCCCAAAGTAAATAAGTACTAAAGTGGAGACATAAACAAGTTGTTTTGTTTGATAGTCTATAGAAATAGACTATTGGGCCAAGCATTGAAATTATTGCACAAAGACACACTTGAGAATGAGGCCAACTAACGACCAAAAAACGAAAAAGAGAACGAGGCCAACTAGATATGTGTTGTTTTGTGTTGGAGAGATGGGAATAACATGATGAATGGTGTTAAAACCTTGGCATTACCTTTTATAAGAAAAGGACATGAATCTATTCATAGGGCTCAAGAGTCCTGTGAGCCGTTGGTTCCATTTTTAACTTCTTTTATACCTATCAATCCAACAACAGACAAAGATATTTAAAGCGTCACTCCATGATTTATGTAATTGTACTCACAATTATTGAATCAAGTTTCAATCTTCACGAAATAATTTATACTTAACATCAGTCTACAACTTCCTTTTCCCGTTAAATGGAGATTTAAAACTAATAAATTACAGTTGAAATAATGGGTCACCATTTTAATGTGTCCTTATAATTTGGTAAGTACTCTGACTATTTGTTATAGTGGCGATAAGAATTACGATGTATTTGAGTTTATTTATATACTTTTATATGTATTGGTGATTCCAAATGTTTGGAGAGAGAAAATGGAAACAGTTATCTTTAAATGAATACACGGCTACATTGGACAAAGTGAGATTCACGTTTTTCATATTTTTTGAAAATATTGAAAAAGTTATATAGAAATTAAATGAAAACACGGCTACATTGAACAAAGTAAAATTGACGTTTTTCATATTTTTTGAAAATATTGAAAAAGAATCTGAAAATTATTTTCGAAAAATAGCTTCTGAAAAAATAAATAGAAAATAGTTTAACAAACCAAACGAGACTATCTGATTTTGAAAAAAAAAAGTTGCAAGCCTAGTTTTTAAGTTTTTCACCAATTTCATATAGATTTAAAATTCTCTAAAATGCATGGTCACTAAGGTTGAGCAAAACTTTAGATATGGGTAACCTAATCCAACCCGGGTACAAATATAAAGAAATATTGGAGATAAATACCCTAGGCGTATTAAGATCGGTCTATTAACCCTGGGCCTCTCTTTTTGGGAAAGAGTGGATCATAGCAGAGGGATGGGACATTAAACCTACGAAGGTAGTTAACCAGTCGGCCCAAACTATGGTAGAAGATAGAAATCTGACATTATTATTTTGTGCGATGCGTATTTGACTTGTATAGCGGAGCCAATTGGCATTGGAATTATTAAATGCGAGACCAGAATAGTACAACATGATCAGTACATTCTTCGGGAAATCACCTAGAGGAGGTGAAACAAGGGTGGTATTAGAAGCAGCGGAGTCTTGTGATGAACGAACGAGTGTAAGACGACGATTTTTTCCAACAACTTTGAAGTAATACAAGGTATCATGTCACCATCAACAACATCTTGGTATGTTCAACCAGTGTTGAAGAAAATAACGGAGAGGGCGAGGGTATGGTCGACATATCTATCCACCACGTCCTTAAGACGCTTCAATGACTGGAGGGTGTGTGAAACACCGAATTTTGGATGCATGCTTCTCGAGACTAGGGATAGGTTGAACTACCTAGCCACATACCATTATTGTTTTACATGTCCAAAAAAAGAGGGGATTGGTTTCTAAAATATCCAACTCATAAAAATTCCATTCCACAAATATAAAAGTTAGGAGCTGTTTCTAAACCCAAACTATATATTAGGAAATTTTCTTAAAGTTATCAATTAAATATATGCCATATTTATTGGGGGAAAACAATTACCTCAAATAATCATCTTCTAAGAAAAGACTAGGTAATAATCCTCTTATGCATTGTTTGGATTCAATTATCAAAGGAAAGAAAATGATAGCTATATAAAGATATTAAAAAAAGAAACAAAAGTAATAACCGTAGTTGGATTATAAAAATATTTATAAAAAATAAAGTATTTGATTAAGGAATTTCTTGTTTGGATTACATTATTAAAGAAAATGAAAAGATAATATATTTTTACATAAAAATACTTTTATACCCTTTTTATTTTATGTAAAGTATTATATATTAAAATTATACGGTTAATTATAACATTTTGAAAAGTAATTATTTCATTTCTTTTAAATAACTCCAAAATAGAAAGATTAAATAACTAAGACTTTAAAAGGTATTCAAAAGATTGTACAATCTATTGAATTACTTTACTTTCATTAAAAATCCCAAACAAAGGAAAGAAAAAATCATTCCTATAATTTACTTTACTTACCTTTAAAATTATGAATTCGAAAGGAACGACTTTATTACTTAATACTGTTAATTTTTTTCCATCTTTTGGATATCATTATTTACATTTTCTATTAATTTTTGTCCATCTTTTGGATATCATTAGAAAAAAAGGTTTATTCTTTCTGGAAGCTAACAAAGAATGTGGTTTTTGTTTTTTCTGAAGTATATTATTTCCCGGATGAGTAATTTAAGATAATTATTTGGTGGGACAGATGACCAATTGCTTTTTTAATGTTAGATGAGTGTGCACTAAATATAAAAAAAAATTATACTTTTTTTATTCGTAAATTGAACACTTTTTCAAACTATAGTTACCATTTGAGTAATGATATATACCACCCAAATTTCTACCACCCAGTATACTACCCATGATGTGGCGTGATTTGATTGGAAGTAAAGATTGGGATATCCGAACTAATAAGGTAGCATCTGGCCTAAAGCTCTTGAACTAGCATAAATGTAGCTAGAAAGCCTTTTTGAGCACCTTCCTTGTGGTCTCCGATATCTTATATCAACACTTCGTTTTAGTGCTCAGTTCTGGATCCATCTGTCTGCGGGACGTGATCTCTTGAGTCCGACACTCCCCTATAGGTTCATTCATTCAGGAACGATTCAGTTAGTGTCCTTGTGCAGATTTGAATTCTTTTTGAAATATGGTTCCTTTTTTATTTTAATTTATCACATCTCGATTTCTGCCTTCTTTGGGAATCGTTAATCAAATAAAAAAAATAGATTAACGATTTACTTCCAATCAAATCACTCCCTGTCATGAGTAGCATATTAGGTGGTATGAATTTGGGTGACATATATCATTACTCTTAACATTTTTTTCTACAAAGATTTGAAAGACATTTTTAAAAATTATTAGGTAAAATGTAAAATATATTTTATTCATATGTTTAATTAAATAATTAACCAAATTTTATATAAATTAAAAATATACATACATAACAGCTTTTTTCTGTACTCCAAATTTGATACATTTAAGAAGGGGTGAGATAGTCTAAACATCCTTAAATTTCTCAATAAAATCTGGTATTCAATCCACGTTGTCCGTATTTTTCTAATTTTTTGTGTCCTTGAGTTTCATTCCTTGGATCAGATTTCTGTTAGCAGAATAATTTTTTTCTTGAGTGTTTTCATACACGGGTTTTATCTAGTTAATTTATATTACGTCTCTATCTTACTGGTCCATCAGTCACATTTATGTTGGTTATTTTTGGCAATTTCATTGGGTTTAGAAAATATGCTAAAGTTGTAAACTTTCAAAATTTGATACGTCAAAATTATTGTCCAAAAAAAGTGGATTTAGTTTAATATATGATAAGCTCTACTTTATTTGATTTTAAACATTATATACCTTATGAAGGTCTAACATAATGTTGTTCGGTCCTCTTGAGAATGAAGCTACATATGGTCAGTAACCGTAAGTTACTCTGTCTAATATATAATACAAATATTAATTAGATTTAGAAGATAAGGTGTGTAAAAAATTGTTACATCGAAAAGTGAATTTTTTGATAAGTTGGATTTATTACATGTCATTTACTTCTGAAAAATAAGATTTGCACCTGAAAGATTACTATATAAATTATTTATAATAATGATGGTCACATTTATGTTGGTTATTTTTGGCAATTTCATTGGGTTTAAAAATCTGTTGAGTTGTAAAAGCTTGATGACGTCATGTCATTTACATATGAAAAATAGGATATGCAGCTGGGAGATTACTATAATGCATGTCATATTTATGTTGGTTATTTTTAGCGATTTCACTGGGTTTAGAAAATCTGCCGAGTTTTAAACTATCAATGAAAGGTAATACTGTCCAATAGGGGTGAGCATTGACTGAGTCAACCCGATAAATAGAACAAATACGAATTAACCCGGTCCAAGTTGCACTAACCTGAGATAATGAACCTAAGTCGATGTCGGATTAAAAAAAGAAATGCCAAAACCGATTTATTATGGATCGCATTATATATTTTGGGTACGTGTGCGCATCATGACTAATCCCATAGGGATATAAACGTCTCCCTGTGTATATTCCCAAGTAAATCAGAAATAGGTTACCCGTGTGCGCATCATGACTAATCCCATAGGGATATACACGTCTCTCCGTGTATATTCCCAAGTAAATCAGAAATAGGTTACCCATGTCCAGGGAGGGGTTCGAGCCTTATACCTCTTACTTTACACCCGTTAGGGAGGGGATTCGAACCATGTACCTCCCCTTTAAGTGCTGAAAAATTAGCAAGGCTTTACCCAGTTGAGCTAACCCAACTGGTTAATATCACCCATTATGTTAATGATTAATGATGCAAAGCATATTAGAAAAAGAAAAAACCAATCAAGAAAAAGAAATGAATATAACTGGACCATATATCATCTATATCATATGTGATATTTGGGTGATAATTTATTGGGTGATATCTAGCATTACTCTTTCAGGAAAAAAAAAACAAGATGCAATAATATCTTAAAAACATCTACTTCTTACTACCACCAATAACATTTGGAGCCTAATTTCGACTTTAAACAATCTACCAAATGTCAAAAACTTTATTTAGAGAATATGCAAAAATTCTCTATCTACGAAGATAACAAATGTGACGACATTGTGCTTTAAAATCTACTTATAAAATTTGTAGTTCATAATTTGGAAGTGTTGAACATTTGTTCTTTACTTGTGATTGGGAAAACATAACATAGTTTATTGCTATGTGAATCTTCTTATTATAAATGCATCTTTGGATATAGTAGACTCATAAATACTATCTTTGAGTGGCATACCATATGATAAAGAGCAAGAAAGATCAACTAGTAAGACAACAACTGGATAGATCCAAATCTACCAGATTTGATTATACAACTGAACATGTTTAAATACTAGTTCATTTGCCTCAAAACAGATTGAGAAAATGGGTCCGGTAACTTGTAGGGTAGTTTTTTCAAATATATGACATAACACTTGATTTCTCTTTCCAAATACGCTTCCATTTACAACTTTATACTTGAGATAAACAAAACAAATAGAAATTTTTCACGATCTCTTCAACATATAATAGCAGATCCAGCGACATTTAGATTGTGGAATAACAATTTTCTTCAACATGTAAGTAGATTCGACACCGGATCATTTCAATTCGTAATTTTGCATTGCAGGTTTACGCTTCCATTTTCTGCTTTATACTTGAGATAAACAAAACAAATAGAATCTCTTTCACGATCTCTTCAACATATAATAGCAAATCCAACGACATTTAGATTGTGTAATAGCAATTTTCTTCATCATGTAAGTGGATTCGACACAGAAGGATTTCAATCCGTAATTTTGCATACAGGTTTGTAAAGCCCCTCTTAAATTCTTCCATATGGTATTAGAGCCACGTTAATTGATTTTTTTTGTGTTTTAAAGTAATGATATTTTATGAAAGCTGTTAAAATTAGATAAAATTTATATATTTTTATTCTATTCGAAATTAGGAGTACAATGGTGAAAATCAAATTAAATTTGATTTTGAAATGAAAAATATAAATAATTTAAAGGTTTTAATTAAAAAAAATTCGGTTTGAGACTGCTGGAGAAAACACCTAAACGATGTCGTTTTGGATATTTTGGAATTAAAAAAACGATTAACATTTTTGTAATTATTGTCTTTATAACCTCTGACCTTCTTAGTTTATTCTAGACCATCTTACCATTGCATTGCTTTCCTTTTATGTTTAGGAGACAGGATTGATGTATTTTGATTTGCGTCAGATTAATTTCTTGGAGTATTTTTTATTTCTAACATATTTAATATAAATAATTGCATGAAAAACGTATTTAAAAAAATAATCACGAAAGTAACGTATAGGCGCTCCTCCGAGGAGCGCCTCACTCATTTATTCAGCCCATTAACCTATTGAGCCCAATAATAAAATTAATTATGAGACGCTCTTTTTTTTTTTTTTTGGTCTAGCATACACACTAAGATACCCGTGTAACTGTGTAACTTAGCCGATTCCTAGTCTCGTAAAAGCAACCCCCAGATTCAGGGGGTTCAGGTTCGGCGGCGCCGATTGCCTAGCTAAACGCGCGGCTCGGTCAGCCAACCCATTCCATCTACGCGGAAGATGCTTAAAGCGAAGGGCTCCATGATCCTCCACCAATTTACGAATCCGCGTGACGAACGGACGGACTTTCCACCATGCAGCTGGCAACGACTTGAGACCTTGAACAAAATCAAGGTTATCTGAACAGATGACGGTCTCAACACCAGGGTGTGCTAGGGAAAGTTTAGAAGCCTCCAAAACTGCTAAAGCTTCCCCCTCTGCTGCTGAATCTGTCCAGGTTGAACTCGAAAACGTAAAACGCTGTCCGGTAAGAGTATTCCGCTGAACAATCCCGATACCACTAGGTTGATCAGCTGAAATAAAAGACGCATCGCATGTGTAGATAAAGATAGTATTATTCAAATCAGTATCGGTCAAAGGATTGGTAGCCGGTATCCTGGTAACAGGGGGGCTGGAGATGGTTGAAAGTCCCAAGTGGTCCCAAACAGGTCTTTCATTGCTGCGTGTATAGTACGCACTACCTGTTGTGGGTGAATATTGAGTTGCTCATGGAGCATTTTCATTTTGGCTTTCCAGATGTTCCAAAGAGTCAGTTGTAAACATGCAGCTAACACGTTCTCCTCCCAGATAGAGTTGTCCATTGAGTCACAGATCTTGGTAAGCCAGTCTCCAATAGAATCAGGATCATCCTCTGGTATCCGTACCTGTATTGCTATACCGGCCCATACCTGTTTTGCAAAATTACAAGATAACAGCATATGTACCACCGTATCCGTCTGGTTCTCGCACCAGATGCAGTATTTGCTATCGCTACAACGTCTGTTATAAAGATTCTGCTTAGTAGGTAGTAGATTCCTGCACGCCTTCCAGTTAAAGGATCTGACTTTGTTAGGCACATTAGATTTCCAGATTTTATTCCACAGTTTTGGGTTATTAAGTTCCGCTTGGAGTGAGGTTTGTGCCGTTCCATTCATCGCAATTTGGGATAATAATTTGTAGCCTGTTTTCGTAGTATATGTACCAGATTTTGTAAAAGGCCAAATAAACGTGTCTTGACCTTCCGGTTCAAGGAGGGGAATCCTAGCCACCTCCCCATGGACAGGCTGGGGGAGGGTGCTATCAATTACTGCCCAGTCCCAACTATTCCCCTGCGGTGTCATCAGTTGGTTGACCGTTTCAAGGTTAGTAGCAATTGGATGATCTCGAATGATACCTGACGGTAACCATTTGTGTTTCCAGATGTTGGTAGATTCTCCGTTTCCTATCTGTATGTGGCCATGCTCCACGAGGAGGTCTCTTCCTTCAATCAAGCTAGCCCATGACCACGTTCGACTTTGTCTCAATTTGATGTCCAAAAAAGTCCCGTTCGGGAAATAAATCCCTTTTAATACTTTAGAAACCAGAAGATTCGGCTTACTAAGGATTCTCCAGGCCTGAGCGGCTAGGAGTGCCCTGTTAGCCCTCTTAAGGTCTCTAAAACCCATACCCCCTACCACCTTAGCAGCAGTCATCTTTTCCCATTCCAACCAGTGAACTTTCCTTTTTTCCAGGGAGTTCCACCAGAACCTAGCAATGATAGACGAAAGTTTCCTGCAAAATCCAATAGGAAACGAGAAAATAGACATAGCATAACAAGGGATAGCCTGCAAAACGGCCTTGATAAGAATTTCTTTGCCCCCTTCCGAAAGTAGTTTAGCAATCCATCCTTGTGCTTTGTTAAAAACCCGCTCCACTATCCAGTTCAGAGTTTCCATGCGTGATCGCTTGTGACAAAGTGGAATACCAAGATATTTACCCAAATCCCTAGATTCCGTAATGTGAAGAGTTTCCACCACCTGTTGACGTATGTCTTCAGGGGTTTGTGAACTGAAACATATTGTTGATTTGTGGTAGTTGATTTTCTGTCCTGAACACCGGCAGTATGTCTCAATACATTCCTGAAATTCCTGCAAGTCACCCCCATCTAAGGAAATAAAAAATAGAGAGTCATCTGCAAAAAGAAGGTGAGAAATAGTCGGACAATTCCGTGTTATCTGAATTCCAGTAATCCTTCCCTGTTCAACTTTAGTTTCCAAAAGAGTTATAAGTGATTCAGTAAGTAAAGCAAATAACAAGGGTGATAGAGGGTCGCCTTGTCGTATTCCTTGGCCAGGTTTGAAGGGAGGTTGGCGTTCTCCATTAATATTAATTTGAAAGGTAACCGTAGATATACAGTTCCAGATCCATTGTACCCATTTGGGTGCAAAACCCAATTTCTCAAGTAAGAGACGGAGAAAATCCCACCTAACCTGATCATAAGCCTTTGCCATGTCAAGTTTAATGGCCGCAAAATTAGCTTTGTTCTTCAGTTTACGTTTCATAAAGAAAGAAACTTCTTGAGCAATGAGGATATTGTCCTGAATTGCCCGTCCTTTAATAAAAGCAGATTGGGTAGGAGAGGTAATATCGTTAATTAGCATTTGTAGCCTATTAGCCAATATCTTTGCAATCACCTTATACACAAAGTTCACGCATGATATTGGGCGATAGTCGCCCATCCCTATCTGACAGTCGCCTTTAGGTATTAAGGTAATAAGTGTTTCATTTAGCAGTGTTAACGGTGTATTATTGGTGAAAAAGTCAATCACAAGGTCAACCACATCAGGGCCAATAATGTCCCAATATTCTTGAAAGAATTTACCGTTCAGGCCATCAGGGCCTGGGGCTTTATTCGGGCTCATATCAAAGGCAGCTTCCCTGATCTCATTTTCATCTGGGATTTTTGTCAAAGTATCATTCATCTCAGTTGTCACCTTCGGAAGAATATCTCGTAATGCTTCAGTAAGATCCGTTGGGTCCTGTTCGTGTAAAAGATTAGAGTAATAGGTATTAAAAAGGTTTTTTATTTCGTCCTCCTTTTGAATCCATTCCCCGTCTGGGTTCTGGATTCCCGCAATTCGATTACAATTACGCCTTTGAGCAGTAAGTGCAAAAAAGTATTTCGTGTTTTTATCGCCATAATGAATCCACTGGTCTCTGGCTCTGTCTGACCAATAAATCTCCTCTCTTTTCCAGTACATTAAGAGTTGTTCCCGGATTAAAATTTCCTCCCCTTGTTGTTGAGGGGTATAGGGCGCATTAGTAGCATGAATTAATTGTCTCTCTAATTCTTTGATCTTAGTCTTGTTATTAGGGAATGCGAGTTTTCCCCAAGTTGCCAAGGCGTTGGAAGTGGCCTCTCTTTTATGAATGATCACTTGGAGAGGAGAGTTGTCCACAGGAACGTTCCACGTATTATCAACAATCTCCCTACACTGGGGGTGAAGGTACCAGTTAGATTCAAAACGAAAGTATCTCATATGTCTTTTCCCTTTGCCATGGGGTAGCAGGATAATGGGAGAGTGATCAGATCCCACCGCAGGTGGGATGTACACTGTAGCATTAGGGAATTCATCAAGCCATTCCGTAGTCGCAAACACCTTATCAATTTTGGATTTGACAACATTCAACTCATCCTGTCTATTAGTCCAAGTGAAGAAACTACCATAGTTATGAACTTCAGTTAACATATTGTTAGAAATAAAAAGATTAAAATTTAAAATATATTGTTGATTAGGTGGAGAAGTACTGAGTCTTTGGTTGCTATTTGAAATATCATTGAAATCCCCCATTAAGATAATTGGTCCTGCGTGCCGTGATCTCCACTCTGTAATCGTGTTGTACACAACTTGCCGTTCAAGATAAACGTTAGGAGTGTGGACAAAAACATAATAATACGAATTCAAACTATCATTAATACTAGCAGTAATATAGTAGGGGCAAGAGTCCAAAATACAAACCGAGACTTTCGAGTCCCACATCAACAAAAACCCCCCAGAGTGATTCAAACTGCCCTGGGGGTTCACCACAAAATAATTGTCAAAATTTAAGTTCCTAACAAACAGTTTAGCATCAGAATCCAAAAGCATAGTTTCACAAAAGCACGCCACCATTGGTTTGTACTCCCCAACCATGGCTTTCAAAACCTGGACTGTCAAGGGTGCCCTAATCCCTTGACAGTTCCAAAATATAGCAATCATTCTGGGTTCGCAGCCATCTTCGGGTGGCTGCTACCTCGTCTTCCTCTTCCTCCTCGCCTAGGCCTACCACGAACCCTTGCGCCTCCTCTTCCACGAGCCTTAGTCATAACCTCCTCCAACCCACTCTCCATAGCAGTTCCCACACCACCAGCATTAAACTCTCCAGCAGTAAACCTAGCTGTATCTCCTAATCCAACTTTAGCCACAGTACCCCCCTCAATCTCAGGTGTCTTATCCTCGTCTACTTCATTTTCTGTGTCCCCATTTTTCACGCCATAAAGTTCTGCAAAATCACTGTTACTCAAGTCCTTAGTACTTTTCGCCTTGTTTCCATCTTGAGCCCTTTCTGGTGTAGCATTCACAATCGCCTCACTAAGTTCTAACCTTTCTTCCAAAGTTAACTGTCGTAATTTGGTTCCTTCAACACTATAAATATTAGACTGAGTCTTTTGCCTTTTGTTTTGAGTTGAAAATTGTCTTTTATACACCATTCTCCTTTTCTTAGCTGCAGCGTTGCTTCCAAATTTAAACCTAGCAGTACTGTCCTCCTCAGATTCAGTTGTTTCAGTATTGGATGTCAAGTTCTGATACGTAGACTTGTTTGAAGTGTCCTTGGATTTCCGTTTGTTTTCTTCTGACTTACTCTTCTGCTCCTGTTCTTCATCACTAATAAACACCGTGCGAACCGCCTGTTGGGTAAAGTTACCTCTCCTAACTGCTTCCCCAATAACTTCATCTAACCCATTCCTAGTTCTGCCCCTATTATCTCCTTCCATATCCACATCTCCACGAGTTTCAGAAGTCTCATCAGTCTCTTCACGACGATTCGAGTTGTCCCTATCATTCCTTCTCTTAGAACGCTCCTCCCTCGCTCTGTCACCCTGTTGGTTAGAGGGAGCACCATCATTATCACGATCCCAATGAAAGACCTGGCCATGGGAGGTGAAGTTATCCCCCACTCGACGTCTAATACCATACAAAGGATGACTAAGAGTATCTTTAATGACGTTCTCCATATTCCATGTTATCAACCTGAGCTTAACCGAAGAAATACCGTCTTTATCGATAGGGTCATCGCAGTTATCTCTTTTGTGACCTAGCTTACCACATTCAAAACAAAATAATCCAACATTTTCATATTTAAAGGTAACCTTATGAGACGCTCTTCTAAGAAGCGCTTTTGTTTTAAAAAAAATTATTAGCCAACGTTCTCTTGTTGGCAAATACTTAATCCCAAAAGCTTATTTGTCGGCCAACAATCTCGAATCCGGTTCCTATGGAGTGGTACCCAACTTTATCCTTCCTCATGATCTTATTTGGCCTACTTATCACATCTCTATTCATTAAGCCTTTCCATTCCTTTTTCCGATCAATTTTGTTAAGTGTGAATTTGTATTTAATTTTGAACCTTTTGGTGCATTTAGATGGTATATTATGATTATTTTCCGCTGTAAATATGTTTGTATACCCACTTTATAATTCATTATACATGAATTATGTTTTTATGTGAATTATGTTTTTGTCTATATGGTAACTGTAAATTGCACCATTAGTTAAATAGACACCTGATATAAAATGTTTGGGAATTAGGACAATCGATTTGGACAAGTATAATATCCCGGAGCAGTGTAGATTGCCTATGAGTGAGCAGGATATTAAAACGGGAAAAGATATGTTGGAGGAAGATTATGTGAAGAAAAATCTGGGTTGGGTTAGAGAGTTGGAACTAATGGTGAAGAGTAAGTAGAAAGCTGAAATTCAGGCTTTGAGCTCCTTTGGAGTTCAGTATTTAACTGAAGTTTATTTGCTATTGAAGCTACAGCAGAAAGTTAGCTGTAAGAGTTTTTGCATCAATGGTAGTCTATTATAACTTCTCATCTATGTATTTGTTTTACCATTCTACTGAATATGTTTTATGATTTTATTTGATTGATAATTAAACAATTCACACAAAAAATGAGATGGAAAGTTAAGTAAACTATTGATAAATATAACTTTTATTGCATGACTTTCTGTACACATGATATATAACAAAGTTGAGTGGATTTTTCTACTTATGAATGAAACAAGAAATTACAAGTATAAGAAGTGAATTATTTAATTCACATTCTTTTGTGAGGTGTAGTTGTGATTGATTATACAATCCATTTTTGCAACCAATGGTAGAGTGAATTTTTGAGACCTTTAAATAGTTTAAAGTTACTGGTCTCCAAGTATGAAATTCTAACTGTTGTAAAACACTGCTATTTTCTGCAACTATTAAATCGAAAGATGAATTGGTGATGCGTTACATTTTGTGTTATCAGATTCTTGTGTGAGAACCTCAAGACCAATGTCATATTGCAGAAGTTTAATTACATGTGCTTTCACTTCAATTTCATCGGCTAAAGTATTGGCCAAAGATCGATGGCCAATTTTTTTTTAAAATAAAGGCTCTTCTCTACGAAGCGCCTCACAATTAATTTTATTAATTGGCCCAATAGTTTAATGGGCTGATTAAGTGAGTAAGGCGCTCCTCTGGGAAGCGCCTATACGTTATTTTTGCTATTATTTTTCAAATACGTTTTTCATGTAATTATTTATTTTAAATAGGTTAGAAATAAAAAAACTCAATTTCTTGACAAAAATTTTAAAAAACTTTAAGTAGTTGATGTGGCTTCGAAACGTTGACCAACCACAAAAAAAAACTGACATCAAACCTGTAGGCTATGACAAATTTTAGTTATGGTGTACATTGGCTATTTAATTATTCATTTTTGGTTCTATTGTGATAACAGTTGTAGTTTTTCGAATTAAAATAAATTTAAGAAAAAAGTTTTTGTGATTAAGCTTCGAATCCTCTCTACTAAAGGTATTTTTATGTGAACGTCTTTTATAGTACTAAATATATTAGAAAATATTATAAAATGTTAGGCCATGTCATAACAGTTATGACTTACCACATTGTTGGAGAAGGATGTTAATTTTATTCATTTGATGAAATTCTATGGCTACCTAATGTCTTCATTTTTGTTTTAATTTTATGCCTTTAGGAGACATCATTTTAGCTGAATAATTTACTAATATGATAGACTTTTAGTGTGATTTCGTTATGTTTCATGTTCTCTCCTTGGAATTTATTATATTTCAATTTTAAAGCTTTTGAAAGTTAAATGGTTTGTTTTTAGTGCAAAGTTGTAGGTCCATGGATGCTAGGGAGCATTAGGGGTGAGCACGGGTCGGGTTTACCCGGGTTGGGGTCTAGGGTAAGGGTAGGGTAATATTGGAAAGTGGTAAATGTTGGAGGGTAAACCCGTGTTAATGGTAAAATAAAAATTACCACGAGTTAAGACGAGTTAACTAACGGGTTACCCGGGTTTTACCCTTGGTAAAATTCATAATTTAATCACAATAAAAAACATAAAACCAAATAAAGTTTAAATGCTACTATTCAATTAAAAGAATTTTTGTTCTTCAAAATAAAGTACATATTAGGTAAAATTCAAAGAAGAGACGAGGATAAGATTTCGGTGAACGAAGTAGCCAAATGTGTCAAATGGCCAAGTCTTTACCATATACAAACACACACACACACACACACATATATATATATATATATATATATATATATATATATATATATATATATATATATATATTAAATGAACAGTATACGGGTTGGACGGGTCCAACCCATGTGGTAATGTATAGAAGGTAAACCCGTGGTAAAAAAATTAACATGCCCAAAATTGAAGGGTAAGGTATGTTATAAAATGGGCTAGGGTAATTTTTACCCTGTTTTAGGTCGGTTTTTATTACCCTAACGGGTCGGTTTACCATTTACCACTATTCTGCTCACCCCTAGGGAGCATCAATACAAGGAGAGGAATCAAGAATTAAAGTCTTAGATCGAATAGAGAAGTCAAAGGCGAGAAAAGATATCTCAAAGAGTTGACTTGGAAAGCTGCAAATCTGAAAGGCTGATAGTAATTGCTGATTTTGAGCAACTTAAACATGGAATTAGCCTTTGAATCGTGAAATAGGTTTTATTCCTTATTGAGTTAGGAAGATTTAGCACTTGGAATGGGTCAATTTGGAGTTGATTTGAGGAAGTTACAGCCATTTTAGTAACAGTTGTACATCAGTTACGAGATTTCATATTTGGACCTGGGCTTTTATTCATTTAACCTAATCCTCTTAATTAAAAAGCCCAATCCGATTTCTCCACCATATATAGGCCTTTAGACCTCATTATTCAGCACCTCTCACTTTATTTTTCAAATTAAATCATCTTTAGAAGAGAGTGTCCAGGGGAGAAGCAAGAGCAGGAGCTGGAGAAAGTTATTCTTCCAACTATAGTCATATTCAATCCTTCAATTAGGTTCTTCATTTTATTTTTGTAATTGATTATGAATACTTTCTATTTAATTTCAGTTTTTCATTAGAACATGAGCTAATTTATTAAGTACTTGAGAATTGCAAATAATGGGTTGAAACCCTAGTTAATCAATTTCGGTTTTTGAATTTGGGATTTTACGATTTAATCTGAGTTAGGTACTTATTATTGGATATTATTTTATGCTTGTTTATTATTTATTTTCTAGATCAATTAGAAATTAGTTTTATTGATTAGGCTATTTACTTTAGTGGCGAAGTGATCACCTTGATGAGGGGTTTAATTACGGACCTATGTAATAGACGCGTGGTATTCGTCAATGATCTTGACGGGCTTGACTAACTACATAGCCAATTGGGTAAAGATCTTAAATATTCGAAAGTGGGTATAATAGCCCTGACGGGGTTTATAAGACCGTAGGATAGCTCCTAAATCCACCCTGACGAGGGTTAGGAGATTATAGAGCCTTGACTAATAATTAAATGACAACTCTACCCTTAAACGAAACAGTAATTGCATTGACTTAGGTGAATTCCCTTACGAGACTCAAGTACTATTCTCATTCTTGCGTCTACTCATGTTTACTTTACTTGCATTTATTTACTTGCATTATTTATTATAGTATTTTATATTATTGCATCTTATTCACACAAAAAATCAAACAAACATTTTACCATTTACTTTTCTGTCATATAACAATTATCCTCACTCATTGCATAACATCATAGGTCATATCCATCCGCCCCTGAGATCAAAAACCTGTTTATCGGATATTACTTGGACGACCTGTACACTTGTGGTACGTGTCTTTCCTTTTTAGGGGTGTTATTTTATAACACACCAGGAGACACCAAGTTTTTGGCGCAGCTGCCGGGGACGATAGCGTGTGACCACGGTGTTATCTGTAGGTGATTTATTTGTTATTTTATTTTATATTTCAGTTTTACGCTTGTCTTTGTTTTTGTTTTGTTTTACAGGTTCTTTATTCAGTTGATTGATCAAGAAATTTAAATTAAATATGTATGGAGGACATTATCCAAATCCTAGTCCATGTGATTATTGTGAAGACTCTTCAGGACAACAGCAATGGGGTAGTAACTTCTACCAACCACCTTATCAACACCCGCAAGAGTTTGGATGGAACAACCAATGGACCAGGAACAATCAACAACAATCGCCTTAGCACTATCAACAAGAACAAGCATGGAACCACCATTGGGTTGAGAATAATCAACAACAACAATCGTATCACTATCAGCAAGACCAAAGATGGAACATTCAACAACCTCCACAAATTACTCTTTCCCAAATGCAGGAGAAACTTGCTAAATACATTCGCGAAAACAAGGAAAGAAGTGCCAAAATAGACCAGATGCTAGACGAATTGGAGTCCAAATTTAATTTTCATGACTTTGCCGAGAATAATAACAAGTCTTATGAAGATTCCACTCCCCCAAGGGATGGAAGAGATCAACTGGAAGAGGTAGTTGAAGAGGAAGTGTTGAAAGAAAATATTAGTTATAGTGGTATGACCATCGTGCCATTTATAAATAGAGACCACCATGTGGTTGAGAATCTTGTTAGCATAATGGAAGAAGGAGTAGCAACGCAAATCCTAGAAGTTAAAACAGAAATTGCTATTCCTATGGTGGGTGCACATGATCAAGATATAGAACGCATAAAGGAAGAAAAGGTGATCGAGATTAGAGAGATTCCACAACAAGAGTATGATGAGGTAATAGTGGAAGAATAGGTTGAAACCGAAGATGAATCTGAAGTGGTTGAGGGGTCAATTGAAGAATTAAAGGTTCACAATAAAATAGAAGTTGAATCTTCGCCACAAAAAGTTTACCAATTACCATCTCAACCAAGAATATTGAATGAAAATAAAGCTGAAGAATCACCTCCCTTACCAACAATGATCAATATGTGCTATACAAGCAAGGTGCCACACCGCGAGAGTAAAGAGGCAAGGAGGAGCACCTACCCACCACATTTTAAAGATGAATACGAGATTGAAACGAGGAACAAAAATGAGCTTATACCGTTGAGAACGGTTATCTACTATCATGTGGTGTAGAATGAGTTTCTCCATGAGAGCAAGAAGTCAAAACGAAGATACTACCCACTCCCTTTCAGAGAACGATTGTATAAAATTCTAAGGGGGAAGGTTCTAAAGTTTTTACATCAAGGAAGAGGCGAGTTTAAGCGAAGGAACACCGCAAAGGCCTCAATACCATCTTCATGGAAGGTAACATGTCTAACTTATAGACGTAATAAACAAAAGTGCTTCTTGGGAGACAACCCATGTTTTAAATTGCTTTCATGTCTTTAAATTCTTACTGTGAATTAGAGTAATTGTTATTTATTTAGTGTTTTATTTTTAATAAATGAGAAAGGTTGGTGTTTTTGATGATTACAGGAGTAAAGGTCTTGAGTTTGGGGTAGGTAGTGCGAAAAAGAATGAAAAATTTGGTTGTCAAAACAGGAGACAACCGGGAACCCGGTTATGGAGCTTTAGTCCCCAAACCTTCTGACCTATGAGGTGGAGACACAAGGCGTTAGTTGCGCTTGAAGTCGCGCCCATCGGCAGCCACTAGAACCCGGTTGGTCACTGACCGGGAACCCGGTCATCAGTAACTTCGGAAGATCATAACTTGATGCTCGGAGGGCGGAATTAGCTTTTTCTTGAGCCTAAACCACTTATTTTTACGAGATCTATCCAATTATAAAGTCAAAAGGTTCTGATAAACAACCCAAACTTTCTGACCTATGCAGTGGAGACGCAATTCGTGGTGCGAAATGAATAAAAATAGAATTTTGAGAAAAATGATAACTCCAATGGAAAATATGAGTAGTCCAATGGACCGGGAGCGCAATTTACAATAAAAATAAGTATAAAGTTCGCAAGAATCCTAGGTGTAGGTAAGGAGAAATCGAAAAAATAAGATGAAAATTGTGTGCGCGAATACGCAACCCCTTGCGTCCAGCGAGTTGGCAATTCGCTCGCGAATAGCCAACCCGTTCGTCACTAGTCGGGAACCCGTTCAAAAAAGCCAACTCTCTGATCTGTGCGTAACGGTAGACGCAAGAGAGTTGCGTCCGAAAAAAAAAATCCTAACTGGGAACCCGGTGACCGACGGCGAAAATTGACCTAAACCTTACAAAAAACTTATTTTTCCCTTTCTTTTGGCCTCCAACACGTGAGACACCATTGATGACGAACCAAAACTCCAAAAACACATAAATTCCATCATCAAAACTCCAAAATATCATCAAATCATCTCTCTAAGCATCATCCAAACACATAATCATATCATAAATCTTTTCAAAAACACCAAGAAATTCCACTTTTAATCCAAAAAAAATCTCTTCACCAAAATTTAAAGTTTACCCATTAAACATCTCCAACACCATAGATAACGACTACCCATCTCATAAACCATCTTTGTCACTACTATACCACCTTCAACAACATCGACAGACACAAATTTCATCAATATCTTTCGTAGTTTGAAGGTTGGAGATTGCAAGTGCAAGGTATCAAATCATCATAAATTCCACGACCACTCTGGTAAAACAGCTAAACTCTTCTTTTCTTTCTATTACCAGTTGGGAATTAAGATTTGTTTTAGTTATTTATTGGAGGAATTGTGAATTGTTTGAGCCTACCATTATATATTTTGCAAGTAATCTTTAAGTAGGTGAAAAATTGAGTTTGGGGTCATCCGGGATGACCATGAAGGTTGGAAAAGGTATGAAGAACATGAAGAGAAAAGAAGTTGGGTGTTGAGGGAAGATTTCCGTAGAGGATATGGTGATTTAGAAGGCTATGAGGTGATGGTTAACTTTGGAAAATATGACAATAGAGTTCGAGGTAATGAAGAATACTCTATTCAAGATGAATACAACAAGTCATGATCTTTACAACTTATTGAAGAAGAATTCAGAACCTCAACCTGAGACTACACGTAATTGGCCTAGTGCCGATGCAGATATGTTTTCCTACCCTTTTCTCATTTAGTAGTGTATATTATTTTTATTTGCTTTCAGAGTCTTTTCGAGACGTGGGGACACGACTCATTTTTTAGTTTAGGGTGGGGTTCGTGGCCTCATCCCAATTTTATGTGTTATGTGTCTTTTACGAGTTTTCAAAAATTTTAAAATCAAATAAATATTAGTTTAAGGAATGATTTAACTGTAGAGTTTGTTGAATGTCCCCATAAGCATACTTTTTGTAAATTAATGATAGAAAACAGTAGACCCTGGAGTTAATGTAAAGCGCAACTTGAATGCATGCAAACACTAGATGATTGATAGGAAAAATTAATGAACAATGCAAAATAAGTAAGCTTGTACTTGGTAAGAATGATTGGTGTGTAGATAGTGAGATCTAAATGAGTAGAGAACCCACTTAATTATGAACTAGAGGTGAACTATGTAACTAGGAAAATTATAGAGGCAGTTCTTTGATAGCCACTTGAGACCTTTTTAGCTTTCTAACCTGTGATTAATGTTATATCCTTCTTAGCCCTATTTTTAAGACTTTAAGCCTTTCTCCTGAAGCCACATTATAAGCTTATCCTTTAGATGTTAGGACTATACCATATGACCCGCACTTGAATCACGATTGCTTAAGACTAGCTGTCCTTGAGCTTGAGTTTGGGGTGAGGGAATCTGTTATTACATCTGTTGGGTAGATTTGGGTGTGCTTGAATGATTATGCACTTTATTATAAATCCTTTGCCGATTCCTGAGAAGAAAAGAAAAAAAATTGAGAAAATAAGTTAGCATGACATCTCACGTTAAAAAGAATGTCATGTTTAACTTACAAAAAAAAAAGATTTAATAAATATTGAAATAAAAGAAACGACAAAGGAATATTTTTGTAATCATATTGATAGGTTGGGTTTATTTCGGGGACGCTAAATTTGTGCGTCAAGTGAATGAGATCATATGTGAGTGTAAACTCAAGCTCAGGACAGTTTGTTGAAGGCTAGTGAGGAGAGAGCCAAAAGCTCACTTTTCATTATCCAAATGTACCATACTGTCCCTAAGCCACGCTAAAACCATAAAGTCCTCGTGATTCCTAGGTACATAGTGAATTAAAAATTCTGCTAATAGGGAGTAAGTTAAGTGGAGCGTTCAAAGTAAGTAAAGATTAATGAACACCCTATAGCCAGCATCTCGAGCTAAGTATCAAGTGTAACCTTCTAACATTGTGAAATTAATTTTGGATTGATATTATTTATGTGTTTGATTTTGTATGATAGGTGTATGTGTGCATTAATTCTTAGGTTGTACTATATGAAATTTATTTTGAGTTTTGCTTTGGGTTTATTCTTTAGATTCTGCATGTTGCTTCTTATCTTGAACCTCTGTTTTGTTTTACTTTGTCAGGACGACAAAGGTTCGAGTTTGGGGTCTTGATGTCTCCCTTTTTGTTCTAATTTTATGCCCTTAGGATACATCATTTTAGGTAAATAATTTACTAATATGATAGACTTTTAGTGTGATTTCTTTATATTTCATTTTATCTCCTTGGGATTTTTTATATTTCATTTTTAAAGTTTTTGCACGTTAAATGGTTTGTTTTTAGTGCAAATTTGTAGGTCCATGGATGATAGGGAGAATCAATACAAGGATAGGAATCAAGAATTAAAGTCTTAGATCGAGTAGAGAAGTCAAAGGCGAGAAAAGATATCCCGAAGAGTTGACTATGAAAGCTGCAAATCTGGAAGACTGATAGTAATTTCTGATTTTGAGCGACTTAAACATGGAATTAGCTTTGGGTCGTGAAATAGGTTTTATTCCTTATTGTGTTAGGAAGATTTAGCAACTGGAATGGGTTAATTTGGAGTTAATTTGAGGATGTTACAACCATTTTAGTAACATCTGTATATCAGTAACGGGATTTCATATTTGGACCTGGGCTTTTATTCATTTAACCTAATCCTCTTAATTAGAAATCCCAATCCAATTTCTCCACTATATATGCCTTTAGACCTCATTATTCAGCACCTCTCACTTTATTCTTCAAATTAAATCATCTTTAGAAGAGAGCGTCCAGAGGAGAAGCAAGAACAGGAGTTGGAGAAAGGTATTCTTCCAACTACAATTATATTCAATTCTTCAATTAGTTTCTTCATTTTATTTATGTAATTGATAATGAATACTTTCTATTTAATTTCAGTTTTTCATCTGAACATGACCTAATTTATTAAGTACTTGAGAATCGCAAATAATGGGTTGAAGCCCTAGTTAAACAATTTCTGTTTTTGAATTTGGGATTTTACGATTTAATTTGAGTTGGGTATTTATTATTGGATATTATTTTATGCTTGTTTATTATTTCTTTTCTGATCAATTAGAAATAAGTTTTAGTAATTAGTCTATTCACTTTAGTGGTGAAGTGATCACCTTGACGGGGGGTTTAATTACGGACCTAGGTAATAGACGTGTGGTATTCGTCAATGATCATGACGGGCTTGACTAAGCATATAGCCAATTGGGTAAAGATCTTAAGCATTCGAAAGTAGGTACAATCTTCCTAACAAGGTTTATAATACCGTAGGATAGCTCATAAGTCCATTCTGACGGGGGTTAGGAGATTATAGAGTCCCGACTAATAATTAAATGACAACTCTACCTGATAAACGAAACAGTAATTGCATTGACTTAGGTGAATTCCCTTGCGAGACTCAAGTACCATTCTCATTCTTGCGTCTACTCATATTTACTTTACTTGCATTATTTATTTTTGTGTTTTATATTATTGTATCTTATTCACAAAACCAAATCAAACAAACATTTTTACCATTTACTTTTCTGTCATATAACAATTATCCTCACTTATTGCACATCATAAGTCATATCCATCCGTCCCTGAGATCGAAAATCCGTTTATCGGATATTACTTGGACGACCCGTACACTTGCGGTACATGTCTTTCCTTTTTAGGGGTGTTATTTTATAACACACCAGGAGACACAACTACCCCTGTATACTACCTAGCAATGAAAGTAATATGAATTTATTTAGGAAAGTTTAAATTATATGTTTTTATATCCTTTGGAATTGATTCATTCTATCATTTGTAGACATATAATGTTAATAAGATATGGGGTATACTATTTTATCACCTTATAGATGATTTCACAGTTTAGTGATGTTTATACAATTTCTTTCAAATTAGAAGCAATAAGATGTTTCATAAATTGTTATTTAGAAAATGAGAATTAGATAGAGAGGAAAGGTAAAACCTTGAGAGAAAACTGTGATTACGAATATCAATTTGATTGATTAAAGAAAGATGTGGTGAAAATAGGATCGTAAAGAAGTTTATGATTCCTCACGCCACAACGTGAAATAGTAATTAAAAAGAGGAATGTAACACTTCCATAAACGATTAAGGTGTATGATGGCTCAAATCAATCTCTCAATATAGGGTTGGGAGATAGTTTAATTACTTTTACTCATATACTTATTTGAGTCCCCATAAAGTCACTTCCATCAACTCCTTATGAACTATGGACATATAAATACAAACCCTCTTACTTGATCTCCTACGGGTTAGTATGTTCATGACTTATCCAATGAGTATGGAAAGTTTGGTCGCAACGGTAAGTATGATTTCTTTGTAAGTGAAAGAAATACATATAATAATAGTTTATTATTATTATTTATTTAAGAGCCCAAAATAATTATAATAAGTTGATTCTTTTATTTTGAAATTCAAATAAAATGAAAAGGAGTTTTATGCCGTTAAAATTCCTCATCCTTATAAATAGATAATATTGGGCCAGTTAGTATTATCTAATTCACACGAACGCTTCCCTCTATTATTACTTCTTTCTGCATTTCACAAAAATACATCCGAATCAAAAATCACAAGGCTCTTAGGTTGTGGATATAGAGGACTCTCTTCTAGTAAGAAGATTTACGGCCGCAAGATCATCAGATTCCCAATCGATTCAATTCTGCTGCTTTTCAAAAGATATTCCTAAATAAACCTCTTGTCATTTAATTCAAATTTAATTAGGTATTACATATAGTATCACATACTTATAAATTTAATGCTGTAATTGTTTGGTTATAATTTTTTTTGATGCACTAACATTTGGGAAACTTAATTTAAAAAATAAAATTCAAATAGATTTTCTTTTGGCTGCAACGGCGGTGATTATTGAAACTCTACGCATTAATTTGTTGGAAATTTTTTTTATATAATAATAAAAAAAAACGGAATCGACTGTTATTTACATGCAATTATATGTATAACAATTTTGTATAGACTATCAATTTAGTTTTAGTTTTGGTCGACATACATATGGGTTGTTGTATCAATTGTGCTGCACCAAGTTCTTGTGCATTAATAAAGTATTGGGCTTACACACTTTGAATAATATATGGGCTATTTGTTTAAGAATTCTGATTTGATTATGAATTTGTTTTGCTATTTACTTTCCTGGAATATGAATTTGGCTGATGGGCTGTTACTTTAATTTTCGGACAGATTTTAAGAGATAAAACCAAAATGCAGTTTATGGAGTTCAAACTAAGCTAATTCCACTAGTGACTAGCCATCTAATCACTTGTGTTATTTGAACTTGTCATTGATTAGTAGAGTGCCTGAATTATATATTGATGTTACAAAATATGTTTTTTTAATCAATTTTAGTATTTTTCTTTGTCTGTTCTTATTTTTCTAGAGAGAAAAATGGTGTGGACATGATCTCGGGGATCACGAGTATCAAGGCTCGAGCTACTTGCAAAGTACAAAGGGCTTCACAAGAAAGTAAGAAATCTTAATGGACCATTACGGGTTCATAGACCAAAAGTTGAAATGACACTGGAAAAAAATCAAGCATTTGAGGTCTGCCTCAATGCACTCTGCTATAAGATGTGACCTTATCACACTTTAATACAACATGTAGTAGTTGTGAATAAGATAATTCAGGATGTCATTGATCGGGGTGTTTTCTTACATGAACATGAAAAGGTTTATATTCTTTTCTATACTTTGCCAAGACATATGAGAAGGAGTCTCGATATCTTATGGGAAAGAAAGATTCTCGCAGACCAAGTTCAAGAAAGAGAAGCAACATATGAATGGCTAGTTTATATTTTGACTGAATCCCATTTGTGGAAGCATTATATTAGCTCCATTAGGTTGGACCAGTGTAATTGTGGGATGCATTCTCAAGCTATTGATATGGATAAATTTAATCCAATTAGTCTCTTTGAGGAAGCAAACTTTAAGGAGTCCATTCCTAAGTTAATTTTTTGAAAGTTTACATCGTAGCTTGATTTTGATTTTTTTAAATCATTTTTCGTTAGGTATTGCATTAGTTGTTTTTCCTTTAATTAATTTATTTGCTTATTGAACTTATTTTTTCATTATGTATGAATTCAACTTGTTTCTTTATATATATATATATGTTTTAGTTATTTTTTTCATACTATTTTGTTCAATTCATGTTAGAGTAAGTGGGAGTTATAGTGGAACTTGTTTTGCAGTTAATGAAATTGAATGAAATGGTTAAGACGAACAAAATATGGTGATTCATGATTGGGAACATAGTGAACTTTCTTTATCACTTATTTTGTTTTCTTTTTTGTTCATTATATTTGCATTAAAAGCATTAGGTAGTTAAATAATTGTATGTATGCTAATGGAAATCTGTTACCTTATAAGAAAATGACATCGAAAACCCTCGTTGATGATCTCAAAGGAGATAAAATGAATGGTGAGAACTATACCTTTATAAACTCTAAATACTTTACGTTATAGAGGAACAAGATATTCTTGAGGTTATTAACAATGTCGTGGCTCGGCCTGAGGAAGACAACATAGCTCTAAACAAAAGGGACATGGAGACTTATGAAAAGTGGAAAAAGAGAATTCCACTGCAAGAGGCATCTTGATTAGCTCCATGAATGACGATCTTGTCTATGAGTGTCAATAATACCCCACTCCTCACGAGATGTGGACCACTCTTAATGAAAAGTACGAGGGTTCGACTATGACTAAGTTGAGTCAATTGATCATTAAGTTTTGACACTTACAAGAATAAGCCTAATCAAACCATAAAACAACATCTCAAGGAGATGTCTAACATGATTAGGAAAGTTAAGACTGCAGGTCATAAGCTTACTAGTGAACATAAGGCTCAAGCTGTGATCAGATCTCTTTCAAATAAGTGGGAGAATTTGAAGATAAACTTGACTCAAAATGACTATATCAAATATTTTAATGATGTTTCTCGTCATGTGACGTTGGAAGATGAATGTCTTGATGCAACTAAGCCTCAGGGTCAGACTTATATATTACTTAGTTACAAGTGTTCTGGCATTAAGTGCAAGAACAATGTGATGAGAAACAAAATTGAGCATGCTTTCAGGAAGAACAAGAATGGTGGAAACGATAAAAGAAAACTTTTTTTTGTAAGCAGAAAGACGAGAGTAAAGTGAAATGCTATAATTGTGACAAGATGGGTAATTTCGCTCGCAAGTGCAGTGAACCTGGAAATATAGCAATGTAATTTACTTCTTGTAACTTTCCTTATGTTACGAGTATTGTATTACTAGCTGATTCTTATCCTTTGTGGACTGTGGATTCAAGAGCGACAGACTATGTAGCCAAAGACCGAGAGGCATATGTAGAGTAACGTCTAATACCAGAGGAACGAGAGGGATTTATGTAGGAGACAACAACAAAATTGTAGACAAAGGATTTGACACTTGCAAGTTGAACTTGCGAAGTGGTCATACCTTGTACCTGCTTAATGTACTTTATGCACCTGACATTCAACGGAACTTGGTCTCAATCACTGTTCTTCTAGGATTTGGTTTTAATGTGCATTTTCGTAAATTATGGTTCTGGTTATATTTCTAATGGTTTAATTGTACTAGATGATGATATCTCGTTTAATAGTTATTATGTAAGTAGTTTCTTTTCTACTAATACTTCTTCTAGTAATTCTAACATAGAAGAAAGTGTATGGCATGTTGGACTAGGTCATATTGAACAAGACAGTATGAATTTTTTGGCTAAGGCGAACCTTTTGGGTTCATTGACTAAAGTCAACTTTCTAATTTGTGAAAATTGTCTAGCAGGTAAAGCAAAACGGAAACAATTTGGAAAGGCTAAACGAGTCGAGTACCCATTACAAGTAAATCATTCAGAAATCTGTGGCCCAATGAGTGTTCATACGAGACGTGGAGAACTTTATTTCCTCACTTTTATAGATGATTTCACTAGTTTTGGTTATGTCTACCTGATTTTTCATAAATCTGAAGTATTGAAATGTTCTTATGATATATTTCAATGAAGTAGAAAATCAGTTAGAGAGGAAGGTGAAAAACCTTTACCTTAATCGTGGACGTGAATACCTATTGAGACAGTTGAAAAAACTATGTGATAAAAGAGGAAGAACTCTTCTAGAAATGGTTAAGTCTATGATGGCACAAGCTAATATTTCAATATCTTATTGGGGAGATGCCTTCCTAACAACTATTTATATACTTAGCCAAGTACCCACAAAGACTGTTCCATCAACTCCTTATGAAATACTTGCGATCGTGGGGGTTGGCAGGTTATGTTCATGATCTATCTCATAAATATGGGAAAATTTGGTCCAAGAGGCACCCTGAGCACTCTAAACGATATTTGTTTATTGGAGAACACAACGATGGAGGTCTTACTAAAATTGAATCACGAGATGTTACATTCTTATAGAATGATTTTTTTGGAGAGGTGAGGTTGATAGAAGTTCTATTCTATGTGAATATAATGAGAATCAGGAAGATGATGTATAAACAAATGTGACACCTGATGAGGTAACACATACTCAAGAAGTATAGAATGACAATCTTCTATAACTTGAGACAGTTGAAACCATTGCATCATCTAATAATCCTATTTCTCAAGATTTTCAACCTAAGAGATGTGCTAGAGGTTTATTTCCTCGTCATCGATTTGAAATCAAAGGAGAAGTCTTTATGATAACTCCAAAAGACAAAGAAGATTCTAGAATAATAAATGAATCACTTTCATGTTCTGCTAAAAATGAATGGAGAAAAGTAATGGAAGACCAGATGGATGTCAAAACTGCATTTCTAAATGGAGATTTAGAAGAGGTTATTTTCATGGAACAACCCTGGAGTTTTACTGCAAAAGATAAATAAAATAAAATATGCATATATTGTTGATATCAATCTATGTTCTTAAACAAGCCTCGAGAAAGTGGAATTTGAGATCTCATGAAGTCATTTCATCAGAAGGACTTGAGATGATAAATGAAGACCAATGTGTTTATATTAAACGTTCCAAGAATTTTTTTGTAATTTTATCTCTACATGTGGATGACATCCTATTGGCTAGGAATGATAAAGAGTTTATTCAAGTTAATAAGGAGTGGCTAGCTTCTCAATTTAATATGAAAGATATGGGAAAAGAAAATTATATTCTTGGTGTTAAGATTCACAGTGATAGGTCTAAAAGACTATTATCTTTATCTCAAGACCCTTACGTCATGAATATACTCGAACACTTTAGTATGACCAAATGTAATGCCATTGACACTCCTGTAGCAAAGGGAATAAACTTAACTCTCGACATGTGTCCTAGTGATGCCTCTCTTTTTGTTTAAATTTTATGCCCTTAGGAGACATCTTTTTCGGTGAATAATTTACTAATATGATAGACTTTTAGGATTAATTCGTTATATTTTAATTTCTCTCCTTAGAATTCATTATATTTCATTTTTAAAGTTTTTGTTAAATGGTTTGTTTTTAGTGCAAAGTTGTAGGTCAATGGATGCTAGGGAGCACCAATACAAGGAGAGGAATTGAGAATTAAAGTCTTAGATCGAGTAGAGAAATCAAAGATGGGAAAAGATATCCCGAAGAATTGACTAAGAAAGCTGCAAATCTGGAAGGTTGATAGTAATTTCTGATTTTAAGTGACTTAAAAATGGAATTATCCTATGGGCCGTGAACTAGATTTTATTCCTTATTGAGTTAGGAAGATTTAGCAACTGGAATGGGTCAATTTGGAGTTGATATGAGAAAGTTACAGCCGTTTTACTAAGGTTTGCATACCATTTACGAGATTTAATTAAAAGATTGGATTTGGGCTTTTTAATATTTGAATTATTACCTTTAGTAAGAGACCTAGTCCGATTTGCTTCTTATAAATAGGCCTTTATACACAATTCTTTCTACACTAAATTTGAGAGCAAAAGTCAAGAGCGGAAGGCAGAGTAAGGAGCTAAAGGTGAAGAATCTTCATTCTTCCACCAAAAGTCAATTCCAACGCCCCAATTAGGTTCTTAATTTTATTCTGTAGTTTAGGAGTATGAATTCCTTTTATTTTATTTTAGTTTTTCATTTGAACAAGAGCTAACTTATTAAGTACTTGATAATCGCAATTGTGGGTTAAACCCTTATTTATTTTAATTGATGTTTTCCGAATTTGGGATTATTTGATTTAATTTGAATTGGGTATTTGGTATTGACAATTATCGCATATTAATTACTATTTTTATTCTGGCCAATTAGAAATAAGATTGAGTAATTAGGCTTTTCACTTTGGCGGGGAAGTGATCACCTTGACGGGGGGTTTAATTACGGACTTAGGTAATAGACGTGTGGTATTTGTCAATGACCCTGGCGGGCTTGACTAACCATACAACCAATTGGGTAAGAGACTAAAACTATTCCTTAAATTCTTGATTCCTTATATTGGCTTTTACATTCTTAGATACTACATGTTTCTAGAGCTACACAATCAAAGCGCAAAATACCTTAAATTGCTCTAAACTATGTTAAAAATCAAATATTAGCTAAGAACTCAAAGTATACTATAACAATAAGTAAATTCCAACTTTAAATATCAAAACTACCTAAAATGATGTCCCAGAAGTAATTAAATGTATAAAAAAGACGATGCATCAATAATTTAAATATTTTATAATAGATGACAATAATGAAAGTTACACATATGACTTATTCCCAAATACTATAAAACGGTACAAACTTGCCTAAAAATTAAGCCATGGAGGAAAAATATTTTACCAGTATTTTTACATCAACAAAATTACCCGATGACTATTTCTCACAAATAAGAAACTTATTTGTAAGAACAAAATATATTTAGAGACTTCATCCGGGATTCCTCTAAAGAGGCTAGGAATGTGCATTGACTTAGTAAAAAAACATCGATTAAGTCTAAATATAGTAAGGTAAATGGGATTGTGTGATGCTCGATCATATAATAGGGAGTTGATCGTCAAGTTGGAATGGAAGATTCTCCAAGATCTCTGCTTTTATGGGTTACGACCTTGGGGCCTGGTGTCGCCTAGGGTGTGATAAAAATAAGATCAATTTAAGTATGGAAAACTACGCACTCTCACCCTAGATAAGCACAGTACTGCAAGTATTACAGGACGTATGCAAGTTTTAATGATAAGTAGAGTTCGTTCTCAGGGACTTAAGTGTGTTAATCGCGTGAGTAGAAATAACGAGTAAAAGTAAATAACTAGAAGACAGAAAATAAAGCAATAGATTTTCGATAATAGCAATTAAAACTAAGAAAATAAAGACAATAAAGTAAAAGATTAAGAATATGAGATGAGAAGTATAGCTTAGGTTTTGCTAGTATGCACTAATCCTTCTAATTCTATCTATAAATCTAGTTCATAAGGGAGAATATTAGCTCTTGGTAATACTTAGTCAGGATTCTAAATTCCCCAAGCTTAGACCTTGAGAGCGACTAAGGGGGCTACGTCACAACCAAGAAGTGATTTCAAATAGGGTTATCAAACGCTACTAAGGCCCTAAGCAAATACTGCAATCTTGGTGATACGGTGGTTAAAACAAACCCTAATGACTATCTAGTTAGAAGTATGTTTTGTCAGAACTGCTATCGACACTAGACATTATGTGGTGGTTCAATAGTTAAACACCCTGTCAAGGAGACCATCTAACTACTCTTAAAACAATCCTAAAGTGATCAGTTCTAGGAAAGACATTAAATCAAAACACATAAACAAATATAAAGTAAGAAGCTAATATCAGATTAAAACATATAATTCCCAAAGAAACTTAGATAGAAGAATTAGAATTCATAGATTATACATATGCAAAACCCAAGCTATGGGAAGTTTAGTTCATACCTGAAGGAAATAAACTAAAAGAAATTACAAAAGACATCATCTTGCTCTCTACAATAAACTGGAAGAATAAAACCTTAAGAACTAATTACTATGAGGCAAGGATGATTTACAAGTGATATAAGGGTGTATTTATAGGTGTTTAGAAGACCTAATTCGTTTTCTTGAGGAAGAGTTAAGGTAATGGACTTCTAGCCCAACTCAAATTCGTATGGAAATAAAGATAAACACTGCTGCGTTGTTTTGAGTGTATCTTCTTCGTTATTGGTCGGATTTTGCTCCACAAGATACCAAAAGAATCGCAACAGAATTAACTAGACCCTGTAGAAGGAAATCATCAGATTCGGCCTATTTCTTAGGTAAAAACGCCTATCTTTGGATATGTATGCAGAATCCCAGATTTAGGCAGCTTTTCCTTTTCCATCTTTTTAGCTTTTCTTTCCTTATCTCCAATTACCATGCAAATCTCTTTACATAAGTTGTTGTCTTTAACTTGGACTCTAATTAAGCTCCATAATTATCTTTAAAGCTACACACTAAATAAACAATTAAACCCAATATGCTCTAAAAACAATAATTCTACAAATCAAGACTCAAAATAGGAAAGTGCACTAAAACTCAAGAAAATCGACATTATTGACTTCTAAATCACTTAAAATGATGTCTCATCCTAACATTATTCTATCACAAATGAGGAGACATCAAGACCCCCAACTCAAATTTGTATCGTCCCGATACAATAAAGATAAAAACGTAGGGAAGTCTAGGAATACACACTTATAAAATTCTCAACACAAGGGAAAAAGCATAGCAGAATATATAGAATAAACCTAAAGCACATAACTCAGAAAATTTCATGCAATAATATTCATAAACTACATACCTGTGCACTTCTCATATCTACAGTCAACACGGCTTGAATTCAAGATCAGATTAGTTTCGCAATGTAAGAAGGATTGGGACTTTACTCAGTTCCCAAAGAGAGCTATAGATTGTTCATCGAACTTCACTAGTATCCAAGGATCCACTTAACTAATCTCTAATGGCTCAATCACTTCTCGATTACATAGCAAAGAATCAAAAGGTCTTTAAGTTTGTAATGTAGGCTTAGGGACGGTATGATCATATATTTGGATAATTTGGAGTGAGCTTTTGGCTCTCTCCTCACTAGCCATCAACGAATTGCCCTAGAGCTTGAGTTACTCTCATAGAACGTTTCTCACTCAACCAAATAAATTCCTTGATGCACATTTTAGCATCCCCAATAACCCAATTTAAAGCTTAAGATGTTCACATAAAAATCCACTTTGCCGGTCCGAATGTATATATTTTCTTTTCTTTTCGAATCAATTTCTATAGCTATGACTCTCTTTTAATGTTGAGATATCACGCTATTTTCTTATATATATATTTTTTTTAATGCCCTTGTTGGCAAAATTAGCTCGAAGCTTCTTTTTCATTCACTATTACCCCGACAAAGGGTTACAATACAAATCTGTGAATCATCATTAATATAAAGCACAAAGCACAATTAATAAGCTAAAAAATCCCAACAAAATAACAATTCCCATAATGGTGGACCCACCACCCCAAACTCAAGCTCTAAAACAACTGTCTAAGCATCGCGATTCGAGTGCGGGTCATATGGAAAAGTCCTAAAATCTAAAGGATATGGCTTATAACGTGTTTCAATAAAAGGCTTTAGAAAGGCTAGAAGGGGCTGAGAAGGATATAGCTTATAAAATCAAAATCACAAGGTGAGAAGGTATAAAAAGGTTTCAAGGGCGTCAAAATATGAAAGAACCGCCTTAATCACTTTCTACACTATGTAATTTAGAAAATTTCTTACCTTTAGCACTTTCATCAAATGGTTTTTTCAACTAGCTTGGATCTCACGGCCTACACACTTCTCAAGGTTCCCTGAGATCGAACATACTTTCTATCGCATTGCTCACTAATCTTTTCTTTACTATCAATGTGTGTTTTCCTGCAAATACTCAAAGCATACAAATACATAGCTCATAAACATATCACTTACTATCATCAATCTACTGAGCTTATGCTTTCAGGCTATTAAACACACTCTACATCTAATTCCCATGTATCAAAAATTTTAATTTCACCCAAAAAACAGAAAAATGGGATGAGAGACAACGAATCCCCACACCCCCAACTCAAAAATGAGCCGTGTCCCCACGACTCGAAAAAGACTCGAAAAACAGAAATTAAAATTAGCAGATAAAAGCATATTTACAGAAATGGTAGGGAAGAAAGAGAACACACTCTCGAGGCTATTGCCTCGCATCATTGATATCCAAGGTTGGAATTGCTGGACCTTTCGTTAATTGCTCAAGGAGTTTCATAATGTGCACTTGATTAGCGTTGATTTGTGCCACATCATTGACTAAGGAAGTTTGAGCTGCTTCAAATTTCGTTAAACGCTCCTCCATCTTCTCTTGCCAATTTTCCTCCTTTTCTTCCTTCGAGATTTGCGTATAACCCGCTCTTCGAAGACTTTCTTTGATCCAAGCGTTATCAATTTAACTCATTTTAAACTCGAGTTTCTCTTCTTCACCCCATACTACATTCACTTTTCGCACAAGACACGTGATCATAGTTGGAAATTTAACATTATAAACTGATTTAGGAGAGACCGAAAATCGTATCACCTCCTCATAGATCAACTGTTCCACATCAACTTCTTCTCCTCTCAAAATACAGTCCAACAGTAGTGCGTTCTTCATATTCACATCCAAAGTTCGTGTGTTTCCAAAGACATTAGGAATAAGAAAATTGTGCCAAATTCGCGCATCTGCTTGAAGATATTTGTAAGGCCAAGGTGCCTTCAATTCTCCCTTATGTGATTGCACTTTCTCTTTGTCTAATACATGCTCAAAAAGTAATTCCTCATCAAAGATCTTTCGCCTAGCAACTGCTTCTTCAAATTTGCAAAAACCTTTCAGTTTCTTAAACTTGAAGTGGTTCCTAATCTCCTCAACTGTGAAAGGAACTAACTTTCCTCTAATCGGAACACCATCACTATCTCGGCTAAAGAGGCCTAAATAGAATTCTAAAACTAATGCAGGACATAATTCAGAACGTCTTACCATGAAGGTAGACCAACCCAATTTCTCACCAAGCTCCAAGAATCTCTTGTATTCTCCATCTCTAATTTCTTCCTTGAATACTTTCTCATAAGCAAAAGGTAGTTCTTTTAATTGTTTCTTTGCAGAAATCTTCAAGGCCTTTGAAGTATCCACTTTCTCTATAGGTAGAAGATCTTGTTGAGGTTGTGTTTTCTCCTTTGCATAATAATAAAGCTTTTTACCATTACGATCATACGAAGGTTTCCCACTCTTCACTTTATCTTTACCCTTTGATTTAGAACTAGCACCTTTGTCAATTGATTTATTCTTGTTTAAATCCAATCCCTTGTTACTCTTCACCTCCCTCTTATTAGCTAAGATTGTTGTTCTATTAGTCATCCTCAATTAACCCCCAACTCAAAGCTTTAGCAACCCTTGAAATTTAAACTCTTAAATTAATGGTTGAACAAGCTTGATTTGGCTTAGGAAATATGAATTGATGATTAATCTCTATGTGGGTGAGGATGATTTGTAATGGGTTGGCTTGGATTTAAGAAATTGTAGGATGAATATTGAAAATTTGGCTCTTTGATTCTTCAATTTGAATGGATTTGGTGAGGATTGGGTGTTTGATTCTCTCTTGTAATGATGTGGAGAGAAGGTTTGATGTGTTTTTCTTGATGATTGGGTAGTGTTTTGGTGATTGGTGAAGGTTTTGATGAGCTTCAATGGAGTTAGGAGAGTTTTGGAGAGAAGAAAGAGGGTTTGGGGTTATAAAATTCGGAATAATAAGCTTTATACCTCTTTTATACACAAATCCCGTAACATTCTCTCTCTCTGGCGGCGCTGCGGACTACCCCTGCGGACCATGGGGTGCACCGCAGGGTAGTCCGCGACATCTGATGCTCGAAAATTTTTGCTCACTGGATGAGACCCGTGGTAGGACCCCGTGGCACGGGTTTTTGGCTCGCGGACTAGGGTCCGGTGTACCGGAGGGTACACCGCGGCTTCTGTTGTTGACTCCGTCAAAATACCCGTAGCACCTACCCCGTGGCACGTGTTTTTGAGGCGCGGGCCATGGTGTGGTGCAGGGGGGTAGTCCGCGGCGAATTTTTTCTTGTTTCTGGATCAAACCCGCGGTGCAACCCGTGGTATGGGTTTTGACCTCGCGGACCATGGCACGGACCATGGGGTAGTCTGTGGGGGTAGTCCGTGGGGTGCATTCCCTAACTCGATTTCTCTGATTCCTACACACCAAAAACACTAATACCTTCCTCAGATATGCATTATCAACTAAAAACAACTAAAATAAACTTAAACTAAAAACGTAAAAGACATGAAAACATAAAAAAACTACGGGTTGTCTCCCGTACAACACTTTTGTTTTACGTCTTTCAAAGTTAGACGTGTTACCTCTGTCAAGATTTGCGAATATAGCCTCCCCAACAACGAGTAAGGCTATGAACGTCAACTAGTCTGCGCTTGACCTCAGTTTTGGGGCGAATTTCTATCACTTTGGCTGAAACAACCTTAGTGACGATGAATAGTCCCATCCACGAGTCTTTGAAACTTCATGGCCTGTTCTCGCGTTTGTGGGCTTTCCATAGGACTTCATGGCCAACCCCAAACTCAATGTTTGGCTCAGTATCCACAGGCTTTAAGTGGATCTCTTCAGGAGGGACTTTGTGATGTGAAAGGCTGTGGATGATAGGCACGGTGGGATCCAACTTCCTCAGTTTCTTACCCAAGACATAGAAGGTCTCGGATATATTCTTTGCATGAAGGGTGATGGTCCCATCTTGGAAGTTGATCACACTTTGACTTGTGGCCATGAAGGGTCGTCCAAGTATGATCGGAACCTGCTTATCTGCATCAAACTCAAGAATAACAAAGTCAGTAGGGATGGTGATATTACCTGCACGGACTAAGACGTCCTCCACTGTTCCCCATGTCCTTTTCACTGAGTTGTCAGCAAACTGCAACTTCACTGGAGTTTTCTCTGATTTCTGAAGTCCAAGTCTTTCGAACACGGACTTAGGCATAAGATTCACACCAGAACCCACATCGTACATAGCTTTCACCTTGAGCATACCATGTAATTGAATAAGAAGGTTGAAACTTCCCGGATCTTTAAGCTTTAATGGTAGCTCTTTCTCACTTCTTCTCGAAACCCTCAGGTTCTCTCTCGTGATCTCTACACTCGCTTCTTTCTCAGGAATAACTTGCGTATAAACTTGTTGCGGTGTAAGCCCTCTCTTCGCAATCTCAAGCATTTGGGCGTTGATATTGTCAGATTTGTACGCCTCTACAAATGTCTTGAGAACAGTGTCATCTTTAGGATTTGTATCAAGAATAGTCGATGACACTGGTTGAACTACAGATGGCAATTCCACCTTCTCTTCTTCTTTCTCTTCTAGCACAGCAGGTGCCACTTCATCTTTCTGAAAGTCCTAGAGGGGGGGTGAATAGGATTACTAATATGATTAATGCCTAATTAAAAGTCTTTTGGACAATTATAAGTTTAAGAAAGAAACTTCTAAGTCAACTAATATATCAAACTCTTAAGGGATCATGCAATGGATAAGCTAAGAGGTTCGATATATAATTGATACAAGTAAAACGAGTTTCTAATCTCTAACTACTCTAGATGGCAATATGTTAGATAAACTAGATAATCAATATCACAATATTCATACTAGCATATTATCAAACATATAAAGTGCGGAAAGTAAATAGAGTAGGGATAGAAAGATACACACGATTTATAGTGGTTCGGTTTCCCTACATCCACTACCTAAGGAAGCCTCCTTAGGATTTCAAGCTTTTCACTAAGCTCCCGTGTCTCTCTTAACCGGGTCGAGAACACAATAACCCTTACAACCTCTTCGATAACACGAAGGACAAACACTTGTGCTATCGCAACACAAGGACACCAAGTATACTCCCGATACTCAAACACTTATGCTATCTCAACACAAGGATACCAAGTATACTCCCTATACTTGAATTCTCTCTTAATCTATCTATTACAAGACCTAGACTTAAGAGGATAGATACAAAGTGTTTATAGGGGTGCAAACAACTTTGCTAGATAATCTCCTAAAGAGTAGATATGACTATAAGCTTGTAAACTCCTCTTTGAGTAGATAATAACTTTGATAGCTCCTTGGATTAACTCCTTAATTGAGTGGATATGAACTATGAAGCTCTTGACACCTTCTTGGATGATAACAATTAAGCCCCTAAGTGTGTATGGGTTGAAGGTGTAGTTGTAGCCTTGAAAGACCTTCAATTTATAGCTGCAAAATGCTCCCAACGGTCATATGATTTGTCTCCAACGGATATATTAATATCTCCAACGGATCTATTGCTTTTGTCTTTATTTTGCTGCAGGAAAACCTTCTTTGCGGTGTACCGCGGGTATGGTCCGGTGCACCGCGAAGACGTTCGTCTTAAACTTCAAGCTTACTGGTCGGACTATCCTATGCACCGCGTCCCTGGTCCGTGCCTCAGTCCGGTGTACCGCGCCTCAGTCTGGTGTACCGCGCATTTCTTAGCTTACTGGTCGGACTAGCCTGTGCACCGCGCCTCTGGTCCGTGGCTCTGCGGTGTACCGCAGTTTATGTCCGGTGTACCGCATATTTCTTTGCTTTCTGTTCGGACTAGCTTATGCACCGCGCCTCTGGTCCGTGGTATTGCGGTGTACCGCAGGTGTACTCCGGTGTACCGCACCAAAGGTTTAAAACACCTTTTAGTGAGTATATCTTTTACTATGATGCTCGGATTCGAAAACCTTCTTCACGAGAGTTGTAGAGAACATCATTCTAATAAACTTTGTAGTTGATCACTAAAGCTAATTCTCAATGTACACAAGGATAAGGTTAATAGCATTTGTATGAGAATTAGTTTCTTAAGATATAACAATAAAGCTTTGATCTAAAAGAAAAAGAATGAGCTTTTTGATGAAATAGAGTGCAAGATAGAATGTATATATCAATAGTAATTAGCACACTAAACACAAGAGGATTTGTCACATTAAAACAACCTATTAAGGGAGGCTATATGCCAACAATCTCCCCCTTTTTGATGATGACAAATCCTTCACTAAAACACCCTAGGAATGATATGAAAGTATAAGCTCTTATCAAATTTAGCTCCCCCTCACAATAAGCATTTAAGTAAAAATGAATATAAGAAATGAAATGCATTTGTGAGTATTAAAAAGTGCAATTTTGAAAGTTTTAGTGCACATATTTCTCCCCCTTTGTCTTCATCAAAAAGACGGGATAATAAAATAAAACCAAAACAACTAAACATAGAAGAGCTAAAACTCAAGTGAATAGATTTTGAAAAACAACATAGAGAGATCAAGGGTAAAGAGAAAGATATAAGGGATAAGAACGTTTTACCAACTTCTAGATCGGAAGATTATCATCTTATAAGCTTTCTATAAACGCAAACGATTAGTGCAATTATGAGATAAACGATTAGTGCAAACGATTAACCAAGCATTTGAGTTTTTAAAGATAATTTAAGAAAAACTCCCCCTCACAAAATGCATAGAGTGTTTGTTTCAATTTTGAAAAAGTTTGACCAATAATTTCTCCCCTTTTTACCAAAAAGAATATTTAAACCGATTTTAAGAAATCAAGGGGTAAATTTTCATCTTTGAAAAGTATAGGGGTCAATATGCATTTTTCAAAAGTTTAGGGACTAAATGCAATTTTGAAAAAACTTCAAGGACCTAAGTATAACTTTCTCAAGACAATAGGGACCTAGGTCTAATTTTCAAGCATAAGAAAGCAAAATGCAACTTGTTCAAACTATAGGGACCTCAAATCAATATTTTTCAACCTATAGGAAACATAATGCAATTTGAATAAGATCAAGGACTAAGAGTGCAATAACACATATATCATCAAGAATATTGTTAGCAACATTAACACAACAATATAAAATCCGAAACATATAATTTAAGCAACTCAAAACCAAAAATCCAAATTTAGAACTTAGCAAACGAAATAGAGCAAACACAAGATATAGAAAATAGGCAATTTGCATAAACACCAAAAAATAATACGAAAACTCCCTAATAGTTTAGAAATATTTTAAAACTACTAAAAACGCTTTTGTTTTGAAAAGATACAACATGGAAATCACGAAAACAAATAAAACGATTTATTTCACAAATACCCCTATATATTCTAAAAAATACGAAAAGACCCAAAATCAAAGTTAAGCAATTTTAAGTATGAAAAGGTCAAGTCATACAAGATATTTGCACAATAGGGAATAAACCATATAAGCACAAAATGAAGCACAACATATAGATAGCAAGGCTAAACAAATTCATGCAAATGAGTTAATGACCAATAATGGATAATTTTCCATAATTCTATGCATAAAAACATTTTTGAAATGCTATGGGAAATGCAAAAGATTATCGGAAAAAATATTTTGAAAAGCAATTTCTTTAAAACTCACCCTTACTAAAAGACATATGAAAATGCAAATTTGTGTTCAAAGATAAATTGAGATTTGAAAGTGAAAAACTAGTATCTTTGATCTTTCTTCCCTTTTGTCAACGATAAAAAGAATCAATAGGCACTTTTGAAAGATATAAAAACTTTTAAGAATAAAAAGTGCAATTTATAATCGTTGAGGGACTAAAAAGCAATTTCACATAGTAGGGACTAAAAATGCAATTTTTCCAAAATTAATGAACTAAAATGGCAAATTTTACATGTGAAAGATTATGAAGTCCAAACTATGACACTTTGAAGAATTTAATAAATATGAGGGGTCAAAGTGCAATTTTGAAAATTTTGGGGACTAAAATGCAATTACCAAAATTCTAAGAGCTAAAGTGCAAAAACATCATTCATGAGAATTAGATGCAATAACACTAATAACATATAAAACAATGATTAGTATCACAAGATAATATCCCAAGATAAAACATGATAAACACAACTAATCAAATCACAACAAATTCATAATTATAAGCACAAGCCATAAGGAGGAACGCAAAGTAATATACGAGATAAAGAAAAGAAATCACCGGATTTTCCTTTTTCGAGATTTTAGCGTTCTTTCGTATATTAATTCTTCCATTTGTTTCCTCCAAGCAAAGTGACGATCACCTACAAGAAAATGGAGGTTGTGTAGAAAACAACACTTCCAAAAGATTAAATTCCAAATCGTTTACTCTACTAACGATTAAGCTATTCACGTAGAGTTAGGCTCTGATACCAATTGAAAGTCCTAGAGGGGGGGTGAATAGGATTACTAATATGATTAATGCCTAATTAAAAGTCTTTTGGACAATTATAAGTTTAAGAAAGAAACTTCTAAGTCAACTAATATATCAAACTCTTAAGGGATCATGCAATGGATAAGCTAAGAGGTTCGATATATAATTGATACAAGTAAAACGAGTTTCTAATCTCTAACTACTCTAGATGGCAATATGTTAGATAAACTAGATAATCAATATCACAATATTCATACTAGCATATTATCAAACATATAAAGTGCGGAAAGTAAATAGAGTAGGGATAGAAAGATACACACGATTTATAGTGGTTCGGTTTCCCTACATCCACTACCTAAGGAAGCCTCCTTAGGATTTCAAGCTTTTCACTAAGCTCCCGTGTCTCTCTTAACCGGGTCGAGAACACAATAACCCTTACAACCTCTTCGATAACACGAAGGACAAACACTTGTGCTATCGCAACACAAGGACACCAAGTATACTCCCGATACTCAAACACTTATGCTATCTCAACACAAGGATACCAAGTATACTCCCTATACTTGAATTCTCTCTTAATCTATCTATTACAAGACCTAGACTTAAGAGGATAGATACAAAGTGTTTAAAGGGGTGCAAACAACTTTGCTAGATAATCTCCTAAAGAGTAGATATGACTATAAGCTTGTAAACTCCTCTTTGAGTAGATAATAACTTTGATAGCTCCTTGGATTAACTCCTTAATTGAGTGGATATGAACTATGAAGCTCTTGACACCTTCTTGGATGATAACAATTAAGCCCCTAAGTGTGTATGGGTTGAAGGTGTAGTTGTAGCCTTGAAAGACCTTCAATTTATAGCTGCAAAATGCTCCCAACGGTCATATGATTTGTCTCCAACGGATATATTAATATCTCCAACGGATCTATTGCTTTTGTCTTTATTTTGCTGCAGGAAAACCTTCTTTGCGGTGTACCGCGGGTATGGTCCGGTGCACCGCGAAGACGTTCGTCTTAAACTTCAAGCTTACTGGTCGGACTATCCTATGCACCGCGTCCCTGGTCCGTGCCTCAGTCCGGTGTACCGCGCCTCAGTCCGGTGTACCGCGCATTTCTTAGCTTACTGGTCGGACTAGCCTGTGCACCGCGCCTCTGGTCCGTGGCTCTGCGGTGTACCGCAGTTTATGTCCGGTGTACCGAATATTTCTTTGCTTTCTGTTCGGACTAGCTTATGCACCGCGCCTCTGGTCCGTGGTATTGCGGTGTACCGCAGGTGTACTCCGGTGTACCGCACCAAAGGTTTAAAACACCTTTTAGTGAGTATATCTTTTACTATGATGCTCGGATTCGAAAACCTTCTTCACGAGAGTTGTAGAGAACATCATTCTAATAAACTTTGTAGTTGATCACTAAAGCTAATTCTCAATGTACACAAGGATAAGGTTAATAGCATTTGTATGAGAATTAGTTTCTTAAGATATAACAATAAAGCTTTGATCTAAAAGAAAAAGAATGAGCTTTTTGATGAAATAGAGTGCAAGATAGAATGTATATATCAATAGTAATTAGCACACTAAACACAAGAGGATTTGTCACATTAAAACAACCTATTAAGGGAGGCTATATGCCAACACTTTCGATTCCTCCCTTGAGGCTTCTTCCTCTTTCTCTTTAGCCAACTCAGCTGCGTATTCCACTACCGATCGAATCTCCTCTTGCACCTACCTCAGTAACTCCAAAAACTCGTCTTTCTCTTGATCATAAACTTCAGAATAGTCAGATTCCACGGGGCTAGACTCGGTTGGTTCTTCTTCAATATTGGGAACTTCCACGGCTCTAATGGCAGCATGTGGTGCTTCCTCTTTCGCTTCTTCAATTTCAAGACACATGGCCTTGCAAGCTTCGAACTCATCCTTGTCTTCACCTCCTTCGATTGCCTTTACTTCCTTTTGTTCTACAACACTTGTTAACACTTTGTTTAACTGTGTTACTTGAGTAGTTAGCATTTGAAGTATGGCATCGTGTCCTCTAACCTTCTCTTCTTGAGCGTTTATAGTTGTGTTCAAACGGTCTAGAGCTTGTACTATCTGTGTATTGTCCATAGATCCTTCTTGCGGATACTGAGGTAGAGCTTTCTGCTCTAATGAATCGGTATAGGCGTCTTGAGCATGTTGTTGTGGAGGAATAGGTTTATTCTGATATTGGTTTTGGTACTGACCTCTCTGTTGGTAAGAGTTGTTCTGGGGACGCTGTTGATATTGACCAGGATTAGCGGCCCCTTGTGGATTTGAGTACTGCATACACGGATGGTTGCGATTGCCCCATCGGTTGGATATGAAGTAAACAGATTACGGATTTGTTTCGCACTCTTCCCATGAATGATCGTTAACTCCACATTGTTGACAACCTTGTGCTTCTTGTACTACCTTTGTAGCAGCTAAATTCTTCTCCATCGCGATTCTCAGCTCCTTGATTTGATTTTCTAATGAGGATATTTGAGCTGAGTTTGCAGTTTCTGCATCTAAACGAAGCGTTCCTCGGGTCTTTGCTGCAGAAGCTCGCGTTGAAGGCCAACTTCTTTCTTGTTCCATAATATTCTCTAACACCTCAGAAGCTTCATTATGATTCATGGACACAAAATTACCCTTTCTGATGTTATCCACCTTCTCTCTACCTTTATCATTAAGACCTTCATAGAACATAGCAAGTTGTAGAGCAGGTGTATAACCATGGAGCGGACATCTAGTTAACTTTTGTTGAAACCTTGTCCACGCTTCTCCCACTGTTTCTCCATCCTCTTGGCAAAATCTTGCAAGCTCGGTTTGATCTTTAAGTCTCATGCTCTTCGGATAAAATCGGTTAAAGAATACGGCTTGAAGTTCTCTCCAAGAGTGAATGGTTCCATGTGGTTGTCTCTCTAGCCAATCGCTAGCTCTTCCGGTCAAGAAAAACGAAAACATATGACAATACAGTTGCTCGCGTGTAATGCCAGGAGTAATGTAGGCATCACAAATCTGCATGAACTTCTGAATCGCTTTTACCGGATCTTGAATAGCTGTACCAGTGTAGAGTCCGAAACTTTGAAATTGACTGAGCATACCCGGATCGGGTCTAAATTTGATATTCGGGATCTCAGGAGGGCGATAACCGATTGGTTGCACATGGAATGGTATATTAAGGCCAGGCAGATCTTGTTCAACTCGGTTCTGTTGATTATTAAGATTATTCCCATTACCTCCTCCTGCTGGTAGCTGTACTCCTTCTAGTCCACCAAGTGGTGGCTCATGTTGTTGTCCACCTTGTTGGTTATTCTGCACTCCACCGAGTGGTGGTTCAAGTGGTGGATCTTGTTGACCAAGAGGTGTTCCAAGTGGTGGATCTCCTCCTGGTAATTGTTGTCCTCCTACTGGTGGGGTTGCCATAACTCTTCTCAAGGCCCTTTCCTCACGAACTCGTTTGTTGTAAGGTCTGAAGCTCCTCTCAGGCTCCGATAAAGGAGGCCAAGAATTAAACACGGTGAAACCTGAAAAAGACTAAAGCAAACCACAAGCGTAAATCTGAAAAAATAGAAACTAAACTAAAAACTGAAAAGTAAAACTAATTAAAAACTAAAACTCGAAATAGATAACCCACACGCTAACGAGACACAAGTCCGCGGCAGCGGCACCAAAAACTTGGTGTCACCTAGGGTGTGATAAAAATAAGATCAATTTAAGTATGGAAAACTATGCACTCTCACCCTAGACAGGCACAGTACTGCAAGTATTACAGGACGTATGCAAGTTTTAATGATAAGTAGAGTTCGTTCTCAGGGACTTAAGTGTGTTAATTGCGTGAGTAGAAATAACGAGTAAAAGTAAATAACTAGAAGACAGAAAATAAAGCAATAGATTTTCGAGAATAGCAATTAAAACTAAGAAAATAAAGACAATAAAGTAAAAGATTAAGAATATGAGATGAGAAGTATATCTTAGGTTTTGCTAGTATGCACTAATCCTTCTAATTCTATCTATAAATCTAGTTCATAAGGGAGAATATTAGCTCTTGGTAATACTTAGTCAGGATTCTAAATTCCCCAAGCTTAGACCTTGAGAGCGACTAAGGGGGCTATGTCAAGTGATTTCAAATAGGGTTATCAAACGCTACTAAGGCCCTAAGCAAATACTACAATCTTGGTGATACGGTGGTTAAAACAAACCCTAATGACTATCTAGTTAGAAGTATGTTTTGTCAGAATTGCTATCGACACTAGACATTATGTGGTGGTTCAATAGTTAAACACCCTGTCAAGGAGACCATCTAACTACTCTTAAAACAATCCTAAAGTGATCAGTTCTAGGAAAGACATTAAATCAAAACACATAAACAAATATAAAGTAAGAAGCTAATATCAGATTAAAACATATAATTCCCAATGAAACTTAGATAGAAGAATTAGAATTCATAGATTATACATATGCAAAACCCAAGCTATGGGAAGTTTAGTTCATACCTGAAGGAAATAAACTAAAAGAAATTACAAAAGACATCATCTTGCTCTCTACAATAAACTGGAAGAATAAAACCTTAAGAACTAATTACTATGAGGCAAGGATGATTTACAAGTGATATAAGGGTGTATTTATAGGTGTTTAGAAGACCTAATTCGTTTTCTTGAGGAAGAGTTAAGGTAATGGACTTCTAGCCCAACTCAAATTCGTATGGAAATAAAGATAAACACTGTTGCGTTGTTTTGAGTGTATCTTCTTCGTTATTGGTCGGATTTTACTCCACAAGATACCAAAAGAATCGCAACAGAATTATCTAGACCCTTTAGAAGGAAATCATCAGATTCGGCCTATTTCTTAGGTAAAAACGCCTATCTTTGGATATGTATGCAGAATCCCAGATTTAGGCAGCTTTTCCTTTTCCATCTTTTTAGCTTTTCTTTCCTTATCTCCAATTACCATGCAAATCTCTTTACATAAGTTGTTGTCTTTAACTTGGACTCTAATTAAGCTCCATAATTATCTTTAAAGCTACACACTAAATAAACAATTAAACCCAATATGCTCTAAAAACAATAATTCTACAAATCAAGACTCAAAATAGGAAAGTGCACTAAAACTCAAGAAAATCGACATTATTGACTTCTAAATCACTTAAAATGATGTCTCATCCTAACATTATTCTATCACAAATGAGGAGACATCAGGGCCAAAAGTAGTTCAGACTAGGTTTACTTTTGTTTGAGGTTAGGAAATGGCATTCAAGGATGTGCAAAAACATTATATGAGTGGAGGTGTTGGGAAATAGTGTGTTTAAAAAAGGAAATGATATGTGGAGTGGTATAAGTGGAGTCGGGATTCCTCGGGGACTTTTACCATAAAATTTGGGTGCATAACCTTATTATCGTCTCCCTAAACGCCATGCTTCAAATGGGACTTCATCTAAAAATTGAAATGACCTCCAAATTTTTAGGTGTTGATTTGAAATGTATAGCATGAGCGACTACCGGCTGTCACTAATTTATATATTTGGTATATCATTAATAAACCTACATGTAATGGATATGATATTATGCCAAAATATGCACTTCACTTTTTGTGACTGTAACAACTCCATTATAGCTTGATAGACCTGGACAAGTTAAAAGATAGTTGCCACAACCAGATTAGGGGTTGTTGAGACAGTTTTCTTTATCAAAAATGTTAATGACAACAAGGAGGCAAACCATCATGTTGAATCCAATAATACGACATTAATGACAGCGTCGAGTAAGTAAATATAATATATATCCCGTTTTTTTGGTCGTGTGTGGGAAAATATATGGATGGAGACCTTGTGGTTAAAGATAAGAATGTCCTTGTAAGATGAGTCAAACCAACAAATAGGGTTAAATTTAGCATTGATGGTTGTTTTAAGCACCACTCGAATACGACGGGCATAGGAGGTCTCTTTTGAGACACACAACGAGTTTTATGCGGTGTTTACAAGGTCGTACATTGTGGAAACGACTCTAAGTTTATAAATATCTCTTAGTACTATTGACTTTGGATGGCAAAAAATATGGCATTGTCTTGTGTATAGGGATGGAAACGGTTCGGTTTATCGCAAAAATATCAAAAACCAGAATCATAATCGTTTATTTTATCAAAAATTATAACCTAACGGTTTTAACCATCGGTTACACTTTTCAAAACCTTAACCGCATTATTTAGGTTTGGTTTTTTAAACGGTCTTGTTGTTTTTAACCATAACCAAATAATAATTTAATAAGTATATTATTTTTCATAAAATAAAACCACACATGTAAGAAAACTCTTATAGGTATACAAAATATTGTGTTTGTCTTTGATTAAATTGCATATTTATTTTTTATTTTGTTGAATCTAGTATTTGGATTTTGGTTTTAGAATTTCAATGTATCTAATGTAACCTAAATTATTACAAAATTTGAAATTATATATGATAATTAACGGTTTTCAGTTATTTGGTTTTTTTTATCTAAAACCATAACCTAACGGGTTTAACCATCGGTTACACTTTTCAAAACCATAATCTAACGGTTTTAACCAAGGTTCTATGATTTGGTTTTTAATCGATTCGATTATCATCAACTTTGGTTTTTAACTGTAACCATTGTCATCCCTATTTGTGTATTGAGACAGATTCACTGAAGTTGCATGTGATAGTGAAGAATAATGCGAACTCCATGAGGCGGTCTAATGGAATACTGCATGAATGTATGAACATATTATGATACAATAAGATTTTTGAGATGAGTCAGATTTTTACAGAGACGAATACATATAGTGCCCGTTTGGAAGTGCTTTTTTGGAGAAACACTTAAAAGTGCTTTTAGCATTTTAAAAGTTTTTTTGACTTTGACACTTTTTTTAGAAGCACCAAATAGGTGCTTCTTAAAAAAAGCACTTAAAATAATTTTAGATTTCAAAATTATTTTTAATAATTTTTTAAAATTTTGAATTTTATTTTAAAAACGTTTTTTTACTCTAAAATAAGTACTTCTAAACGGACCCATAGTGAAAGTGTGGCAATTGAGAAAGAACATCGTCAAAACGGAATAATCTGATCCAGTTGATAGACGTTCAAGTGGATTGTGTAATCTTTTTACTTAGACATAGGAATAAATGATTTATACCTACAATTATATTTACTTTTTCAATAAAGATATAATACATTAATTATATGTTGGCCAAACTAAATTTGACTAGACTAAGCGAGTACAGAAATCTGCCTCTTCAAATGTGACTTCTTCTAAGAAAAATGTGATAGAGAAAGAGTACATGCATTACTCTTATTAGCTTTGAGTTCATATGTGGAGAAAAAAAACTAACAATAATGTGGGTGATAAATCAGTGATGACACTACCAAAGAGACAATGCACCAACCAGGCAAAATTATACTTATATCTTATTTTGTCAACGGCTAAGAAATATGCCCTTAACTCTTCTTTTTCTTCCGTCCAAAAAAAGAGCTCTTCTTTTTCTTTTATTGTTCTAACCCTTAACTCTTCATGCTTTGAAGAGAACGCAACCGTGTATATATAATATTAATGCCGACGAGAAGAGGCGGATGTGATAGTTGACTGTCGAGGAAGGCATGCCTAATTTACACCACTCAAGTAGGGCCGTCCTAAAAAGAAACAAAGAACTTTTAAGCCTTTTATAAAATTTTAAACTTTCATAAATTTAGGATGGAAGCGTCCAAAAAAAAAAAAAAAAATAAATAAACAAATAAATTTAGGATGGAAGAATTACAAAATTAGAAACATTTTTTAATTCCGGATGGACTACCAAAACTGAAGGATGGTGATTAAAGGAGGTTTAGGTTGTCCTTGGGACAAGGTGAGTCTTTGGATTTTTTTTGGACAAATGAAACGACATTTCAGCAGTTCTGAAGGTTTACAGTAAACACAGATTCCTAAATAACAAGATTCGTATCTAGAAACTAGAAAACGAACTGAGCAAACTTAACAACAATCCTTACTCCTAGCGATCTCAAGATGATGAACTTATTATCCGGACACAATTACACATCATGTGGAGTAGAGAAGAGATATATTGGGTTGATAGGGCAAGGCAACACTAGATTCACTTTGCCGATAAAAATACAAAATATTTTTGTACGATGACTACCCAGAAAAGAAATCGTAACAAAATCTTGAGTATTAAGGATCGTGAAGGGAATTGGACCGATTCAAGTGAAACTTTTTAATTGATGAAAGTTAGGGTTGTAAATGAACCAAGCCGCTCGGGAGCAGCTCGAGCTCGGCTCAGAGAAAAGCTCGTTTGAGATCGGCTCGAATATAAACAAGCTCAAGCTCAATCTCTAATTTAAGCTCAATTAATAAACCAAGCCGCTCGGAAGCAGCTCGAGCTCGGCTCAGAGAAAAGCTCGTTTGAGATCGGCTCGAATATAAACAAGCTAAAGCACATTCTCAATCTCTAATTTAAGCTCGATTAATAAACAAGCCCGCTCGAGATCGTTCGTGAAAGACTCGTTTATAATTATGAATTATATATTAATAAATTATCTACATATAAAGATATTATTAAACCTTCAAAATCAACTTGGATATTTTTACTTTCTTTATACAATTACTTTTTCATTAATATTATGCAGTGTTTAATAAGGCGTTAGGCGGGCGGTCGACCACCTTCGATCGCCTAGGGGATCAGGCGGGCGCCCTAGGCGTTTTCTTGCTAGGAGGTTTTGAATTATAATCAATTATATTTGAATATTTATATAATTTTTAAAATAGGTTTATATAACTTTTTTATATCAAAAAATAGATTTTTTTCAATTTTTTGTATTAAAAAATGGACTTTTTATAAATTTTAGCCTCCAGACCGCCTAGGCGGACGCCTGGGTCCGCCTGGAGGCCGTCTGGGCCATTTCTGGAAGGTATACTACCTTCTAGCGCCTAGTCGGGCCGTCTAGGCCGATTTTTAGAACACTGATATTATGCTTCATATTTTCATACCACACAGCCCATCAAACACCAACCATTCATTAAAGTCCTATTCCAACCCTAAAAAAACAAATTGTTCATGAGCTACTTGAGCTCAGCTCTAAAAAAGATTGTTTTTTATACCACACACTCCATCAAATACCAACCATTCATGAAAATCCTATTTTAACCCTAAAAAAACAAATTGTCAATGAGTAACTCGAGGTCAACTCTAAAAAAGATCGTTAATAAGTTATACAAAAAGTTTTAACACTTCTGATTTGGATCATTGAAAGCTACGGTTTGCTCGTTTAAATTTGAGCTCGGCTAGGCCCGGTTCGTTTATATTTGATCTCGGCTCGACTCGACTCGAGAAATTAAACAAACAAGTCTGTACATCTAGTATTCAGCTCGGCTCGGTTCGTTTATAACCCTAATGCAAATAATGAAGATGGAGATAGCAGTGACTGTTTGGGTTGTGAAAAATAAGAAAGATCTGTTTTATATATATACATTGTGGATTATGAAAGTTATAATTGGTTTGAGTTATTATAGTAGAGATTTAATAGATTGGTTTAGTTGATTAAGTTTAGTAGACTGATTTTAACTAATTTAATTTTTTCTTTAACAATACATATTGATTTTGTAGGAAATCTAAGTCCATTTAAAAATATCACTATTAATCAGTTGGGATTAGCTCACTGGCTAGGGTCTTGGTCATCCAATCTAGTGGTGTAGATTTGAACCGAGTTAATGACTCCGAGTTAATGCTGAATAACACCTGAATAGATTTATTCTGTTAAGAGGCAGTGTCTGAATGAATCAGACTTGGTTTGAAATCTTAATGAAATAGACCGGTTAAGAAGTATTCAGATCTGAATTGGTCAGAAAAACAAACAGTTTTATTGATCCAGTGACTTAATGAACCAAATTAAAAGCTCATTAAGTGCAAACAGACACCCTAAAAAAGCTCATACTTTCTACAAAAATCAGATTATTAATTACCATTTTACCAAAATAAAATCTCTATTTTACCTAAGGATGGCAATGGTTACGGTTAAAAACCGAAACCGATGATAACCGAACCGATTGAAAACCGAATTATACAACCGTGGTTAAAACCGTTAGCTTATGGTTTTGAAAAGTGTAACCGATGGTTAAAACCGTTAAGTTATGGTTTTTGATAAAAATAAAACTGAAAAACCGAAAACCGTTTATTATCATATATATTTTCAAATTTTATAATTCTTTAGGTTAAATTAGAAATATTGAAATTCTAAAAGCAAAATCACAATACTAGATTTAAACAATTAAATAATAAATATGTAATTTAATCAAATACCAACACAATTTTTTATAAACCTTGTAGTTTTCTTTTATATGTGTGGTTTTATTTTATGAAATTTAATATATTTATTAAATTATCTTTTGAATATGGTTAAAGACCGCAAAACCGTTTAAAAAACGAAACTGAATAATACAGTTATGGATTTGAAAAATGTAACCGGTGGTTAAAACCGTTAGGATATGGTTTTTAATTATAAAAATGGTTATGGTTATGGTTTTTGGAATTTTTGTAACCGATGGTTAAAACCGTTAGGATATGGTTTTTAATTATAAAAATGGTTATGGTTATGGTTTTTGGAATTTTTGAAAAAAACCAATCTGTTGCCATCCTTAATTTTTTTTTGTTTTTTTTGTTTTTTTTTTTGAGTACATAAGAGAGCTACTTTGGACTCGGAGTCATATTGACTCCAATGAGATTCGATCCCAGGACCTCTTGGTCTCTGCGGAGTAGCCTAACCACTAGACCAACTATCGATCTCACCATCCTTAATTTTACCAAACTCCAAATAACCAAAATAGGCGTAGCAAGGTTTGATTACAAAAAAATTGTCTAATTCATATGAATTGATGATCTTTTTCCTAGATATAATTACCTCTTTTTTTTTTTCGAATATATGAGAGAGCCACTTTGGACTCGGAGTAAAGGACTCCAATGAGATTCGATCTCAAGACCTCTTGGTCTTTTCAGAGTAACCTAACCACTAGGCCAACTATCAATCTCAATTACCTTTCTTTTTCTTGTCAACGAGATAAATCTCAATTACCAAACAGTGAGCATGTTGGTCTTATATTTCACTTAACCTTACATATATTCCATTTCTTAATAAAAAAAAAGTAAATTGTTTTTTTATAATCGGTAGGGCCGACTCTGAGCCGAAGAAGCCATCACTTTTAAGCACATATATAACATTTCCCAAAGTATGTATTACTTTTGAAAAATAAAATATAATAAAAGTTAAGCATTTCGTAGATTCACTAGTATCATCCTCTCCATTAGTGATTTAAATATACTTAAGAGCTTTATTTGACTAAGTTTATGTATTCTGCAGTCCATGATGCCTTCCTAGGCCAGCTCACAGTGCCTGATTTGATGACCTCCGTCACGGTTTCTTAAAAAACAACCCCAATTCCCAGGCCCTTTACCAACCTTTATAAATATACCTTCAAGACAATCTCTTTCCCATCTTCAATACATATTTTGCTTCCTTGTCTTATTGAAACATCTAAAAATGTCTTTTAAGAATAAAGCGTATGCATACTCAAGAATGGAACTTGAAGACCCTGAAGATTTACAACATCGAAAAGCTCAATTTTTGATCTACAAGTCACTTGAACAAGTGGATGCCAGAAGAAAATCTACATTTCTTAAGGTGAAAATATGTAAACTGAAGACCAAAATTGGAAGGAAAATAAAGAGCTTGAAAAAAAGCTTCTTCATATGTATATCTTCAGCTAAAGGAAGCATTTTCAAGTATACTGCTAAAAAATTAACAACCTTGAAGCGCTTGGCTCGTGGCAGAAAAGCTAATGCAGTTGGTTATCCACCAATAATCATCATTTAAAATTCGGTCTGTAAGGGAAGCATCAACGAGTCATACCAAACAATATCTTCAGAATTGCAGAGAGTTTCATATACTGAAACTGTCTTATTATCTCAATTTTTTTTTTAATTATTGAGAATATGTTTTCAAATAGCAAATTCCTGTGGTGTAACACAGTGAAGCTGTATTTTTTTTAATTAATAATGATATATCATATATATATTTTTAGATGTTAAAATTGAAAAGTTGGTGTGACAAATTATTTGCTTACTTAAACCGTAAATGGGGAGAAATTGGGAAATAAGTTTTACACACATTTATACCTTTCTATGCTATAAGGTTAAGTACATTATAACTGATAGCTATGAGTTACCCTAGGACTTGAAGATTGAGGCTTGTAAAACAAGGCAGCATTCCCTAGGACAACCAAAAAGACCGTGGAATACTATATTAGCATATCATCTAACAAGCCTAGACTATATGTAATTCTAGGTGTCTGCCATCCCATCTGATCTCGAATGATGTACTTCCAAATCCCCTTAGGCGGGGTGCTATGAAAACAAAAGCTTTCCACCTGTCTTAAACCCACATGAGCCATCCAATCCGCACAATCATTTGCCTCGCGGTAGATGCTAGTGATTTTGAACATCCTATTTCTTGCCATAATATCGCGAATTTGATTAATCCAAGATGCAGCAGGACCTCTATCTTTTCCCGTATTGCATACTATGTCAACAACTTCTCACGAATCCACCTCCACGCTCACCTCGCTCAACTGCATACCTTCGATCAATTTAAGTCCCTCAAGTAGAGCAATCAACTCCACAAAAGTAGGAGAATCATGTTGGATCTTCATTGAAAAACCTCCTATCCAAGCCCCTTCTTCATCTCTAATTACTCCTCCCCCTCCACCCTCATTTCTCCACGTGTTGCAGCTTCCATCTGTATTTAATTTAAAGCCCATCTTAGGCTTACACCATCCTATAAGTGACACATGGTTTTTGATGCTCACTACGCTGCCCGGGACTTTCCCCCATGCCCTCGCGTAGGAAGATTCTAGATGTCGAATTTTCCTCAATAAGCTTTGACAGGAAGAAGCCATATTTTCTCTAAATACTATGTCATTCCGCTCTCTCCAAACAACTTCTATAAAAGCTCCAAAAACTATATGCCACGCGACTCCGGCAAAGGACCCTTTGTTTGACACATTCTTCATCCACCAAGCCCCATAGGAAACTAAAGTTAGCGCATCAACTCGCCCTTCATCCTCGCCTTCAGCAGCTCCCCATCTCCCATTTCGTCCTTCCCCATCCAGCTCGCTACTCTCATGATCGATTCTGTCCCAAAAACCTGCAGTAGATTCTCGCTGCTGTTGCTGTGAAGAACGGGACTGATCTGCATCAGCCCGAAGCTGTCCAATAGCTAAATGCTGCACCAGTTCGTCAGCTGCAATTTGTTGCTGGTTCTGAAACATCTGCTGCCGTGAAGATTGTTGCAGTTCATCATGTGATCCCAGGTCTCGGCTATTGCTGCTCCAGTCTCGGAAATTGTCCCCTCGTGCACCCTAAATTCTGTCCCTACTCGCACCATGTTCAGGACCCGATTTTGCCTGGACTTTCATTCGAATCAGGTTCCACAAATTCCTCGTCATACTACAGTCTCTAAATAAGTGTAAAGAGGATTCCTCTGTTAAACCACAAAGCAGACAACTAGACGGAACCGCCATCCCTCTTCGAGAACTCGAGAAGGGCAGCTATTTGGCAAGCTTGTTACTAACCGCTATGGAAAGAGGAAAAGCTTGTGAAAGATCATTCCATTAGACACGATAACTTGTTCTTTCCATCTTTCAGAAACAGGGAGGGCTTAGTTCACTCACTCTTTCCGACTTCATTCTCCGTGCTTGGACCACTTGGGCTAGGTTTCTTCGACACGCGGCCAGGTCTTGTACTCATGACTCAAAACTTCCTTGCAAAGCTACATTAAACAGAATTCCGGAAGTCCACATAAATGTTGTCTCCACCGATGCGCCGGTTAGAGTGGTCCATCTCGACATAGGGCCTTTGCGTTCATGTACTCTGCTTTAGCACTCCATTAGCTATAATCAGGATTCAAACTTCTATTCTATATCTACGAAACACAAACACGGATACAACAACACGATACGACACGCAGTGGCAGGATTGGGCTTATGGATAAAGGAAGTTTGGGGGCATTGCCCTCGTTTTTTTATTTAACCCAAAAAAAATAGAGAAAGTGCCTATTTAAATTATGATTAGGAAAGTCTATGCCCAAAAATTGACATGTTATTATTTTTTTCCAATTAGATTATTTAGTTTCTCATTCAAATTAAAAATCTATTACCATTTTACCTTTTTACCCTTTTTATTGTTATTAATTTTTTTTGACATAAAAAAACACGTAAACTAATTACAAATTCTACTAAAAAAGTTGAATGATCCAGTCACCGAGTAATATTTTTATTTTGAGAGATCTCTGTTGAGTCTGATACATCTTTTTATTGTTATTAATTAAAAATAAAGATATTTTTTTAAAAAAACCTAATAAAATTACATAATTGTGAAATTAAACCTTTAATAATTTATTTTATAAAAATATGCCTAATAAAATAATTATTTATAGAAAACATATCTTTTATATTTTTTATATCTTTACAATCCTTATATTAAATATATTATTTTCAATACAATATTTATTTTTAAATATTAAAGAAATAATAGGGTACCACTACTACCACTACCACCACTTTTATGTATTTGACCACCATTACATTACAGCTACCACAACCACAACCACCACCACCACCTACTACTACTTCCATTACACACGCGCGCGTCTGTGATTTTTTTTTAAATCGACATAACTAATTTTAAAAAAAAATCAGAAAAATAATTTTTTTTTTTGATAAAGCAAATAAATATTTAAGTCTATGAATTTTTTATTTAATTTTTTTAAATTTTTAAGTTTTTTCGCAGACACGGAATTCACTATTTTAAACATGAAATTCACAGCGAAAAAAAATTAAAAAAATCCAAAAAAAAAATTATAGACGTAAATATTAATTTTAGTTATCCAAAATGTGAATTATTTATTTTTCTGATTTTTTTAGAATTAGTTATGACGATTTAAAAAAAAAAATACGGGCGCGCGCGTGTGTAATGAAATTAGTAAGTAGGTAAAGGTGGTGGTGGTAGGGTGATGGCGGTATTGGGGGATCGTGGTGATGGTGGAAGGTTTTAATCGCAAATGGGATAGATCCATCTTAGTTTTACAATAGATCCATCAAGATTTTTCCATGAACTTTTGAAGAAATAGCATTTGAATCACAATCATAAACAAGCTTTTGGTAACATTCTTGGCAATTATTAGTGGCTACATTTGATTCAATTGAGAGAAAAGTAATAAGCCCTTGTAATTCAAGAAGAGTAAAAAAGCTATTACCATTAGGAAAAGCGGAAGATTCAACCTTTCTACCCGGTTGAATTTCGAATAGCTTGGAAGGTTGAGGAGGATTTGAGGAACTTCCTGTTTTCTTTCTTTTTGAAGATGAGGGAGCATCCTTTGTTGGACCAATAGCAAGAGAGAGTGATGAATATTGAAGGAGAAGAATTTTGAGTGGATTTGGAGATGAAATATTGCGAGAGGAGAGTAGTTGAGCGTTTTTGCAGAGAGAATCAAGAAGAAGAATGAAGTTAGGGTTTTAGAATGAGAAGAATTGGGTTTAAAAGCTGGAATAAAACGTTTTTCATTGATTCAGATTACGTGACCGGTATGCCGCTAATTTCGCCAGTATGCCGGTCAGTAGAAACCCGTAAAAAAATTATCGCCCCGGCATGCCGCTCTGGCCTCGTAAATTTGGGCTAAAATGGAATATAAGGATTCTTTAAAAAAGCCCGAAACCAAACCGAAAGCTCCCCAATAGTTTGAGAATGTTTTAAAACTTCCAAAATAACTTTTGTTTTGAAAAAATACAACGTAGAAATCTCGAAAACAATGAAATTAATTAATTGCAAAAAGATCCCTATATTTTCTAAAAAGTACAAAAAGACCCAAAACAAAAACTAAACATTTACAAGCATGATAAAAGGGATAAAACCTAAAAGATATTAGCACATATAAAAAGAAACATATACACATAATAAAGGACAAATAAAAACGAGATAAAGAAAGAAATCATCGAATTTTCCTTTTACGAGATTTGAGCGTCCTTTTGTATATCACTTCATTTCCTTGACGCTCAACACCTACAATAATATTTCTAAGGTATCCAAGGTGGTGTGGATCCGAGAACACGATTGGTACTTTTCACGATTCATGACGGTTTTTCCCACGGAGGTATTAAAGATGTGTATTCAAGTTGTTTGTGATAATAATACGTTGAAACACGATGACCGGTTTTTCTACAATAATTGCAAGTACTCTTTTTGCAAATAGAAATAATACGAGAAGGTTTTGAACACGATTTTTTCTCGTTCTTTTGTTTAATCGAATTTTCACTCACAAATAATTTTTCTTTAAAGAGTTTATTTTCGCCAAATGAAGGAAAATTTAAATAGGGATGATTTTTTAAGATTTTAAAAGAATTGAACATTCCTCATCCACTTTTTCAAAACCTATGATATTGTTGTTCATAACATGTTGATTTTTATTCAAAGAAAAAACATTTTCAAAATACGGGTTTTTATTGTTTCCCAAAATATCATCTAAAGTGAAACAACAATTAAAATAAATCTTTTGCTCAATTTTTGCCTTTTTCAATGAAAGGTTATTCAAGTGGATTTGAGAATCAAGAATATTTAGAAGGGATGTGAATACCTAATATCATCATAATCATATTTAGGATAGATTACTACCTCATGGTTTGATTTTGGATCATCATGAGTTTCATCATGGATTTTTCTTTCTTCTTCGTCAATATCGACAATCCCATATAGGAACTCCAATCGATCCCAAATTTCCTTTGCCGACTCACAATCCAACATCTTTGAGAAAATCTCTTCGGATATTCCACATATTATAGTATACACCGGTTTTGCATTTTGAGTGAGTTTAGATTTATCGTCGTCGGTGAGTTCATCGTAGTCTTTTTCTTCTTGATTTAACTTAAGAACTCCCACTTCATTTACTTCCTCTTTGTATGGAACGAATGGACCTTCCATAACTATTCTCCATTGATCGGGATCTTCGGCTTTTAAAAATTCCTCCATTTTTGTTCTCCAAGCAAGATATTAAGTGCCTACAAAAAGTGGAGGTCGTGTAGAAGACGACTCTTCCAAAAGATTAAATTATATGTCGTTTACTCTACTAACGATTAAGCTATTCACGTAGAGTTAGGCTCTGATACCAATTGAAAGTCTTAGAAGGGGGGGGGGGGGGTGAATAGGATTACTAATAAGATTAATGCCTAATTAATTTTTTTTTGGACAATTATAAGTTTAAAGAATAAGTTCTAAGTCAATATATATCAAACACTAAAGGATCATGCAATAGGGTAACTAGGTTTGATATAAATAGAAATACGAGCAATCAATAAATGAAAAGTAAAGAGATAAGGGATAGAAAGTACACAACGATGTATAGTGGTTCGGTTATCCCTACATCCACTACCTAAGGAAGCCTCCTTTGGATTTCAAGCTTTTCACTAAGCTCCCATGTCTCTCTTAACCGAGTCGAGAACACAATAACCCTTACAACCACTTCGATACCACGAAGGAAAAAACTCTTGTGCTATCGCAACACAAGGACACCGAGTATACTCCCGATACTCAAATTCTCTCTTAATAGATCTATTGCAAAGACTAGATCTAAGAGGATAAATGTAAGTGGTTAAAGGGTGAAACAACTTTGCTAACAATCTCCTAATGAGTAGATAGAACTTTAAGCATGAAACTCCTCTTAAGAAGATGGACAATTAAGCTTCTTGAATTGACTTCTTAATTGAGTAGATTAGACAAGTTGATTGATCAAGTTTGGATTGATACTTTGATAGCTTGAAACCTCTAATGAATGTATAAGATTGTACCAAATGTGTTGGTGAGAGCTAATTAATTGCATAGCATAAAACCCCTTTCTATAAGCAAATTTTCCGACCCGGGGCGGTATGCCGGTTATTTGGGCGGTAATACCGGTCCGGCTTGTCTTCTAGTCAACGGTTAGATGGGCAACGACTCTCTTCACCGGTATAACGAACCCGCGGGCTGTATGCTGGCCCGACTACTAAATAAACCTTGAAAAATAATGTTAAATTCATAGAGAGAAGGTATTTAGTCTGGACAAATATAATGCACTATTTCGAGAATATTTATAACACGATTTGATAAATATTAAAACAAGATTATACAAACATTAGACCAACAAGGTAACCATCTCTAAAAACTTATACTTTATGCAAAAATCAGTTTATTAATTACCATTTTACCACGATAAAATCTCTATTAAACCAAAACTACTGGAGTTGCTCTAAATAACCAAAGTAGGCCTAGCAAGGTTTGATTACAAAAAATTGTCCAACTCCTATGGATTGATGATCTTCTTTTCCTGGATATAAATCTTAATTCCCTTTTCTTTTTTGTCAACGAGATAAATCTCAGTTACCAAACAATGAGCATATTTGTTTTATATTTCACTTAACCTTACATATATTCCATTTCTTAATTAAAAAAAATGCAAATTGTTTTTATAATCGATAGGGCACACTCTGATGCAAGGCCGAAGAAGCCATCAATTTTAAGCACAGAATATAACATTTCGCAAAGTATGTATCTTTTTTAAAGATAAAATAAAATAAAAGTCAAGCATTTCGTAGATTCACTAGTATCATCCTCTCCATAAATGATTTAAATATACTTAAAAGCTTCATTTGACTAAGTTGATGTATTCTGTAGTCCATGATGCCTTCCTATGCCAGCTCACAGTGCCTGATTTGATGACCTCCGTCACGGTTTCTTAAAAAACAACCCCAAATCCCAGGCCCTTTACCAACCTTTATAAATATACCTTCAAGACAATCTCTTTCCCACCCTCAATACATATTTTGCTTCCTTGTCTTATTGAAACATCCAAAAATGTCTTTTAAGAATAAAGCGTATGCATACTCAAGAATGGAACTTGAAGACCCTGAAGATTTACAGCATCGAAAAGCTCAATTTTTGATCTACAAGTCACTTGAACAAGTGGATGCCAGAAGAAAATCTACATTTCTTAAGGTGAAAATATGTAAACTGAAGACCAAAATTGGAAGGAAAATAAAGAGCTTGAGAAAAAGCTTCTTCATATGTATATCTTCAGCTAAAGGAAGCATTTTCGAGTATACTGCTAAAAAATTAACAACCTTGAAGCGCTTGGCTCGTGGCAGAAAAGCTAATGCAGTTGGTTATCCACCAATAATCATCATATAAAATTCGGTCGGTAAGGGAAGCATCAACGAGTCATACCAAACAATATCTTCAGAAATGCAGAGAGTTTCATATACTGAAACTGTCTTATTATCTCAATTTTTTTGTTTTTTGTTTTATTATTGAGAATATGTTTTCAAATAGCAAATTCCTGTGGTGTAACACAGTGAAGCTATATTTTTTTTTTTTAAAATTAGTAATGATATATCATTTATATATTTTTTAGTAGATGTTAAAATTAAGAATTGGTGTGACAAATTATTTGCTTACTTAAACCGTAAATGGGGAGAAATTGGGAAATAAGTTTTACACACACTGAGGCTTGAAGATAGCTATGAGTTTCCCTAAGACTTGAAGATTGAGGCTTGTAAAACAAGGCAGCATTCCCTAGGAGACTTTGTTGCCTTCTCCAGTATTTTTGTAACTGCCAGTGACAACTAGAGAAGGGCAGCTATTTGGCATGCTTGTTACTGACAGCTATGGAAAGAGGAAAAGCTTGTGAGAGATCATTCTTTATATACGCGATAACTTGTTCCTTCCATCTTTCAGAAACAGGGAGGGCTTAGTTCACTCACTCTTTCCGACTTCATTCTCCGTGCTTGGACCACTTGGGCTACGCGTCCGGGTTTGTACTCATTACTCAAAACTTCCTTGCAAAGCTACATGAAACAGAATTCCGGGAGTCCATATAATTGTTGTCTCCACCGATGCGGCAGTTAGAGTGGTCCATCTCGACATAGGGCCTTTGCGTTCATGTACTCTGCTTCAGCACTCCATTAGCTATAATTAGGATTCAAACTTCTATTCTATATCTACGAAACACAAACACTGATACAACGACACGATATGATACAGCGACACGATACGGCACGCAGTGGCAAATCCAGGATGGGCTAACCATTGGGACTAGCTCAATGACCAGGACCTTGTCTCTCAACTAGGAGGTACAGGGTTCGAATCCCCTCAGCTTTGCTATTTCTTGAGCCCTTATAGGGGGTAAGCTAGAGGTGCAAGGTTCGAGTCCCCTCCCTGAACATGGGTAACCTAGTTCTGATTAAGTGGGAGTATGCATGAGGAGGCGTGTATATTTCCTATGAGAATAGTCGTGGTGCGCGTAAGTTGGCCCGGACACCCATACATCAAAAAAAAAAAAAAATCCAGGATGGGCTTATGGATAAAGGAAGTTCGGGGGCATTGCCCTAGTTTTTTTTTTATTTAACCAAAAAAATAAATAAAGAAAGTGTCTATTTAAATCACGATTAGGAAAGTCTATACCCAAAAGTTGACATGTTATTATTTTTTTATAATTAGATTATTTAGTTTCTCATTCAAATTAAAAATCTATTACCATTTTACCCTTTTACCCTTTTTATTGTTATTAATTAAAAATAAAATATTTTTTAAAATAAACCTAATAAAATTACATAATTGTTAAATTAAACTTTTAATAATTTATTTTATATAAAAATGCCTAATAAAATAATTATTTATAGAAAACATATCTTTTATATTTTTTATATCTTTGAAATCCTTATATTAAATATATTATTTTCAATACAATATTTATTTTTTAAATATTAAAAAAATAATAGGGTACCACTACTACCACCACCACCACCACTTTTATGTATTTAGCCACCATTACATCTACCACAACCACAATCAACACCACCTCAACCACCACAACCACCACCACCACCACCTACTACTAATTCCATTACACACGCGCGCGTCCGTGAATTTCTTTTTTTAAATCGACATAACTAATTCTAAAAAATCAGAAAAATAAAAAAATTGTATTTTTGGATAAATCAAATTAATATTTAAGTCTATGATTTTTTTATTTAATTTTTTAAATTTTTATATTTTTAATTTTTTTCGTAGACAAGGAATTCACTGTTTTAAACATGAAATTCATTGCGAAAAAAAATTTAAAAAATTGAAAGAATAAAAAAATATCAAAAAGAAAAATCATAGACGTAAATATTAATTTGCTTATCCAAAATGCGAATTATTTATTTTTCTGATTTTTTTAGAATTAGTTGTGACGATTTTAAAAAAAAAATCACGGATGCGCGTGTGTGTAATGAAATTAGTAGTAGGTAAAGGTGGTGGTGGTAGGGTGATGTCGGTATTGGGGGGTCGTGGTGATGGTGGAAGGTTTTAATCGCAAATGGGATAGATCCATCTTAGTTTTACAATAGATCCATCAAGATTTTTCCATGAACTTTTGAAGAAATAGCATTTGAATCACAACCATAAACAAGCTTTTGGTAAAATTAGTGGCTACATTTGATTCAATTGAGAGAAAAGTAATAAGCCCTTGAAATTCAAGAAGAGTAAAAAAGCTATTACCATTAGGAAAAGCGGAAGATTCAACCTTTCTACCCGGTTGAATTTCGAATAGCTTGGAAGATTGAGGAGGATTTGAGGAACTTCCTGTTTTCTTTCTTTTTGAAGATGAGGGAGCTTCCTTTCTTGGACCCATAGCAAGAGAGAGTGATGAATATTGAAGGAGATGAATTTTGAGTGGATTTGGAGATGAAATATTGTGAGTGGAGAGTAGTTGAGCGTTTTTGCAGAGAGAATCAAGAAGAAGAATGAAGTTAGGGTTTTAGAATGGGTTTAAAAGCTGGAATACAACGTTTTTCATTGATTCATATTACGTGACCAGTATGCCGCTAGTTTCGCCAGTATACCGTTCAGTAGAAACCCGTAAAAAAATTATCGCCCCGGCATGCCGCTCCGGCCTCGTAAATTTGGGTTAAAATGGAATTTAATGATTCTTTAAAAAGAACCTGAAACCAAACCAAAAGCTTCTTAATAGTTTGAGAATGTTTTAAAACTTCCAAAATAACTTTTGTTTTGAAAAAATACAACGTAGAAATCTCGAAAACAATGAAATCAATTAATTGCAAAAAGATCCCTATATTTTCTAAAAAGTACAAAAAGACCCAAAACAAAAACTAAACATTTACAAGCATGATAAAGGGATAAAACCTAAAAGATATTAGCACATATAAAAGAAACATATACACACATAATAAAGCACAAATAAAAACGAGATAAAGAAAGAAATCACCGGTTTTTCCTTTTACGAGATTTGAGCGTCCGTTTGTATATCACTTCATTTCCTTGACGCTCAACACCTACAATAATATTTCTAAGGTATCCAAGGTGGAGTGGATCCGAGAACACGATTAGTACTTTTCACGATCCATATCGGTTTTTCCCACAGAGGTATTAAAGATCTGTATTCAAGTTGTTTGTGATAATAACACGTTCAAACACGATGACCGGTTTTTCCACAATAATTGCAAGTACTCTTTTTGCAAATAGAAATAATACGAGAAGGTTTTGAACACGATTTTTTCTCGTTCTTTTGTTTAATCGAATTTTCACTAATAAATAATTTTTCTTTAAAGAGTTTATTTTCGTCAAATGGAGGGAAGTTTAAATAGGGATGATTTTTTAAGATTTTAAAAATAACTGAACATGCCTCATCCACTTTTTAAAAACCTATGATATTGTTGTTCATAACATGTTGATTTTTATTCAAAGAAAAAACATTTTCAAAATACGGGTTTTTATTGTTTCCCAAAATATCATCTAAAGTGAGACAACAATTAAAATAATTCTTTTGCTCAATTTTTGCCTTTTTCAATGAAAGGTTATTCAAGTAGATTTGAGAATCAAGAATATTCGGAAGGGATGCGAATACCTAATATCATCATAATCATATGGAAGTGACAAAGAGTTATGATAGATTACTACCTCATGGTTTGATTTTGGATCATCATGAGTTTCATCATGGATTTTGCTTTCTTCTTTCTCAATATCGACAATCCCATATAGAAACTCCAATCGATCCCAAATTTCCTTTGCCGACTCAGAATCCAACATCTTTGAGAAAATCTCTTCGGATATTCCACATATTATAGTATACATCGGTTTTGCATTTTGAGTGAGTTTAGCTTTATCATCGTCGGTGAGTTCATCGTAGTCTTTTTCTTCTTGATTTAACTTAAGAACTCCCACTTCATTTACTTCCTCTTTGTATGGAACAAATGGACCTTCTAGAACTATTCTCCATTGATCGGGATCTTTGACTTTTATAAATTCATCCATTTTTGTTATCCAAGCAAGATATTAAGTGCCTACAAAAAGTGGAGGTCGTGTAGAAGACGACTCTTCCAAAAGATTAAATTCAATGTCGTTTACTCTACTAACGATTAAGCTATTCACGTAGAGTTAGGCGCTGATACCAATTGAAAGTCCTAGAAGGGGGGGGGGGGGGGGGGGTGAATAGGATTACTAATAAGATTAATGCCTAATTAAAATTTTTTTGGACAATTATAAGTTTAAAGAATAACTTCTAAGTCAATACATATCAAACACTAAGGGATCATGCAATAGGTTACTAGGTTTGATATAAATAGAAATACGAGCAATCAATAAACGAAAAGTAAAGAGATAAGGGATAGAAAGTACACAACGATGTATAGTGGTTCGGTTATCCCTACATCCACTACCTAAGGAAGCCTCCTTTGGATTTCAAGCTTTTCACTAAGCTCCCGTGTCTCTCTTAACCGGGTCGAGAACACAATAACTCTTACAACCACTTAGATACCACGAAGGAAAAACTCTTGTGCTATCGCAACACAAGGACACCGAGAATACTCCCGATACTCAAATTCTCTCTTAATCGATCTATTACAAAGACTAGATTTCAGAGGATAAATGTAAGTGTTTAAAGGGTGAAACAACTTTGCTAACAATCTCCTAATGAGTAGATAGAACTTTAAGCATGAAACTCCTCTTAAGTAGATGGACAATTAAGCTTCTTGAATTGACTCCTTAATTGAGTAGATTAGACAAGTTGATTGATCAAACTTGGATTGATACTTTGATAGCTTGAGACCTCTAATGAATGTATAAGATTGTACCAAATGTTTTGGTAAGAGCTAATTAATTGCATAGCATAAAACCCCTTTTTATAAGCAAATTTTCTGACCCGGGGCGGTATATGCCGGTCATCTGGGCAGTAATACCGGTCCGGCTTGTCTTCTAGTCAACTGTTAGATTTGACGTGGCATGTGACCGTTGGGCAACAACTCTCTTCACCGGTATGACGAACCTGCGGGGGGTATGCTGGCCCGACTACTAAATAAACCTTGAAAAATAATTTTAAATTCATGGAGAGAAGATATTTAGCCTGGACAAATATAATGCACTATTTTGAGGATATTTAAAACACGATTTGACAGATATTAAAACAAGATTAAACAAACGTTAGACCAACAAGGTAACCATCTCTAAAAACTTATACTTTCTGCAAAAATCAGTTTATTAATTACCATTTTACCAAGATAAAATCTCTATTAAACCAAAACTACTGGAGTTGCTCTAAATAACCAAAGTAGGCCTAGCAAGGTTTGATTACAAAAAATTGTCCAACTCCTATGGATTGATAATCTTTTTCCTGGATATAAATCTTAATTCCCTTTTCTTTTTTGTCAACGAGATAAATCTCAATTACCAAACAATGAGCATATTTGTTTTATATTTCACTTAACCTTACATATATTCCATTTCTTAATTAAAAAAAAAAGACAAATTGTTTTTATAATCGATAGGGCACACTCTGATGCAAGGCCGAAGAAGCCATCAATTTTGAGCACAGAATATATTTTAAGCACAGAATATAACATTTCGCAATGTATGTATCTTTTTTAAAGATAAAATAAAATAAAAGTCAAGCATTTCGTAGATTCACTAGTATCATCCTCTCCATAAATGATTTAAATATACTTAAAAGCTTCATTTGACTAAGTTGATGTATTCTGTAGTCCATGATGCCTTCCTAGGCCAGCTCACAGTGCCTGATTTGATGACCTCCGTCACGGTTTCTTAAAAAACAACCCCAAATCCCAGGCCCTTTACCAACCTTTATAAATATACCTTCAAGACAATCTCTTTCCCACCCTCAATACATATTTTGCTTCCTTGTCTTATTGAAACATCCAAAAATGTCTTTTAAGAATAAAGCGTATGCATACTCAAGAATGGAACTTGAAGACCCTGAAGATTTACAACATCGAAAAGCTCAATTTTTGATCTACAAGTCACTTGAACAAGTGGATGCCAGAAGAAAATCTACATTTCTTAAGGTGGAAATATGTAAACTGTATTAACAAGAGAATAAAGATAATAGAAAATGTGTATATTGATTGATAATTAAACTGTTTACAAGATAGGAATATATATAGTACACAATGTAGAGCATTGTGTGGTATTGCATGACTAACAACTAATTGTACTATTTTGTCTTATCTATGAGTCACTACATGACTCACTAACTAACTTTGTCTTATACACTATTATCCCCCCTCAAACTGATAACGCGTAAGAGTGGAAGTTTGTCTTATTCATAGTGCAGTGGAGGGGAGAGGACCTGGGGCTTTTTGGATTAGACAAATTCGATCGATTTTGGACAAGAACAAGGATTACCATTTACGAGGCATCTATAGGGAAGCCAATAAGTGTGCTGATTGGTTGGCCAAGAAGGGATGGAAGAATAGCGATGACTTCGTGCTTCTTGGGGACCCCCCTGATGGCATTTGGAGCCTTCTCACGAAGGATCGAATGGGATATAAGTCGCCTAGAGTGATTTATAATACTGCCTTGATTAATAATGTAATAGATTAGATTTGTTTTGTTTTGCGTAACACGATCCGATGGATCTCCGATGTAATAAAAAAAAAGAGATATAAAGGGTGTAGGTTGTAAGCCTTTGGTAAGTATATCTGCAATCTGAGATGATGAAGGTACATGATGTAGTATAAGTTTCTTCATCTTCACTTGTTCTCGAATAAAATGAAAATCTACATCAATATGTCGTGTTCTAGTGTGAAAAACAGGATTTGTAGCAAGAGCAATGGCAGATTGGTTGTCACAGGCAATTGTAGAAGTAGAACTCGTAATCTTCAAACTTTTTAATAAATAAGTTATCCACATTAATTCAGCTGCAACATACGCCATAGCCCTATACTCAGCCTCAGTCGATGATCGTGAAACAGTAGTTTGTTTCTTTGAGCCCCATGAGATTAAGTTTGATCCAAGAAATATACAATACCCCGTAGTTGATCTTCTATCAGTAGTGTTACTTGCCCAATCGGAGTCCGAATAAGCACGTAAGGTAGAAGTTGAAGGTACAAATTTTAAACCATAGTCAATTGTACCTTTAATATAACGTAACAGCTTTTTTGAGACAGTCAAAATCAACATTTGTAGGATGGTGCATGGCTTGACAAATTTGGTTAACAACAAAGGCTATATCAGGCCTTTTAATGGTTAAATATTGAAGTGCTCCAGTCAAACTCCTAAATAAGAAGGGATCCTCAAATGGCTGAAGTGAAAAATCAGATTTGATAGAGTATTTATTCAAGGTTGGTGTTGAAGAAGCTTTACAATTACTCATACCAGCTCTAGTTAATATAGAAGTAGCATAATTACCCTGAGATACAGTGATACATTTTGATGAAGATTGAATTTGAAGGCCAAGAAAATAAGACAAATTGCCAAGTTCTTTCATCTCAAAACGGTTTTCCAAGGCTGATATGAGTGATAAAATCTCAGTTGAAGCTGAGCCTGTAATAACTAAGTCATCCACATAAATCAATACTATAGATAAGTTATCACCTGAGCCTTTTGTGAACATTGATGTATCAGCAGGACATACAACAAACTGAAGAGACTCAAGAAATGAAGTTAAAAGCAAATTCCAAGCTCTTGGAGCTTGTTTAAGACCATATAAAGATCTTTTTAACTTACACACATACTGTGGATGTTCTTTGTTAATAAAGCCTTGAGGTTGAGTCATATACACCTCTTCCTCTAAATTGCCATGTAAAAAGGCATTTGATACATCTAATTGATGTAATTTCCAGTTATAAGAGATGGCAAGTGATAATACAACTCTCAGAGTTTGATGTTTGACCACAGGAGAGAAGGTTTCAGTGTAGTCTAACCCATACTCTTGTAAGAAACCACGAGCCACAAGTCTGGCTTTATATCTTGCAATTGAACCATTAGCATTTCTTTTCAACTTATATATCCATTTGCAAGTAATAGGAACTCGACCATGAGGAGGTGGAACTAGTTCCCAAGTATTTTGTTTCTTTAAGGCTGTATATTCATCATTCATTGCCATTAACCAACATTGAGAATTGATAGCTTCCTTAAAGGTAGTAGGTTCAACAAGGGGAGGTGTAAGAGAGATATTTTGACACTTATAAGAAGGTTTTAATGAACCTGTCTGTTTTCTGGTGACCATAGGGTGTCTAGTTTGTATAGGAGGAGGTGTAGGTGAAGGATTATGTATAGGTGGAGAAGATGGTTGGTCATTTGGTAAATCAGGCTGAGACATATGTGCCTAAGGTGTAGAGTTTATGGAAGACAAAAAAGGGTGAGAAATAGAATTAGGATTAATATGAGACTCAATTAAATCAATATAGGGTGTAGATGTTTGATCATGTTGAGAGGCATCAATAGAGAATGAATTTTCAAAAGGGAATTGATGCTCATTGAAAACAACATGTCTTGAGATAAAGACCTTTTTAGAGGACAAGGAATAACACTTGTAGCCTTTTGAATGTGAGCAATAACCAAGAAAAGCACACATTTCAGATTTAGGTGCAAGTTTATGAGAGCTATATGGCTTGAGCCATGGGTAACAAAGACACCCAAAGACTTTAAGATGAGAGTAAGAAGGTATAACTTTATAAAGCATTTCATAAGGAGATTTATTTTGAAGTAGAGGTGTGGGCAACAGATTTATTAAGTAGACACTAGCAGATAAGGCTTCAAGCCAAAATTTGTGAGGTAGGGAACTATGAGTTAGCAAGGTTCTAGTGGTTTCTATCAAGTGTCTATGTTTTCTTTCAGAAATGCCATTTTGTTCTGGTGTGTGAGGACAACTAGTTTGATGAATGATGCCTTTTGATTGAAGAAAGTGTTGCAAAATAGAACTAGTATATTCACCACCATTATCTGACCTTAGAGTTTGAATTTTTAGTTTGAATTGAGTAAGAACCATTTCATAGAATAATTGAAATACTTTAGCAACATCAGATTTATGAACAAGAGGATAAATCCAAGAAAATCGACTGAAATCATCAATAAACACAATGTAATACTTAAAAGAAGAACAAGATGCAATGGGAGATGGACCCCATACATCAGAGTGTATTAAACTAAAGGGAAATTTACTTCTAGATGTAGATAAAGGAAAAGATAGCTTGTGAGACTTAGAAGTAGCACAAGAATTACATAAAACGCCATTGAAATTAAGCTTTGTATCTAAAATATGAGACAAAGTAGATGACACATTTGAAGAGGGGTGTCCAAGTCTAAGATGCCACAATTGAGCTTTTGAAGAAACTGTTGAAGAAGAAAGACACTGAATCTTGGAAGGTGTGGATGAGGGAGTAACCATAGTAGACTCAACTCGAAGAGGATATAGACCACCTTCACAAGGGCCCTGAAACAAGAGTTTGTGAGAGGCTATATCATGAATAGACACAGAATGTGCATTAAACACAACACAACAATTGTTATCTCGAGTAAATTGAGAGATGGAGAGTAAATTAGAGGCAATTTTAGGAACATGTAAGATAGATTTAAGGTATAAGGGTGAGTTGTTTAAAGAAAGCTTACGAGTCCCAATGTTGGCTATATCCAAAGCATGACTATACCAACAGCTACAGAGTTAACACCAGAATAAGTTGAAGAGATTTGAAGCATACCTTGATCTGGTGTGACATGACTATTAGCCCCAGAATCCAAATACCATAACTCCGGATTATAATTCGATGAAGACGAATTATAGGTAGATGACTGTGGAGTATTATAAGATGTAGATGAAGATGATGGAGCCGAGTTGAAATTAGATGAATTATAATTAGCAACTGTAGTGTTGTGAGCTGAGTAATTTTGTCTTTGCAAAGCTTTTGGTGAAGGGAAAGTGACAAAATCAGCACGAGAATAACAATCTATAGCAGAGTGACCAAAACGAACACAAATTTGACAGGTAGGTACATTTGAATTAGAGGAATTTGAAGAATTGTAACCTGAATATGAGGAATTCGGTGATGAATTATTCCCAACTGTTCCTCTAGCACGGCCACGACCTCGACCACGAGGCGAATATGCACGTCCACCTCTGTTTGAAGGCATAGATTGTGGTGAGGATGAAGTAAATAGAGCTGTGTGAGAGCTCTGTAAATTCTCAGTCGAATCAGCCATAGAAATATGGAGTTCTTCAGAGATTAATAAGCTACTTAACGAATGAAAGCTTAATGTCGAAGTATGAGCATTAGTTATCCGAATACTCGACTTAAATTGATTATACTCATGAGGAAGGCCTTTAAGAGTGTACATGATGATGTCTTCAAGTGGAAGCACAGATGAAGCTGTTTCAAGACCATCACATAGATCTTGAATTTCTGATAAATACTCAGACATACGCTTATCACCCTTCTTGATGTTACACGGCTTCATCTTAAGCTGATGTATGTGTGTTCGACATTGAGAGACGAAAACTCCTCAAGCTTAACCCAAACATCATTTGCACTAGCTAACTTAACCACTTGAGTTAAAACAGAGGGAATCATAGATGAGAGTAAAGAAACCTTTAGTTGCTGATCTTCGAGAATCCATGTAGAATACAATGAATCTGTAACAGCTGGAATATCAGCTCGGTCAGTAACACGAGTTAAGTAGCCATGGGCTTCAAGAACAGCTTCAATCTGAGCTCGCCATAAAACGTAGTTAGAGGCATCTAGTTTGACTTGCACTAAACCACTCCAGTTTTGTCGAAGAAGAAGCAATCCTGGAGGAATAGATGCACTAGAGGTAATCATCGGAGAAGAAGACGAGGAAGGAGTAGATGATGAAGCCATAGAAAAAGAGTACATCGGAAGAAATTTATAGAAAATAAAAAAAGCTTGAAATCGCCATTAATGGCAGACGAAGCTTTGAAAAATTCTTGCTGGCTCTATGATACCATATTAACAAGAGAATAAAGATAATAGAAAATGTGTATATTGATTGATAATTAAACTGTTTACAAGATAGGAATATATATAGTACACAATGTAGAGCATTGTGTGGTATTGCATGACTAACAACTAATTGTACTATTTTGTCTTATCTATGAGTCACTACATGACTCACTAACTAACTTTGTCTTACACACTATTAAACTGAAGACCAAAATTGGAGGGAAAATAAAGAGCTTGAGAAAAAGCTTCTTCATATGTATATCTTCAGCTAAAGGAAGCATTTTCAAGTATACTGCTAAAAAATTAACAACCTTGAAGCGCTTGGCCCGTGGCAGAAAAGCTAATGCAGTTGGTTATCCACCAATAATCATCATATAAAATTCGGTCTGTAAGGGAAGCATCAATGAGTCATACCAAACAGTATCTTCAGAAATGCAGAGAGTTTAATATACTGAAACTGTCTTATTATCTCAATTTTTTTTTGTTTTATTATTGAGAATATGTTTTCAAATAGCAATTTCCTGTGGTGTAACACAGTGAAGCTATATTTTTTTTTACTTAATAATGATATATCATCTATATATTTTTTAGATGTTAAAATTGAAAAGTTGGTGTGACAAATTATTTGCTTACTTAACCGTAAATGGGGAGAAATTGGGAAATAAGTTTTACACACATTTATACCTTTCTATGCTACAAGGTTAAGTACATTATAACTGATAGCTATGAGTTTTCCTAGGACTTGAAGATTGAGGCTTGTAAAACAAGGCAGCATTCCCTAGGACATTTTGTTGCCTTCTCCAGTATTTTTGTAACTGCCTGTGACAACTCGAGAAGGGCAGCTATTTGGCAAGCTTGTTACTGACCGCTATGGAAAGAGGAAAAGCTTGTGAAAGATCATTCCATTATACGCGCGATAACTTGTTCCTTCCATCATTCAAAAACAGGGAGGGCTTAGTTCACTCACTCTTTCCGATTTCATTCTCCGTGCTTGGACCACTTGGGCTAGGTTTCTTCGACACGCGGCCGGGTCTTCTACTCATGACTCAAAACTTCCTTGCAAAGCTACGTGAAACAGAATTCCGGAAGTCCACATAATTGCTGTCTCCACCAATGCGGCGGTTAGAGTGGTCCATCTCGACATAGGGCCTTTGCGTTCATGTACTCTGCTTCAGCACTCCATTAGCTATAATTAGGATTCAAACTTCTATTCTATATCTGCGAACACAAACAGGGATACATCGACACGATACGGCACGCTGTGACGAATCCAGGATGGGTTTATAGATAAAGCAGATTTAGGGGCATTGACCCCCTTTTTTTATTTTTATATTTAACCAAAAAAAATATAAAACAAGAAATATATATAAATTAAATAATTAATATTAAAATATAATAATTTATTGCAATATAATACATAATACCATACAAAAATAGTAGCCACCGATAATATATAAAAGAGGAATGTACAAATAAGAGCCCAAAGACTAACTAAAAGAATTTAAAAGCTTAACCAGAATATACTACTAACTAAAGTCTAACTTTATTTTCTGGGGAATTTTTTTTCAAGTTTACCCTTTCTTTTTAATTCGTTTTTTGTTTCTTCTGATCGATTGGTACATGTGGGTACATACCGTAGTTTTTTGATCGGTCTATACCCGTGGGTATAGACCAAAGTTGGGTTTTAATTTTTTTTAAGTTATGTCAAGTCATTTTTTTATGTGAACTAATTTTTTTATTTAATTGCATTACAAGTCCTCCTATTTTTTTTGTTTTTGTTCATGTCAAGGTATAAGAAGATCTGATGAGTCGAATATGTCCAATGTTATACCCTAGGGTCTGTATCCAAGCACGTTTTGTCCAAATACATGTCCAATAAAGTCAAAGGTTACCCAATTCTATACCCCTAGGACCTATACCCAAGTCCAATTTATTCACCCTCACACACTCAAGATCCAACTACACCATAGGGTAGTTGGACCCTCGACTTCGTACAGACTCTAAGGGTTGTACCTAGGTCGTTTTCAGTTGTTTTTTGTTTATACAAGCTTTCGGAATTAGGGGCTGAACCCAAGTCAATATACCAATTGGGTTGGACCTAATAAAATGAACACAAAAAATAACAAGTTTATAAAAAAAAAACACAAAAGGGATAGACCAAAAGAGGACCCAGACAAACAACATTTAAAAAAAAAACATTCTAAAGCCCATAATGGGTTGGACATATTACACACGCGTAGTAAAAAATAAAAAACCCAGGATAGACTTATGGATAAAGGAAGTTCGGGGGCATTGCCCTAGTTTTTTTTTATTTAACCAAAAAAAAAATAAAGAAAGTGTCTATTTAAATCACGATTAGGAAAGTCTATACCCAAAAGTTGACATGTTATTATTTTTATAATTAGATTATTTAGTTTCTCATTCAAATTAAAAATCTATTACCATTTTACCCTTTTACCCTTTTTATTGTTATTAATTAAAAATAAAATATTTTTTAAAATAAACCTAATAAAATTACATAATTGTTAAATTAAACTTTTAATAATTTATTTTATAAAAAAATGTCTAATAAAATAATTATTTATAGAAAACATCTCTTTTATATTTTTTATATCTTTAAAATCCTTATATTAAATATATTATTTTCAATACAATATTTATTTTTTAAATATTAAAAAAATAATAGGGTACCACTACTACCACCACAACCACTTTTATGTATTTAGCCACCATTACATCTACCACAACCACAATCAACACCACCTCAACCACCACAACCACCACCACCACCTACTACTAATTCCATTACATACACGCGCGTCCGTGAATTTCTTTTTTTAAATCGACATAACTAATTCTAAAAAATCAGAAAAATAAAAAAATTGTATTTTTGGATAAATCAAATTAATATTTAAGTCTATGATTTTTTTATTTAATTTTTTAGATTTTAATATTTTTAATTTTTTTCGTAGACAAGGAATTCACTGTTTTAAACATGAAATTCATTGCGAAAAAAATTTAAAAAATTGAAAGAATAAAAAAAATCAAAAAGAAAAATCATAGACGTAAATATTAATTTGCTTTATCCAAAATGCGAATTATTTATTTTTCTGATTTTTTTAGAATTAGTTGTGACGATTTTAAAAAAAAAATCACGGACGCGCGTGTGTAATGAAATTAGTAGTAGGTAAACCTGTCATTTATGCTAAACTACTAGAGTTAGTGCATTCAGACTTAACTGTTTTTAATAAATTCAGCAAGTAGAGGATAAAACCTATAGTATATAATCTTTATAGGTGACTATTCTAGGTTTATGATAGTATATCTCCTAAAAACTAAAGATGAAACGCAACATGTATCTATATAATATAAGTTTGAGATTGAAAACCAACTAGTTTGCTAAATCAAAAGACTTAGGTCGCGAATATTGTTCTGAATTCCTTAAAATAAGTTTTGTGATATTAACGGAATTATCGACGAACTTAGTGCCTCACACACCCCTACGAAATAACATAGATAAAGGCTATGATAATAAGTCCAGGCCCACCAACCTAAATGTGGGGTGTCTAGCGAAGATTACCCGAGTTCAAAAAACGATCACGGTTGGACCTAAGACCATAGACTCAGTGTTCATGGAATATGGCACGAATGTACAAATCATCTTAATGAATTCATAGTCACTCATAGTGGTCCTATTGAGAAGGACTTGATGAATTCAATCATAAGGCGTACCATTCGTGAAAGAACACGAGGACGAGTATTTAACTCATAATGAATTCATAGCCATTGTGCTGGTCCTTTTGAGAAGTTCTTGATGAATTCACAGTCAAAAGTGAGATTCAACATTCATGATAGAATGTTAAGGAAACGTCCTTAATAATCTCATATGGATAAGTCCACAAAGTTCATAGCCCGTAAGGGGTGGTCCTTAGAGAAGGACTTGTTTAACAAACTGGAGGGTGATGTTCGTGGGAACTATAACTTTCAGTAGGGTAGAGTATGTGCTGTAAGGGTCTCGATAAAAAACCGTTAGGTTCAAGAGTAATTTCAAGATTAAGTTCACTTAAACAGAATTTGGTGGTTGTCTCACTTCACTATGTGTCAATTCAAATCGAAAGATATTGCCACTTAAGTACAATTTACCCAAATACTAGCAGTTATGGAAAAATATTCACCTTCTCTCCCAAAGAGTCTGAGTAGGGGATTGTTGGAATTCATGTTAGTATAATGTATTTAAATAATTTGAATACAAGGTATTAATTAATTCCATTCATGTTCTTATGTGAGAAGTGGAAAAGACATTTTATTGATGATTATGTCCCACATAAGAAGTGAAGTAGAGAAATATTAGAATATAATATCTTACATATCTATTCATTCTAAAAGAAATAAAGGCTATGAAAGCCAATAAGAAAATGACAAAGCCCCATATGCGCGCACCACCACCACCCGTCAGGCCCGGCCCGGCGACGTCGTGAGCGTGGGCCATGGGCTCGTGAGGGGAGTTGGGGTGTTTGGGGAGTCAATAAATGAAAAATTAAACAAGTCTTCTGAAGAGATTCTGGTGCTGATACTTATAGTAGTCGTTGGCAATTCAAAACCTTTCAACTAGAAGACAAAACGTCCACAAATTAAAGACAACCATAATATTCTCAAAGCTCGGATGTTATAGGACTTGGTCAATACGGGAATGAATCAGAAGTCAACAAAGTGTCCAGGTTCATTGCTGGAATTTGAAAAGGTGTAACAAATGTAACATTCAAAACGCCAGCAATAATGGAGTCATTGAAGACCATTTATTCTGATGATTTTGAAAGAGCCTTTCCTCACCTATAAATATAGGTTCTTCCCCAATTGCCTTAGCTACGAAACTGAATCATAAAAGAACAAAAGAACTACTTTGTACTTCTCTCTCAAAATTATTATGTAGTATTAGAGACACTCTGTTAGAGATAACCGGTACGCCGGTGATGTCTCCTCATTTGTGATAGATTTATATTAGGATGAGACATCATTTTTAGTGATTTAGAAGTCATTATAGTCGATTTTCTTGAGAAATGCTACACTTTCCTATTTTGAGTCTTGATTTAGTAAAATAATATTTTTAGAGCATATTGGGTTTAATTATTTATTTAGTGTGAAGCTTTAAATATAATTATGGAGATTAATTAGATTCCAAGTCAAATACTACAAGATATGGAAAAAGATAGACATGGTAATTGGAGATAAGGAAATAAAAGCTAAAAATATGGAAAAGGAAAAGCTGCCTTAATCCTGAATTTCTGCACCTACGACCACAACTCAGCTTATATCTCAAAAACGGTGTGGAATTTGGAGAAACGGTCAAGAGCAAAGTTGAAGAGCTTTCCGAGACGATCAATTTGGTATATTCATACGCGTCAAACGGATAAATATTGAAGTTGTTAGAGCCAAAAGAAGATCGGACCTGATTTCATGTTTTTAGGGTTACGAATTTGAGTTGGGCTTGGAGTCCACTACTTACTTCTCCTTCAAGAAAACGAATTAGGGCTTCCAAGATACCTATAAATACACCCTCTTATCATTGTAAACATGTCCTTGCTCAATTGCAAAGTATAGGCTTAGTCTTTACTTATATTTTCTTAGTTTAAACAATAGCTTAGTCCTTTAGATAGATATTCATCCTTAGGATCAAGCTATTCATCCAAGAAGCAAGTTGACCTATAGAATAAGACAAGAAGAAGAAGATTGGAGACTGACAACCCCTCTTCTACATCTCACCTTCTCTATACCTAGAGTAATTAGCTATAGATCTATTCTCAATTTCTAAGCTTTTATTCTGTAAGTTTACTTTTAATTGTTGGATTATTATTTTGTCTTTAAATACTATTTGTTTATTCTAATTGGTTAAGCTTGGCGTATATTGTATTATGTGTTTTGACTTATTTCCCTAGATCTGATCAATCTTAGGATTATTCTTAGTTATTGACAACACCACATAATCGTCTAGTGTAACTAGATAGCCATCAAGGTTTGATTTAATCACCAATCATTACTTAGGAATCCCTAGTAGTGGAGAGGTTGCTCCTACGCCTAAGGAAAGGCTACGTAGAATTTAGAATCCTGGTTAATATATAATGCTTAATGTGACAGGTTAGAATAACAATTGAGTATTAGACCTAATAATCCTAATCTATTTGACTTATATTCATATTTAGTTATTTGTTTTGTTTAATTGTTTTATTTATTTATTTGCATTAGATAGTTATTTATCTTTTCATATTTTATTTAAAACATCTAAATTCATCTACGCTTGTTAAATATAAGTAGATTTAACAGATACAATCCCTGCGAACGAACTTGACTTATCATTAAAACTTGCATACGATCTGTGATACTTGCAGTGAGTTCCGTGGTTCTCAAGGGTGTGTGACTCTTTATTATTATCATTATTTTATCACACCTTTGCCCCCACCAGCTGGAATATCTTTTTAACGCCAATATTTCTGTGCAATTGGTTGTTTACGATTCTGTGTAAGTTTTGTTTTGTATTTCCTTTATTGTAATAGATAGTTTTACTTTAATCGAAATATATTATTTTTGGATTTCTATTTTTGTTGTTCATAAAAACGGTGATTTACATTTTTTCCCAACAATGACATCCCAACTGAATCAGAATCGACCAGTTACCATTCATAACTGGTCAAAACAGATTCAAAACTGAATTCAAGAGTCTCTTACTTTAGTTAAATCTAGTAATAATGTTAATCTACTAACTAAGATCTAGTGATAAAAATCTCTTAACTACTTATGGGTAACCAGATTTATTATTATTATAAAATACAAGAAAATAAGACGTAATAAACTTGCATATAACTAGTTAGGTTAGCTCAACTGGCCAGAAGATTGTTGTACAAGGTTCAAACCTCTTCTTGAACATTGGTAACCTAATTCTGATTTACCCAAAGTATGCATAACGAGACTTGCATATTCCTATGAGATTAGTCATGGTGTACGCAAGCTAGCTCGGATTAAATACGTAAAAATAAAAAAATAAACCTATATTTCTTTATAGTCATGAAATCAAGCAACAAATACACAAAAGATAAAGTCTTTGGAGTGCCAATAGAAATTTGACAATTTGTTTGCATGATTTGAGGCAATTCTGCGTACAATATTATTCCTGTATATGATGATGCCAAATAGTAGGTCAAAAAAGAGAGATAGCTCCAAGTTTTAGTGGAGAAGCATCTTTCTTTGACATTTTCTAAACTTTTTTTTAAACCTCTTGACTTCGTGATAGACCATAACCTTTTCTTTTTTTTGATAATGACTAATTATGTTTAAAATTTTAGGTACATGTTTATAATTCGATACAAATAAAGATTTCTGAATATATGATCAATATATTATTTACCACTCTCATCATTTTTAAGTGTCAGATATTATTAAAATTTATATGCATGTCTTTAAAAAAAAATACTTGTATCATATCCAGGAACGAAGCTAGAAAATTTTGTTAGAAAGGCAAAAAAGGTTCGGGGGTAATACTTTGATTTTTTTTCCAATCGTATTTGCACTATAAGTCAATATATTATGCAAAAATTACAAAATAGGTCATTATATTATGCAAAAGTGCACTATAGGTCCATATATATAAAGATTGTAATATAAGTCCCGATATTAATTTTTTAAATTAATTATCCTATAAAGTTTTTTTATAAAAAATAACATATATTTTGTTGTTAAAAAATAAAATAAAAATCCTATAAATAAAATAATTTAAAACCTAATAAAATAAATTTTAAAAGTTAGAAGAGGCCAAATGGAGATTCTTAAAAAACTTGAGGGTTAATTTACTTATAATTATTTTTGTGAGTAGTGATGTTCTTTTTTTTTTTAAACGGGGGAGGGGGGGCATGGACCCCTAGCAATCACTTGGCTCTGTCCCTGATCATATCATATCATGTGGCACTCACAAATTAGATTTTTTTTTCAGACATAGTTTCGTAGATACAAACCAATAATATTAAAGTAGTATCTGTCTTGCTGATATATATGTTCTGGTTTCTTGAAAAAAATAGGTTTCTTGAAATCGATGGTGACAACTCCTCAATAATGCCTACTTAATACACAACCTGCTATTTGCTTCTACTTTCACCTTTAATTATTTTTTGATTCATATAGACAATTCAAATGATGCAACAAATTCGATTAATTATCATATTTTTACTATTGGTAGAAATTTTATACGAGCATGATGCTAGAATTTGGGTAGACTCGGGTTCCCATGATCGGTCAGCCCATACTCATAGCCCATGTAATATGGTGGGACAGATAATTCCTTTTATTCAAAAAAGGAAAATCGTTCTAATTTAGAGTTAATTGCTCAAAAGGTCTAAAAATATTTTCTCTCACCCTTAACAAGTCCAACTTTTGAATAATCGATGTGTTATCGTTGTGTTTTTAATGATTGTGAATATTTTTAATAGGTCACGTATTTTTTTAATGAGTTGCATGTACTTTTTGATGGGTTGTGCATGTTTATCAATGGGTTAAATGTGTGGACCTTGTTAGACAATATTTTTTTTGCACTGAACTTTTAGGTTAAACACCCTATAATTTATTTCGATTATGCTAGTATACTTGTCAGGTTGCACGAGTCAATTACCCAGTGTGTCAGGTTAATTTCGTATTGAGATGAGAGTTATCAGGAGTTGCATAAGACATGAAATTGAGGTTTTTCCATCATGCGTGAGTGAGAGAATTTTAGAAATTGGGCCAGTTAGGACACCCATCATGGGCCAATCTACCCATGACCCACCCATATAACATTTAGGAGGGAATGGTTCCTTTTATTACATTTGAAATAGAAAACATAAAAGGCCATGTGTTTGGACTTTTTCATTTTTATTCTCAACAAACATTCTTTTTCCATTCTAAGGAAACAACTGAAGAATATCATCTCTCAAATCTCTCTCAATGAAACTAACAAATGGGTATCCATAACTTGTAGATATATGTCTTTTTTCGAGTAAGTATTCACGTCGACTTGGAAAGACGATTTAAACCCTTTTTTTATGCATGAGGTAATTCGTAATCCTCCTATTTAAATTGTTCACACATGGGTAAAGAACCGAATGGGGTGTTGTTATGTTTCCGAAAAATTTGTCTGGTTATATGGTTAAACTGGTGGTAGGAGTTAAAGTAAACATTTATAGATGATTTAACTATGCGACTACCATTGCAGGTGTTGTGAGAAATTTCAAGACACATATGATACTTTTTGGGGTGGTTTTGTGGTGGCTTGTGTATTGAATTTCATCCTCCTTAAACTCGCTCCAATTTGACCTTAGGAAAACAAGAGGGCAGGGTTGTACAACTTTGTGTGTGGATACTGATTTGCTAGAGTTATGTACAATAGTGAAAAGTGACATGGGTTTTGAAAATTAATCCCATATGATGTAACATGTGTGGATATTTTTACATAGAAAAAATATCATATCTATTAGGATGCTATTGATTCTGCATAGTAAATAATAAAAACAAGATTTGGCCCATTGATCAACATATTATGTGATAATTTTGCAAAAAATATAAGATTGTGTAAACCATACTTAAAATAGTTTTGAATACTGAGAAATTTTAATACATCTTTTCTTACTAATCAATCTCAGATTTATGAACTAGTATGTTTACTTTTTATTATTTTTTTAATACATGGAATAACTACTTTGAAATCAAATCTTTTTGGACACCAATAAAATTTACACCCACAACCTCTTAACATTTTTTTTTCATTTACAAATTAACAAAATATGCAAAATGAAATATGGATGGTCGGATTCATTTTGTATAAATTTAATGAATTACTTGTAATATTTAACATTTTAATTTATTTATGTGTATAATAATGCATTGATTATATCTTACTAAACTTAAAAGGTAGTTATATATTCATAAATAAAACTTTAAATCACTAAATGTTTTATAATTAGTATTTATTAGGGAACTTTTAATATCATATAAACCAACTTGATCAAACATTTTTTTTTATAAAAATGATTAAATTATTTCACAAATTTAAGAAAAAGGCATCTCATTTCTTGAAGTATAACGGTGAAAAACGTTACCGTTTCAACGGTGGTATCGCCTAGGGTGTGATAAAAATAAGATCAAATTAAGTATGGAAAACTATGCACTCTCACCCTAGACAGGCACAGTACTGCAAGTATTACAGGACGTATGCAAGTTTTAATGATAAGTAGAGTTCGTTCTCAGGGACTTAAGTGTGTTAATCGCGTAGGAACAGATAACGAGTATAAGTAAATAACTAGAAGACAGTAAATTAAAGCAAATGATTTCGAGATTAACAATTAGACTAATTAAAACTAGGAAAATAAAGACAATAAAGTAAAAGATTAAGAAATATGAGATGAGAAGTATAGCTTAGGTTTTGCTAGTATGCACTAATCCTTCTAATTCTATCTATAAATCTAGTCAATAAGGGAGAATATTAGCTCTTTTTAATACTTAGTCAGGATTCTAAATTCCCCAAGCTTAGACCTTGAGAGCGACTAAGGGGGCTACGTCACAACCAAGAAGTGATTTCAAATAGGGTTATCAAACGCCACTAAGGCCCTAAACAAATACTGCAATCTTGGTGATACGGTGGTTAAAACAAACCCTAATGACTATCTAGTTAGAAGTATGTTTTGTCAGAACTGCTATCGACACTAGACGTTATGTGGTGGTTCAATAGTTAAACACCCTGTCAAGGAGACCATCTAACTACTCTTAAAACAATCCTAAAGTGATCAATTCTAGGAAAGACAATAAATCAAAACACATAAGCAAATATAAAGTAAGAAGCTAATATCAGATTAAAACATATAATTCCCAAAGAAACTTAGATAGAAGAATTAGAATTCATAGATTATACATATGCAAAACCCAAGCTATGAGAGGTTTAGTTCATACCTGAAGGAAATAAACTAAAAGAAATTACAAAAGACATCATCTTGCTCTCTACAATAAACTGGAAGAATAAAACCTTAAGAACTAATTACTATGAGGCAAGGATGATTTACAAGTGATATAAGGGTGTATTTATAGGTGTTTAGAAGACCTAATTCGTTTTCTTGAGGAAGAGTTAAGGTAATGGACTTCTAGCCCAACTCAAATTCGTATGGAAATAAAGATAAACACTGCTGCGCTGTTTTGAGTGTATCTTCTTCGTTATTGGTCGGATTTTGCTCCACAAGATACCAAAAGAATCGAAACAGAATTATCTAGACCCTTTAGAAGGAAATCATCAGATTCGGCCTATTTCTTAGGTAAAAACGCCTATCTTTGGACGTGTATGCAGAATCCCAGATTTAGGCAGCTTTTCCTTTTCCATCTTTTTAGCTTTTCTTTCCTTATCTCCAATTACCATGCAAATCTCTTTCCATAAGTTGTTGTCTTTGACTTGGACTCTAATTTAGCTCCATAATTATCTTTAAAGCTACACACTAAATAAACAATTAAACCCAATATGCTCTAAAAACAATACTTCTACAAATCAAGACACAAAATAGGAAAGTGCACTAAAACTCAAGAAAATCGACATTATTGACTTCTAAATCACTTAAAATGATGTCTCATCCTAACATTAATCTATCACAAATGAGGAGACATCAAACGGAGAGGACAACACAAAAAATAGTGCAGTTTAGAGGCAAGTGGCTATTCGTCATGACGTGGAGCTTGTAGTATTGAGGGAAGATACGATGTTCAGAAAAAGACAAAGTAAAACTAGTTCGAATTCGTACAAGTGGTGGTGGTCCTGAGAGCAAACTGGTAATGATCTCAAACCCCCCCTTCGACACGTGTTCCTCCCTATGATAAGGATAAATGACTGAAGATAACTATCATAATGATAATAGCTATGAGGTATATGGGCCTAAAAAAGGCTCAGGAAAGTTTGTTAAATACGATAAGAGGCCCACAACTAGTGTATTGGGATGTGGGCCTATTAAAGAATATGTTTCGGGAGTGAAGAGGAAGTCAGCTTATAAAGAGTCCCCTAAGGCTAATTGGCCAGCCTGGCCCAAGAAAACCAATGGTGGAAGTTCTAGTCAATACAATCTACGTAACCCGTGGTCTATTAGGAGTTAGACCAGAGATAAATCTTCTCAAGGCAAGACTATTTTACAATGTCTTAATATGAAATTGAAGAATTAGAATCTTAGAGAAGGAAATATCCCTACTCGTTCACCCTCACTAATTAAATCAGTATATCTTCACCTACTTTTAATTTATATGTACATTAATTTTATATATTTTTAATGATACACTTAATTATATCTTACCTAAACGTAAAAGGTAGTTATATATGACTTAATAAAACTTTGCATACACTAAACGTTTTATAAATAATCTCTATTAGGGTACTTTTAATGTTATATCAGCGAGCTTAATCAACCAACTTTTTTTAAGATACGATTTAAACATCTCACAAATTTAAGCAAAAGGTATCTCATTCTTGAAGTATTATAGTGAAAAATGTTACCGTTTCAATATAGAGGACAACAACAAGATATAGTGTGGTTCAGAGGAAGTTCTCTATTCATTGCGATATGGAGCTCCCAATACTGAGGGAAGATACGAGGGCCAGTAAAAATACAAAGGAAAAGTATTTTGAGTTCGTACAAGTAGTGGTGGTCCCAAGAACAAACTGGTAAGGATCTCCAACCCCCTTCAACACGTGTTCCTTTTTATGGTAAGGATAAAACGTGTGAAGATAGCTATGATGATGATAATATTTATGAGGCATACATGCCTAAAAAAGGCTCAAGAAAGTTTTTCAAACATGAAAAGAGGCCCATAAATGGTGTATTTGGCCAGAGGCCTGCTAAAGAAAATATTTCGGGAGTGAAAAGGAAGTCAGCTGATAAAGAGTCCCTCAAGGCTAAAATTGTCCACATGGCCCAAGACCAATGGTGGAAGTTCCAGTCAGTACAAGCTAGGTAACAAGTGGTCCATTAAGAGCTTAACTAGAGATAACTATTATCAAGTCAAGACTAGTTTACTATGAGTTGACCTAAAATTAAAGAATCTAAGTCTTAGAGAAGGAGAGATCCTTACTAGCCCACCAAATAATACTACCTACCCATCACCTACTTGTTCATCTTCACCAATTAAATCACCATATCTTCACCTACTTTATCCTACATGAATCCAATACCTCCACCCCTTACCTTACCACCTCAACCCATCATCAATATCTCTTATAATGAGTCTATAAATGACACTCCCCACATTGAATCACACCATTAAGGCCTACTATCCATATGATTTTACACATAAATTGTTTTACCTTTCTTAACTTCTATAAATAGTTACTCCCACATCACAAATGTTTCCATAGTGGTGGAACGTACAATCAAGAAGAGGCTTAAACTAAGTGGTAAGATGAGGAAGTTGACACACTCAGAGATGGTTGGTTTTGAAGAAGTGGGTAACATAGTGGTTAATGTTTCTTTGCTTGATATCCCAATTTCAGCATCTCCCGTGAAAATGATCAATCTTAAAGATGTGGTGGTTGCCTCAGTGCAACCCCACCTAACCATGATAGGCATTTACTAGAACTGTAAGGGAAAGGGGTCACCCCTATAGTCCAACATTGTAGAATTATTACCTCTAGGGAGAAGCCCTAGGTTCTTGTGTTAGACAAAACCAAGACAAAAAAGAGGAATATGTTACTTCTAGCCAAAATATTAAAGCCGAGTTGATTAGATGTGTGGATACCAATGGAACAACTGGAGAATGGCTTCATTGGTGGTTGATACTCTGGAGACAAAGGTAATATCTTCATCCTACAACTATATATTTATATCCCTTGGTTTAGATGGCATTGATACTTGGGTTTTACATTTTATTTATGCTCTCCCTAATAAGGATTAAAAGTACGGCTTTAGATTATATTAAAATTAATCAGTCATCCCCTTAGAAATATCATGTTTTCCTAGGTGACTTAATCATATAGGATACCATACTGAAAAATTTGGGGGCAATCTTAAGGCTCTTTCTGAGATGAAGCTCTAAAAAATAGTATAATCCTTAATGATCTCAATGAAATCCCTTCTAAAGGTTTTTCCTTTACCTGGATAAATAATAGGAAGACAATCCATTAAAAGCCTTCCACCAAAACAGAAGGATCAGATGGAAATACTAGTCAATGTACTAATAGCGAAATCGAATGCCATATCCCTCTCCCCCGCTAAATAACAAATTCATAAGCCTACTTATGGGGTCTACAAGAACAAAATCCATATCTTCTTTTAAATAAGAAGGACATTAGGATTTCAAGGGGTACTTAATAGGGTTGAAATACCAGGCAAACCTTGGACAGAAAGGGTAGTCACTTCGCATGCCTAAAATTCGACCTATTCTCATCAAAGGCCAAAAATACTGACAAAGACATCAGAAGACCACGGGGTAAGAAGATTTTCAAAGACACATGGAAGACAATTAGGTAAGAAGAATAGGAATACACACAAAAGGACGCTCAATAACTCCCAGCATATTGCTTCAAAGATATTGAACCATGCCCTCGTGGCTATTATCAAGCGTGACCCACTAAGAATACACGATGCCCATAATGATAAGTAGCGGGATAAAAATATAGTTAGATTAGTTTTGGGTAGTGGGAATAATGAGGATGAATAGCAAACGTGTTAGCTTAAGAATGAGTACTTTAAGTAGGGCTGCTGTTAACTAAGACAACTATGTAAGCACTTATTAAAATTCGAGCCATATTATCAATAGAGTTTATCTTTTCTCTAAACTACGTTGTTTTTTCTTCCATTATGTCATTATTTACTCTTCGTCATTCTCCCCAAACATTTCAAATCCATCGAATAAAACACTGTCACTTTGACAAAATCCTGGCTAGTAAAATCTGTCTTATCAATTATGAATTGTGTCAAATTTACTTTAAAGAGGCTGAAACCCCAGATCACTTATTTTTTAAATGTGAATAGACTAGGAAATTTTGGTGGGTATCCGCCTTACAAGTTGGTATTCATTCTCATTTCTAAATGAGTATGGACAAATGGCTAAGTAATATGCTATCCTTTTTCTTTTCTGTCTCCGGTAAGACTCATGATTTATTGCATATAACTACTTGTTTAAGTACCATCTGGCATACTATGAATAAATTTGTTTTTGAAAATATCCCTATTTGTTATGATAAGTGTTTGGTTTCAATGAGAAATATCTGTAGAGACATTTTTGAAGCGGGAAAAGAAGTCTCACTGACCCAGCCTCCGTTGGCAGCACTAGTACATAATTGTCCGGTTTCTCCCTACCATTAAATTCTCCCAGCTTCTAATGACACGTAAATCAATGTAAATGTCTCATTTAAGTTAGGAAAAGCCACTACAACCGTTGTTATACTCATTTGGAAAGGAGACTTTATTACTGGTTTGGCCTAGAATACTAAAGCTACTTCCAGTAATGAAGCTGAGGCTCTTGCCACCCGTAGTGCTATGGGATTGGTGAAAGATCAAGTTTTTCAAGTGTTATCATTGAGACTGACGCATCAGCCGTTCTACAAATAATTCGTTCTCCCAGTCTTGCATGTCATTGAAAAAACAAGCCCCTTGTAGAATATATTTGAAGTTTTGCTAGAGACTTACCTTTTGTCGATATCCAAGATATTCGAAAAATGACTAATGGTATAACGAATTGGCTCGCAAAGGTTTTTTCTGATTCCATCATTCGATTGAATTGAAGTAATATTTTTCTTCCGAACTAGGGGTGTGATTGATATGCTCTAATGAGATCAGTAATGTAACGACATTACTGATTTAAACATGATTATTGTGGTTGGTACATCGTAATCAACTCTGTAATATCATTCATTCCGTAATTACGTTATAGTGAATATGTGGTCTTTCATTACATAGCTACTACCCATGAATGACCCATTACAATCGTAACCGTAATGGACATTCTTTTTAACAAACTAAAATAGTTTTATTAAACTTTCTATATAATAAATTTCTTATCATATCTTTTTTTTCCATTGAATTATATATGTAAAAAAAATCATATTATTATTCTTGGAAACTCATAAAAAATTATATTTTATTTAAAAAACTACATACATGCATAAATTGTATATAATTATATAAGATCTTTATATATCGGTGATATATCTAACCATAATATATACAGAAAATTATAACAAGTTTTTATTATTTCTCACATACCCATAAATCATGAATCAACATATTCATTAAAATATTAACATCAAATTACAATTTTAATCTGATTTTTAAATTGTTTACTTCTCTATAACAATTAAACAAGTTATCTAATCAATAACTAACTCCTTGAATGCTAAATTATATCAATTGTTCTACTATAATACATTCTCAATAAAAGTTAAAATCGAATTATACAAATCTAAGATTTATCAAACTATATATACATTTAAAAATATCAGAGTAAATTTATTTTTCATATTCTATTTTATTAAAATTATTTATATTTTATAATAATAATAAAATGATTATTTTATATCTTAAATAATTTATTTACAATCTCATTTAACTAAACTAGTTATTAGCACAAGATTGAAATTAACCAAACCATTACATCTTCATTCATAAAACATACCAAACACTATATAATAATTACAAAGTTTATTACATTTTCTAAACTCATTACATTTCTGAAAACATTACATTCCTGACTAAATCCATTACAGCATACCAATCACTACTTAAGTAGTTTGTTTTTCAAAATACTACTTAGGTAACACCTCAACAGATAGACCAATATCCCCTTTAACTTTGACATGTTTTAATATAAACATTTTTTAATAAAATAAACAATTTAAAAAACGTAGGACTTTGTTTAGTTTGTGAAAATAATTTCTAATTTCCTTTTCAAAATATATATATTCAGAAAATAATTTTCGTTTTTCTTTTTCAATATTTTCATAAAATACGGAAAACACCGATTTTACATTCTCCAATATAGTAGTTTTCATCTAATTTTTAAAAAATGTTTTCGTGGTCTCTTGCCCAATATGTCTTTATTAGTATTTTGAAAAATATAAAAAAACTCAAAATATCCATTATTTTTACGAACTAATATCTATTTTATTTTCTAATTTCTTTTGAAACTAGCTCTTTTTAGCAAACTATATAAGAAAAAGAAAAGGGTAATACTTCCATCCAATATTGGATGATCCAATATTCCTATCACAGCCATTGATTATTATAACAAAACACATGTCACTAGATAAATATGTTAGCTACTTTTGCAAGTTGAAAACATGGGGCATGTGTATTAATATAATTGGTGTAAGATCATCCAATATTGGATGGAAGAATTTTCCAAAAGAAAATAATGAATAAGTGTTTTATTTCCTTTAATTTGTTTAGAAATTGTGTTGAATTTAAATTACGATAATCCCAAAACTCATTATATATATAATTTTCGCTATACCGTGTGTGTATATATATTTATTGAAGAAGAAAGACCCCTCGAATATTGGGCAATGTCGATTTCCATCCATTTCTGAGAACTTCTCTCTGATCCACTCTCTATCTCTTTCATTTTTCGTCTATCTTAAGCCTTTTACGATTCTCGCTTTCCTTCTCTTTCACACACACATCAAACAGGTAACACTTCTTCTCTCTAATTTTACATATATCGTCTCTTTATTCACTACATTTTGATTATAAAGTCAAAATTCTGATCCATTTATATATACGTACGTATTGATAGGTGTTTGTTTGTATATGTAAACTTAATTCCGTAAATTTGTGAATTACTTTAGCTTCTTAATTTCTGCTTAATTGTTTCAATTTTGTTAATTCCTTATTTATTTTGATCTTATTGAAATTATTTATACATTTTTAGAAAAACTTCACCATTGGTCCCTGAATTATATGAAATAGTCAATGTATATACCCAATTTTGCAAAGTAATCGTATACCTAATTGCTCAAGCTATAGCTACTAAACCTTTTTTCATCAATTATACAAGCTTTTGTTCCATTAATTGTAGGTTTTGGTAATAATATACAACTATACAAGAGATTTGTGCAATTTTGTATTACTGGAAATGAGTGTGGTAGGGTTTGATATTGGAAATGAGAACTGTGTAATAGGAGTTGCAAAACAAAGAGGAATCGATGTATTATTAAACGATGAATCGAATCGAGAAAATCCAGCTGTTGTTTCTTTTGGTGAGAATCAAAGATTTATAGGTTCAGCTGGAGCAGCTTCAGCTACAACTCATCCTAGATCCACAATTTCACAAGTCAAAAGATTAATCGGAAAGAAATTCAAGGACTCAAATGTGCAATATGACATAACTTTATTACCTTTCGAAACTTCCGAAGCACAAGATGGAAGTATCTTAATTCATTTAACATACATGAATAAAAAAACCACATTCACACCAGTTCAAATCCTAGCTATGTTATTATCTCATTTAAAGCAAATTAGCGAAAAAAACCTCGAAACAAATGTTTCAGATTGTGTGATTGGTATTCCGTCGTATTTTACAGATTTACAGCGACGATTATACTTACACGCAGCTGATATAGCGGGACTTAAACCTTTAAGATTGATTCATGATTGTTCAGCTACAGCTTTAGGTTACGGAATATATAAAAACGATTTTCAAAACGGAGCTTCGATTAATGTAATATTTGTAGATGTAGGACAATGTGACACACAAGTATGTGTAGCTTCATTTGAACCAGGGCTTATGAAAATATTATCACACACATTCGATAGTAATTTAGGTGGACGAGATTTCGATGAAGTATTATTCAAATATTTCTCGTCACAATTCAAACAACAATATAATATCGATGTTTATTCGAATGCTCGAGCTTGTGTAAGACTTAGATCAGCTTGTGAGAAGTTAAAGAAAGTGTTAAGTGCTAATCCTGAAGCACCGATTAATATTGAATGTTTAATGGATGAGAAAGATGTGAAAGGGTTTATTAAACGTGAGGATTTTGAGAAGCTGAGTTCACAGTTACTTGAGAGATTTAGTGTACCTTGTCATAAAGGTTTAGTTGACTCAGGTTTGACCGTGGATAAGATTCATACTGTTGAATTAGTTGGAAGTGGGTCCCGTATACCTGCTATTACTAAGATTTTAGCTTCGATTTTTAAGAAAGAACCGAGAAGGTCTTTAAATGCTAGTGAATGTGTTGCACGTGGATGTGCTTTACAATGTGCTATGCTTAGTCCAACTTTTCGTGTCAAAGAATACGAGGTTAGTTTAGTAATTAGTACATAGTGATTTCATATTTGAATTCTAGTATTTGATGTTATTTGTTTTATTAATTTACAGGTTCAAGATTCATTTCCATTTTCGATAGGATTTGCATTAGAAGAAGGTCCAATTTGTACTTTATCAAACGGTATATTATTTCCAAAAGGTCATTTAACTCCAAGTATAAAGATGCTTACTTTAAACAAAAGTAAATCTTTTCACGTGGAGGCTTTTTACGCAAATTTAAATGAGTTACCCTCTGGTACATCTAGTCAAATCAGCAATTTTGGGGTAAATACGTCATTATTTTTTATACATTTTTTTACATTAACGTTTTATGATTTGAATTTAACTTTATTTTATAGATTGGTCCATTTCATACATCTAATCCAGAAAAGAGTAGAGTTAAAGTTAGAGTTCATCTCAACCTTCACGGAATAATCACAATAGATTCAGCTTCAGTAAGTATAAAATTTAATTTTTATTTTGAAAAATATTAATATTTGTATAATTCAGGTACTTGATGATCATACGGATAATCATCATCATAATCATAATCAAAATGCGAAAAATCATCATGATACACATTCAGAAAACGATGAAACGAAAAAAAGAAAAGGAAATATACAAATTAAGGAAAATATTTACGGAGGAATGAAAGTAAGTGAACTCACTCAAGCTCGTGAACAAGAAGCTGAGTTAACTCAGCAAGATATAAAAATGGAACGTACTAAAGAAAAGAAAAACTCCTTAGAATCTTACGTTTACGAAACTCGCAATAAGGTATTACATTAATTTCATTACTTTATAAATTAATAAATTAAATAAATTAATAATTTATTCACTTGAACAGCTTTTAAACACGTATCGAAGTTTCGCATCTGATACAGAACGAGAAATAATTTCGAGTAATTTACAACAAACAGAAGAATGGCTTTACGAAGATGGAGATGATGAATCTGAACAAGTTTATTCTAAGAAGCTTGTTGATCTTAAAAAGGTTAATAATTGTTTAATTTTTTTAATTTATTTCTTATATTAATTTTGTATATTAGATGGTAGATCCAGTTGAAAATCGATATAAAGATGAGGAATTTCGGGCACCAGCTACAAGAAGTCTGTTGAATTGTATTGTGGAGTATCGGGCAGCTGCTGCTAATCTTCCGGGCAATGAAAGAGATGCTGTATGATTATTTATTTATATTTAATTGATAAATAAAAAGTGTAGAGATTAATTATTTATTTTATTTTGTTTATAGGTACTTAATGAATGTTTTAAAGCAGAGCAATGGTTACGTGAGAAATCTCAACAACAAGATTCTTTACCTAAATCAGCTGATCCGATTCTTTTATCAAGTGATATTCAAAGAAAAAAAGATGCTCTTGATGCGTATGTATTTACATTTTTTGTTTTTTTAAAAATATAATTTTAATATTGTGTTGAATAACAGAATGTGTAGACATATATGGAGATCAAAGTCTTCATCTCCGAAACCAAAGGAGGGTTCATCTGGAGAGTATAGAGGTCATAAAGGTGATATGGGAGTAGATTGATATAAGAGAGAAGGTGTTACTTGTTTGTTGAACAATCTTATAATACTTATTTAAGTTTGTTTTGATATAGAAGGAGAATGAATGATGATGATTTTACGTGCTTGTTGTAACAAATTATTCGGTTAATGTACGTGTTTACCCTTGCTGAATATATAATATATAAGGTGAGGTAATTTTTGAGTGAGTGATTTTTTATGAATTGTAAGTGTATTGGAGGAGTATATATAAGTGCTGATTTTGAATGATTGTGATTTTTGATGAGTTGGCTGGATAATGAAACACTATACTTTAATTTATCTATACTTTACTGTCGACATATTATGCGTTATAATTGAAAGCTGAAATAAAATAATGTTGCTAATTTTTGAGAATTCTATTTATAGAACTTGTTTAGAGGCACATAGCACATAACACTTCACCGTAGATAGTCACAGTTATGCAAATAATATTTCTCGTATGTAGAGATTGAGGGATGAATCATGAATTAATGCACCAAATTTGTTTTTTTATATATGAGAGGTCTAATGATCATGTTAACACGTGCGTCTAAACTTCTCCTAAATGATGGTTGTATATAGGGCTGCAAATGAACCGATACTCTCACCAAGGGCTCGAGTTTGAGTTCGTTAAGGGGTTGTTTGAGTTCGGCTTGTTAGTTAAACAAGCCAAGCTCAAGCTTTAAATTCAGGCTCGTTTACTAAACGAGACAAACTCAAACATATATAAGCTCGATTCGTTAAGCTCGTGAACAGTTTGGTAAGGGTTCTTTAAGAGCTCGTTAATAGGCTTGATAGATATATTCAATTAAAAATTATATATGTATACATACAAAATGTCAAAAAAATTGTATTATATAATTAATCATAACTAAAATATTCTATATCTATTAAGTAATTGTTTTTATATCTAATAAATATACTACTAGTATCTAGGGCTACAGATGAACCGATACTCTCACCAAGGGCTCGAGTTTGAGTTCGCTAAGGGCTTGTTTGAGTTCGGCTCGTTAGTTAACAAACCAAGCTCAAGAAAGCTAAAGCTTGGTTCGGCTCGTTTCGTTTCAAGCTCAAACCAAGCTCAAGCTCACTAAAATATTAGCAAACAAACTCAAGAAAGCTAAAGTTCGGCTCGGTTCGGTTCGTTTGCAGCCCTAGTTGTATATATCTCTTTAGGTGTTGTACAACCACATCTATCGTATCGTATGTTGTGTCATTGCTCTTTAAAGAACATCTGGGGGATCATTAACCTTGACCAATGCTCACCTTAAGATGCATCGAAGTGCGCTAGCTAATCACCAAATCAGCAAAAATATTTGCCTATTCAAATATCTTTTGGACCTTGAATTTGAGTTCTTGTGGACTATAATACAAATGGATTCAATCCATTGCTTCCGTGGGCCTTGCCTCTTGTCTCTTGACGTTTTGCTTAAAAGAGTGACAATGTTTCCGAAGTCCAACTCCACTATCAACTCTGTAGTGTTTATGCTCTTTGCTAGGGCGGTAAATGAACCAAGCCGTTTGCGAGCAGTTCGAGTTCGGTTCGGAGAAAAACTCGTTCGAGACTAGCTCTAACATAAACAAGCTCAAGGCTCGATAAGTAAACAAGCCCGCTCGAGCTCGGATCGAAGACTCGTTTAAGATTATGAATTATAAATTAATATATTATTTACGTATAAATATATTATCAAACCTTCAATATAAATTTGGATATTTTTAATTTATTTAGATATTTATTTATTCATTAATACTATTTGTTCATATTTTCATACCACACACTCCATCAAATACTAACCGTTCATGAAAGTTCCATTCCAACCATAAAATACAAATTGTTCATGAGCAACTTGTGCTCGGCTCTAAAAAAGATTGTTATATAAGTTAAACAAACAACTTTTAACATTTTTTATTTGGATCATAGGAAGCTCGGGCTCGGCTCGACTCGACTCGAAAAATTAAACAAATAAGCTTGTACTTCTAGTATTCGACCCGACTCGACTCGTTTACATCCCTACTCTTTCCCAATGTTATAAAAGTCATTAGCTATGTTATCATCGACATTGTTGTATCTTGTGTTTAACAAAACTTCACCTACCTAGTCTCCCTCATTTTCTTTGATTAGACCACCCTTTTCCGCACAAAACCATCTTCGATTAATACTTTCATATACGTTCAGCTCTCAATTTTGTTTAGGGTCAATCATCTCCGCCTAACAATGCAAGATTCTTGTCCTGTTCTACTAGGTGTGTACATACTCAATAGCTAACCATTTTTCCTATATACTAATTTATTTGGCTTTGGGAATGCCAAGTCCCAAAATCTACACTTATTACGAGCTATTCAGAACGACCATATTAACACGCTAAACAACATATTCCATGGTATACCAGAATAAAGGTTGTTTTTGGTAGATTCCAAGCCCACCACATATTAGAACTCACATTGACTTGCATTTGAGTAGGCTTTCCAGTAGCAACTGCTCCAAGAGCAATATCGAGAAGGTTGTTTCCCTCACCAACTCTAGCATTTTGGCAGTTGTCGAAGGTGACCCTTCTGGTAGTCCCTTTCAGGGGCGGAGCCATGTGTACCTTAGGGGGGTCCATGGCCCCCCTGATTTTTTGAAAAAAAAAATTTATAATATATAAAAAAAAAAATTATAAGTAAATAATCCCTAAATTATTAAGAAATTTTCATTTAGCCTCCTCTAACTTTTATAAGTTTATTTTATTAAGCTTTAAATTATTTTATTTATAAGATTTTTTCTATTTTTAATAACAAAATATATGTTATTTTATATTAAAAAAAGAAATTTATAACAAAATTAATTAGAAAAATCAATATCGAGACTTATATTGTAATATTTATACAATATAGGGACCTTTAGAGTAATTTCTCCTAATATAGGGACCTATTTTACGATTTTTGTATGATATTTAGACTTATAGTGCAAATATTGGCGGAAATTTTTTTTCGGCGGCATTGCCCCCGAACCCCCTTGGCCCCCCTAACGAAAATTCCTGGCTCCGCCCCTGGTCCCTTTTAATAAGAATTTATACATCTTACTTGTTGCACTTGTTGATGTGTGCTTGGTAATGTCGTTGAGTTTTTATTAAATCAGTAGTAATGGAGATTTATTACACAACACTTATCAATTAGTTTTGTATTTCTCTTTACTACTTTCGTGGTGTCACTAGTTGATCCACTGAAGACTTTGGAGGTTTTAATAGTTTTGTTGGATCAATCAGCGAGTAGTTTCTTATGAGTGAGTGTATAGGGGCTAAAAGTGGATTATCGTAATGAATAACATAAATAGAATTTAAACAACTTATCAGAGTGAAACAGAGAGATCCTTGAGTGTAAATGCACCGAGAACATAACCATGCATTTCTTCTCCCCCTTTGTTAACGTCAAAAAGAGGGGAGGATAGTAAAGGAGTTAAGATCAACCAAATCGAATACAAAAATATGAAAATAAGAATAACATAGGTAGAAGATTCATAATATTCAATGGGAGAACATCATCACTTCAATTATTATAATCAAGATACAAAAAATTTCAAGGTGAATGACTTTGTTCACAAACCATTTGAGAACTTTTTCTGTTTGCTTCCAAACACTCATCGAGCCATCAAATTTCTCATCAAGTTTCTTAATTTTTTCATCTACACATGCTATATATGAGTATTTATCTTTGTCGGCTTTGATTCGGTAAACTTAGACATTCCTCCTTTGATTCAATATTGAGGTCCGTTCTTCCTTCTCTTCTTAGTATTCATCTCAAATGGCTTTAAGCAGTCTGCCTATCACTTATGCGTAGGTCCAGTCGTTGTCTTCTCAATTCCTTTATCCAGTAGCTTTACAAATTTTTCCTTTTCTTCTTTGGAGGTTCATTCATCTTATTCTCACCCTATTCAGCTATAAACTTTAAGTAGTTCACACTTCTCGCTCTTAGGAGGTCCGTGGCTTTGTTTTCCAACTCCCCTTCTTCTTCGCCATCATCTTTTTCATCATCATCATACTTCCTTGTATCTACAAGTTTAATACCAATCTTGACATTTCTCGTAAGATCAAACATGTTCAAGATTCATTGTTATTGTCACCAATTCATCAATGAAATATAGACTTTAGGTTGACATGTAACAATATACTTTGCATTATCAAGGCCAAACATTTTTCTTCCCTTGTATTGGTTTATTTAGTTTAAATTCTAACAAAAAATTTCAACTCCCCCGTTCATGCTCTTTTCAAATTCATTATTCAACCTCTTAGAAAAAATTCCACTGAGAATATCATTAGTAACACCAAATATAGTATGATCCACATAGATTTTCATAAGAAGAATATTATATAAATGCTTCTTAATGAACATGATGGAATCAGTTTTACCCCTCTCAAAGACATATTTTAAAATGAAATTGATTAAATTTTCAAACAAAACTCTAGGTTCATGTTTAATTAAACCATACAAAACCTTTTTCAATTCAAAAGCATGAAATATGCATACCATCAAACTGAGATATTATTTTACATAATCTTTGTCATCAATAATAACATTTAATAATTAACTTTTAACATACATTTGAAATATTTTGAAATCCATATAACAAAAAAAAAAAAAAAGTAGCATGCAGATGGACATAAATCTACCAATTGAGAGGGGGCATAAGTCTCATCATAGTCCATACCCTCTTCTAAGTTATATTCTTGAACTACTAACCTTCCATTGTTTCTTGTAACAACCCTAATATCATCTAACTTGTTACATGATAAACACCTAGTCATAATAATGGGTTGGCATATGGGGTTTTCAACAAGTTCTCAAACATCATTTCTAGCATATGTTGTATAGCTCAGTTTCGAGGCCTAGGTGTCGACCGGGGCCTAGCGCATAGACGAGATTACATAGGGCCTAGACAGGCTTAGGTGGTTATAAATCCTAGTATGTAATTTTATATATTTAGTATTATATATGTAGTAATTATAATAATATATAAATCATAGAATTCATCTAACAACACTATATTAAATATCAATTCAAAAATTCTCGAGAGTAAGAAAAAAATATGACAGCCTAAGAGGCTATTTTTTGCTGTTAATCGGCGCCTAGGCGGGCTAAACACCTCTCCCACAACGACCAAGGCGCTAGAAAAAATCCCCTAACATCTATACTAAGCGTAGGCGCCTGAAGGGGGAGTTGACATCTAGCGCCTAGGAGCACATAGGCGGCAATTTCTACAACATAGTAGTGGTTGTAAAGGTGTGATAAATAAACGATATAAAAGAACACACACCTAATACCACTACGAGAAACTCATTGCAAGTGCACAAACTTTTCGCAAGTAATAGTTGATAAACAAGATTCGTTCTCATGGATTTATTGATTAGCTCAAACTCGTGTTCAAATATACGCGTATAGAGATTAATGGCTTAAACTAAAAAGATAAAAACAAAATATATTTTGGTTTTCAAAATAAGAATGAAAGAATATAATATAAACTAATGCAGATAAAATAATAAGAATGAGGATGAAATATAGTGTAGGTCTGCTAGTATGCACTTATCTTCCTAAATCACTATTCTAATTATAAGGGTGAATTGAGGATATATAAGTAGTTAGGATTCTATAATCTCTCTTATTCCTATCAGGGTAGCTTAGAAGGCAAACTCAACACTACCAAGGGACTTGGGTAAGGGGACCCTGCGCAGAGATCGGTGGTGAAAAAATAAACCCTAATGAATATCTAGTTAGGCAAGCCTATCAGGATCAATATCGCACACTAGACGATTATGTGCTGTTTTAAGCAATTGAGTCCCCGTTCAGGGTGACAATACTAATTACTAAAGACAGTCCTAACGTGATCAAAGGTAGGGATGGAATAAAGGAAAACACAAAATACAATTCACCTCAAATCAATCAAATTCAATCCCAAATAATAACATAATGGAAAAAAAATTCAAGGATTACACATATTGCAAACCCAAGCTATGAGAAAATTAGTTCGTAATAAAAAAAAATAAGACTAAAGAGTAAATATCTTAAGAACATGGTTAAGTAAAATATCTAAGATAAATTACGCTAATGATAGAGTGGAAGGGTGGAGAAGGGAAGTTTATGGCTCTCCACCTTCTTTTCTTTCTCCTCAAATCAACTTGTTTTCTCCTTGATGAATGTCTTAGATAATATGGAGGCTATGGATGCAAGGAAATGTTACTTAAGTAAAAAATTAATATATATATATATATATATATATATATATATATATATGTGTGTGTGTGTGTGTGTGTGTGTGTAGGAACAAAATCTAGGTCATGGGCTAGGTTTTAGAGTCCTAAACCAACTCAAATACGTTTTTCTTAGAAAGTGGACTCGTTGGCCTGTAGAGTTTGTAAAATTCAAAAATTCCTCCGTTACAGCTCCAAATCACTCGTCGTCAGTGGCCACGCGTTTGTTATTCCAAACCTTAAATGGATATAAAAAGGTTTCTTCAAATTATCTGCCGATTTTATGCAAAACTAAAGCCTACACTTTCCAAGTCTGGACGATAACTTTTGCACTTTCTAAAAATAGCTTCTTTGGTCCTTTAACTTTGGATTTCATTTTTTATCTTCTTTCCTCTACTTCTTATCCATGTCTTGGCATAGAGCTTCACATTTAACAAACATATTACACAAAAAATGCTCTAAAGGTGACAAACCTCCCAAACAAGGCAAGAAACAAGAAACTAACGATTAATAGGAAAAAACCCCTCAGCTAAGCACATAATACACCTAAAATGATATCTTGTGACTATATTATTTTATCACAAATATGGAGACATCACATAACTTCCAGCAAATTGGTTCAACTCATCATGCATGACGATAATCCAATAATCATAAAACATATAAATTATAATGAGTAATTACCCTTTCCTTGAATAACTAATGATTTGATTGTTGGGGTGATCACAAATTAACCATAACAAGCGGGAAGGCCAAATTACTCATCAATGGTAGGAGACACCCCTCCCTCTTGATAAATTTGATATTCATCATTTTCCCTTACTTCTTGAGTATCAACCTCATTTATCATGCCTTTTAAGTTATCGACAAAAATCACCTTTTCACCATCTATTTTTGTTAGATTTTGAAATAAGAATGAGTTTTCAAACATGTGCCTTAGGCATCTACTATCAAGGATCTATTGGTTTTTAGTCCTAAACAAAGTGATACATTGTATCGTCCATGGCCAATTGCTAAAACAATTATTCATATTAAATACTCTATATTGGTCGTCAAATACAAGCTTGTTGGCACATTGTTTGGTGAATGGAAGTTTTCTCCTCCGCCCCAGTTAGCTCAACTTATCCACCTCGACCAAACCTATTGTGGTGTTGGGTATTTTTTGTACTTTACTTTTATGCATATTAATATTATTAAACATTTGACAAAAAAGAAAAGAAAATCTACCAAAGTAACTTGATTGCACAATACATATTAATATGAGTAATGATATATACCACCCAAAATCATACCACCCAATTTATTTTATTGATCTAATTAAATATTTGTAACCAAAAAATTCACGCCACGTCATTGGGTGGTATTTGGGTGGTATGATTTTGGGTGGTATATATTATTACTCTACTAATATACTCCACCACAACACACAAAATTAAATATGAAAAATACATTTTTCAGCCCTTAAAAGGGGTAAAGCAAGAGGTACATGATTCGAATCTCCTCCCTGAATATTAGTTCTAATCAAGTGGGAATATACATGAGGAGGCGTGTATATTTCCTATGGGGATAGTCGTGGTGTGCGAAAGCTGACCTGGATATATTAGATCTCATCAGTATCACGTGATACTAAAAATGTAGAATAAATTAATATGTCCTTATATTTATTATCGCATAATTATTTAACTGATTGATTTAAATTGAGTAAATCACAATAACCAGTTATCAGTACTTCTGTTCATATTTAGGTCTCTAGAAGATATTTGTTAAAATAAGACAATTATACACTTAAAATGTAAATATAGTAGATTTATTTGGTTCCAAATATAGAAAAAATAAGCAACAACCTAAACTAAGTTGCTATTTATAAATTTTTTGACATCTTATAAATGTCAAAAATACTCCTACTGAGTATTAGACATCCTATCAATTATATTAAAATCTTAAAAAGATATTATTGTTTTAAATTATTTGAACCAAACTGAAAAATTGATAAACCAATTAGATTTTTCTAGAAAGATTTTTAATAAGCTAGTTTAATAATTGTATTAAAATATAGAGAAAATATCACACATAGCCCTTTACCTATAGTGTAAATTCCTTTTTATACCACATCTTTAAAAGTATCTATTTTGGTTAAATATATTTTCAATTTTTTTTGAGATAATTTCTAATTAAGTCCATAACTCAACAAATCGTGTCTTAAGAAATCCAAGTTAAAAGTTTGGATAAATAAGGTCTAATATAATTTTTTAGGCTTATGATATACCTAATATAACCTTATAAACTACTCTCTCTGTTCCTAAAAGGTTGTCACTTATACTAAAAATAGTTGTTCCAAAAAGGTTGTCACTTTAAAAAATTAAGACACTTTTTTTATTCTTTATACCATTTTTACTCCTAATTAAATATTATAATATATGTTCCCAATACATATTTAAGATATCAAGACACTTTATGGAAGGTATTTTAGTGATCATATGAATAATAAATGACATTTCTTAATTTGTGTGAAAAAACAAATGCGACAACCATTTAGGAACAGAGGGACTATAATAAAAAAAAAATTAAGATAAAAAAATGTATACAACTTGAAACGTTGAAAACAGTGAAACATAAAAACCTACTCGAACTCATCACTTCACCATACTTGTATTCATCTCTTCACCGTCGCATTTAAACAAAAAACAAAAAAAGAAATCTCTTCTCACGAAACCGCTCACCTGCACAAGAAACTGCTGCCATTCTCCACCATCTTCAACACATGGGTTGACTATGCCATCAACAATCGAGCCCACCAAACAGAGAGCCCTCTAATGGAATCTATTCTCACCAAACCTCTCACATGAACAAGAAGCCGCTACCACGCGCCGACCATTCTCCACCGTCTTCAACAGGGCTTGGCTATGCCATCAACAACCGGCACAAGAAATCGTCGCCACTCGTGGACCATTCTCCACTATCTTTAATAGGCCTTGACTATGCCATCAACAATCGAGCCCACGAGCCTACCAACCCAGAGCCCACCATGCCATCAACCGGGCTTGTAAAAATTTTGTTTCAGTTCTTCTCCGTCAATCGAGCCCACGAGCCCACCATGGCGATGATCTGATTCGAATGGCGAAATCTCTTCCCAACCAAGTCGCTCACCTGCACAAGGAACTGCAACAAATCGTGGACAATTTATCTATCCAATTCTTCTTCAAAAAGAATTCTAGATGGAGATTTAATTTCTGTCTTCCAAGAACATTACTTATTTTATCCCAATTCTTCCGTTAATGGGCGACAATACATATTTATCTTTCAAGATCAGAGTCCTCTTGATAATCTAGAAGGAGATTTAATCGAATCCACTGGAATTATTGCATTTAAAGTCCCAGTTCTATGTCTCTTTGTCGATAAAGTTTGAGTCATGTTCGAATTAACGATTGTTGGCCACTGAATTGGGTTAGAAGGTAGAGAATTAGATTGTTGTCCGTCCTCGCTCAGTCTCATTCTTAGGTTCACAATAATGGGCTTCGCCGTCATCCCGTTTATCTCTTTTCTTCATGTTGAACATTCTAACATTCTAGGTCGACTAAAATAAAGAAAAAAAGCAGCGTTATTTTGGTTGTAATCACTACCGGTTCACAATAACGGGCGGTATGGTCATTACTAAGAGCATTAAGGACAACAAATATTATAGAAGTGGGCTGGACCTAATGAAGAAAATTATTTTGGTTGTGGCCCTTTTGGATTAACCCCTCTATAATTTTATTACATAAATAAATAATGACTTATTTTTTAAAATTTGCTCTAAAAAATATCATACTTTTTTTTTCTTTTATGAAAATTTTGTTGATTTTTTTTTTTTTTAGGTTTTAGGGATTGTAAGGAAATATCACTGACTTAAACAAAAGCTTGAGTTATTTGAAAGGGATAACAAACCCAGAAGACAAAAACCTACAGGATTTAGTATTTCCTAGAACGATTTGGAGTACACGTTTATATTTTTGCTCTACTATTCCAATTCTTTTATTACTTTCACAAAAATTATCTCCCAGTTTCAATCTTCTTTTCTTATTTATTATTGTTTGATATCAATATTAATTAATACTCGAGCATCAATGGAAAATTATTGGGCAAAACTTGACCATAATCTTCTTATTGAAATTTGTGAAAGGCTGCCTTGTATGACCAGTTACGAATATTTTGGCGGAGTGTGCAAATCATGGCAAGATGCTGCTAGAGAAGGTCATGCAAACGGAACAAATTTCAAAGTCCCACGCCTCATGTTTGCTTCTCATAACAAACTAGAATCACAGAAAATTCATGGATATTGTGGGATATTGTGAAGTGTATAAAGACTTTTGACCAATTCAATGATTATGTGGACAAGGAGACTTTACACTTGGCGTATGACTTGGCTATACGGTGTCGTTTTACTTAAAAGAATGCGGAGCTATTATGGAGCGTTGATCTTATTTTATATGGACGGCTGAGATTAAGTCTCGAGGATGTCTCATATATATACCCTCTTCTCTCCTTAACCTCATTCATTCTTTCGTTCACGTTTTAGTTAAAACTCTCTCGCCTCTTTTACGAGACAAACTAGGGTTTGCTCCATAGTCTTGATCAATCTGTAATCTCTTGTAATAGTTAGTGTAATCTCTTGATTGTTCTTTGAATCGTGCTGATTCAAAGCTAGATATTCAGCGTAGTTGAGTATTGTTAGATTTGCTGGGTCTATTCATTAGGGTTGATTGATTCAAGTGTTTTCTGTAATCGTGAAGATTGTAATCGGTGATTAACAGTGGTGATAGTGGAAAGGCGCTCTCGAATCCGAGCCCAACGTGGATGTAGACTATTTTGTCGAACCACGATATATCCTGTGTTATTACTTTCTGTTTCTCTTTAATTCTTGTTTTAAACCTATTCAAAACTCAATCAAATACTCAACGTATTTACAACAGTGGTATCAGAGCTTGCTTAAAATCTCGAGTTAGGTTTTTTGATTCTCAACTCGCTTCTAGGGTTTTGAATCCGACCTAAATTGCGATTTACTTTTTCTAAAATTGTTGAGTGTTCTTGATTGGTGTTTTGGTTCTTGACCGATTCGTTTAAAGGTTTTAAAACGGTTTGTAGATCGTGTGTGAGACATTAACTTGTTTCCCGATCTATTGCTTTCACTTTCTTGTGATTTTATAAGTATCTCTTACTTTGTGATTTTCTCTGTTCTTATCTAATGGCTGCAACTCGTATTGAGATGTCAGTCTATGATGGGAAAATTGATTTTGGTGTTTGGCAGAAAAAGATGAAGGCTCTGCTGTCTCATCATAAGGTTGCACCTGCTCTTGTTGAGGACATTAAAGAATGGCCTGAAGGTACTTTGGATAAGAAGGCTGAAATTCTTGAAGAAGCATATAATATCATCTTCTTGAACCTCTCTGACTCTGTAATTAGAAAGGTGGATGGCTGTGATACTGCACTTGATCTCTGGAAAAAGTTAGAATCTCTTTACTCTTCTAAATCTTTGCCTAATTTAGCTTTCTTGAAAGGGTCTCTGTTCAATTATAAAATGGATACTAGTAAGTCTCTAGATGATAATCTTGATGAGTTCTTGAAAATGACCCTTGTGCTAAATAACACCCCACAGGTTTTAGATGATACTAGTAAGTGTATGATTATTTTAAATTCTATACCTGAGTCTTATCAAGTGGTTAAAGATGTGTTCCAATATGCTAGTACTGTCCCAACATTTGAACAAGTTGTTACTGCCTTGAAAACCCGAGAAAATGAGATTAAAAATAGCAGAAGAACTGGCTCTAATTTGTTTATAAAACCTAGAACAGATACTACACAGGTCCCTGAGGTGAATAAACATAAAAAATCTGGCCCTAACAATAAATCAAAGGGTAAGGAGACTAGAAAATGTTTTCACTGTGGTAAAATTGGACACCTAAAGAAAAATTGTTTTAGATTGAAAAACAAATTGTCTGCCAATGTGAATGAGTCCAATGTGGTTAGCATGCCTAAGATAGATGATGATGTTTATGAGGTACTTAACATTACTGATAAAGCTAGTCATGTTAGTTGGATTCTTGATTCTGGTTGTACTTTCCATATGTGCCCCTCTTCTGAATTGTTTCATGATCTGATTGATACTTGTAATGAAACTGTCTATATGGGTAATGATCAAACTTGTGATGTTAAAGGTGTTGGAAAGGTGAACTTGAAACTGTATAATGGTAAACAAATTACCCTTACCAATGTGAGATATATACCTGACTTGAAAAGAAACTTGATTTCTTTAGGAGCCTTAGATGATCTTGGTTGTGTTTCTGAAGTATCTAATGGCAATATCAATGTGTATAGAAATTCCAAATTACTTTTTACTGGAACTAAATGTGCTGGCTTGTATGTGTTAAATGGTACTCACATTTCTTGTTTGACTAATATTGTTTCTGAGCCTAAGCTTGCAGCTACCCATAAATGGCACTTGAGACTTGGGCATATGAGTCAACAAGGGCTTAATATTTTGGGTAAAAATGGTAGTTTTGGAAAAGATACACTTTGTGATCTCCCCTTCTGTGAGAACTGTGTCTTGGGAAAACAACATAGACAACAATTCAAGGCAGGAGCTCACCTAGCTTCTCAATGCCTTGAGTATGTTCATGCAGATTTATGGGGCCCTGAAAGGTATGACTCTCTTGGTAATTACAGGTATTTTCTCTCTATTGTTGATGATTACAGTAGAAGAGTTTGGACTTTTCTTTTGAAAACTAAAGATGAAACCTTTTCAAAAATAAAAGATTGGAAAGTTTTGGAAGAAAATCAAACTGGTAAATCAGTTAAAGTATTTAGAACTGACAATGGTCTTGAGTTTTGTAATGAACAGTTTGATAATTTTTGCAAAGAAAATGGAATTTTGAGGCATAGAACTGTTAGGAAAACCCCTCAGCAAAATGGTGTTGCTGAGAGGATGAATAGAACTCTTTTAGAAAAAGTCAGATGTCTTTTACTTACTTCTGGTTTACCAAAATGTTTTTGGGGGGAAGCTTTATATACTGCCACATACTTGATCAACAGGAGTCCCAATAGGTCTATTGAGTTTAAATCCCCTATGGAGGTTTGGACTGGAACTAGACCTGACTTGTCCCACTTGAGAATTTTTGGATGTGCTGCATATGCACATACAAAAGAAGGTAAACTTGACCCCAGATCTTTGAAATGTGTTATGATTGGTTACCAACAACAACATGGGGTTAAAGGTTACAGATTATGGGATAAGTCAGTTCATGGTTTCAAGATTCTTATTAGTAGAGATGTTATCTTTGATGAACTAACTTTTCCTTGTAAGAATGTGAGTAATACAGGTGATGATGCTACAGCTGAACCATCTGGTAACACTAGGGAAGTTGAGTTTGAGGTGGAGCCTCTCAGCCCTGTGCAGCCTCCTGACCTTTCAACTGGGGATCACCAAGTGGAGCAACCATTACCTCAGGATGATGAAGAAGACCCACCTGATTCTACTGAAAATGAAGAGGCTCAACACTTGGATGAGTCCACAGTTGGAGGTCTTGAAGGTTACCAGCTGGCAAGAGATAGGCCAAGAAGAGAAACCAGAACCCCTAGCAGATATTCCTATGCTGATCTTGTATATACTGCACTTACAGCTGCAGTTGAGGTTAGAGACACTGAACCTCACTCATATCTTGATGCTATTAGTTGCAAGGAAAAGAACCAGTGGTGTAAAGCCATGGATGAAGAATATAACTCTTTAATGCTTAATAAGACCTGGAGTCTTGTTCCTAAACCTGTTGAATCAAAGTTAGTGGAATGTAGATGGTTGTATAAATTGAAAGAAGGAAGTTCTGAGACTGATCCTCCTAGATTCAAAGCAAGATTGGTTGCTAAAGGTTACACTCAAAGGGAAGGAATTGATTTTACTGAGATATTCTCACCTGTTATCAAGTTTAAAACTATAAGGGTGATGTTGGCTTATGCTGCTTGTTTCAATCTAGAAATTGAGCAGTTGGATGTTAAAACTGCCTTCTTGCATGGTGACTTGGATGAAACCATATACATGAGACAACCTGAGGGATATGGTGATCCAAAGTTACCTGATCATGTATGCTTACTTAAGAAATCTCTCTATGGTCTGAAACAATCTCCCAGACAATGGTATAAGAGGTTTGATTCTTTTGTCCTATCCCTTGGTTTTCTGAGGTCTAAGTATGATGCTTGTTTTTACTTTACTTGGAAAGAAAAATGTGGTATTTACATCTTATTATATGTGGATGACATGTTGATTATCTGTAACTCTCTATCTTTGATTGATAAGTTGAAAAATGCTTTGAAATCTGAGTTTGATATGACTGATTTAGGAAATGCTAGGAAAATCCTAGGTATGATAATTGATAGAGATAGAAATAATTGCATATTAAAGCTGCACCAGGAACCTTATTTGAAAAAGATAGTTTCAAAGTATGGTAGCTTAAATTGCAAAAATGTTCAGATTCCTTTGGCTGGTCACTTTGTTTTGTCTAAACAACTGTGCCCCAAGACTCAATCTGATATTTTGAAAATGGAAAATGTCCCTTACTCTAATGTTCTTGGTTCATTGATGTATGCTATGATTAGTACCAGACCTGACTTGTCTTTCTCTATATCATTGCTTAGTAGATTCATGTCTAATCCTGGATATGATCATTGGTTAGCACTTAAACATGTTTTGGCTTATGTGAATTCTACTTCTGATGTTGGTTTGATATATGGTAACCATAACTGTCCTTTTGAGCTTGTTGGCTATGTAGATTCAGATTTTGCAGGTTGTAGAGATTCTAGGAAATCTACTACTGCCTACTGTTTCACTTTGGGTAAAAGTTGTATATCTTGGAAATCACAACTTCAACCTTTAGTTGCTTTATCTACAACTGAATCAGAGTATGTAGCTATAACTGATTGTATAAAGGAGGCTATATGGTTACAAAATTTCTTGAAAGAGGTAAAATTGATAAAGTGTACCTCTACTATATATTCTGACAGTCAAAGTGCTATTCATTTAAGCAAGAATCCAGTCTATCATGAGAGAACTAAGCATATTGATGTTAAATATCATTTTATCAGAGATATAATTTCAAATAATGAAGTGAGATTGGAGAAAATCACTTCAGAACTTAACCCAGCTGATTTTGGTACTAAACTGGTGACTAACTGCAAGTTCAAACTTTGTTTGGATTTGTTGTGTATTGGTTAAGTGTTGTGCAGGTACTTTGGGCTATGAAGATTTTGACTGTGCCTCCTCTATCATCACTTGTGGGAAATGATGTAGCTGATCCTGCAATGGATTACACTTCAAGGTGGAGATGTGGGATATTGTGAAGTGTATAAAGACTTTTGACCAATTCAATGATTATGTGGACAAGGAGACTTTACACTTGGCGTATGACTTGGCTATACGGTGTCGTTTTACTTAAAAGAATGCGGAGCTATTATGGAGCGTTGATCTTATTTTATATGGACGGCTGAGATTAAGTCTCGAGGATGTCTCATATATATACCCTCTTCTCTCCTTAACCTCATTCATTCTTTCGTTCACGTTTTAGTTAAAACTCTCTCGCCTCTTTTACGAGACAAACTAGGGTTTGCTCCATAGTCTTGATCAATCTGTAATCTCTTGTAATAGTTAGTGTAATCTCTTGATTGTTCTTTGAATCGTGCTGATTCAAAGCTAGATATTCAGCGTAGTTGAGTATTGTTAGATTTGCTGGGTCTATTCATTAGGGTTGATTGATTCAAGTGTTTTCTGTAATCGTGAAGATTGTAATCGGTGATTAACAGTGGTGATAGTGGAAAGGCGCTCTCGAATCCGAGCCCAACGTGGATGTAGACTATTTTGTCGAACCACGATATATCCTGTGTTATTACTTTCTGTTTCTCTTTAATTCTTGTTTTAAACCTATTCAAAACTCAATCAAATACTCAACGTATTTACAACAGATATATTTCCAGCATATCATCGTCATTGGGTATAACTATTAGTAAGACATTCTTATCTGAATCTATTAAAGACCAATGGGTATGGTGTAGAGATTGGTTATTAGTGTGGTCCAACACATACGTATATCTTTTGCACCCGTTGTCAGGTGATAAGATCCAATTACCTAAATTCCCTAATAATATTTTTCGTCCCATAAAAATCTATAAGGCGGTTTTATCAGCAAATCCAGCAACCAACTCTGATTTTATGGTTATGATAATATTCCAGGAAAAATGTCGTTGCATGTTTTACAAACCTGGAAGTCATTTGTGTTTATGGCACTATACTCGAGTATTTGATATCATGTATTGTAAATTGTAATAACAAATTATACTTTTTGGATTTGGATTTGGATTTCCAAATTCTAACATGTGATATTCATGGTCAATTGCCAAGTAAATTAGTGACAGTCTTTCCCAATACTAAGCATGCAAAACCACACAACACAACTCGTATTTGGTTGATAATCATGACGGAAAATTTCTTATGGTTCGTAGATATGGCCACCGTCGCAGTACAAAGTTTGAGGTTTTTGAGGTAAATATTGAAGATGGTATATGGGTGGAGGTTAAAAATTTGAGAAACAAAGCTATGTTCCTGGGTCGGCCCAACTCCTCGTCTTTTATTATCGAATGTTCCAAGTTTATTAAATGTATACCTAATTGCATTTACTTTTCTGAAAATGAAGGTGCGGGTATTTATCACTTATCAGATGGAAGCTTTGAATATATTTTTAAATTTAGGGAATACACATCTTTCCTTGTACCAACATGGATTAGCCCCAGCTTTTGATTCCGTAGTTGAGTATTTCTAACGACACATGATTGTTCTTAATTTATTGGTACTTCTAACTGTTGGTGTTTTGAGTCTTATAGGAGTATAAAGTTTGTTATTCCTTTTGTTTAATGTGTTACTGATTTTCGGATCTCAATTAAGAATGTGCTTGAGCATTAACAACCCTTTTACTTTCTTTTTATTGTTTTGAAGCGTTCTTATACTTTTATTCAATACATTGGAAAGTCACTTTGGATTTGGACTCGAAGTTACAGACTCGGTTTGAACGTGTACCGTTCTAAAGCTTTGGCCAGTTGAACTAATCCTAACGGGTTATACTTATAACAACATGAGTTGATGAAAATTGATCAGGAGATTTTTTTTTTTTTTATATAGGAGAGCCACTTTTGACTCAGAGATGACTCGGTTGACACCACTAGATTAGATGACCAAGGTTCTGCTGCAAGTGAACTAATCCAGTTATTAACAGGAGAATTTTACCAAATGGGTTTAGAAGATTTGGAGATATCAAACACTCCAAGCGATGGCATTTTTCTTCAAAGTAGCTAAAATTAATAAAAACTAATAAAATTGAATCAAAACAAAAATCCTTAATTTTTATCACCTTCCATAAATTCATGAATATATTTTTTCGTCAATATTCGCTAATATTAGTGACCATGGCTAGAGTAGTCAATTTATGTGGTAAGAAACCATCTTATATCCCCAAAAAAAGTTTAATCACTTCTCAGAGATAATTATGCATTGTTCTTGTCCCAACATCTTGTTTATAACACAGAATTATCTCTCTATATCAAAATACAGAAAACAGTAAAATACACAATAGATCTCTTTATTGATAATTGGCTGACTAAATATATTTGTTCAGTAAGACTAGAAAGAATAATAATACTCGTATATGATGATCATTTTTTTATTGATTATTATTTTCAGATGCGATTTAAATCACGATTTTTCACTTTAAAATAGCAATCTTCACATTCAAATGAGATATTTACATATTCACATTGTATGTTGCATCTGCCACAACATGCTTTATATTTAGCATCCCTTGAATAAGTGAGAGGATGTGGGTGATAGTGAATTTTAAGTCACCCCCAAACTTCATGTTCTGCAACCATCCAAATTGTTTTATTCACGACAATAATATAACCAGAACTTGGGATGACCTTCTTCTTCACAAATGTCACAATTAAGTTCAAGTGGATGAAAATTAAAAGGTGGAAAGCTTAATATAGGAGGATGTTTATCCCTTCTTCCGCACAGTCTGAGGAGGTATTGCAATCTATTGCTATTTTGTAATTACATTTTTTGCAACAGTAGAAAAATTTGTAATGCGTCTCTTACCACAGGCTTTGCAATTCCCTTTGGTGCTAAATTGTTACCAGTTAGGGTATATTTGGATGGAGGGATGGGGAGGGAGGGGATTGTATTAAAGGATAATGACAATCCCATCCGTTGTTTGTTTTGGAAATAAGTAGAAGGGATAGTTTATTAAAGGATACTTGCAATCCCTTACGAACCCATATATTCAATCCCTCCAATTCGGTGGGATTAGGGAGGAAGGATTCTTTTATTACGTTGTAATGTCTAAATTACCCTTAATTCTTTATTTATAAAATATTTTAATAGGGGTATATGAGTCATTTAGTTATAAAAAGAATCCATTCCTTCCATTATTCTTCTAATCCAAACACCGGATAAATGTTATCCTTTAATAAAATCCCCCCTTATCTTTTTATTCAATCCAAACAAGATCAAATACTCTCCTTTCCATTCCCTTGTTATACTCTCCATTCCTATCCTTTAATAAAGAATCCCTCCCTAATCCAAACATACCCTTAGGGTCATCCTCTTCGGACCAGGAGGTGATCATGCATTTAAGATAGAAGGAATCTCTTCAATTCTATGCGCTTCCAATAATACGAGGATAAGCAGATGCTTATGGCTAAAATGATCCATCTGATACAAGTCAGCACATAAAACATCCATGCTTAACCTGCACTGTGCACCGTGATATCCAAAACCATTAAAAAAAGCTTGACAGATATAAAAGTAAAAAGAATTAGCTTATTTAATTCGAACAAAAAAAAAAAGAATTAGCTTATTGTAGAGTTGAAGTGTTGTGGATACTTTGGATGGGTAATTTCCAATGGTAATTCTGCACATGATTTGTGGATGAAGACATTACATTCGATGCAACAGTATGTTTTTAATCCTCCCAAGATAAATTTGTCACAACACTAGCAATATTTATCTTCTCCAGCTTCCAATTCCTTGATAGCCTCCATTTTGTTTTTTTGTTTTTAAATGAGAAACTCTCACAACTCAAATGTTAATATACATGCTTTCCAGACAAAAGAAGCTCAATATATAAAGAGTAGAGGCAAGATGAAGTTCAAGGTGAAAGATGAGAGGCTAAAAATTGTAGCTAATTGGAAACTGCATATGATGTGTTTATACTTTAAAATATAAAACAAATGTCATGTAGAGCTATTAACGGGGGATCAAAGTTATAGGATTTAGGGGGCTAGACCTCCCACCTCCCCTCTCCCCCTCCCCCCTCCAATTTTCCAAAACCGTTTTTTCACCTTTTTGAAAAAAAAGTTATAAACTCTAGCCTCCAAATTTTTCAAAACCCTTTGGCCCTCCCAATATAAGCTCTTGGTTCCGATCCCAATATAAGTTCTTGGTTCCGGTCCGTGGAGCTATTGCATGAGAAACAAAAAGCTAGTTTTTATTAGCATCAAGTCTATCTTTTAAAACATGTATTACCAAGATAACATTAACTAACAAGTTTGTGGCAACGAAGTCGGGAATCAAACCTGCCTGTCACCCGGGTGACCCAGGTTCGATCCCCGGCAGCGGTGCCAAAAACTTATTGTATCCTAAGGTGTGAATATCACACCAGATCTTTTGAGAAAACCAACTACAAAACATAAATTATATATATTTTGTCTGAAAAATTAAAGTATTAACCACGTGATAAGCTCGACCATGCCATACACGCCATGCGATAAATAATTTTTTAATTATAACACAAAAAAAATTGACTTGGCCACGGTATTTACAACTATAGTTCTGAAAAGGTATTTTGAACTTTTTTTTTATCACAAAGAAATCTTACATATGATTAATATTACAACACTTAAGAAGAAATTCAAGTGAACCAATCAACGAGAAATCAATTCAGCCAGTAAGATCAATGTTCCTCCGAGTGGTTTTTACAACTATAGTCCTGAAAAGGTATTTTGAACTTTTTTTCGTCACAAAGAAATTTTACATATGATTAATATTACAACACTTAAGAAGAAATTCAAGTGAACCAATTAACGAAAAATCAATCCAGCCAGTAAGATCAATGTTCCTCCGAGTACATTTAGCGAGCGCATCCACCGTACCATGAAATCTCCCATTAATATGAGCAATTTGCCAGAGTGGAAGGCGATCTAACCATCTAAGAAGTTCGACTTGTATTGGTTTAAGACTCCAATGGAGGCAGGTCTTATTGAGAATACCTTGAATAAGTTTAAAATTATCAGAGTAGAAAGAGCAATTCTAAAGGTTAATATCAGCTGCAGATCTCATAGCAAGGAGAAGCGTCCAAGTTTCTCTTTCAATGGCTTTTCTAACAAAACATCTTTTGTTAACCTTCTGGAAAATATAACCATCAGTATTGACACCAATAGAGAGCAATGCCGCATGTTCTCATTCTTTAACAAAGGAGGCATCACAAAGTTAGATCAAATCTGAGTCATCATTAAAGACTGCATTGTCAATATTACTGTTCTCAGCCAAAGTATCTGAAATCCCGTCTTTAAGATTCTAAATCGAGGAGCCGAATACTTTGGAATTGAGCAAATTGGTATTACGGTAAATGCCAGCCACTGCCCATTTCTTATTCTAAAAAAGCCTCCATTCTTTTTTTCCAGATGTTCCATATTGTTGTAAGAATATAAGCCGTATTGAGTTTTTTTATCCAACCCATTTGAAGAAAAAATTGAGATAGTAGAAAGAAGCCAATACTCAAAATTTGTATTTGAATCTCTAATTTTGATTTGCATCGTAGAATTGGCCCAAAGTTCAATACTGAAAGGACATTTGGAAGAAGGTGCCCAATATTTTCAGTTACAAGTTTACGCCACTAGCATGTATCATTATTAACACATTTTATCTTTTAAGGTTACATTTAGTCGGCAGGGCTCCATTACATACCTTCCAACAAAAGTTCCTGGTTTTGTATGGTACATTACAATGTCATACAGTTTTCCAAAACTCTCAATTGTTTGATTCTTCCATGGAATATGATTGAGCTTCCAGAGAAATTTTATTCACTAACAACGCATGTCAACCTGATTTAGTAGAGTAAATGTCGGTTTTACAAAACGGCCAGATAATCTTGTCCACAGAGGCGAGTTGCATCACGAGATTTTTTTGATCTCATTAGAAACATTTGGGGAAAAATTGAATTGATGAGATCAAGGTTCTATTTGGACATACTGGTGTTAAACAATTCGCAGACAACGTTGACATTAAAATTGTCAGGCCTATCAACCTTGGTACCTTTACCGATCCAGTCATAATTCCATATACTCGTAGTGAGACAATTTCCAATTTTCCAGATTGAAATTTCTTTCAACAATTGAAGGCCCTTAAAGATGCTACCCTAGCTCCAAGATATTTTTTCCGGTAAATCTACGTCCAATTTTTTTTTATTTAGCATACAAAAGATGTGTGTATTACTTAGTAACTTTTATTTAGCAACTTTTGTGTTTCTTGTAAATACTCAAAGCATACAAAATAAAACAGCTCATAAACATATTACTTACTATCATTAACTTACTAAGCTCATGCTTTCAAGCTATTAAATACACTATACATCTAATCCTTCTCTAAAGAAATTTAATTTTTTTCAGAAAAATGGAGATGAGAGACAACGAATCCGCACACCCCCAACTTAAAAATGAGGCGTGTGATGTCTCCCTAATTGTTCTTATTTTCGACCCTTGGGAGACATCATTTTTGGTGTTTATTTACTTAAATTGATAGACTTTTGGACTTAATATGCAATAATCTGGAATTACCTTTTTATTTCTAGCATTTTTAATTTATTAAACTTTTGCGCGTAATATTGGTATTTTTAGTGAAAAGTTTACAGGTTCTAGATGTTAGCTAGGAGAGGAATCCGAGGAGAAAGTCAAAGATCAAAAGATAGAGTCAAGACTTGAAGAGAAATCCCGAAGATATTATTTTGAGAGCTGAAAATCCATTTTCCAGGCCATAGATTGCTGATTTCGAGGTGCTTAAGCGATGATTTAGCCGCTAACCTTTGAAGAGAAAACATTCCTTATCAAGTTACGGAACTTTAGCAACTGGAATGAGGTCAATCGGAGTCATAACGCATCGGGAAAATCCGTTTTAGTGAAGGTGTATCAGCAGTTACGGGATTTTGGGCTTAGAATTTGGGCTTGGACATTTAATTAATGTTTTATTCTTAGGTCCAAGCCCTAATCCGTTTTTCCATCTATAAAACCAGCCTTTGACTTCTATTTTTCACACAATTCACATTCTACAAGATTAAACACCAGAGAGAAGTCAACGGAAGGAAGAAGAAGAAGCTACAAGAGCTGGAGAGGGTCTATATCTCCGTTCGTAGTCATTCCTATTCCGGAAATTAGGTTTTTCTTATCTTTAATTTTGTAATCAAATATGAATTCCTTTATTTTTAATTTAGTATTTCTTTTTAATATGAGCTAAACAAATTCATAGTGCTTGAGAACAAACAATGGGTGAATCCCAATCTTATTAATTAACGAATGTTGAATTTGGGTTTTTATTGAATTAAACTAAATTAGGGCTTTTACTCTTTTCAATAAATTGAGATTATTTTACTGTTTTTTAGAGTAGCTAACTAAGAACAGGTGTTAGTATCTAGGCTATTCCAATTAGTGGCGATTGGATCATCCTGACGGAGGGTTTAGGTACGGAAATATTTATTTAATCTAAAATAGAAGCTATTGATTCTGACGAACTTAGCTAATTTTAGGGCCAATGAGGTAATAAAACTTAATCATCCAACGGTGGATCATATTTACCCTGACGGGACTAGTGACACTCTAGGATCGCCTTATAGTCCACCCTGACAGGGGTATAAGGAATTTAGAATCCCGACCATTGTAATTGACCAATTTAGCCCTTAAACAACATAAGTTAGGAAGTAAGATTAGGAGGATCCTTGCGTTCTCAAGTACTACATCTCATATTGCGTTTTACATCATTTTACTTGCGTCTTAGCTTCTACTTGCATTTTAATATTTGTCTTTCATTCATTAGCTTTAATAAACAAAACCAAACAAACATTTTATTATCTTTTACTTTCATAAGTGCATCAATCACTACTTGCTAAACATTGTGATCAACCATCCGTCCTTGGAACGAATCTGTATTATCATACATACTACTTGGGACAACCGTACACTTGCGGTTGTGGTTCGATTAGCATTTGCATTTATTTTTAGAACACACAACGGACCACCAGCGTGTCCCCACGACTCAAAAAGACTTTAAAAAATTAAAATTTAACAAATATTGCAAGTACATAAATATGGTAAGGAAGAAAGAAAACATACTCTTCGAGGCTATTGTCTCGCATATCAATATCCGGAATAGGGTGCAGTGTTTTTCTTGTATGTAACCTTCTAGTATCACCAATTTTCACATTCCCTTACCTCCTCTTGTGATTTATCCCAATCTATCATACAACTCTAGAAATCTCTTGTTCTTACTTTCTCCAATTTACTTCTTGTTTTTTCCCAATACCTTGCTTTGATTCTTCATCTCCCTTATCACTAAATAATATCTTCGTTCTTTTCATCATCTCTTTTGACCTCTAACTAAAGATTTGAATATTCTTGAAATTTGTGCCCCTTGAATTTTTATTGAAAAGGTGTTATTTGGGTTAGACTAGGTGTAAGATGATGTTTCTCTATGTGGGTAGGATGAAATCTTGCTTGGATGATATGGGTTTAAGAAATTATGGAACAAGATTTTGAAATTCATGGTTTTGATTCTTGGATTCTAGGTGTTTTAGATTGAATTGGGTACTTGACTCTTGTTTATAGGTAGGTAGGCACGTATTTGGATATGAATCTATGGTTATTTGTAGTGTTTTGATTTGAGATAGAGATTTTGTGAAGTTTCAACTGTGTTTTGATGGAGTTTGGGGCTGAAACATTCGTTTTGGTGAAGTTGGAGGAGGCTAGGATTAGGTTTGGCACCTTTAGAGACCCTTAAATCTAAAAAATAAGCTTTTTAGCCGCCTCAGGGCCGGTATACCGCTCATATGGCCGGTATACCTGTCAACTTAAGGCTCTGGACCCGATTTTACTTACCGTCATAACGGTTTTGCGCGAATGACGACACGATTACGGGTCGGTTTATCGGTTGTAATTCTTTTTAAAGCATTGGATAGATCTAGAATTAATGCACGGTGTCGACTCAAGAAAAAGTGAATTCCGACTTCCGAGCGTAAAGTTATGGTCTTCCGAAGTTTTCTGGTGTTGCGTGCGTTGTACCACATGGTACATTTGAATTTCGCCAAATTTTATCATTTCTTTCTCCCAAACTCGATTTTCTAAAGTACATGCACATTAAAAACACTTCTACCTTCTTCATTACTGCAATATTTTTTAAAACTAAACATAATTAAAACATAACGTCATAAAATATTGTGGGATGTCTCCTAGAAGGCACTTTTGTTTAACGTCTTTCAAAGTTAGACGTGTTACCTCGATTATTTCTTCTTATAGCCTCCCCAATAGTGAGTGAGGCTATTAACATCTACCAACCTGAGTTTGCAACTCCCTATAGCTCATATTTTGACCACTCATGCTGAAATAATCCGCGTGATGAAGTATGGCCCTATCCAAGAACTTTTATGCTTGGGGTTGGGAGATTTCCATGCTACCTCGTCTCCTACCACAAACTCAATTTCCTTTTCCATGGTGTCTTGGGGGCTTACAGGTTATGGATTTTTGGTCACAACTCTGATTGCTGATAGTTCTCGTGACTTCTTTTTCTTCTTCATTCCCGAAACATAGAATATTTCGAAATCATCTTCAATACAAAGAGTCACGGTTCCCTAATTCACATTGAGTATGGTGTCGCTAGTGGCTAGGAATGGACGTCCAAGTATGAATGGGACGTTTTATTTTCTATATAATCAAGACTAATAAAATATGTGGGAACAACAAGGTTACCTACTTGGACGAGCACGTCCTCGATTACACCCCACGGCTTTTGCTGTTGATTGATCCACAAGTTGTAAGATATGAATGTCGGTTTTGCATCACTGATACCAATCTTCTTGAATATACTTTTGGGCAAGATATTCACACTCGCCCCTAAATCACACATTGCCCTTCCGTAGAATATACCACCTATTTTGATTGGAAGGTTGAAACCTCCATGATCTTTAAGCTTTGGTGGTATATGCCAAACCAAATTATCTTTTATGACATACAAACATTATATATATGTTGAAAAATGAGACTCTCAATATCTATCACATACATTGTCGGATCTTTTGTGATAAATACAATATCAAGTTCATCATGTTTAAACACCACAAATTTAGGTGTTTTAGATTGAATATTATAGTACACATCACATGATTGACTTACATTAAAGAAGTTAAAAGGAGACCCTCGACAAGCATTCCATTTCAAATAGAGTAATGATATTTGTCACCCCTATTCTCTTCACCCTTTTATCACCTCCTACATGGCAGATTGCATGGCATAACATATAAGTTATTTATTTACTTATCTTAATTAATTGATTTATGCCTTAAATTAAACATTTCCTTAATCATATTTCTTAATTATTTTATTCCTTACATGTCATGCCATGTAATCTGCCATGTAGGAGGTGACAAAAGGGTGAAGAGAATAGGGGTGACAAATATCATTACTCTTTCAAATAAGTAAAGAGTCCTTTTTATAGATACCTATTTTTTCCAAAATACATCCTTTGACCTGGAAATGTGAATTATTATCCATATAAATTTGTCAAGGAGTAAAATAATGAATAATACCATGTCATGTGTCTAGACGTCCACTTCAAAAATCCTTTCATTTTGCATCTTAAGGATCTTAGTTTACAAACAAGACAATTAAGATTTAGGTATCCAACCATTGGGTTAGCTCAATGGCCAGGACCTTGTCTCTCATCTAGGAGGTACAGGGTTTTAATCCCCTCCCTAAACATGGGTAACGCGTGTATATTTCCCATGGGATTAGTCGTGGTGTGCGGAAGCTGGCCCGGACACCCATGTATGCAAAAAAAGAAAGATTTAGGTACCCAACTTGGTTTGAGTCCATGAAGGTAGTGGATTTATTTTATACAAATCATTTAGTCCTTTTTCAAGATAGTATAAGAGAAAATAAATCCAATAATGTATGGAAATAACCGTGAGACGTATCATGATAAAATTTCTCACAATATGTACATACTAGGAGTTTTCGAAGAACGAGAAGGTTCACGTGAGGAGGTTGATTTAACATAAATATTTTTAAAAAAAGATTAAGTCATTGGCCCGTAACCAATACCATTCTTTTCAAAAGCCATTTTTTGAGGTCAAAAAATTAAATCCAAATTTCTTTGCCTCTTAATAAATTTCGAAATGATGGCATATAACTCCTCAACTTTTGTGACCAACAAAACATTTTCTTTCTAAAGTTTTTTCTTATTTAAATGAAGTATCTCATTTTTAGCTACACATTCACCATTTAGATTTTGAGAAGTCTACAAAGTTTTTAAAATCTCTTAACTCATTTTTTGCTCTTTTTCCAAATCTTGAGTTAATATTTATTAGGGAATACAAAAAAATATTGTAAAAGAGAATCAAATGCATCATGAATATCTTCCTCACATGCATCATCATTTGGTAAAGAATGACTAGGAGTAGAAGTTACCTCATCATCGTTTTTGTCCATCAATAAAAATTGGATAGATTCATCATCACTCTTTTCTTGCGTTGAATAGTTATCATTCCACTAGCATACTCATATTTTTAATTATTAAACATGAAAGTGACTAGATTAATATGCTCACTTTTTCTATTGTCTTTATCAAAATTGTAATAATCCCAAATGACATAATTATGCATGGTCTTCATAGGTGTTTCTTTGAGTAGGTTTGGACAATACTTATTAATATATCGTAATTTCTTGTAATGGAAGCAAGTAGGTCCTTCTTACTAGATATCTCTCACATTCTTTTTATAAGGTTAATAATAGCTACCTTTCTTGGCAAAGCGTTTATATCTCAATATAATTTTCATATATTTTGCCAACATTGTGATTCCTTCATCTTCACTAGATTCTCCTCCGTTGGAATCTTCTTCCTCTTCACTTTCCTTCTTTTCATTTCTTACCTTATTTTTTTCTATTTGAAGCATAAAAGACAATAAATTTTTTAACACTCTTTTCTACATCTTTTCTTAACTTTTCTTCTTCGATCACATGTTCCTTCGCCATGAGATTACATATAAACTCGGTAACCATCATCTTTGAGAGATTCTTCGTGTCTTTTATGGAAGTTATTTTTTACTTGCATTTCTTTGGAAGAGAATACAAGATTTTTTTTATATTTCTTTGTTTTTTGTGAGTTTGACCAATAATCTTCAAACTGTCGACAATGTTTGAAAACCTTAATGCATTGCATTTAAGGTTTTATCGGGTTCCATTTGAAACAACTCATATTTGGTATTAAAGAGACCAACCCTGGTTTCGTTGACATTCACGGTACCTTGGTATAATAACTCCAAAGTCTCCCAAATTCCATGAGGCGATTGACATTCACTAAATCGACTATAATCTACAACACTCAATCCACAAATGAGCATATTAATCGCCTTCTTGTTCTTTGCCAATTTAGAAAGATCTTGTGGTGTGAGCTTCTCATCAGTTTTGATGCTTTTGGTATCTTCATCCTTGTAAGGAACAGAAGGACCATCATTGGTAATGATGCAGAGTAAGTGGTCCAGTCCTTTGAGATATATCACCATTATTTTGTTCCAATAAAAATAGATATTACATGTAAAGAGTGAAAGTTAGTAGAACATGATCCTTCTGGTTGATTAATGTCCATGTCAATTTTCTCTATAATCACATTACGTACAAAATATAATATAGACAGTAAAACTCATTGATACTCAACATATGGAGTAAATACAACCATTACTCCTTGTATTATAGGCCGATTGACTACTTACCCCTTATTGTTTAAAATGAGTCATTTTACCCCTATACTAAGTTTTCCTGACTCGATACCCCATGTTTCCCCCAATTAATAAAATCCATGCACGCTTTCGTGACTATTTACCCCCTATACAAAAATATACGAAAACCTAGTATAGGGGGTAAATAGTCACAAAAATGTACATGGATTCCGTTAATAGAGGGTAACGCATCACAAAAACTTAGTATAGGGGGTAAACAGTCGCAAATTAAACAGCAGGAGGTAAGTAGGCAATCGGTCCATCGTACAGGGGGTAACGGTTGTATTTACTCCAATATATGTCCTAAAAGGGGAGGGGGTCAAATAGGACTATGAAAATTAATCGATTAATTTTATTTTAAGTAAAAATAATTAAAAGATAATTTAAATCTTGACCCCTTAATTAACTAGTTAACAATATGATTGATTTGATATTCCTAGATAACAATAGATATGATATTCATATGAGCATATTATCAAACATAAAGAGTGCCAAAAATAAAGAGGGTAGGAAAAGAGAGATACAAAGTGATACATAAGTGGTTCCGATCCCAATGACGTAGTTCACTACCTAAGGTATATTGACCCTTTAGAATTTGAAAGATACCCACTAATATTTGGGTATCTTCAAACCAAGATGAGAACACAATAACCATTTACAACCACCTCGTAATCTTGAAGATCACTTTTGTGCTATCACAACACAAGAAAAACAAGTATAATCACTATATTCACATACTTTCTTAATCTATTACAATGACTATTATTAAGAGGAAAAACAAGTATTTTTGTGGTGGTACAATTTAGTGTATAACTCATAAATAGTAGATATAACTATATAGCTTTGCAATGAAAGATTTTGAGTTGAATAACTCTTGAAATATTATTAGACGATAACAGTTAATGCTCTTGATATTGGTAGTTGAATAGGTGGTTAATAACCGTGTCTAACGAATATAAATATATCCCCAACAGATATATGCCAAGTGGCAATTTTTAGAGCTGAAAAACGTCACCTGCATTATACGGTAAGACTATGCGATGTATCATACCCTTGTTCTTTCATTTTTTCAGTATACCTCAGTTACATATTGCGGTATATACCCTTTATATCTTGCTAAGCAAAACATTTTATCATCGTGACGCGATATATCGTGCTTTGATGCGATAGATCGTTTTCATGTCTTAAGTATGGCTTTGACACTTTTCTATATGATGACAACTATAAATCTCAAACTAAATAAAAAAAAGTAAGAAGAAATAATTCTATATACCTAACATAATAATCTACATATATGGCAATTCAACACATAAATAATATATCTGAGATAATTAACAACAACTTAAGTTAAAATGATTTGTCGAATGTTAACATAATATTAAATAGAGTATTAGGCAAACATATAGTCAACATTAAAAAATACAATATAGATAGGATGTCCTAAGAGTAAATTGTGAGTCCTCGAACTAAAGTAAACCGCGTGACCTAAAATTGTAGTAAGGAGTAAGAAAATTTGAACCCAAACCAAAATAACCATCCAATTTTTAATATTTTTTAAAAGAAAATAGAAGATTAGGGCCAACCTAACATTTAACATTATAGGGTTTAAAACTCGGGTTTAACCCTAAAAGCCCATACTATGCTTCACACTTAATATGTATCCAACTTTCAAACTTTCACAACCCCCCCCCCCCCCCCCCCCCTCCCCCCCCTAGTTATCAATATATCTAATTTGACCTATTTAAATTTAAATTGAATGTGTATAATAATATGTGATAGTTGATCTCTTTTTTTATTGAATTTAGTATTAATATTAGTAATTTGATCTTTGACCTATATTCTGAATATTTACATTTTTAACTTACTCAAAGGAATCCAACATAGTTCGACCCATATTTAGGCTCCTTTTACATAAGATATGGTCATATATGTTATCTTTTCAGTTGCTAAACTTTAGCAAATAATTAAATAGTAAAGCACTTCTAACGGTTATGCTAGATACATGATCACCTTAATTTATATTATTATGTTACTTAACGAAGCCAAACAGAGAAGGTAAATTAACCGATAAATTACTTTGCTTAAATTACCTAAACCCACAAAATTGTGAAAATGTTAAACTAGATTTGGGTAGGGGCCGCGCGAACGCAGGCCCCCTCTGCAACAAATTTTGACATAGACTCAACCACTTGGGTTGATCTTAGGTTATCACCCCTCCTACGTGCAATGGAGGTCACTAGCCTAGGCCATGGTTCTTCTTGATCGACCATTGACCCTGTCCAGGTAAGTATGTTGTCCTATTAACTTTCTCCATTTTATACTTGCTTCCCCAACACTAGTCTGGTTACTCATTCGATGTGGGAGAAAAGTAAATATAACAAACCCATATTTTTTAACATCAAGTGTTTGTTAACTAATTGTAACTTTAACTGTTGCATGTTGCAGAGGAAATAAGCATGATTAATGAGGTTGAATATGCCATCTTTGTGATCCAATGGTCACATTTCACAAGAATAGCTAACTAGAACAAGAGAACATAATTACAAATAATGCATTCTTTTTCTTAGAGTTTTCAAGCTCGATAAAAGTGGTGGTTCCGTTTCAAGATTTCTCCATTAGTGCAATCCCTTTACCTTACTTACATATCCTAAACATATCCTAACCTTGCTTCCTTTCGTTCAAATCCAAATCTATTTTATCGAACAGTTTGAATTCTGCAATGTCCATGAACGAGCCTCATTGATTCCAAACTAAATCAAGACCCGGTATAGGATCTGAAGCTGATGTATACATATATCAGTTCACGAAATTTCACCTAATCAATCCTATAAACCATCTTATGAAGAAGTAGAAACCGTTCTGCTCACAATTATCAAACAGACCTTCTAGACAAGCCCCAGATAAACCGGAAAACATAGACATAATAGATTAATAGTATCAAACTGTAGTATCTCTTGTCCTATCCTATCTATGACAGCTATGGTGATCAACAGATTTGGTCTCTGAAGCAACATGAAAAAGTATTAGTCTTAGAGGAATGGGATGTATTGTTGGATGTTATCCATCTGTCTAGTGGAAGATCTATTGAAAACCCATACAAATAGGTCTTCGAATGAATTTGTAGCCTCGTCAAATCCATATTAGACAACCCTCATAGTGAGATAAGGTTTAATTTGTTTTATAACACACCCTAAAAGCTAGTATCTCTTATCTTATGAACTCAAGAAGAATTTTCCTCAACGCACAAAGAAGAATCTCTACATAATTAAAACTTAAAAGCGCAATTAATTCTTAAGAGTTTGAAAATACAGTATTTTAAAATAAACATTTGGACTAAATAATCTTCTAATTCTTTCATTGCAAAGATTATTTCAGATTTTTTTTCCCCAGAAGGGTCACTATCCTCGGCAAGCAATTGATGAGGATCTCAATGACAAAACATCATATTCAAAATCTAGAACATGGATGTTTTTTTATCGTTTTAAACGAATCTCTGGGCAATTATCAGATAGATGTGGATTTCCATAATTTTTTCCAGCCTGGCCATAAACATACTAGGAGAATGAATACATATTTGAACGAGCAACGCCTCCAAAAACAAATTGTGGGTTATTCGCTATGTATTTCCATTTATTATATAAAAATTGATAAATAAGTTCTTATATTATGCAAATTTGTACTATAAGTCTCTATATTATGTAAAAATTGCATATAAGTTTTAATATTAATTTTTAAAATTAATTATTCTATAAATAAAATAATTATAAGAATAATAAAACAATTTTTAAAAGTTAAGAGAGGCCAAAAGACAATTTTAAAAAAATTAAGAAAATTAAATAACTATAATTTTTTTTATTAGTGGTAGTAATTTTTTTTGAATCGGGGGGGTCATGGACCCCCCTAAGCAAAGAGTAGCTTTGTCCCTGTAAACGAGTAATGATATATATTACCACCCAAAATCCTACCAACTAATATAATACTCATGACGTATCATGATTTGAATGAAATTAAATCGGTAAATAAATCAAAAAAAAAAAAAATTGATTGATGATTAACTTCCATCTAAATCATACAACGTTATGAATAAGATATTGAGTGATATGAATTTGGATGATATTTATCATTACTTTATTAGAATACTCTCATTAAATTAAATATACAGTGCTACACATATATTTTGCTTATGTCAAATTATAAAATTATGGTTAATTATATAAAAATGTTTGAGTAACTCTTTAACTATTTTTTTTTCACTCAAGTTACCTCTATTCCTAATAAAATATTTTTTTATTAATTAAAAACAACACATTAAAAAAATTATTTATTAAAAACAACCTTAATAAAAAAAATCATTAAAAATATCCTTATAATTTTTTTAATTACTCTATTATTTACCATTTATATTTAACCACTCTATTACAACCTCCCACCACCACCACCACCACCACCCTCACCCTCACCACCACCACCAGAACCACTACCACTACCACATCACCACAACCACCTTACTACCACAACCACCACCACGACCACCACCACCACCACAACCACCACCACAAAAACAACAATAACCCCCACCCCACCACCACAACAACAACAACCACCACCCCAATCTTTGATTTCATCACACGCGCGCGTCCCATATTTTTTAAAAATCGTTATAACTAATTCTAGAAAAATAAAAAATTGCATTTTTAGACGAGGCAAATTAATATTTACGTTTATGTTTTTTTGTTTTTTTTTTTAATTTTCTTCTCAGACATGGAATTCGGTGTTTAGAACATTGAATTTCTTGTTTAGGACATTGAATTTTATGTTTGCGAAAAAGTTCAATAAAAGATAAAAAAAATTGATAAAAATTATAGACATAAATATTAATTTGTCTCGTCTAAATTTTTTTTTTTGTTTTTCTGATTTTTTTGAATTAGTTATAAATTTTTATTTAAAAAATTCACGGACGTGCGTGTGATGGAATTATTAGTAGTAGGTGGTTATGGTTGTGGTAGTGGTGGTGGAGGTGATGGTGGTGGTTTGGTTTTTACATGGTGGTGTTGGTGGTGGTGGATGTGGTGGTGGTGGTGGTGATGGTAATGGTGGCGGTGCCCCATTATTTGTTTAATATTAAAAAATAAATATTATGTTAAAAATAAAATATAGGTGAGTGACACATAGGGACTTGGAGACTAGTTTTTCTTCCTAAAAAAACTAGTAGAAATCTACTTCTTCAAAGAGACCTAAAAAATGACCAAATACTAAAATACCCTTCCTAATACTAAAACACAAAAAGAATGATGTCACTGTTCATCTCTCTCCACTACCATCTCTCTCAACTACAACCTATCTCCGATCTTCCAAACTCCGACCTCTGGGAACCGACCCCCAACCTACGACCCCGGACAACCGACCCCCGACAACCGACTCCCGACCACCGATCACCGACCTTCGACCTCCGACCACCGGCTGCCGGAAAAAATGTAGAGTACCAAAAATATTGATGAGTTTTTTTACGAAAAATGATGAGTTTTCTACTAAAAATGATGAGTTTCTAAAAAAAGATGAGTATTCTATAAAAAAATATGAGTATTATTAAAAAAAATGAGTATCACTTTTACAACACATATATTATATCAGAAAAACATCAACTAATTACACCAGCTATTAACACAAAAACAAAAAGAAAAAAGCCTAATTACAACAAAAAAACAAAGGTCTAAAAATCTGGTTTGACCATATCTAGATCTGGTTTGACCTGATCTTACAAAAAAAGTTGAACAACTCGCCGTCTTCTCGAATCAATCACAGGAAAATAGTCAAAGCTTGCAATGAAACTAGAAGGAAGCTGTCTTCTCAAATCAATCACAGGAAAATAGTCAAACCTCCATGGACGAGCACCATCACTAGATGGAAACACATAGCTTATCTTCACTGCTGCTTCGCTGAACGGAGATTCTCAGCAGCAAAGTCACAGTATTCGAGGTGGCGCAACAGTGAGCTCGCAGCGGTGGTCTTCTCCGACACCAACAATGGCCTCGCTCGAACGGAGCTTGTGAGATCTCCGATGGTACTGATGGAACAGAATGGAACTGAGATGCAAACCATATCTGGCTTGAGCCATCAGAGAACGCCAGAAATCTCAAGAATTGGCCTGCTACGACTAGATCTTCGGGCTAGAACTCGCCGGAGAGCTGGCTGCCTCCTTCGCGCTGGATCTCGAACGCCAGAAATCTCGAAAATTGCCCTTCTGCGACCTCTTCTTCGGGATATCGCCGGCGCAGTTTTGTGCTCAGGATAGAGCTGCTGGTTCGGAGCTTGCTGGTCTTCTCCAGCGGTGGTGCAGACTCACCGTTTTGTGGAGCGAGTTTAACGAGAGAGAGAGAGAGAGAGAGAGAGAGAGAGAGAGAGAGAGAGAGAGAGAGAGAGAGAGAGAGAGAGAGAGAGAGAGAGAGAGAGTAAATAATAAGATTTTTAAAATTTTCTAAAAATATATTAGTATATATAGGAGGAAAAAATAAAAAGGGGTTGGAATGTAAATAGGATTTTAGCATATAGTGTTAAATTTTTATTAAGGTCTTTAGTAAGAAGAGCAAAAAGATGGGGTTGAACTAGGTCTAGGGGGTGGGTGTTCAAGACCCCTTGGGCCAAAATCTCATAAAATAATACTCCCTCCGTCCCAAAACTAATGTCCACGTTACTAAAAATAGTGTCCCAAAATTATTGTCCATTTATAATGTCAAGACTTTTTTCAACTTTTTCCATTATTATTCTTGTTAAAAAATAAAATTTATACTTCCAATGCATATTTAAAATATCAAGTTACTTTATTAGGGGTAATTTGTAATGTGTATACGCATTTATTAAGCTTTTTAATATGTGTGAAAAACTAATTGGACATTACTTTTGGGATGAAGGGAATATGTTTAATAATAAGGGTAGTATAAGTATAAAAAGATAGAGGGGTTGTACTTTCTCTTTTATGTCTTGGTATTTTTGTTACTTTAGGCACCTTCAAATGTCAAAAAAAAGATAGAGGTTTTTTTTTCTATAAATGTTTATTTCATTAGGCATTTTTTATAAAGTAAATTATTCGAGGTTGCTTTTAACAATTAGGTACTTTAAACCCTTATTTTATTTTCAATAATAATATTAAACAAATATTAACCACTACCGGCGTTCCACTAATGTAACAACAAATAATGTTCGACTAATCGTGGTAGTTAAGGGGTGTGTAATTTTTACCAGCAGTTGATCGGTACAATTCAAGAACTTCGTCGTAGTTCGAGAAAAATGTTTCAAACTCCACCACGTGAAGTTTATGCAAACAATCATTAAATACAAAGCTTCATAATCTAGTTTCCATGAAGCAGAGACCGGGTTCTCGTTCCATCTTTGCGAGGCTTCTGAACAACTTGATTTCTCCACAATATTCTATCCCGCTAGTTGAATGAGGGTTTAACAATGACACATTAAGGTGTCCGAAAAACTGAACGAGTTGCACGACGACAGTTGGGCGCAACACATCGTTGAGCACTTGATGAGACCATCGGAAGGGCTGGGTAAGGGTTGTTGCATGATTCTCATTGTAAGCGTTAATTTCCTATAAAAATAATTTTAAGATTTTAAATGTCGGGAATTAGTGCATTGACTAGTCCGGATGTCATTCTATTGTTAATCAGTTTATGATTAGGCGACTCACACGAATGCACATTGTGGAATGTCTTCATATATATTAAACCTTCTTGCTTCGATATCGATGCGTTAACTTACCATTGAAAGCCTGTAAGACCCCGACTCTTGAAATATGCCCCTAAAATTTTGTGATTTTTGTCCATTAGGGTGCAGTGGTGCAGCAGGTGGGGGATTGGGATGAAGGTGGCGGGGGGCCGGGTTGGGTGAGTGGGTCGCCGAGAGAGAGAGAGAGAGAGAGAGAGAGAGAGAGAGAGAGAGAGAGAGAGTTTTTGGGTAGATTTTTTGGTTTTCAGTATGGAAAAGGGGTTAGGGCATTTTGGTACAATACCATTCCTAGTTGAATTAGTTAGGAGGTTAGTTGAAGGTGGGATTTAAAATGGAAAATGGGATGGGTCCAATACTGAATTCCCCTATTATTTTCTACACTAGGGGTAGGAAGTTTCTAGTCTCGACTTTTTGTTTCTTTTACCGACCAAAAGAATAAAACGTACAAAAAAGAATTGAAATAATGTCGTATCTTTTAAACAAAAACTATATGAGAGCTTGCAAAGTGTATTTGGCTTGTGCCAAAAGTTATTGGAATTTACTAACTTCTCAGCTAAATAATACTATTAGAGTTGGATTCTGAGAAGCATATATTAAGTAATCCTGAGAGATTGTGGGTAAATTGTGGAATTTCTTTCAGGTTCCGCTATATTTACTACTTTCGAATAACACATAAAACAGGGACTAATTGCGCAATATCTAATACTCATTTATTTGCTAACTGTAGGACAGAAATTGGTATATTGCTAACAAAACCCCATAAAATATATTCGTGACTGCAAATCAAGTATGTTAATTTAGTAATACAAGGTATAAACATATAGGCCACAGAAAGTAATTAAAAGGCAGCAATGTCAAGAGTGTTGTACTTCTCTACTTTCTAAGCTCATTCTCCCTTAAAACATTTGAATGGCTTGACAATCTTTTTTAAAACTCCATCTTTACGTTCAGGAGTACCTTCTTCATCAATTTGAGGAAGACTCCTGTTTATTGCATCGTCCATCGTCTTGAAAGCTATTTGAAGCTCTGTATAAATCACCTGTGCGTCAAGCTTGAATTTCCTTACCTGCTGGCGCCTTAAACGGCTCGATGAAAGTGAGAATGCATCAACGTTAAATGCAGCCTTCATTTCCGACTCCTTTATAGGCTTCAATGTATATGATCCCGTCGGCTTTACATCAGACTTATTTTTATCCGTCTGCTCTGTAGGGTTTGATGAAGATGTGCCATCATTACTCGGCTTTGACTGAGACTTATTTTTCTCCATCTGCTCTGTAGGGTTTGATGAAGATGTGCCATCATTACTCGGCTTTGACTGAGACTTATTTTTATCCGTCTGCTGTGTAGGGTTTGATGAAGATATGCCATCATTACTCGGCTTTGACTGAGACTTATTTTTCTCCGACTGTTCTGTAGGGTTTGATGAAGATAAACTTAAACCATCATTAATCGGCTTTGCATGAGACTTATTTTTATCCGATTGCTGTGTAGGGTTTGTTGAAGATGTTCCATCACTCATGATCCTCTTGCCGGCAGACTTAGATAACTCCGGCTGCTGTGTAGGGTTTGTTGAAGATGTTCCATCATTCATGATCCTCTTGCCGGCAGACTTAGATAATTCCGGCTGCTGTATAGGTTTCGATGAAGATGAGCTATCCTTAATGATCAGCGCGCCATCAGACTTAGATTTTTCCGGCTGTTTAGGGTTCAGTGAAGATGAGCGAGCCTTGGGCTTGTCGGCAAACTTAAATCTTTCCGGCTGCATAGAGTCCGATGGAGATGCGCCATCGTCTACAAATGATCCAACTAGACAACGCTCGTTAGTGTAAGCTTTAATGGCTTCCAATATGAACAATCCTCTTGATCGAAAATGTTGAGCTACAAGAGGTTCAAAATCCGTTGGTGGGTTTCGCAAAATGGATAGCATAGTCCGACAAGATTTTAAAAAGATTTTCTCGTTATAAGAAATGGAATATTTCTTATAACAGTCTCTATCAACATTTCTGTATGCTCCCTGGTTAAAGAAAGGCTCAGCTATTAGAAGATTCTCTTGAATGGTGAGTAAAACTTGACGAATCGAAAGTTTGTTCCGTTGCCACCATTTTTTATCTTCAGCAATTTCTTTAAGGAGTTCAAAGATATCAAAATTTTCATTCAATTTGCCGGAGAGATGATAATTTACATACGGAGCCTCTTCTGGGTAACCTCTAGGTAAATGAATGTCGATGAAGAAGAGACCATCATGATAAGGTGTTCCTTGGGGACCAACAATTACAGCTCGTACTAAGTCAATATTGTTTTTATAAACTCGAATGTACAATGAATCTGGGACATGTTTTTTGAGCTTCTTCCATTGTTTCTTGATATATCTTTTCTGAGAACGCTCGTCACGATGTACAAACTCTCTGTGCACACTGTAGTTGAGAAAACTATGGTCTTTTACTTCACCGGTTATAATGTCAAAATGTTTGAACTTCTCCGTCACATCTGGAGCATTTACCCAGTTATCTGAATCAAGAAAACAGAAATCTTAAAGAATAACCAAAAAATGATTCTGTATTAATATTAGTTATGCAATTTCTTGAAAGATTCTTCATCAGAAAACAAGGAAGAATCATAAATTCATAAATTCAATGATGCCGTCAGGATATATCTTTAATGGCATTAAAAAAACACAACATAATCATATTGCAAGAAAGAAGAACTATAAAGACATATATTCTCTTGAATGATGCAAAGAAAAGAAAGAAAGAAAGAAAGAAAGAAAGAAAGAAAGAATTTAATACATGAAGGTGGATCCTTATTTACTCTCCCTTTGTCTCTAGTCAATTCCAGTTTTGATTTCCCTTTTGGATCTTTTGGATCTTCAGTAGCTTCCTCTTTCTCTATCTCTTTCCCTTTGTCTTTGGTTCCTGAAGATGAACCCGTGCTGGTTCTTTGACTTGGAGTTGAAGCCGCGCCGGTTCTCTGACTTGGAGTTGAAGCCGCGCCGGTTCTCTGACTTGGAGTTGAAGCCGTGCTGGTTCTCTGACGACTTGGAGTTGAAGCCCGTCTTCTCTGTGCCCAAGCTGAATACGAGTCGCTTCTCCCGGTAGTACTCTGTACCCCAGTTGAAGCCGTGCTGGGTCTCTGTACCGGAGGTGGAGCCGGTCTTCCCTGTGCCCAAGTTGAAAACAAGTCGCTTCTCCCGCTAGTTCTCTGTAACGGAGTTGAAGGCGCGCCGGTTCTCTGTCCTGGAGATGAAGGCGTGCCGGTTCTCTGTCCTGGAGGAGATGAAGGCGTGCCGGTTTTCTGATGTGGAGGTGAAGCCATGCTGGTTTTCTGACCTTGAAACTAATCAAGAACTTCGTAATTGGAGAATTATCTAACTGCTAATTGCTCTCAACTTTCTTGCGTTATAATTAACCAAGTCTCTCTCAAGTTGTAAAATGATATTTGGAATCAATTACTGCTTTTATATAATGCTCTCTCTCTCTGATGTTTAAGTAGATATTAGAAGAGCGTGATGATCCATAACCGTTTCTTTTTTTAAATTATCAAACTATCAAGCTATCAAGGGTGGGGATTTACTCACCCATTTAGTTGCCACACAACCCATCGCTCCATCAACTTTAATATACATATATGTGTGTCTATAATGTATATGCATGTTTGAGGTAAACTACGGGATTTGTGAGTGGTTGGCATTCATGGTGGTGCGGCTGGTCAAGGTGCTCATGGTGGCTCACAATTATTATGGACCCAAAGGTGGGGAGATGGGTGGTCATGGTGGTTCGGTGGTCATCGCGAGCCAGGTGGTGTTTATGATTAGAATATGGGATGGTGATGATGGTGTTGAATTGGTAAGGGTGTTATCGTAATTTTGAAGGTGAGAAAAGAATTATAATTAGGGAGCACAAAAAAATAAAATAAAGGGTTATAATGAGGAGTGAGCTCCGGCCGATTAATCGATCATTTACCCCGTTAATCCTAAATCTTCCATAACAAGGTCGGGTTATTAAAAAAAAATCTAACCTATTTTACTTATAATCTACTATGTCGAGATAAGATCAAATTCAAATTTCAAGAAAAAAATGTTAAAACAAATTCAACCCGAAAAAATATTAGATAATAATGCTTAATTCAACCAAATGGCTAAATATTAAATAATAATATAATATTTAATCCAACCAAAAAAATCAAATATCAATTAACGATATACAAATTTAACTCGGAATCAAAATTGATATATTTATAATCAACATATAGATGGCTAGGGAAAGTGGAGGAGAAGCGAGGGACAAGTCATGATTAAAGAGAAGGAAAAGGTTACTATTTAAAGCAAAAACTGATTTAACAATCCGTTCTCAACCGATGTGGGAAGAAAAATTAAGAAATTCTGCATGGTACGCGAGACATGTATGGTTGTGCGAGAAATTTGTTCATGGTGCCTAATATTTGCACGAAATTGTGCACATTGCCTAATTACGTTGCACATATGTCTACCAAGCAATCTAAGCAAACTTTCTCACATCGATATTCTATGAAGGTAAGTGTATTTTGCTTGCTTATAATATATTTTGCCTTTTATGTTTAAATAGATAAATAGAAATTTTTTATTTTTTAAGTTGGTCTATTGGACTGGACCAAATTTAATATTTAGTCTAATTAGAAAATGTAGTTAAAATCAGGTTTATTTATATATGTTTGGACCCAAACTTTGGTTTGTGTCGTATCTTTCTTACCCCTAGTTGTAATAGTGAATGTTTTACATTAGAATTTTTTTTTGAATATGATTTTTTAATATAAATAATGTCATCTACTAAGTTTTGTGTCAGTTCAAATATTTTATATTAAGATTAAACAAATAGTTACCTCAAAGGCTTACAAACCAGTATTTTCCAATCCAAACTAAACACCCTGGAAAAAGGATATAAGAATATTATATAGACATGACTTCCAAATTTTCAAAATAAGAACATGCTTAACATCTAAATGGTAAATTGACAACTCTTTGGGAAAGGTGTGAAGCATTTGTCCAATGAGGTGTTGCATTCAATCTATTTTTAGTTGGTGGTTAATGCATTCACTACTACAGATCGGGGATTTACCCACGACTGTTTACCGACGACACGTAAAGTCGTCGGTAAACTTTTGTTATTTACCGACGACATACGATTACCCACGGGAAACCTTCAGCCGGTAATTTACCGACGGCTGTGGTCGTGGGTAAACGACGAAACGCCGTCGTTATTTATTTATTTTTGTTATAATTTTTTTTGCTTGGATTTGTCGTCGGTAAATTACCGACAGTTTGAAAAGGCGTCGTTAAATTCTTGTTTTTAGCGACGACGCGTTAAGTTTACCGACGACTTTACGTGTCGTTGGTAAATTTGACGTGCATATATGCGAACAGCCTGTATTTTTATCTCCATAAACCCCAAAAACCCCATTTTTTTCTCCCAATTTCTTCCAAAAACATCAACCAAACTCATTCAAATTTTTTGCAATACCTTCTCCAATTCATCTCTAACCATTTGCAAGCTTGTAATCAAGGTGGGGCATCATCAACACACAATTTCATCTACAAAGATTAGGTAAATTCTTGAATTTTTTTTTATTTTTTATGATCATATTTGGTGTAATTCTTGCAATATTATGGGTTTAGGCTTATTATTACATTATCAAGGTTAAGACTTCATAATCAATATCCAATTTCTTCCACCAATTCAAGGTATTTTCTTAAAATTTCAAACTTTTTAATTTTTTTTTATGCATGAATTTTGAATTGTGTATTAGTTGATATATAAAGGTTATTATTTTGTATATTTTTTGATTGTCTTGTTATATATTGTGTATAAATCATGCATACATTCATTTATTTCATATATTATGTTTCATATATTTTTTTATTTGTGTGTTTATTTATGTGAAATTGTTTATATATTTATTGTGTTGTAATTTTATTTATTTATTTATTATGATGTCATTTTATTTATTTATTTATTTATTTATTTGTGATGTAATTTTATTTATTTATTGGTTTGTATTTATATTCAAGCCATTGGGTTGTAATTTGTGTTATTTTTATTCATTGTGTTGTAATTTTTTTTCATTTTATCAATTGGGTTGTAATAATTATTTATTTTATTTTCATATGAATGTAGTTGTCTAGTTATCTAAAATTGTTGTAAAGAGATGGTTTCGGATAAGAGTTGGATGGATGCTACGAATTTATTCGATCCAAACTATCTTGTTGGGGTTTTGGGTTTTATCGCATATGCAAAACAACATTCGCAATATGAAGATCTTATTTATTGCCCGTGTAACTATTGTAAAAATAATCGTCGATTAGCCTCTCGGACGGTTACGAACCACCTTTATAATGAAGGGATTATGAAGTCGTATCGGGTTTGGTTAAAACACGGTGAGCAGCCGATCGTTCCCCAAGAAAACCCTATTCCGAATATAGTTAATGAAATTGCCGAGGTTTATGACGATGTGAGACACAGTTACGATGTTGGCGGTCATCAGGGTGACACCGAGATGAGAGACGCAGAAATTCCAAGTAGTTTCGAAAAACTGTTTAACGAATTGGAGACAGAATTATATCCGGGTTGTAAAGCGATGAGTTCATTGAACTTCATTGCCAAGCTTCTTCACGTAAAAGTTAAGAACAAGTGGACTAACACGTCATTCACCGAGCTATTGGAGTTGATTGGTCGTATTTTGCCCAAACCTCACACTTTGCCCGATTCGTATGATTCATGCAACAAGAAGTTGAAAAGCTTGGGTATGGGGTATATTACCATCGATGTTTGTTTGAACGATTGTGCCATATTTTATAAAGAGTATAAAGACCTCGATAAGTGTCCAGTTTGTAGCGAGTCTAGATGGGACCCAAAGAAGGGTATCAAAGTACCACATAAGAAGCTCCGCTATTTTCCGATTGCTCCCAGGTTACAGCGACTATACGCTTCAAAGCACACCGCTGAAGACATGATTTGGCACCATACCGGTAAGAGTGCCGATCCGGATGTGTTGCCATGATTTGTCAAAGGTTTAAGAGTTGGTTTTTGGAAAAGGTATATACTTTAGACGTTGGTTTAAACATACCATCGTCAAAGATCTTAATTAGTATTATTTATGTATGACAGGTTCACGGGATGAAAGAGGCAGGTGATGCATTAGCTACCACTGAGATGGTATCCTTGGCCAGCATGTATTTCGGTGCGGTGGATAGATATGATTCATGTGTCGTGAATGGTGTCAAGTGGGTAACTAAGGGTAAAGGAGAAAAAAGAGTGACGCAGGATTACGGAGTTTGTACCACGTACGAAGATCGTCCATGTTATGGAGAATTAGTGAAAATATTGGAGGTTCATTACACTAAAGGGTGTTCAATTGTCTTATTCGTTTGTAAGTGGTACAAAATGGCTGAATCGAGGACAGAACATGGGGTAACCTTTATTAACACGACAAACTTTGAGTGGGAAGACGAACCATACATTTTAGCATCGCAAGCCAAGAAAGTATTCTACATTGACGAGATTAGTGCGAAGAAATCAATGAACGGTTGGAAAGCCGTTTGGGAAATAAATGATCGTCATGGATGGAATCCCGAGTTATGGGGTTCGGAATCACTACCTACTAACAACGAGAGCATTACTATACCATTGGGTAACAGTGAGACGGTTTCCGAACCGGAGAACTTGGCAACTACTGAGGAGATCGAGATTGACCCAGCTCATTTTCGTATTGAGATGGCTTTTGAAATGGTTATTGATGAAAACCAGGAAATCGAAGATGACACGTGGGAAGAATATGGTGATGAAGAACAACAAATTGAGGTTAATAGCGATGATGAACCTATAGATATTAGTGGATATGAAACAGATTAGGGTATTTTGTATTTATTTATTAGTCTTAGAACATTTTGACCATAACTGTTGACTAAACACCTCAAACACTCAAGTTTGACCATAACTGTTGACTAAACACCTCAAACACTCAAGTTTGACCATAACTGTTGACTAAACACCTCGAACACTCAAGTTTGACCATAACTGTTGACTAAACACCTCGAACACTCAAGTTTGACCCTAACTGTTGACTAAACACCTCAAACACTCAAGTTTGACCATAACTGTTGACTAAACACCTCGAACACTCAAGTTTGACCATAACTGTTGACTAAACACCTCGAACACTCAAGTTTGACCCTAACTGTTGACTAAACACCTCGAACACTCAAGTTTGACCCTAACTGTTGACTAAACACCTCGAACACTCAAGTTTGACCCTAACTGTTAACTAAACATCTCGAACACTAACATTTGACCCTAACTGTTGACTAAACACCTCAAACACTAACATTTGACCCTAACTGTTGACTAAACACCTCAAACACTAACATTTGACCCTAACTGTTGACTAAACACCTCAAACACTAACATTTGACCATAACTGTTGACTAAACACCTCAAACACTAACATTTGACCCTAACTGTTGACTAAACACCTCAAACACTAACATTTGACCATAACTGTTGACTAAACACCTCAAACACTCAAGTTTGACCCTAACTGTTGACTAAACACCTCAAACACTCAAGTTTGTCCCTAACTGTTGAATAAACACCTCAAACACTCAAGTTTGACCATAACTGTTGACTAAACACCTCGAACACTCAAGTTTGACCATAACTGTTGACTAAACACCTCGAACACTCAAGTTTGACCCTAACTGTTGACTAAACACCTCGAACACTCAAGTTTGACCCTAACTGTTGACTAAACACCTCGAACACTCAAGTTTGACCCTAACTGTTGACTAAACACCTCAAACACTAACATTTGACCCTAACTGTTGACTAAACACCTCAAACACTAACATTTGGCCCTAACTGTTGACTAAACACCTCAAACACTAACATTTGACCCTAACTGTTGACTAAACACCTCAAACACTAACATTTGACCATAACTGTTGACTAAACACCTCAAACACTAACATTTGACCCTAACTGTTGACTAAACACCTCAAACACTAACATTTGACCATAACTGTTGACTAAACACCTCAAACACTCAAGTTTGACCCTAACTGTTGACTAAACACCTCAAACACTCAAGTTTGACCATAACTGTTGACTAAACACCTCGAACACTCAAGTTTGACCCTAACTGTTGACTAAACACCTCGAACACTCAAGTTTGACCCTAACTGTTGACTAAACACCTCGAACACTCAAGTTTCACCCTAACTGTTGACTAAACATCTCGAACATTAATTTGTGTGTGTATATCTTAATCCCAACAAGAATAAAAAAAGAAAAGAAATCAGGAAAAAAATATAATACTAAAAAAATATATTAAAAAAAAAGAAAAAATTTACCGACGACATTAAAATTTTACCGACAACCTGCTTGAATTGAATGTTGTCGGTAAAATTTTAACGACGACATTCTATTCAAGAATGTTGTCGGTAAAATTTTGCCCACAACATTCAAGACCCCAGGTCGTCGGCAAACTTAATTCCAAATTTTATTGGCCAAAAGTGGGCGGTTCTTTTTTCCCGCCCAAGGGTTTACCGACGACTTGCGAAAAGAAGTCGTCGGTAAACTAGACACGCAACAGTCGTGCGTACGACTGTTTGACGCGTGTCGTGTTTAACGACGGATATGACCTGTTTACCGACGACTTGGCGTGTCGTCGGTAAACAATTAATCTATTAAACCCTACCGAGCTTCATTTCTGAAACACAAAATCTTCAAAACTCTCTCCAGAAATTCGATTCCGAGCAATAACAAGCTATTCCGAGGCATCCCCACACGCAAACAACATCAAATGTAAGTGATTCCATGCCTAATCTTAATCATTTCTTCAATTTTTTTTCATTTTTCTAAATCAAATCCTAACTTTTTTTTCGTTTTTGTTTTTCCTCTACTCTTGATTGGCATGGATTGCTGGATATATTCAACATAATCTTCACGTAACAGGTACCACAAATACAATACAAAACCTTTTTTTTTTAAATTTTCGAATTGAATTTTTTTTTTAATGTTCTATTGAATTTCTTGTTAATTCCAAGATTCTTTGATGTATTGTAGATTCTGAATATGTATTTTGTTGTTAAATATACCATGTAACATGTTTTTTTTGTTAATTTTTAGAAAAATTAGGGTTTGGTATAAAAATGTAATTTTTTGCTTGATATTTGTTAATTTGTGTAAGTTAAATTTGTTGATATTGGTGAAATTTAGTGTATTTTATGGAAATATGAAAACTATAGGGACTAAAATGCAATTTAGGGACTAAAATGACATTTAGGGACTAAAATGCAATTTTAAAAAATTTACATTTTTTAAGAAATTAGGGTATTTTAGGCAAATATGAAAACTATAGGGACTAAAAATGCAATTTAGGGACTAAAATGACATTTAGGGACTAAAATGCAATTTCTAATATACATTTTAAAAACTATGAAAAATATATATTTTTTAAAATTTATATGGGTGTTTTTGTAATTTTTAATTAAAAAAGGTCTAAAATGCAATTTATAGTAAAAATCTAATTTATTAATTTTATTTAAATTATAGATGGCCGATGTGATGCCTAACTACCACCGGGGTGACGGGAACGGAGAAGATCCGAACCCGAATCAACCCCCAAACCTCAATGACTGTAACCAGCCACCCGGTAATATAAATTAATTTATAAAATTCAATTAATATAAGTTAGTAATGTATTTAATATAATTTTATTAAACAGTTAAGCGAAAGAGGAGACCCCGAAATGTCTCCACTCTCAAAACCGCCAACGATGCTAAGGAGAAGCTAGGCGGGCCCCTCCCGGTCGACTTCTGTATCCTTGACGACACGTGGAACCCATGCGGAGAATATGGGAAACACGTGGCCCAAGTGGTGGGTCTCGCGGTCCGAGAATCAGTCCCTCCCTACTACCCCTCGTGGAGTGCCGTTCCACCCAACCTGAAGAAAGCGGTCCTCGAAAAACTCGAGGAGTTCTTCAACCTCGAGGAGTGGAGGGCCCGCGACGATTGGAACTTTATTAGAGGGAAGCTATCCCAGTCTCAGTCCGCTGCTTACAGACGGTGGAAGTATGACTTGAATGCCGATTATGGCGAATCGGGTGAGTGTCCACCTGACGTGCTTCCCGAGGATTGGGAGCTAACCCTGAAGATGTTGAATGACCCGAGTAAGAAGGTAAAATTTTAATTTAATTATTTAATTATTAAATTATTGTTTATTTATTTTTTTAAGTTGAATTGTAACAGGCCCAGTCAGCGATTAATAAGAAGAATCGGCAGAACCAGAAGAAGCCGAACAAGTCTGGTTCTCGGAACCAAACCCAGACCCGCCATGAGATTATCGAGGTATAATTTGTTAAAGTAAAAATAAATTTTATTAGTTATTTAATTTAGTTTTTTAATAATTATATTTTTTTATAGGGTAAGCTGAAGATTAATACGAAGGAGCCCCTGAGCTATATAGACGAGCAGACCCAAGAGGAGGTCCCACTTCCACAGATGGGCGGATACTTCGAGTACTTGGGCTATGATGGGGCGAAGGGAAAATGGGTCGATGATAGATGGGAGCAGGCTAGTGTAAGTTTTTATTTAACTTTAAATTTATTTCTTTGTTAGTTTTATTAATTATTTATTTTAAATTGTTTTATTAATTATTTATTTTAAATTTTACTACAGGGACTTTATCGGGAGAAGCTTAAGGAGCGGGTTATCGAGACAGGGTCCCAATCGGCAGAGGATGTTCCAGTGGAGGAGCAGATAGGAGCGTTGAAGGAGACGGTTCAGGAGGTGATGAAACCGGCTAAGAGTAGACACTGGATCCCTTCGATCGGAGCTGTCTTCAAGAAGAAGAAGGACCCGAAGCCGCCTGTTTCGGACGAGATCGCGAAAAAGAACGCGAGAAAGTTACAGCGGATATTCGACGGGATGAACGAGGTCCGCGCAGTCCAAGGATTACCACCTATGCCGGATGAAGATGCTCCACCGAGCTCCTCTATGTCCGATGATTTTTTCACGAAGTTTCTCAACGGCCTCAATGAATCTCGTGAAAAGAATGATCTCGATCCGCTCTCCGATTAAGAAGAAGATGAAGATAGTGATGATTGATTTTTGTTTGATTGTGTTTAAGACTTTTATTTTATTTAAGTTTATATTTTATGACTTTTATTAAGTGTTTATGTAATATTTTGACTTTTAACCCCGGGGTTTGACTTCATTGCCCGGGGTTTGACTTTATTGCCCGGGGTTGGACTACCCGGGTTTATTTATCTTTTTATGAATATAATCCATGATTTCTATTTATATTCATGATTTCATAATATATTAATTTATAAAAAATCGAAAAACCAATTTAAATAAAAAAAAAATCGAAAAACCAATTTAAATTAAAAAAAAAAAAAGGAAAATCAAAATACCGACAACATTCATACAAAGAATGTCGTCGGTAAAGATTAAAAAAAAAATTAAAAAAAAAACACCGACAACATTCATGTAAAGAATGTCGTCGGTCAAGATTTAAAAAAAAAACAAAAATTCTATTTACCGACGAGATTCAAAAAATCAAAAGTGTCGGTAAATTATTAAAATTCAAAAAAAAAAAACTATTTAATAATCACGATACCGACGACGACGTCGTCGGTAAATTGTTTATTTACCGACAAATATTCTTATTGTAATGTGTCGGTAAAGTGATGTGTTTTACCGACGACAAGTCAGAAGGTCGTCGGTAAGATTAGGTTTACCGACGACTTTTGTTTCGTCGGTAAATTGTCCTGTGTTATCGACGAGGTGCCAAATCCGTTGTCGGCAATCATGATTTTACCGACAAACTTCTAGGGACGACAGTTTACCGACGAGAAGTCGTCGGTAAACATCTTTACCGACGAATACGGGATTTTTACCGACGACAGCTGTCGTCGGTAAATACCCGACCTGCTGTAGTGATTGGATGATCTCAAGGCTATCAGATACAACAATTAATGTATCAAACTTTACTTTCGAGGACAACATGAATCCTTCCAGCATCGATGGGGCTTCTCCATCTAATGTTGACCTGCACAACACCAACCTAATCTTTTGTGCAATAAAATACCATTTTGATCTTGTCAAAGTACCACAATCCACGTTCGGTCAATTTTATATATGAAAGATGCATCACATTATATTAATACTGCGGGTAGATCAGTTTTAGTCAGCCTTGAAGGAGGGGATTGGCCCCAAAAAATATAGTTGTTGTCTTCTCTCCGTAGAAAAATCTCGTTTATAAATATTATAGTTATCATACGGATATGGCCCTAATCCCAATAGATATTTTAAAAATAAAACTTATTTTGAACATCTAAATATTTCAACACAATAAAAGGATGAGAATATTGTTATATTTCCTTGGCAAACCTTTCTATAAGAAGTATTTAAAATTTTGAGAACCAATCTTCCAACAAGAAGATACGATCAAGAGATATAATTAGTTAAATGATGGTTCAAAACCAATACTTTTTTGCTATATAGACAAGTAATGATTATATGGATGACAGATTTTTCATCAAATAGACAAAAAAGAAAGTTAGGGATTTGAGAATATTTTGTTTTGAAAAGATTACGTCTGGTAGGGATAACATTGTGAATGCACTCCCAAAAGAATTTTCATTATAGTGATGAAGTTAAGTAGAAGATATGTGTTGTGATGATTAATGAATAAAATAATTAAAAACTTACAAAATTAATCAATAATATAATTGAAATAAACTAATAATTTATTAAATATTTAAATTTATTTAAATTTTTAAAATTATTTTATGGTAATTAGTAGGAAGAAAAGAAATAGATACAAACCTAGGGGTGTACATATACTTCTTTGATCATTCTTCGAGAAAAAAAAATCTCAAATGTAATGGATATTATTAAGAGTGGCATCTATACTGGATTACCATGAAACCAAATAACTTCTTTTTAATACATTAGAGATCCACTTTATACTCAGAGTCATTGACTCAGTTCGAACATGTACCACTTAGAAGGAGATTCAAGTCTCTGACCAGTTGAATTAACCTCAATTCGTAATGTAACCCCAAACATGTATTTGTTGGGATTAAGGAAAACTCAACATTCCTCATAAAAGTAAAAGCTTTTATTAATTATTTTAGATGACATTAAAAATGTTAGATGTTTAGCAATATGTCAGCTACGTAAATTTGACTATTCCTTATGATTTGCTTCTCAAAGGTCTATTAACCATCTGTAGGCATGTGGAACATGCATTATTTAACAAGAAAGGCATGACCCAATAGAAATATGGCCCTACTCAATGACAAAATATGAGTTTTTCATCTTCAAGAGCCATCTTAATCTCATCATATCCCTTTAATGCCTATATAAAAGTAAAAAAGCGATTTTTTGACGGGAGCGTTGATGAGATGATAAATCTTGGACAAATAAAAAAAATTCCTTAGACAAAACCTATCGAGGTTGGTCAAATCAATAAAAATTCTCTATTTACTATTAGGTTTTCCATTAACACAAGATTGGAGATCCAAGGGGGTAGTTATCTCCCTTATCTGTTGAACCTTAAGCAGGGGCTCAACTTTTTATCTAATCAAAATGGTATATCCTTAAGAGAACACACTTCTCTTTAGTTGTATGGATTATTCACTCACGTCATTTTTTTTACATATGGGTTGATATCTAAAAATGTAGCAATTTTGGTAATATCAATGATTTCTCATGAAAAGAGTATATCGAGTCTGCCAATGAGTTTTGGTAGCATTCATGGGCATGTGATTAATTGTATCGGATGGTCACATATCCTTCTTACATATAGAAATATATTCTCATCTAATTTTTGGATATAAAGAATCTCAACTTGTTTAAAATGGTTTGTTTGATAATACTGTGGTATGCCAACACACATTGCTCTTCAACAAACTTGGTCAGTAAGTTCATAGATGACCTTTCCAATCCTAATATCATAGGAAAATACATGTATACCATAAGGCTACTACTTATCCCAATAAAACCTCATATAGGGTAAAATTTACTTATTGTCAATCTATAGTTGTTTGATCATGGATTTGAACATCAGATGCACTATGCTTCTTTTATCAATTAGTATCTATTAAGACATCTTGATGATTTTTATAATTACAAGAAATTTATCATGCGGAAACATAGACCATTGTCCATTTGTATCATTGAAATTGATACCAGTCATTTTTAGGATGTGTAAGAGAAAAGGGAACGTTTCCTGTTATACCACTAGTTTGACCCTGACCGAGACCCTCTGATTGCAAATCCCTAAGCAATATTTAAAGGATCAATATTATACCTACTAGTCAGGTACTTCCCTATCATTTGTTTAGCAAGGGCTTTTAATTTCTTGATAATGACTTTGTTTGCGTATACCCCTTGGTCAACAAACTTAGGAATGGCCTTTATCATTTTGCTGAAGGTGGTCCTCCGGCATCAATCCTCAAAAGTGAGTGGATAGCTGACAAAGCTAGAAATTCCATCTCCCAAAGTGGTCAAGATAGAATAAAGACAATTGATTACATCTTTATTGGATATGCTCACAACAATGCTGCATATAGGTTCATGCTGCATAAATCTTGTGGCGTTGACTTCAATACAATATTTGAATCTAGAGATGCACATTTCTTTCAAATAGCTTTTCCGTACAAGGCCACATAAGAATATGGTTTTTTGAGAATAGCACACGATGAAATTCAAGAAGAGCAAGATCAAAAATTGTTTCCAACTAAAGAGAAAGACCAAGAGTTATTACCAAACAAGGAATAACCAAGAAGAAGTAATATGATGAGAACCTATACATCCTTTTGTCTTGACTTCCTTGCTTATATGCTAGTTGACCAAAGAGGCTATGTCAAACTCTAGCGCCCTTTACTCGAAAGAAGTGATAAATAGAGAGATAGACTTTATAATCCAAACCCATATATAGGAACTAATGGAACTCCTTCGTGGGAGTAAACCCCTAGGATGCAAATGGATATTAAAAAAGAAATTGAAAACGGATGGATTTATTAAAAAGTAAAAAGCAAGACCTTGTTGTGAAAGATTACAATCAAAGGGAATGACTTGACTATTTTGACACATATTCTCCAGTAATGGGAATATCATGTATCTACATCTATTTGATGAATTTCGAGCATGTATATTAAAACTACAACAATCAACATTTGAATAGATGATATTCTCCAGTAATGGGATAACACTATCTTAGTCACACTATACTGATAAAGTATTAAAAAAATCTAGTAATGGCAACACAAATTTCGCTAGACATGTTGATGTAAGCTTAAATCTTGCTAAGAACACTTGTGATACGATCAACCAATTAGATACTCTCGTGTTATAAGGAGTCTTATTTACTTAACAAATTACACTAGACTAGATATTGATCATCCAATAAGCAAGCTAAGTAAGTTTACAAACAATCCGGGTAAGAACCATTGGATTGAAATCGTAAGAGTTCTACGATATCACAGATACATTATGACCAAATTACTTCAATACAAAGGATACATAGTTGTACTAGAAGGATATAGCGATGCGAATTGGATATCAGACTCCATAAACTAAAAATCCATAAGTGGATTTTTATACATGTTAAGAGGAGTAGCCGTGTTTTGGAAATCCACTAACAAAATGTGCATAGACAAATCCACCGTGAAATATGAGTTTATAGATTTTGACAAAGTTGTCGAGGAAGCCAAGCGACTTCAAAGGTTCTTAGAGGATATTCCAAATTACCGGAAGCTTGTCTCAGCAATCTGCATACACTAATATAGTCAAAGTGTCATTACCAGGGCACTAAATGAGATGTCTAACAGTAAGTCTAGACACATAGATCATAGACACACTACCATCTAAAAACTGCTCTCAAACAGAGTTATCACAATTGATTACGTTCGATCAAAGGATATAGTGGATGCACTGACCAAAGGTATACAAGGAGAGAAAGTATCAGTGTTGTCAAAGGGGGTGAGTCTTAAACCTATAAAAATTAATTTCCATGATGAAACCTTACCTGGTAGAATGGAGATCCCGCAATCTAGGATTAAGGGAAAAACTGAATCATGAAACTACAGCTCCATACGATGCATTGTGGGGAAACCTCCCTGATGTCTCCCTTTTTGTGATAAATAAATCTCATTTGAGACATCTTTTTACGTTCCTTTGTGCTCAACTGACTGATTATCCCTATTGTTTGATGTAATCCCATTTCTTGCCTTGTTTTGGATATTTGTCACTTTTAAAGCTATTTGTGCATAATTTGTGTGTTAAATGTGAAACTCTTAGGTACAAAGATTATATTATATGCCAAGGCATGGATAAGAAGTTGAGGAAATGAGATAAAAGAAGGATTATATTATATTCCAAAGCATGGATAAGAAGTTGAAAATGAGATAAAAGAAGGAAACCACGAGCTAAGGACTAAAGAAATCGTTTTTAGAAAGTGAAAGGTTGTCGGCCAGAATTAGAAAGTAAGTTGTTTTCGATGCCACGTGATATTGAAAAATATTTTGGAGGATCCTTTATTATCAGTATGGGGCTCTGAATTACAAACACGTGGCTACTGAGATTTTGCAATTCGAAGTTGTAACAAAGAAGTTATGAATTTTGCAGTCGGCGTGACTTGAACTAGTCCCCTCTTGGAGGAAAACGTTTTTGGGATGAGTTAGTCATTTAAACCTAGACAATTACCTATGTAAACCCTATAAACATTTTACTACTCATAAATATCAGGTCCTAACATTAGGAATTCACCCCTTGGCTGCCAGAGCTTAATTTTCATCCAAGATTCCACCATAGAAGCGATCAGGAGGATCTAGAGAAGGTAAAATCAAGAGTTGGAGCTTCACGGCATCAAATCTACACCTATCCATCTCTACACTTATGGTAATTAGTAATGAGTAATGAGTAATGCTAGGCATCACCCAAAAATGTATCACCTAAACATCACCCATGATGTGGCGGTTAAGTGGTCCAATCATGGATTTTCTCTTTCCATATTTACTTTTTATTCTCTCTTCCATGATTGGACCAATTAATCGCCACATCATGGGTGATGTTTAGGTGATACCTTTTTAGGTGATACCCAGTATTACTCATTAGTAATAGAATATATTGTATTATATTTATTTTACACTATTTATCCTTGGTCATTATTATGCATAATTATTTCATCTTTGCTTAAAGATTTGCAATTACATGAACATCTGATAATTTCTTTTCTGTTTAAATAGAATTGGGATTATATTATTTAATTTAATTGGTGTCTAATTAATTTCCATTGACTATATGTTTGCAATAAAACACCCTGTGTTCTGATGAAATAATGGGTAGCCCAAGTAATTAAGCTACCACCCGGGAGGGGAGGGGTTTAATTGTCGAACTAGCATATAGGAGTCTAGTGTGCGGTAGTGAACCGAGAGGTCTTGCCTAGCTAGATAGTCAATAGGGTAAGAACTTCAATCATCTAAAGCCATTTCTAGGGTCACCCAGGAGGGGAATCCAATGGGGGAGGGTTTCCTTCTGAGCTACCGATATACGTTAGAAGGATTGTTGAGTCCTGGCTATTATGAAATTACCCATTCACCCTTATTCCTAGAAACGTATTCAATAGAATGGGTTCCTACTTGAATATCCTTATCTATTATCTTATTTTCATAATTATTTATCGTTTATTTAATTATAAAACAAAACACTTTACTTTCTTTTTCATCGAAACATTTAAAACCATGTATTTAAAATATTGATTAGGAGTTGAGAGAACAAACTCGATTTTACTTAATTATTACTTGTAATGATTTGTACACTTGCGAAGAGTTAATCATAATTTCCGAGGTGTTTGGGCTTTTTACATCTATTATTTTATCTCACGCCTGGGCCCACCACTCCCCAAACCATTCCTACAACAAAGTAGATGGTAATAACTATAATAGTGAAAGATAAGTTAAACTTTTAACGTTTCTTGTAGCTTTTATAACATAAGACAAAGTAATGCAGTATACTCTCGACAAGAGACGCCTATATGAATAACATGGGTTGGGCCGCTCTACGATAATTTTTCAAGGTAAAAGTCTCTGACGGTTATTCATTAAATACCAGGAGTTGTCTAGTTTCGTAAATGGATACAACCTAGAGAACCAACTAATATTTCGAAGGATACTATGTAAGATCTAGTGACTTGGTTTACATAAACAATGAATAGGTCAAGACACCACGTTCACAGTTAGAAAGTAAATTTGATAGCCCTTATGAGAGAAAGTTTAAGGCCAAAAGCTACCTTTCTCGACATAGTATTCTTCTACCATTCTCTCCCACTTTCTCTTGTGTTTAGCATTGTCTTACATATCTTATAATTGGTTAGTCAATTTCATTCATATGGGGATTGTTGGTCAAATAGGTTTACCCAAGGTTTGACTGGGTTAACGATAACTTGATTAATACATGTATCTAATTGTAAAGAGTAACATAATATATCCACTTGGTTAAAAGTCATTCAATACTGAATGAGAAATTGAGTTATGAAATTGTAGAGATATATAAATAAATAAATATCTTTTATTTAATTATATGTTTATATATATAGTAAAGGTGCGATAGAGAAAAGAAATAAATTATTTTTCTACTATTGAATTAGACCCAATAGTTGTTTAATTTTTTTGTTCATGTGCAAGTAGTATTTAGATTTACCATTGGGCCAGATTCAATAATTAATATATAATAAATATTAAAGATCCATTAGCATTGGTCATGTCCAATAGTTATGTCTTTTACTAATTAACGTGTCTTTTGTTTAAAAGACACAACTCAAAATTCTTTAAATCACTACCCTTTCTGATGGATTTCTAGCTACCTATTCATTTTTTATAAATAGTGGTCAACTCAAATATTTGACTCATTCATTTTTGTAAAGTATTAAGTATTAAACTTATTAAAAAAAAGAGATAGAAAATAAGCAGCATTATCAAGTTTGTTGAACTTTGGAAAAATCCTTGTGTCCGTTTTTTCCGAATAGTTTTGTCATTGTATCTTGGAGATTGAAACCAACAAACATAAGACACTGATACGTGGGCTAAATACTTAAAGATATGAGATCCAATCTGAATCTCGATAAGTAAGGTTATTCATTTATTTACTACTTTAGTACTTCCTTTTTTGCATTATTATTTATAGTGTTTTTCAGGTTTATAAAATTCGTAACATAAGAACTTATTAACTTATAAAGATTGGATTCGATATACAATGTACAGACATATAAGTGAATCAACTAGACTCCACCGACTATCAATATTAATTTGCAACAATGTGTGGTTGGTTGATTTTGGATTTTATATTAATTATCTTACATTTTGTATATGGGAAAATCTAAGGGGTGGGGGTTGGCAGTTGCCCTGATTCTGGGCTCAATGAGAAAATTATCTGAGTTTCTTTTAGTTTAAAAGAAAAAAATATTTTTGCACCTTTCCCCTTTTCTTGGAAATCCATCTTGAATTCACTCATGGGTTTATCAAGGTATTCTTGATAAGTGGCAGAGGAATAGTGATTTCTATTGGGTGTTATGGTCATGGGTAAGGCTGCGATTGAACCGATACTCTCAACAAGGGATCAGATTTGAGTTCGTTAAGGGTTTGTTAGAGTTCGTCTTATTAGTTAAACAAGCCAAGCTCAAGCTTTACATTCAGGCTCATTTACTAAACGAGATGCACTCAAACTTGTATAAACTCGTGAATAATTTGGTAAGGGTTCTTTAACAGTTAGTTAATGGGCTTCTTAGATATTTTCAACTAAAAATTATCATTATCTATATTTATATATATATACTTCCTTCGTTTTAAAATATTTGTCTCTACAGAGACTAATAGGTCCTGGGATCGAATCTTTTTTAGTCAAAATGATTCCGAGGCCAAAGCAGCTCTCTTATGTTCTAAAGAAAAATATTTTTCCATTTTGCTTTTCACACATATTAAGAAATACAAGTATTACATTCTTTATTATAAAAGTACTTTTCATAAAGTATCTTGATATCTTAAATGTGTATTGGAAACATAAATTTTAATTGTTTAATAAGGATATATTGGAAAAAAGAGGAAAAAATCTTTACTAAGTGGACAAACATTATGAAATAGAAGTAATATGATATATTTGTTGTTTTTGCATATCACATTATGCAAGGACTAACAGTCCAATTAAACACATATATGAACAAATCAGCATCTCACAATTTCAACAGACCACATACATTATTTGAGCTTTAAAATAACCAGCTAGGATAGCTCGATCTACATAAATTGAGTGGTACTCCATCTGTCCATCAACGTTTGTCATACTTTTTTTCCACATAGATTAAGAAACACAATGAATTCCTTTTATTTTTACTAAACTACCCTCAACCAACTAAGTAAATGAATTTAATGATGATAAACTTTTGAATATTAAATAAGGATAAAATTGGTAGAATATGTAAAAAAGTTCCTAGATATCTTAAATAGACAACCTTTTATGGACATCTAATTCATAGCCTCACAAGATAGGTTAATAAATGCAACGTTGCTATAAGTTATATTCCTTTTGTTCCTAAAAGATTGTCACATTTGATTTTGCACACAAACTAAGAAATGCCCTTTATTATTCATGTGATTACTAAAATGTCTTCCATAAAGGGTTTCGATATATTATAATATTTAATTAAGAGTGAAAGTGGTATAAAAAAAATGTCTTGATTTTTTATATTGATAACTTTTTGAAACAACTATATTAGTACTTCCTCTTTCCATTTATATTTGTCCACCTTTTTGGTGCACAAAGATTAACAAGGCTGGCCCGGACAAATCAGATCAAATGGGGGTATATGCATGAGGAGGGTGAGGGGATTCGAACCCTGTACCCATTCAAGTTGGTAATATAGATTCATTACCAAACATGGCATTAATTTGCTAATTTTATTTAACACAAACATGGCATTACATGGCGTATGCAAATCAGATCAACTCCATTAAAATAATCCCAAAAAACCTTGGCAGTGGAAATCAAATATGCTGAGATAAGACAACTTCGATTTGCCACAACAAATAGTAAAACAAAAAAAATACTTAGCTAGTCTGTGACTTCCCCAAAACATTTTCCTAACTTATTCAAAGTTTTCCTGACCCAGCTTTTCTTAGGTGCCTCTTGTGCCGGAATAAAATTCTCAATTGCTTGAGGAGCTTCCATTTCCCTGTCTTGCCCTTGCCCTCTTGGCCCAGGTGCATCAGGCCCACCTTCTGATTCAGTTGAAGAACCAGCTCCCATGTCCCTGCTTTGTTCAGTTTCACCTTCTGATTCTGTCTCATACTTTTCGGTTTCTGGCTCCTCCATATCAGACAATGAAATCATACTTGAGTAAGCTTCTTCAAATTCCTCAGTGATTTTAGTTGCATTGTCCTCGAATCGATCCGGAACCCGCTCCATAGAAATAGGGTTCACTAAAGATAAATTCACGTTCACGTCTTGAATAGCTTGTATAGCTTGCATGTATATTTTTCCATGAAGGTGAAAAATATCACCGTTTAGAACAAAGAAGAAGAAACGGTTTTTAAAGAGATGAAAAGTAAAATCAATTTTAAATGTAAACGAACTATTACAAGAATTGAAATTACAATAGAAAATCAACTTACACGGAAACGAAACACTAATACACGGTAAAACAATAATCCTAGCGTTAAAAAAGATTTTCCGGCGTACCGGTATCTTCTAACGGAAAGACTACTACAACAGCTGTTTTTGTCACGGAGAGGAAGAGAGAAGTGTTTGTTTTCTTTTGTTGATTTTCGGTGTGATTACAAGTAAGGAGTGAGCACTATATATAGGGGAGGGGAAGTTCTGAAAAGCCTTGTCACTTGTAACGGACCAATCACGTCCTTGATTTCCTCCCGTAAATGATTGACTGTTTTTGATTTGATTTGATTCCAAGCGTTTCAGCTGACTTTTAATTCCCCACGTTTAGAATGAAAGTGTAACCGCTGGTTGACTTGTCTTCTAATCCACACGTTTTGATTGACGAGTTGACCAGCTAATGGAATAATCATCTTGATGGGAGCGTGATTGGAGGAACCTTGTCTTCCGTTTTTCTTTTGATAGCTTGCCAGCTTCACTATAAGAGCTGGACCCAAAACTTGTTCCATTTTTCATTTTTTGACTCCCCAAACTCCCCAAACTCCCCACGAACCACGAACCACGACTCACGACTCACGACTCACGACCCACGCCCACGCCGCCGCCGCCGCCGGTGCCGGTGCCGGGCCGGGCCGGGCGGGTGGGTGGTGGTGGTGGTGGTGCGCGCGTGTGGCCTTCTCCATTGCTTTTCCATGTTCATGGTGTTGGGCTCTTTGGAAGCTAATGCCATCACATTTGTTAAAAAACCTTTTTTCCACTTCCTTTCTATCGATGTGGGAGAATCCCACTTTCACTTTAAATGGTCCAACAATCCCCCACACATTTGAAGTGTCAACAGAGGTTTGGAGAGAAAGTGATCAGGTTTCCACGACTTTCAGCGTTTGGGTGAATTGTACTTAAGTGCCAATATCTTTCGATTTGAATTGTCACGTAGTGAAGTGAGGCAACCACCGAATTCCGTTTAAAGTGAACCTAGTCTTGAACTTTAACGGTTTCCGATAGAGGCCCTCACAACACATACTCTACCCTGCTGAAAGTTATGGTCCCCTCGAACCTCACCTTTCAGTTTAGTTCATCAAGTCCTTCTCTAAGAACCACCCTTGTGGGCTATGAACTTTGTGGATACCTTTACTTACATTTATTCAAGAACGTCTCCTTGACATTTTGTTTATAAAGGTTTGGGGTTTTGCTACTACCCTTGAATTCATCAAGTCCTTCTCAAAAGGACCACCATATAGGCTATGAATTCTGATTCATCAAGTCCTTCTCGAAAGGACCACCACAAGTGGCTATGAATCCATATTTCTTTAGTTTTATGCCATAGGGATGAATGGAGATCATCTTGACTCAAGAGTCACATGTTCCCCATTAATGGGTCTCAACCCCATCCCCCTCGACGTATCCAGAACTACTCTCCTGGGTAGGCCTTTGGTAAAAGGATCAGCGAGATTTTCTTCTGATCGTACATACTCCAAGGCTATCACACCATTCTTCAGTAACTGTTTTACTGAGCCATGTCTGATGCGTATATGTCTCTTCTTTCCATTGTAAGCACTTTGATGAGCAACTGCAATGGCTGCTTGTGAATCACAATGGATACACACAGGTGTGGCCTTACCTTGCCAAAGAGGCACATCTGCTAAGAGACTTCTCAACCACTCAGCTTCTTGTCCAGCCATCTCTAGTGCTATAAACTCAGACTCCATGGTGGAGCGTGCTATACAAGTCTGTTTAGAGGACTTCCACGATACAACACCTCCTCCTAAGGAGAAAACATAACCACTGGTGGAGTTAACTTCGTCATTGTCAGAGATCCAGTTTGCATCACAGAATCCCTCAAGAACTGCAGGGAAAGAGCTGTAATGCAATCCTAGGTCCATGGTACCTCGCAGGTACTTTAGAAGACGACGAAGTGCAACCCAGTGGTCATTACTCGGGTTATGAGTATAGCGACTAAGTCTACTGACGGCGTAGGCAATATCGGGTCGAGTGTAGTTCATTAAGAACATCACACTACCTATGATTTTGGCATATTCATTTTGGGATACAGCATCTCCAGAGTTTTTAGACAGATGAATACTAGAATCATAGGGAGTATTTACAGGGGTCACCTCAAAGGAGTCGAATTTCTTCAACATCCTTTCTACGTAATGAGACCGACTCAGGGAAATACCATTACTGCTCCTAATGATTTTTACCCCAAGAATTACATCTGCTTCTCCCATGTCTTTCATGTCAAACTTAGAAGACAAGAAGCGTTTGGTCTCATTTATGGTATGAAGAGAAGTGCCGAAGATGAGCATGTCATCTACATACAGGCAAATGATAGTACACTCTGATCCTCTTACTTTGGAGTAAACACATGAGTCAGAAGTGTTGACCACAAACCCATTGGAGATAAGGGTACTATCGAGTTTTTCATACCATTTTTTGGGTGCCTGTTTTAAGCCATACAAAGACTTCTTTAACTTGCACACCTTATCCCATTGACCAGGAACCACACACCCTTCAGGCTGGGCCATATAGATCTCTTCATCTAGGTCCCCATTCAGAAACGCAGTCTTAACATCCATCTGATGTATGACAAGTTTGTGAATGACCGCAAGAGCGATGAGGGTCCTAATGGTGGCGATTTTGGTCACAGGGGAATAAGTGTCGAAGTAATCAAGACCTTTCTTTTGGGTGAAACCCTTAATGACAAGCCTAGCTTTGAATTTTTCTATTGAGCCATCAGGTCTCAATTTTTTCTTAAAAATCCATTTGCTGTTTATGGGTTTGCTACCTTTGGGTAAGTCAGTTAATTCCCACGTATGATTACTTCTAATAGACTCAAGTTCGCTATTGATAGCTTCTTTCCAAAAACTAGCATCTACCGATCTCAAAGCATCGGTATAAGTTTTTGGGTCTTCCTCCAAGAGGAGACAGGAGACAACCTGTTCACTTATCAGGTCAAAGTGAAAACCTTCGGTTAAGAAGGCTGTGATAAAATCAGGTCCAAAACTGGTCTCGGTCCTATGCCTCTTACTCCTCCTAGGTTCTTCCTCAGGAATACTACTAGGCACGTAGGAGGTAGAGGGACCAGGGGTACTATCACATAAAGGAACATTAACCTCATCAGATAAGTTACTAGAAGACAAAGAAGCATCAACAGTATGCACAGTTTTCAAAGGGAAGATGTTTTCAAAGAACTCAGCATCTCTAGATTCAAAAACAGAGTTATCGTCTAATGATAGGAATCTATAGGCTGCACTATTCTGAGCATACCCTATGAATACAGAGTCTATTGTTTTAGGTCCAACAGTGACTGTTTTAAAATCGGGTAGTTTGACTTTAGCCAGACACCCCCACACTTTTAAAAATTTCAGGTTAGGTGGGAACCCTTTCCACATCTCATATGGGGTCTTATCTAGGGATTTATGGGGTACCCTATTAAGGACATAACATGCTGATAAAACAGCTTCCCCCCACATGTTGGTTGGTAAACCTGAACTAATTAACATGGCATTCATAGTCTCTTTAAGGGATCTATTTTTCCTCTCAGCTATGCCATTTTGTTGGGGTGTATAGGGGGCACTAAGTTCGTGGATTATCCCATTTATTTCACAAAACTCTTTAAGTGAATTAGAACTATATTCGCCTCCTCTATCTGACCTAAGTCTTTTGATTTTACAGTCTAGTTGGTTTTCTACTTCAGCTTTGTATTTTAAAAACGCGTTTTCCGCCTCGTCTTTAGTTTTAAGGAGATACACTTTAGTGAACCTAGAGTAGTCATCTACAAAGGTTATATAGTAAAGTTTGCCTCCTCTACTAGCGGAGTTTTTAAAGTCAGCTAAGTCAGAATGCACTAATTCTAGAAGTTTAGTCTTCCTCGTGGTCACAGGCTTAAAGGGTTTCTTCGCAAGTTTGGACTCTACACATATTTGACATTTGGAAAAGTCATCTATTTTATTTAGGGGTATTAGTCCAAGTTCTTTAAGCCTTTTAATAGAAGAGATATTAAGGTGACCTAGTCTAGCATGCCAAGTTTCAATAGATTCAACGACATAAGCAAAATCAGAGGCATTCTCATTCATTGGTACAGTATTCAAAACAAATAAACCATCAGCCATGTACCCTTTCCCCACAAACTCATCGTTTTTGGTAATAACCATTTTCCCCCCTTCAAATACAAGTTTGAGGCCTACTTTATTAAGAAGAGCTCCGGAAACTAGGTTCCTACGGAGACTGGGGACGAAGAGAACATCATTTAACTCTAAGATCTTACCAGAAGTGAGTTTGAGAGAAACCTGTCCTTTACCGAAGACCATGGCGGTTGAGGAGTCAGCCGTGTAGACAAATTCACCATTTGTTGCTTCTTCGAATTTCTTGAACATGGATCTCGTTGAGCAGAAGTGACGAGAAGCTCCAGTATCAAGGATCCACTCGGTTTTGTTCTCAATTAGGTTTACCTCGACCATTACTGCAGCGATAACCTCTTCAGTCTCGACCAGATTTGCGGCAGGTTTAGGACCTTGATCGGCTCTAAGTTTGCATTCGAAAGCCCTATGTCCTTCCTTCCCACAACAGTAGCAAGCTCCTTTGGGTTTCTGAATCTTACCAGAGGTTTTGAACCCACCACCTTTGGAGTTGCCGCGGTTCTTGTTCCCCCAGATTTGGATTTGTTGTGGCCTTGTTGTTTCCCCTTTCCTTTGAACCTGCCTTTGTTACCTTCACCAGAACTTTCAACAAGGTTAGCTTTGGAGGATTGAGTAGGAAAAGAGATAGACCTGTCTTTGAGTCGATTAGCCTCTTCCACTTGAATGTGGCTAATCAGCTCTTGTAATGTCATTTCCTTCTTCTTGTGCTTCAGTTGATTACGGTATTCGCTCCAGGAAGGTGGAAATTTTTCTAACAGGATATTGGCTTGGAGAACTTCGCACATTTTCATACCTTCAGCAATCACATCCGCGCAAAGGTTCTCATAGATATGGAGTTGTTCGGTCATAGGTTTTTGATCGTTGAGGCGAAAGTTGTACCAGGCCCCAGTGACATATTTCTTCTTACCCGAATCCTCAGCCCCATATTTTTTCTCAAGTGTCTCCCATATGATCTTTGCCGATTTTTCTTTGGCAAGAAGATCAAAGATAAGGTTTGACACGTTGTTCAACATCCATCCTCGAGCCATGGTGTTAGCTCGCTTATACTTGGCTTCCAGAGCAAGATGCCTAGTCTGTTCTTCCTCAGTGGGAACCCCATTGTCCACTAAAAGTGGAGGATCTTCGTATAAAACGAAGTCCAGTTCGTACTGTTCAAGACAGATAAGGATCTTTTGTGCCCAACGTTTGTAGTTGGAACCATTAAGAGATTCCACCTGATTCACGTTGGGAAAGGCTTTTGCATTCAATGATGAAGCAACCGCCGAGTTTGGAAAAGCCATTAAAAAAACGGTGATAAGAAGAAGAAACGGTTTTTAAAGAGATGAAAAGTAAAATCAATTTTAAATGTAAACGAACTATTACAAGAATTGAAATTACAATAGAAAATCAACTTACACGGAAACGAAACACTAATACACGGTAAAACAATAATCCTAGCGTTAAAAAAGATTTTCCGGCGTACCGGTATCTTCTAACGGAAAGACTACTACAACAGCTGTTTTTGTCACGGAGAGGAAGAGAGAAGTGTTTGTTTTCTTTTGTTGATTTCAAGTGAGGAGTGAGCACTATATATAGGGGAGGGGAAGTTCTGAAAAGCCTTGTCACTTGTAACGGACCAATCACGTCCTTGATTTCCTCCCGTAAATGATTGACTGTTTTTGATTTGATTTGATTCCAAGCGTTTCAGCTGACTTTTAATTCCCCATGTTTAGAATGAAAGTGTAACCGCTGGTTGACTTGTCTTCTAATCCACACGTTACGTTTTGATTGACGAGTTGACCAGCTAATGGAATAATCATCTTGATGGGAGCGTGATTGGAGGAACCTTGTCTTCCGTTTTTCTTTTGATAGCTTGCCAGCTTCACTATAAGAGCTGGACCCAAAACTTGTTCCATTTTTCATTTTTTGACTCCCCAAACTCCCCAAACTCCCCAAACTCCCCACGACCCACGCCGCCGCCGCCGCCGCCGCCGGTGCCGGGCCGGGCCGGGCGGGTGGTGGTGCGCGTGTGGCCTTCTCCATTGCTTTTCCATGTTCATGGTGTTGGGCTCTTTGGAAGCTAATGCCATCACATTTGTTAAAAAACCTTTTTTCCACTTCCTTTCTATCGATGTGGGAGAATCCCACTTTCACTTTAAATGGTCCAACATTCCAACTTCACATTGACCCTTGGCATATACTTGAAGAGCTTCCAATATAAATTTTTCTCTCGACCTAAAATGTTTAATAACAAGACCTTGGAAATCTTTTGGTGGTTCTCGCATATTACACACTGTTGTAAATACACTTATCAAAACGTAAGAAATCTTTGGCGAAAATAGATCAAATAGATCTATGGTTGAAAAACAAATCAAACCCAGAAAAATATAAATGCAGAAAGTAAAGAACACAAGGATATATCGTGGTTCAGCAATATGCCTACATCCACGTTGAAGCCACCCTCAGATGATGCTTCGCTTACTATATGAACACGGTTACAACTTCAGATTACAGGATTTACAAGAATAGAACACCACAAGAGTTTCAGCGTGAAACCCTAAGATCAATCGAGAACAGCTACTCAATCTACAAGTATTACACTTGATTACAACTATTCTAATTATCAATCTTTATAGATCAGATTGATAATATGTACAAAACCCTAAGAACCTATCTGAAGAACAAGAGAGAAGAGAGCGAAGAGTCAAAGTGAGAGAGTAGGTTCTGACCAAAGTCTGAAGACCGGAGCCTTTTATATGAGCCAATGAGGGTTTTAATCTGAGCCGTCCAAAGTGGTAAATGATCAACGCACGAGATTAGTTCTTATAAGTAAGTCGGTGTAACCATATAACCCGAGAATTGGCCCAACCCGGTGCTGAAGTGTAATGCCACCTAAGTTGCCAACTCAGCTTCTTTGACCACCATTTGACTTTACAAAAACATCAACAATCTCCACCTTAAAGTCAAACTCCTCAGCTCCTCTTCCTCCTTTATCATCATAAGTTATCCTCCTGTGTTCAAGTAAGCTTAGCATCATCTGGTTGCTCCAAATAATTAAACTCTGCAATAATTATTAAAACCACAAGTTAATAATTAATAATTAAAAAGTCAGAAAATAAAAGAGTTAGAGAATGTTCAGCAGCTTTAAGCAATGCTTAAATTTGCTAACTGTAACAATTTTTGTTCCCATATCTGCTGGATTTTCCTCTGTCTTTATTTTCAATAACTTTATTCCTTCAGTAACAAGCCAAGATCTGATAAAATGGAACTTCACATCTACATGTTTAGTTCTCTCATGGTATACAGGATTTTTACTTAATTGAATAGCACTTTGACTATCACTGTAAATAGTAGCAGTTGACTTGGTCAACTGTAATTCTTTAGTCAAACCTTGTAACCAAATAGCTTCTTTGAAACAATCACAAATAGCAACATATTCAGATTCAGTGGTTGATAAAGCCACTAAAGGCTGTAACTGAGATTTCCATGTAACACAATTATTCCCAAGTACAAAACAATAAGCAGTAGTAGATTTTCTACTATCTCTATCACCAGCATAATCAGCATCCACATATCCACATAACTCAAAAGGTACTTCAAACTTACCATACTGTAATCCAACATTCAGAGTACTACTAATGTAAGAAATTACCCATTTTAAAGCTGTCCAATGATCAGGACCAGGATTGGACATGAATCTGCTAAGTAATGATATTGAGTATGATAGGTCAGGCCTTGTACTTATCATTGCATACATAATAGAACCAATAACATTAGAGTAAGGTATATAGCTCATTTTGATTTTCTCAGACTCATTCTGAGGACATTGATTCTTACTCAAGATGAAGTGACCTGCTAATGGCATTTCTACCTTCTTACAATTCAGATTCCCAAATTTCTCAACCAATTTTATCAGATAAGGTTTTTGGTGTAACTTGAGGCTACATTTATTTCTATCTCTTTCTATGATCATGCCCAGAATTCTTTTAGCCTTACCTAAATCCTTCATTTCAAATTCAGAATTTAGATTTGCCTTTAAATCATTTATACTCTTGTAGAGGGTTTTGGATCCCTCTTTTCTCTATCTCTAGTTAGCTGATAGTTTGAGAGGCTTTGTTGAAGTGATTCTTGAAGAATCTCAGTTCCTGAGTGTGGCTCAGTATTACCTGGCTGCTCAGTTGGCTGAGTTTCAGAATTTCCTTCTTCTTCAACTGGATCAGAGTTAACCTCATCATTTCCAGCTTGTAAAGGCTCCACCTCAAACTCTGTTTTATCAGTATTACTATTCTCAGGTGTAGTATCTGTCTTATCTGAGTCAGTACCTGAAATCACAGAATCATTCTTGCAAGGAAAGTTAGATTCATCAAATATAACATCCCTACTAATAATGACTTTAATGCCCTTAGCACTTTTATCCCACAATCTATAACCTTTAGTACCATGCATAGTTTGATAACCCAAGAAAACACATTTAAGAGATCTAGGGTCTAATTTTCCTTCCCTATTATGAGCATATGCAGCACAACCAAAAATGCGCAAGTTAGACAAATCAGGTTTCTTTTTATTCCACAATTCCATGGGACATTTCATGTTAAGGGACCTGTTGGGACTTCTATTTATCAAATAGGTAGCAGTATATAATGCTTCACCCCAAAAAGATTTAGGCATACCAGATGTGAATAAGAGGCATCTAACTTTTTCTAATAAAGTTCTATTCATTCTTTCAGCTACACCATTTTGTTGTGGTGTTTTTATAACAGTTCTATGTCTTAAAATGCCTCGCAATTTACAAAAATTATCAAATTCTTCATTGCAAAATTCAAGTCCATTATCAGTTCTTAATGTTTTAACATGCTTTCCAGTTTGATTTTCATACAAAGTAAGCCAGTCTTTTATTGTTTCAAAAGTATCACTTTTATTTTTCAACAAGAAAGTCCAAACACGCCTAGAATAATCATCTACAAGGGACAAGAAGTATTTCCTACCCCCATGTGTTTCATACTTATCAGGACCCCACAAATCAGCATGTATATATTCAAGTATAGATTTAGACATATGAATTCCCACATTGAATTTCATTCTATGTTGCTTAGCTAACACACAAGGCTCGCAAAAGGAAAGATCAGAGATAGTATCCTTACCAAACATTCCATCCTTACTCAGCACATTTAAGCCTAATTGGCTCATATGGCCAAGCCTTAAGTGCCACTTAACAGTAGCTGCATTATCAGTGTTAGTACTAACAGCATTCATATCATTTTCAATACACATACCATCAAGAATATATAGACCAGACATTTTCTTACCACATAGAACCATTTTATCATTTTTAAACACATTTATAACACCATTTGAAACTTTATAAACACAACCTAAGTCATCTAAAACACCTAAAGATATAAGGTTTCTTATCAGATCAGGAATCCATCTAACATCAGTAAGGGTCACATTTTTGCCATTATTAAGTCTCAAATTTATTTTACCAATACCAGCTACCTGACATGTATTATTGTTACCCATATACACAGTTTCAGCATTTGTTTCAATCAAATCAACAAACCAATTCTTATTGGGACTCATTGGTGGTCCTTTGTGTGTTCTAAATAATTGCAAATAATAATCGAACCACAACCGCAAGTGTACGGTTGTCCCAAGTAGTAATTCTGATAATCAGATTCGTTCCAAGGACGGATGGTTGATCACAATGTTTATGCAAATAGCGATTGATGCACTTATGAAAATGAAAGAGGATAAATTGTTTGTTTTGGTTTTGTTTAGTATAGCTAATGAATGAAAGACAAATATTAAAATGCAAATAAAAGCTAAGACGCAAGTAGAATGGTTTAAAACGCAATATGAGATGTAGTACTTGAGAACGCAAGGATCCTCCTAATTTTACTTTCTAACTTATGTTGTTTAAGGGCTAAATTGGTCAATTACAATGGTCGGGATTCTAAATTCCTTATACCCCCGTCAGGGTGGACTATAAGGCGATCCTAAAGTGTCACTAGTCCCGTCAGGGTAAATATGATCCACCGTTGGATGATTAAGATTTATTACCACATTGGCCCTAGGATTAACTAAGTTCGTCAGAATCAATAGTTTTTATCCTAGATTGAACAATTATTTCTGTACCTAAACCCCCCGTCAGGATGATCCATACGCCACATATATGGAATAGCTTAGATACTAATACCTAATTTTAGTTCGCGACTCTAAAATCAGTAAACATTCACAAATTGTCGAAAAGAGTAAAAGACATAATTTAGTTTAATTCAATAAAAACCCAAATTCAACATTCGTTATAATAATAAAATCAAGATTCACCCATTGTTTTGTTCTCAAGCACTAATGGAAATTTAGCTCATATTAAAATTAAAAACAAAGTAAAAAGAAATGGAATTCATATTCGTTACAGAATTAAAATATAAGAAAAACCTAATTTTCGGAATCAGAATGACTACGAACGGAGCTATAGACCCACTCCAGCTCTTGTAGCTTCTCCTTTCTTCCTGCTGTAGCTTCTCTGGTGTTTTTAATCTTGTGGAAAGTGAATTGTGTGAAAAATAGAAGTCCAGAACTCCTTTTATAATAAGAAAAACGGATTAGGGCTTGGACCAGAAATTAAAAGCCTAATTAAATGTCCAAGCCCACTCTTTAAGCCCAAAATCCCGTAACTGATGACAGGCCTCCACTAAAACTGCTTTTCCCGATGCGTTACAACTCCGATTGACCTCATTCCAGTTGCTAAAGTTCCGTAACTCGATAAGGAATGATTTCTCTTCAAAGGTCAGCGGCTAAATCATCGCTTAAGCACCTCGAAATCAGCAATCTATGGCCTGGAAAGTGGATTTTCAGCTCTAAAAATAATATCTTCGGGATTTGTCTTCAAGTCTTGACTCTAATTCACGATCTTTGACTTTCTCCTCGGATTCCTCTCCTAGCTAACATCTAAAACCTGTAAACTTTACACTAAAAATACCAATATTACGCGCAAAAGTTTAATAAATTAAAAATGCTAGAAATAAAAAGGTAATTCCGGATTATTGCAAATTTAGTCCAAAAGTCTATCATATTAATCAAATAAACACCAAAAAATGATGTCTCCCAAGGGTCTAAAATAAGAACAATTAGGGAGACATCAAGACCCCCAACTCAAACCTTTGTCGTCCCGACAAAGTAAAACAAAACAAAGGGGTATAAGTAAACGTATAAACACATAGAAGCTAGCAAATAAACCCTAAAGCAATTCTCAAAATAAATCTCATATAGCAAACTCTAGAAACTAATATACACATACACTAATCATGCAACATCAAACATAAATAATCTCAATCATAAAATTAAAGTCGCAATGCTTGAAGGTTACACTTGTACTCATCTCTGTATGATGGCTATAGGGTGGTCATTAATCCTAACTCGCTTTGAACGCTCCACCTAGTGTATTCCCTATCAACAGAATTATAAATTCACTACGCACTTAGGAATCACGAGGTCTTTACGGTTATAATATTGGCTTAAGGACGGGTGTGGATGTATATTTGGTAAATTTGAAGTGAGCTTTTGGCTCTCTCCTCACTTACCATCAACATTGTCCTCGAGCTTGAGTTAACGCTCAAAAAGATGTTCTCACTCACCCATTACGCAACAATTTAGCGTCCCATGTCTACCCACTATAAACAAGATGATTTTAGAAAAATTCCACTTTGCCGGATGTTATATTCATTCATATTTTTCTTTTTATTTTCTTTTCTCTTTTTCTTCTTTTTCTTCTTTTTGTTTTTTTTTTTTGTACAGAAGCAAACCGGGTACCCGGTTTTGATGAATCCGGGTTCCCGGATCCTACTGTATGAATTTTCAAATTTCTTCATTTTTTTCTTTCTTTTTCATGTTTCTTTATTCCCGGCAAAGGGTTACAAGTATATATCATCTGCAATTGTGTTACAATACAAAACACATCGATCCCTACCCATTTAATTCCCCATATGTGGTCCCACCACCCCAAACTCAAGCTCGAGACATGTCTCAGGATTGTGATTCAAGTGCGGGTCATATGGTCATGCCTAATAATCTAAGGGATAATGGCTTATATCGTGGCTACAAAGAAAAGGCTACAGGCTCAAAGTGGGCTAAGACGGATAATAATTAATACAAGGGATAGAAGGCTAAAAAGGCACAAATGGCTAATAAAGAACTGCCCCTATCATTTTCCTAAGTACATAGCTTGTCTTTAGTTCATATCTAGGTGGGTTCTCTACTAATTAGGATTTCACGTTCTACACACCAAACATATTCCTTGAGTACAAGCTTACTTCATTTGCATTGTTAATTAATTTTTCCTATCAATTACCTATGTTCGCATGCAATTGTAAGTGCGTTTTATATCAATCCCTAAAGTCCACTATTTACTATCATAGATTTATCAAAAGTATGCTTAAAGGGATATTTAAAAATTTCTATAGTCAAACGCAACTCCGAAAATTCTTTTATTGAAAGCAAATAAAGCAAATAACACATAAAAACTGGGATGAGGCAACGAACCCCACCCCAAACTCAAAAATGAGTCGTGTCCCCACGACTCGAAAAGACTCAATAAAGCATTTAAACTAGTATACACTAAGAGGAAAGTTTAGAAAACGTATCTTAACCAGCGCGAGGCTGGTTATCGGTGTTGCGTACTGGACCTTTATCTCGCGTAACAGCATCATAAATCGCGTTTTGAAGTGTATTTACGCCTAGGATTAAATTTCGAAGCAGGTCCAATTCTTTTGTAACGTTTCCCAAGGTAGCAATCATCCTCTCCTGATTCTCTTCCAACACCTGAATCTTCGCTTCCAACTCAGGTACAGTTTTCGCTTTCTTTGATTGAGGAGTTCTTGGACTTCTTGTAGCTCGTGTTGCTTCTTCATGGATGTTCTTGATTGTGCTCAAAGCTATACTCACACCAACTAAAACAGTATCAATATCTGCGTCCTTACGCGGAATCTTTGCGTCTAAACACAACTGAGTAATAGTACAAGGAAACTTCAGATTTTGTTGTTTCATTGGTGATTTCGCGAACTCCATGATTGTATCATAAATGATCTTAGCAACATCAAATGGTTTCTCCTCCATAATACACTTAATAACAAATATGTGCTCTTTCTTCAACTCGGAAGTGTGTTTAATACCAAAGAAAGTGGGTATTATGAAACGAGACCAAACCTTCGCACGAGGTGTCAAACTACTGCTGTAAAACTGTCCAGGATATCTTTCACCTTCAGGAATTGGGCTAGTTCCATTAATAAGCACGGTCCCCCAAAGGGATTCAAAATCAAACGAAGGGTCATTAAGAGTTTCTTGGAAGGGGCATGTTCCAGAAAAGTTGGGTAGTTTCAATGATTTCCGAATACGTTCAATAGAGAAAGGAACTACCTTTTTGCGGATATCAATGGCATCATGTGAGGTAGCTAAACCTTCGTAAAATTCTCGCACAAAAGTAGGAATGAACTCAAGCTTCCTTTCTTGTAACTCTTTCCAACCAAACTTAGCACATGTCACAGCATATTCCTTGTAATCACTACTCATAATACCCTTAGGAAAATTCGTCTCCTCACCAAATTTCAAAAATTCAATTCTTTCACGAACCTGAGTATTCCAACAAGTGTAAACCCTCTTAGGCTTGTGGGCCCACATCTTCATACGCGGAGGTTTTTGAACGGGTGCTTTCGGAATCTCTTGTTCATTTTCCTTCTCAATGTTCTTCGCAATTTCCTCTTCTGGTTCCTTCTCACTTTCAATCTCATCAATCAATCTTCTCTTTAGACCTGTGATTTCTTTTCTGTTAGAACCAAGCTTAACTTCGTCAATTTTTCGTTTAGGATGCGAATCAGGAATCTCAATAGCTTGATCTTGTGAACCACCAATGGTGGTCTTTCTTCTAGGAGCAGTTCTTCGGAAATCACCGGTTCTGTTAGTCATCTCTTTTCACCCCAAACTCAAAACTTCAAATAATGAAAAACTTAGGGAAAAGTTTAGAATTTTGATGTTTTGAGGTTGAAGAATTTAAGAACTAGGTGAAATATGAGATGGGTCTTGGTTAATTTGTATGGGAGAAGAAAGAATTGGGTTTAATTTAAGGAATTGGGTGAAGAAGAATCTTGGGAAAACTAAGGATTTGATGTTATTTTGGAGAGGAGGTGAGTTGATCTTATGTTTTTGTGGTGAAAGAGGGTAGGATTTGATGATATATAGTGTTTTGGTAGATGAATTTCGTAGGTGGGGAGGCTATTGGTGCGTTTTAGGTAAAAACTTGCAAAAGAGGCTAAGAAAACTAGGTTAAAATACCCAAAACCGCCTCTCACAGCTTTCAAACCGGGTTCCCGGATTTGGAAAACCGGGTCCCCGGTTCCGCGTCGCTGTGACGGCGCGAAAAAATAATTGTGGCCTTTTTTTTTTTTTTTTTTTTTTTTTTTTTTTTTTTTTTTTGAAAACGCACCAAAACGCTGGACCCCAAGACGCTGGGTCAGGGATTTTGCTCGCCGAAACCGGGTACCCGGTTCTGTGGAATGCGGGTTCCCGGATTTTCTCGATGGCGCGAATGAAAACGCGCCAAAACGCAGCACCCTGAAACGCTGGACCAGAAAATTTTCACCAACAGCTGCTCCGAAACCGGGTACCCGGTTCTGCCAAATGCGGGTACCCGGATTTGTGTCGATGGCGCGAATCAAAACGCACGAAAACGCAAGCCACCAAGACGCTGGGTCAGGGAATTTCAGAAATCACAGCACCAAAACCGGGTACCCGGTTTCGCCAAATGCGGGTACCCGGATTTCTCCTGGACATCCAACCTCTTTTTCTTCTGTTTTCGCCAAATCGACCCCAAACTCAAGTCCTTTTTACCCCTGAAATTATCAAAAACAACTACCCTTCCTCATTTCTTAATAAAAACAATAAAATTACGAAAATCAAACTAATCTAAATTGCAAAAAAGTAAAAACTCAGCTAATATACAAGTAATTGGCTTTTGTTTAACGTCGTTAAGCTCGACGGTTTACCTCACGCTTCTAAGGAGTCTCGCGGAGGTACATGACCTCCCCGGGATGTGGATCTTCCGCGCGATTGGTATCTTCACCTCCATGGTATATCTTTAGTCTGTGACCGTTAACCATAAAGGTACGGTTCTCTAGCGGATGTTCTATTTCTATCGCCCCATGAGGTGTAACTTTGGTCACAATGTATGGACCTGACCACTTAGATCTTAACTTACCCGGAAAATTGCTGAACTTTGAATTATACTTTAATACTTTTTGCCCCACTTCAAAGTTCTTTGGACGAATTCGGTTGTCATGCCATTTCTTTGTATTTTCTTTGTAAAGTTTAGCATTTTCATAAGCATGCAATCGGAATTCGTCAAGTTCATTAAGCTTCATCATACGATTCTTTCCGGCTAAGATAGGATCTAAGTTCAACTGCGCAATCGCCCAATAGGCACCCATTTCAAGCTCTAAAGGTAAGTGACAAGCCTTACCATACACCATACGATAGGGAGATGCACCAACTGGAGTCTTAAACGCAGTACGATAGGCCCACAATGCATCATCTAACTTCATTGACCAATCTTTTCTTGTAGGACCAACGGTTTTCTCTAGGATTGACTTGACTTCACGGTTCGAAACTTCAGCTTGACCATTGGATTGTGGATGGTATGCAGTAGATACACGGTGTCTAACTCCATATTTCTCTAGAACGGTCTTCAGATATTTATTAACGAAATGAGATCCTCCATCGCTAATAATCACTCTAGGTGTGCCATGTCTAGTGAAAATATGTGATTTCAAGAACTTGATCACCACTCGTGAATCATTGGTAGGTAAAGCCACCGCTTCTACCCACTTAGATACATAATCAACAGCTAATAAGATAAAGAGGTTACCATTTGAAGGGACGAAAGGACCCATAAAGTCTATGCCCCAAACATCGTATATCTCAACCTCTAACACATTATTACGTGGCATCTCATCCCTCTTAGATATGTTTCCGGTAAACTGGCATCTCGTACATTTCTTAACATATTCATGACAATCTTTTATAAGAGAAGGCCAGTAAAAACCTGATTGAAACACTTTTGCAGCAATTCTGTCTCCTTTGAAATGTCCTCCATATAATGAATCGTGGCATCCAGCTATAATGGCTTGAGTCTCTTCCCTTGCTACACATCTTCGTATCATTTGGTCAGCACAAACTTTATAGAGGAACGGATCCTCCCAAAAGAACTGTCTAGCACGATGAGCTAACCTCTTTCTTTCTTGATAAGTAGAGCCTTCAGGAAAAACACCACTCACCACTAAATTTGCAATATCTGCATACCACGGAGCCTCATAATCTCGAACAACGAATAGACTCTCATCAGGAAACTCTTCTCTAACTGCTTCAGTACCACTATTCATCTCTGAACCCTCTAAGCGCGATAGATGATCTGCAACCTGATTCTCACAACCCTTTCTATCTTTGATCTCTAAATCGAACTCTTGAAGCAATAACACCCATCTGATTAACCTTGGTTTTGCATCTTTCTTCTCCATGAGAAATCTGATCGCGGAATGATCTGTATAAACAATAACTTTCGCTCCAAGAAGATAAGAGCGAAATTTATCAAACGAATAGACAACTGCTAGCAACTCCTTTTCTGTAACTGTGTAATTAATCTGAGCACCACTAAAAGTTTTACTAGCATAGTAAATCGAATGAAAAACCTTCTCTTTCCTCTGTCCTAATACAGCTCCCATACACAAATCACTCGCATCACACATAACTTCAAACGGTAAATTCCAATCTGGAGGTAACACTATAGGAGCAGAAATAAGCTTTTCTTTGATTGCTGTGAAGGCCGCTAAACAAGCTTCATCAAAAAGGAATTTGCAATCCTTTTCGAGTAAGTTGCATAACGGTTTAGCAATCTTAGAAAAATCTTTAATAAAACGCCTATAAAAGCCAGCATGGCCAAGAAAACTCCTTACCCCTTTAACAGAAATGGGAGGGGGAAGAGTTTTAATTACCTCTATCTTTGCTCTATCAACCTCTAAACCAACACTCGAAACTTTGTGACCCAGAACAATACCTTCGCGAACCATGAAGTGACACTTCTCCCAGTTGAGCACCAAATCTGTTTCCTTGCATCTCACTAACACTTTCTCCAAGTTATCCAAACATATATCAAAATCATCACCAAACACGGAGAAATCATCCATGAACACTTCAAGGAAATTATCTATCATGTCCCAGAAGATGGCCATCATACACCTTTGAAAAGTAGCGGGAGCGTTACACAACCCAAATGGCATTCTGCGATATGCAAAAGTACCAAATGGGCATGTAAAGGTAGTCTTATGTTGATCTTCTGGAGCCACGTAAATCTGATTGTACCCGGAGTACCCATCCAAGAAGCAATAGTACTCTCTTCCGGCTAATTTGTCTAACATCTGATCAATGAAGGGCAAAGGGAAATGATCTTTTCTGGTGGCCTTGTTCAGTTTTCTGTAATCCATGCAAACTCTCCATCCAACTACCGTTCTTGAAGGAATCGCCTCATTTTTATCGTTAAGAACTGTTGTAATTCCTCCTTTCTTCGGTACACACTGAACTGGACTCACCCATTCACTACTCGAAATGGGATAAATAATCCCCGCATCTAAAAGCTTAATCACCTCCTTCTTCACCACATCCTTCATGGCTGGCATTAATCTTCTCTGACCTTCAACTGAGCGTGCATTAACATCTTCTAGTATGATTTTGTGTTGACAATAGGATGGACTAATGCCTTTGATATCAGCAATTGTCCAACCTATTGCTTCTTTGTTGGCTCTTAACACACGCAACAGTTTATCTTCTTGAGGACCTGTTAAATTAGCTGAAACAATAACAGGTAGAGTTTCATTAGTACCCAAATAAGCATACCTCAAGTGTGCTGGCAATGGTTTTTCTTCCAACTCCGGAGGAGATTCAATTGAAGGCTTCTTTTTAGGAATAATCTCCCCCGGTTCTCTCACAGGTTCATAGGCAAGACGCCTATACTTTGGATTTTCAGAATTGAGAGCTGCCACTGTTTCTATAAGCTCCTCCATCATCTCAGGTGAATCTAATGTCAAAGCAGCCTGCAAGATATCATCAAAATTTAAGCAATTAAATACCTCTTGCGATGCTTGCTCTACTACATCCATTCTGAAGCAATCTTCCTGAGAATCTGGGAATTTCATAGCTCGAAACACATTGAATTTCACTTCCTCATCTTGTATCCTCATTGTCAATTCGCCATTCTCTACATCGATCAATGTCCTCCCTGTAGCTAGGAAGGGTCTACCCAAAATAATGGGGACATTTCTATCTGCATTGTATTCAAGAATTACGAAATCAACAGGAAATATAAGTGTACCTGCCTTAACAAGGACATCCTCAATACGGCCTTCAGGATGAGCAAGGGACCTGTCCGCCATTTGCAAGACCATAGAGGTAGGTCTTGCGTTTCCAATTTTAAGCTTATCAAAGACTGACTTGGGCATCAAGTTGATGCTTGCCCCCAAATCGCATAGTGCCTTTCCCTTCCATTCTTCTCCAATTGATATGGGAATCGTGAAACTCCCCGGATCAACTAACTTCGGAGGTAATTTACTCTGACAAATCGCACTACACTCTTCAGGAAGGCCAATCATCTCATTATCACAGTAGGGCCTTTTGTTAGTGAGGGCCCTCTTTAAAAACTTCGTATACTTAGGAATATCTCGAATCGCCTCAAGTAACGGAATATTAATACTTAGACCCCTTACCCTATTAAAGAATTTCTGAAAATCACCCAAGTCACCCTTTTTCTGAACTCGTGATGGAAACGGTAGTGGAGGGCGATTGCTCACAATTTCATCTCTCTTTTTCGGGATTTCTCTTGGTCTTTCTATTTCTTCAACCTCACTATCTTTCTCATTCTCTTTCTCTTTCTCACCCACTTCCTTTTCTTTTCTTGGAACTTCTTTCTCTTTCATAACGGGAAAAGGAGGTGGAAGGAGGTTCTTACCACTTCTTAATGTAACAGCCTTGCAATCTTCACGTTGTGTTGGATTTTCTGTATCGCTTGGAAGTTGTCCTTGTGGACGTTGATTGAGCTGTTTACTGATTTGACTCAACTGATTCTGGAACATCTTCATATTTGCTTCAGCTGCATTTTGTCTTTCTATTGCAGCGTTCTGACGTTCTATTGCTGCGTTCTGACGTTCCATCGCTTGTGCTTGTAGAGCAATCAAATTTTCAACAGTTTTCTGAAGGGTGAGTACCCCTTCTTGTGGATGTGCAGGTAAAGCTTTCTGGTTTAGCGTTTCATCGTAAGTATTCAGAGGAGCTTGTCTTGGTACATAAGTATTCTGATTCTGTCCTCCTTGATAATTGTTTTGTGGTCTAGGATTATAGTTATTACCTTGGGGACGCGGCTGATACGCATATGTAGGATTGGCTGCCCCATTAGGATTCGAATATTGAAACCCAGGATGGTTTCTGTTAGGTTGATATCCATTACCACTCGAATTAAAATTACCTCTGTTGGACATAAACATCACTGATTCTTGATTATTCGGACAATTCTCTTCATCATGATCATCAACTCTACAAATTGAACACATATAAACCTCTTGTGCAGCTTGCACAGCTACTTTCTTACCCGAAAATCCTTCTTTTACAGCTAAAGTAAGCTGCTTCAATTGTTGTTCCAAAGTGTTTTGAATCTTCGTTTCAAAGGTAGCAAATTTCTCTTCTATGTCAACATTATTCACTCCCTTAACTGGTGTTCTCACTGATTTCCAACCAACTTCGTTCTTAACTGTTCGTTCTAAAATAATTTTGGCATGAGCTGGTTGAACTTGAAGGAACCCTGCACCACATAACGTATCTAACTTTTCTCTCGAAGTTCCATCAAGGCCTCTATAAAAAATCTTTAACTGCTGTAATTCTGAAAAACCATGATTTGGAACTCTACGCAAACACATCTGAAATCTAGTCCAACTCTTACCCACAGTCTCATCGTATTATTGACGAAAATTAGTCAACTCCAATTCAGCATCTAACCTCATATTGCTCGGATAATACCTGTCGAAAAATGCGGCTTCTAATTGATCCCAATTAGTAATCTTCGTAGGATCTTGCGTATCGTGCCATTCACTTGCTCCCTCAGTAACAAAGAACTTAAAAGCAGCAAAATACATCTGTTCTCTCGAAACACCTTGTGTGATATAAGAATCACATATCTGTTTGAATTTCTGTACTGCCCTAAGAGGATCTTCTGATGGTCTACCACGAAAATTACCAAAATTCTGGAACTGAGCTAACATACCCGAATCTGGACGGAAACGCGTAACATTAATATCTGGAGCACCTACTCCTATAGCTGGAGCACGGAATGGAACTTCTGGAGGACCATTAGTAAACCACGGATCATGATTCATCACTATCTGGACTGGAGGATTAGGATTTTGTGGTTGAACTTGTGGAATAACGCCTGGAGCTAAAGGTTGGCCATTTGCATCTAACTGGCCTTGTCCATTCTGTTGACCTTGAATAATGATATTCTCCATTCTGTTACTTAATTCTTCTACTTCTAAAGCTTCTCGTTCTCTTCTTCTTCTGTTCGCAAGTCTGATCAACGATTCTGGATTACTAAGGATCGGAGGTGTTGGCTCTAGATCCTTGAATAGCCTTCTTCGCATACACCAAACCTAAAAACCTGAAAAAGCTAACAAACAAAAAGCGTAAAACTGATAAAATAAAATAAGTGCACTTATCACTAAAGGATAAACACCGTGGTCACACGCTACCGTCCCCGGCAGCGGCGCCAAAAACTTGGTGGTCCTTTGTGTGTTCTAAATAATTGCAAATAATAATCGAACCACAACCGCAAGTGTACGGTTGTCCCAAGTAGTAATTCTGATAATCAGATTCGTTCCAAGGACGGATGGTTGATCACAATGTTTATGCAAATAGCGATTGATGCACTTATGAAAATGAAAGAGGATAAATTGTTTGTTTTGGTTTTGTTTAGTATAGCTAATGAATGAAAGACAAATATTAAAATGCAAATAAAAGCTAAGACGCAAGTAGAATGGTTTAAAACGCAATATGAGATGTAGTACTTGAGAACGCAAGGATCCTCCTAATTTTACTTTCTAACTTATGTTGTTTAAGGGCTAAATTGGTCAATTACAATGGTCGGGATTCTAAATTCCTTATACCCCCGTCAGGGTGGACTATAAGGCGATCCTAAAGTGTCACTAGTCCCGTCAGGGTAAATATGATCCACCGTTGGATGATTAAGATTTATTACCACATTGGCCCTAGGATTAACTAAGTTCGTCAGAATCAATAGTTTTTATCCTAGATTGAACAATTATTTCTGTACCTAAACCCCCCGTCAGGATGATCCATACGCCACATATATGGAATAGCTTAGATACTAATACCTAATTTTAGTTCGCGACTCTAAAATCAGTAAACATTCACAAATTGTCGAAAAGAGTAAAAGACATAATTTAGTTTAATTCAATAAAAACCCAAATTCAACATTCGTTATAATAATAAAATCAAGATTCACCCATTGTTTTGTTCTCAAGCACTAATGGAAATTTAGCTCATATTAAAATTAAAAACAAAGTAAAAAGAAATGGAATTCATATTCGTTACAGAATTAAAATATAAGAAAAACCTAATTTTCGGAATCAGAATGACTACGAACGGAGCTATAGACCCACTCCAGCTCTTGTAGCTTCTCCTTTCTTCCTGCTGTAGCTTCTCTGGTGTTTTTAATCTTGTGGAAAGTGAATTGTGTGAAAAATAGAAGTCCAGACCTCCTTTTATAATAAGAAAAACGGATTAGGGCTTGGACCAGAAATTAAAAGCCTAATTAAATGTCCAAGCCCACTCTTTAAGCCCAAAATCCCGTAACTGATGACAGGCCTCCACTAAAACTGCTTTTCCCGATGCGTTACAACTCCGATTGACCTCATTCCAGTTGCTAAAGTTCCGTAACTCGATAAGGAATGATTTCTCTTCAAAGGTCAGCGGCTAAATCATCGCTTAAGCACCTCGAAATCAGCAATCTATGGCCTGGAAAGTGGATTTTCAGCTCTAAAAATAATATCTTCGGGATTTGTCTTCAAGTCTTGACTCTAATTCACGATCTTTGACTTTCTCCTCGGATTCCTCTCCTAGCTAACATCTAAAACCTGTAAACTTTACACTAAAAATACCAATATTACGCGCAAAAGTTTAATAAATTAAAAATGTTAGAAATAAAAAGGTAATTCCGGATTATTGCAAATTTAGTCCAAAAGTCTATCATATTAATCAAATAAACACCAAAAAATGATGTCTCCCAAGGGTCTAAAATAAGAACAATTAGGGAGACATCACTCATGTGAAAGGTACAACCAGAATCTAAAATCCAATTAGACTTACAGGCAATATCTGAAACATTTAGGACCTCACAAGTATCATCAATCTTATGGGGCATACATGCAATATTGGTTTCAATGTTATTGTTGTTATTTTTGTTCTTAAGCGCATAACAATTTTTCTTAATATGGCCAGGTTTTCCACAATGATAACATTTTCGAGTTTCCTTATTCTTATTTCCTTTATTCTTTTTCTTATACTTATTGTTCTTAGCATGCTCAAGGTTTTCAGTCTTATGATTAACAAACAAATTATTTCCAACACGTTTGCTATTTTTCAATTCAAGTTCCCTAGTTTTCAGTGAGGCAACAATTTGATCAAAAGAAGGAATTACAGTAGAATATTGAAACGCATCTTTAACAACTTGATAAGAGTCAGGAATAGCATTCAAAAGGATCATGCATTTAGAAGTATCATCTAAAGCCATATCAGTATCTTTAAGAACAAGGTTTAATTTTAAAAACTCATCAACATTTTCATCAATTGTTTTAGAAGAATCCATCTTATACGAAAACAGATTTCCTTTCAAGAAAGCCAAGTTGGGAGCAGATTTAGAAGAATAGAGAGATTCAAGCTTACCCCATAGGTCAAGTGCAGTATCTGCTCCATCCACTTTTCGTATCACATTATCAGAAAGATTTAAGAACAGGAGATTATAAGCTTCTTCTCGAATTTCATTTGTTCTTTTCAAGGATTCTTCGGACCATTTTTCAAGATCAGGCTCAAGAGCGTTTATGACCTTGTTATGTGAAAGCAACACTCGCATTTTCTTTTTCCATACACTGAAATCACCTTTACCATCGAACACAGAAATTTCAAGCCGCGTTGTTGCCATTTCTTAAACTCACTGTATATAAGAAACAAAGAGAAACAACACATGCAACACACTATTAGGGTTAATTAAATCGGAAAAACCCAAGAAAATATTATTCAAGGATTTTAAGTTTTCGGAAACCCTAAAAGATATTAGATCTGTGAGTTACAATACAAGATAATGAGATTGTATTGTTGAGAAAAGATTTTCAGAAATTTTTAACACGCCAAAACACAGATCTGTTAAGATTAGTAACAAATCCTTTCTTAAAAAAACGTTTTTAAAGACCGATTAAGCAAAGCTCTGATACCACTGTTGTAAATACACTTATCAAAACGTAAGAAATCTTTGGCGAAAATAGATCAAATAGATCTATGGTTGAAAAACAAATCAAACCCAGAAAAATATAAATGCAGAAAGTAAAGAACACAAGGATATATCGTGGTTCAGCAATATGCCTACATCCACGTTGAAGCCACCCTCAGATGATGCTTCGCTTACTATATGAACACGGTTACAACTTCAGATTACAGGATTTACAAGAATAGAACACCACAAGAGTTTCAGCGTGAAACCCTAAGATCAATCGAGAACAGCTACTCAATCTACAAGTATTACACTTGATTACAACTATTCTAATTATCAATCTTTATAGATCAGATTGATAATATGTACAAAACCCTAAGAACCTATCTGAAGAACAAGAGAGAGAAGAGAGCGAAGAGTCAAAGTGAGAGAGTAGGTTCTGACCAAAGTCTGAAGACCCGAGCCTTTTATATGAGCCAATGAGGGTTTTAATCTGAGCCGTCCAAAGTGGTAAATGATCAACGCACGAGATTAGTTCTTATAAGTAAGTCGGTGTAACCATATAACCCGAGAATTGGCCCAACCCGGTGCTGAAGTGTAATGCCACCTAAGTTGCCAACTCAGCTTCTTTGACCACCATTTGACTTTACAAAAACATCAACACACACCATTGTCTGAAGAGAATTTATAAAGATATTCCAGTTATACTCATTGGATTCTTTCTTCCAAAACTGTGGCAAGGCAGGTCTATCAACAAATCTCTCAGCAGGTTGGAGAAACATAGGATTATCGTTTAGAAGATCTTTTTGAATGTCGATCAAAACCTGAAGAATTGTAGATTCTTTCGGATTCCATTTGTGTGAAAATACAGTACCCCAAGTGTTGATGAGACTCAAGCAAACCTTACCATCTTCTTTAATATCGTAATTTATTTCAGGATCTATGTGAAGGTCGGGTCTTATAGGCAAGTCCTGAGAATGATAGCATACTTGTGGTGGCTGTTTTGGGAAACCCATAGGTAAAAGAATGTCGAAGAAGAAGAGACCATCATGATAAGGTGTTCCTGGTTTACCTACAATTGCAGCTCGTAGTAAGTCAATTCTTGTTTTATAAACTCGAACGTAAATTGTATCTGGAAGATTGTCTCTGAGTATCTTCCATTGATTCTTGATTTTTTTGTAAAGAGTACGATTTTTATTGGTTAAGCGATGTGAATCCTCTCTGTGCTGACTGTACGTGAGATATTTATGATCGGTTACAACATCAAGTACAACTCGAAAATTCTCAAACCCATCAGCGTCGTTATCTGAACCAAGAAAGATATAATTTCTGGAATGATTTAATCGAGATGGAAAGAAAGAAAGAAAGAAATAAACAAAGAATTTGATACCTGTAAATGCAGCCATATTTCTATTGTCTTTGGTTCCTGAAGTTGAAGCCATGGTTGTTTTATGTCCTTGAAGCTAATCAAGACCTTTTTAAATGGAGAATTATCTAACAACTACTAATTTCTCTGATGTTTCTTGCTATATAATTAATCACGTCTCTCATGAAATGATATATAGAATAACTGCTTTAATAAAACTCAATGCTCTCTGTGGTTTAAGTAGATATATTAGAAGAGCATCACGATCAGAGAAACTACTCTACTCTTTTAGTTGTCACCTTTCAATCCGCTCATTAGCTATATTTTTTCTTTTTTGCGTTTAAATATAGGATTAATGTCTAAAAGAACACCTCAAAGTTAGAATTAATTTTTTTCTCACCCTAATTATTATTTTTTTCCCATAAAAGGTCACATACATTTTGTTTTTTGCGTCTTTTGCCCAAAAAAAGAGTAATTTGAGTTATGAAAAACTTTCTATAATTCAAATTTTGAGTTATGAGAAGTTTTCTAGAACTCAGATTTTGAGTTTTAGGAAATTTCTCATAACTCACTCTTCTTTTAAAAAACAGTGCCTTTTATGGACAAAGATGTAAGTTGACAGGTGTCTATTCGGCATTAACCCTTTAATATATACATATATATATATATATATATATATATATATATATATATATATATATATATATATATATATATATTGAGTAGATAAAAGTAAGAGAAAATGTCTATTTAAATCAAAATTAGGAAAGTTTATGTCCAAAAATTGACATATTATTATTTCTTCCCAATTAGATTATACAGTTTTTCCATTTAAATCAAATATTCATTATCAATTGCCCTTTATGTTTTTATTACTTAAAAGTAGCACATCTTATGAAGAAGAGACTGTTCGTCTCTTAACTCTTTCTTCCTCTCTTATAAATCTCGTAACACATACAAAAAACCCAAAAATTCGGATTAAAAACTTCTCATACCAGAAATATATAACATCAATGAAAGATTTCATATATTCTGAATCATGTTGGGCATTGGCAGCAGATGATTCAAGTTCAAGATGTTCAAGGGCTTTCTGATGGGCCTAAGTCTCGATGTTTAGATCGGGCTTAGTGTTGAGACCTATACCTAGGATCAAAATGGTAAGGAAGATAGTGACGTAACAAGGCAATTCCCAGCCTTCCTATTTCCTTGACTGACCTGGTGGTGGTGTCTGGTTAAAGAAGTAACCATTGGGTCGCTCTTGGTGGTCGGCCGAGACCTATCTGCTAGGCCCATCTCCTCCTCCACCTCTGGTTTAAGAGTCAAGCTTAATCGGGCTCTTACATGCCCGCGACGCTCGTGAAGGGCTTCGGCGCAACATCTTTTTATCTCTGATGAAGGTTAGCTTTATTATTCCTTTTATAAAAACAAAGTCTATAACTTTTAAGTTTTTGACTATTTTAATTGTATTTTTTTTTTCAGTTTTTGGTATTTGTTGTTGTATTTGAATATTAATGGGGTTTTGGAGGTTTTTGTTGCAGATGAATTTGAGTTCCTATATAGATATGTATGTATATATATAGTAACTTCATTGAATATGCTAGGAAGCACTTTGGTTTTCGTTTCTGCTACTACTTCACTTCATATATACAGCTGCTTGATGTTGCTGGAAATGCAGGGACTGAGGGTGCAATTCCAGGAAATCCAGGGAATAAACTGTTAGCTGCTGGAGTTGGTTTTAGTGTAAAAATCAATGTTAAATCTAAACTTGATACAACTTAAATGGATGGCAACCCAAGACATGACAATACTTTCCAAATATCAATTTTGAATTTATTAGGTTAACTGCATTTGTACTTGACAGTTATTGTTTGCGGGCAACCCTGATATTCAAACCTATAACACTTTGATTAACGGTTATTGCAAAAAAGGGTTGATTGATAAAGCTTTTCAACTTTTTAAGGATATTCCTTCCAAGGGACAGCAACCTGATATTGTTACATGCAACAGTATGATACTAGGGTTTTTTCAAATGGGCTAGTTTGTTGTTGTGCAGAAACTATTCACACTGATGCAAAGGGGTTAAGTCCAAACATTATTATCTATTGTATCATGTTAAAAGGGTTGTGTAATGGGCGTATTGTAGTCATGTTACTCCAGATATTGTAGTATATAGCACTATCATTGATGGATTATTTAAAGACGAAAAGCTTCAAGTTACAAAAGACCTTTTTAACATCCTATCATCTAAGCACTTCAAACTTGAGTTTTCGGTGAAGGAACAAATCCCTTCTCAAATTGAAAATATAGATGGGACAAACCAGATATGGGACAAACCCCATCTCAAATTTTATTTCGAATGCTCTGCAAAAAAAAATCGGAGTAGAAATAGTAAAACTGGACAGAACAATCCTATCAATCTCTCGACATACATACATAACCCTATCAGGTCAAGACTTTTTACCTTGTGAAACAGCACATCATCATCTCCAACACATTATACCTTTGATTAGTTTTACAATAAAGATAGGACAAATCTCATCTCAGTATTAGAATGAAGATGAGACAAATTCATCTCTATCTTAAAATTAGAGATAGGACAACATCCCATTTAAAACAATCAAAAAAAAAATTCAAAAAAAAAAAATCATAGACGTAAATATTATTTCGTCTCATCTAAAAATGCATTTTTTTGATTTTTTTTAGAATTAGTTATGACGATTTAAAAAAAATTTCCTGAGAGTAAGCGTGCTGAAATTAGTAGTAGGTGGATTTTCACATCACTACACCGCGTCCTTCTTTCCGCGACTACATTTGTAGTCGCGAAAGAAGGAAAAAGTAGTCGCAGAAGCCAAAATTGGGCTTTACCGAGTATCTGTAGTCGTTATTACTTAGTCGCAAGAAACTCGTCGTTAGAGGTCATATCTAACGACAAAAGGCAAGATGTAGTCGCAAGATGGTCTGGTGTCATTTACGACTACTTTGTAGTCGTAAATGACTTAAATATTACCGACTACAAAAGTAGTCGATGTTTGATTACTTATTATCGACGACAAGTGTAGTCGCTAGAAGCTAATATGTAGCGACTACATTTAATTGTTTTCTAGACTACTTGTAATCGCTAATGATATTTTTATTTTTAAAAAAAATTAAAAATATGATTCTGAATTATATTTAATTGCAAAAACAAATTTTTTTATTTAAAAAAAAATATACAATTAATAATTAAAAATACCAATTATAAACCAAATAAAATACTAATGCATCAAAATCATCACTAAACTTAAAATAAAAGTCAACCAAAAATCAAAACATAGTCAAAGTATATTACATCATAAAATTAAACCAATATGAACACCAACTTAACCCAACCTAAAGGCCACATAAACGGGTCTCTTGTTCTCCATCGGACTCATCATCATCTTCATTTTCATCACTCTCTTCATCTCCCTCTTCATCACCTCGACTCTCAGATGCACTACCTAAAGGAGGAGTAGGGTTCGCAAGCATAGGCTGGTAAGGGGGCAATCCCTGCAGTACCCTCATCTCGTTAATCCATCCCATCGCATCAGTCACAACAGTCTGAGAATAAACCGGAGGATCAATGCTAGTAGAGGGTGTATCAATGCGTCTATACAGTGGAAGTCCGTTGGCTACTCAAAACTCATTTATTGCCGCCATCATATTCGCGTTTTGCTCGTCTTGTGCTGGGGTAGTCGAAGGACTCAAGCCACGCTTCTTCTTTTTTGGTCGGCCCATACCTGGTGTCCAGCTCCTCTTTGGCGACCCAATAGCCTTTTTAGTAGTTTCCCTCACCGACTCAATTTGATCCAATTGCGACAAGTCAACAGCTTCAGTTGTCTCAGATTGACTCTGAGTCACTTTCTCTTTCATAGCATCCCTTAACAATTTCTGTTTATTTATAGACATGAAAAAAAATTAATATTAATATCGATTTATGAATAAAATTATAATTATAATTTTATTTTTTAAAATAAACTTACATCAGCGTTCTTATAACCCTCCGACTCCACTGCTTTGTTTTTTTCTTTTTCCCACCACCTCGAAAAACGCACCCATTTGTGGAATAGGGATTTCTTCCTGAGTTGCCTCGTCCCTCGCTACTACCGTCCCATCCAGGATCAACTTCTCAACACCCTGTTTCATTCAAAATAATTATTAAATATTCTAAATACATTAAACACCTATACATAAAACACAAAGTACCTCGTAAAGAATATCCCGAATTCGGGAATATTTTCAAGACCCCGCTCCACTTTTATTCTTTTGTTTCTTTCGATTTTCTTTATTCATTTTTGCCTGAAGCTGAAAAAGTTTAAAATAAAAATATTAATAACATTATATATAATCTAAATGATAAAATAAAATAAAATTATATATACCTTTGCTTCCTTCGAACCCCACAACTTACAACACAACTCCCAGATCTCATCAGATTAATCACTCGGTTTCTTACCCTTCAAGTAATAATGCTTTTTCACCTTATGTTTGTAGTCTTTTGTACCTGATTCGCATAGTATCATCCAAATTCCCAGCAATAAATTTCCAATCGGACCTTTTCCTCCAATTAGCAATATCGAAAAATTGTTATATCCAAAATATTATTTAAAGTTAAATTAAATCAATAAGTTATTATATATAAGTATTAATGGTGAGATTAGTTTTAACATTACCGATAATCTCTTAATGACTGCTACTTTGTCGGAAGTCGGAACTTTCTCCCACGCTTTGTAGCACGGTGGTATCCTCCCTCAAACAGTTAGCCCGACCACCTGGCTAACGTGTTTCCCGTATTTACCCGAGGGATTCCACGTGTCGTCTAGTATGCATAAATCGATTGGCAAAGGATACCCGACCGCCTTTAGTGCCTTAATTGCAGTTTTTAGTGCTGCATTCCCCCTTTTTTGCGCTTAATTGGTTATGTTTTAAATTAGATTTAATTAATGTATAAGTTATATTTAAAATAATTTTGGATATAATTTTTTTTATTTACCCAGTTGATTGTTATAATCTGCAAGGTCTTTGTTGAGATTTTGGTTTGGGTCGCAGCCCCCACCGCCCCCTCCGTGACTCCTAGCTATCACATCGGCCATCTATTTTGCAATATGTTTAAAAGACAAAAATAAAAATAAAATAAAAATATAAAAATTATTACATCACCAAATTAAATTAAATACATAATTAAAATTAAATACATAAAAATTATTACATCACCAAATTAAATACATACATACAAATTAAATACAAAATGAATACTACAATAACAAATTAAATAAATTAAATAAATTAAATAAATTAAATAAATTAAAAATATAATAATACATCCATTCCACTTACACTCTGTTTTACACAAAAAATTATATTAGTCATATAGTAAATAAAAAAATATATAATTTTTTTTGATATTTTAAAATAGTCTTTTTTTTGCCAAATTATTCAGTTTTTATTTTCTTTAAATTGCAAATTGGTCCCTTTTATTAAAACAATACATTTTAGTCCTTTCATATAATACTTTTCTGAAATTGCATTTTGGTCCTTTTATTTTCATAACAAACATTTTAAGTCATATTATTTTCTTATAACACTTTATATAATTGCAAAATGGTCATTTTAAAAACATTTTTTGTCAAATAAGTTTCTTTAACATTTTTTTAAATTGGGTCCCTATATTTTCATAAAAACAATTTTAGGCCAAAAAATGTTTATTACATCAAATTTTTAATTTCATTGTGTAACTTTTAATTTTTTTTAAAATCCTACAAAACCCTAATAAACCCTAAATTTATTCAATTAATTTTTTCATAATCTAGCATATAAATAGTGTCTAAACTAACATACATCACACCCAAATAACACCACTTATTCTCGGATTTCATTATCAACACAAAAAAAAGGAAAATAATTCATGAAAATAATTCACATTTAATTATTTTCCGTTTTAGCTACTAATATGTGTTAAAACTAACATAAAATCATCCTAAAACACTACAAATTTTTTGGAATTAACAACAACATCAAAAAAAATCAAAAAACCAAAAAAATGGAATAAAAACCTTGAAAATTGCAACACAATTAGGTGTTGAAAAACTTACTTGAATGATGAAATAGAAGCTATATTGATGTAGAATCCATATCCATATGATTCTGATTTAAACACAAAGCAAAAAAATTAACTTAGTTAAAATTTAGAGAATAAAATGTATTGAAATCATAAGAAAAAAGGAAAAAAAGGCTAAAAACATAAATATATTACCGTCGGTGATGATTTTTAGGTGTTTTTAGCTTCAATCGTAGCTTGGAATGGAAGAAATCGAGAGAGATGCGTTTTTATGGAGTGCATAAGGAAAGTGAGAGTGAATAATGGCTCGGCAAAAGTACATATAGGACAATTATTTTAGCGACTACATCATGTAGTCGCGAAAGATGAGGAAGGTAGTCGGGAAAAGAAAGACTGACTGACATGTGTCGGTTATATGACCGACAAATGGGTTTTTTGCGACTACTAGGTAGTCGCTAAGCGTTAAGATGTAACGCGTGTCCTTCCATTGGGCGGGAAAATGGACCGCCGGTAATTTAATGAATTTTAAATTTATATTTAGCGACTACATACGTAGTCGCGAAAAGCATCCCACTCTTTCCCGACTAGTTCATACGTATGAACTAGTCGCGAATGATATATATCATTAACAACTAGTTTATACTTATGAACTAGTCGCTAATGACCTATGTAGTCGCAAATACTATATTTTTTTAAATTTATTAATAAATTAACTATTTTAATTTCTAACGAGCAATAAACTTAACGTAATAAATTTCCAAACAATCAAAAAACATAGTCAAATTCTAAACAATCAAAAACACGTTATCAAAATCCAAACAATCAAAACACTTGATCATACCAAATACTCAAATATAACTACTAACTTGCAAAAAAACGAAACACTAAAGATATAATAAAGCACTTCAGTCCGTCTCGTAACCACTCATGTCAACAACTTCCTTATCACTTTCAACGTAGATTGGTTCCTCTACTTAATCGTCGGCATACTCGTCCATCGTGTCGTCCAAAACTCATCCTCCTCATCAATAAATAAAGCTACATGCAATTGAGAAGGGTCAAATGGGATCTCCTCACCAGTTGTCAAGTGTAACTGTGAATAATCCTTCTCGGTGTTCACCAAAGGGATCGTGATACTCTCGTTTCCATTAGGTAGTGATTCTGCACTCCATAACTTGGGACTCCATCCATGTCTATCATTGATGTCCCAAACAACTTTCCACCCTTTTTGTGTTTTCCTTTAATTTATCTCATCAATGTAAAACACTTTATTTGCTTGTGTCGCTAGGATGTATGGCTCTTCTCTCCAAAAAAAACTAAACGTGTTAATAAAGGTTACCCCATTCTCTGTCCTCACAGTACTCGTGTTATACCAATTACACTCGAATAACACAACAGAACAACCACCATCAAATATTACCTCTACAATCTTAACTAATTCACCGTAATACGGTTTTTCTTCGTAGATGTCGCATACCCCGTAATCTTGAGTCACTCTTTTTTCACCCTTTTCACGAGTAACCTATTTGACACCGTTCACAACACATGAATCGTACTTATAAACCGCACCATGAGACTTACTAGCCAATGAAATCATCTCACTAGTAGCAAATGTATCGCCGTCTTTTTCCATTTCATAAACCTACAAACATAAACAATTATAACAATATTGTCTTATATTGAATCTTAAACTGATATTTGAATGAAGCTATACCTTATGCAAAAACCAATCTCGAAAATTTTGTCGGTGTTTCCTATCTTTATCAGCTACATGGCCTGATAGCATGGCTTTGTGTTCTCTGCACATTTGAAGAGTATAGTCAATACGTTTCATAATGAATAAAAAAAATAAAAAAAATAAAATGATCAACTTACGTCATCAAATGCTAGATTACATCACAATTAAGTAGGATGTACCAGTTGATTTGCTCATTTTCTATGTATTGCAAGACACCAAACTCTTTTTTACCTAGTGGAGTACACTGGCTCTTAAATACGGATAAATCTTTAGGTTGAGCTACAATCTCGGTATATCTATGCGGTTCGTTGAACTTCATTTTTCTTCTTGAAGATAACGTGATATGAAAGTCAAAGTCTTCTCTACGCGTACCCCTCGACGATTGAACCCTCCTGCCTAGCCGGGTTTCGTAGGTACTCCTTTAACTTCTTTAAATACCGCTCAAACGGGTATATCCAACGCATCTGAACCGGTCCCCCTAACAAAGCCTCGTCGTATAAGTGTATAACCAGGTGGATCATTATACCAAAAAACGCGGGAGGCAAAATCATTTCCAGTCTACACATAACTTTAAACACTTTATCCTTACCCGATTCTAACTCTTTCCTGCTGAGATTTTTCTTACAAACGACTCTAAACACGTTAGCTAACCTAATAATCGCATCACTAATCGGTTTATCTTCAATAAGCCCTTGGATACTAGCCACAAAAGGATACTACATCATCACGTGACAGTCGTGAGATTTCATTTCGATAATCTTGCCTGTATCACTTTGAACATTATTTCTCAAACTAGATGCGAAACCATCGGGAAACTTCCGTGCCTTCAACCAGTCAAGAAATATTTTTCGCTTTTCCGTTAACAAAGTATACTTTGCTCGCTGCAATATCAGTTTACCTCCTCTCGATGTCAACCACAAATCTTTCCTAATGTTCATATCCTTAAGATCCATTCCCGCTTTCACGTTATCTTTGTTTATTTTCCCATCAAGACCTATAACTGTGCCGAGCAAACTATCAGACACATTCTTCTCACAATGCATAACGTCAATTTTATGTTTCAACAAATTTTCGGACCAATAAGGTAAACGATAAAAAATACTCTTTTTCTTCCAATTGAATCAACGAGGAACAGATTGCTTTACGATCTTGCCCCCAAAATCCTTGTGTTTACCGAGAAACACAATGGGAAGCCCATCTAACTGTGTCTGAATATTAGCAGGAGTATGTTTCCTTGGTGGGCCCCTATGATCGCAGCCGGGTACGAAACCCTTTCTCTTCTAAATCGATGTCTGGGAGGTACCCAACGTCTATGGTCAAAGTAAACAAACCCTTTCTTCGCCCTCAGTGACGGAGTAGAATCCATGCATTCTAGACAAGCTAAGTAACCTTGACCCGACCATCCTGAAGTGTATGACCTAGCGGGGTAATCATTAGTAGTGGACAACAAAAAAACCTTCATCGTAAACTCTTCCTTCTTGTGGGCATCATACGTAAGGATCCCTTTATCCCACAACTCGTCCAACTCATCTATAACAGGTCGAAGAAAGGCATCCATGTCCTTACCGGGTGAACAGGGTCCCAGAATCAACAAACAAAGCTAAAATATCATCTTCTTCATACACTTCCACGGTGGTAAGTTGTAGACAGACAATATAATTGGCCACATGTTGTACGAGTTGTTCTGCATAGAGAATGGACAAAAACCATCGATACCCAAACCCAAGAACACATTTCAAGGTTCACTAGCAAACTCAGGATGTAACTGAACAAATCTCTTCCAACTATCACCATCAACCAGATGACGCAACACATCTGGATCTATACTCTTCCCTGTACGATGCCAAATAATATTCTCGGCAGTGTGTCTCGAAGCATAAAGTCGCTGCAACCTCGGGGCAATCAGGAAATATCAGAGTTTCTTATGCGCTACTTTTTGAACCTTCTTCGAGTCCCATCTGGATTCACTACATTCTGGACACTTATCGAGGAACTCATTCTCCTTGTAAAATAAAGCACAATCGTTCACGCAAACATCGTTGGTAGTGTACCCCATACCTAAACTTTTTAACTTTTTGTTACACTTCTCGTACGACTTGGGAAAGGTATGTGGTTTGGGCAACACGCAACACAAAATATCAAGCAACTCAGTGAAAGATGTGTTAGTCCACTTGTTCTTCACCTTCACGTGGATTAGCTTCGCGATGAAATTAAGTGAACTCGTTACTGTGCAACCAGGGTATAACTAGCTCTCTAATTCCTCAAACATAGTTTCGAAACTGCCACGTGTTTAATTGTTCGAAACTATCATCTCGGTGTCACCCGAATGACCACCACCCTTGTAATTAGATCGCAAATCTTCATAGACATTCAACATTTCCTTTTCAACATATCGAGTCTCGAGAATTTCATCGTTCTCACCATGCTTTGTCCAAATCTTATACATGGACAAAAACCCAAATTGTAAATTGTCCACGTTAAACCGACGATAATTCGAAGACCCATTACACAGACAAAACAAAGTTTCTTTAAAATCATATTTTTTTAGCAAATTTGAAAAATTCTTCTATCCCCTCAACAAATTCACGCAAAACACTATGATCGGAATTAATCAAACTTTTATCAATACCCGAAGCCATCCTCTATTACCAATATAATCAACTACCAATATAAAAGAATACAATATAAATATTTCATTTGTGCATTTATTTCTCATACAATACTACATCATATAGATCATATAAAATTAGAACATGTTTCTAACAACCTAGTGATACTATTTAGCACTAAGTACACAATTGTAATCAAATTAAAGAAATTTGAAAAAGTTCTATAGAAGAAAAAATACCTAATTTTGGGCAAATTTAGATGGAAAAATTGATAATTGAGTATGTCCCACATTTTTTATTGGCAAGGGAAAGCTTTTCCACGTGTTGAGATAATATTTGATGATGATTTGTGGGAAAGAATTTGGAGAGTTTTGAGAGAATAGTGGGGAAGTTATAAAATAATGGGTAATAGGGGTTTCAATTCGCAACACACCGTAACAAATACGCTACAATCATTCGCGATTACATAAGTAGTCGCTAAAGATGTACAAGTAGTCGCTAATAATGACTACCAACGACTAATTTTGTCGTCGTAAAATGTTAAACTTAATTAGCGACTACAAATGTCGGTGGAAAAAAATAATAAAAAAACAAAAAAAACTAGTGACTATGTATATAATATCAACGACTACACTGTGTAGTCGATAAAAACAAATGTTATTTACGACTACTTTTGTAGTCGAGAAAGATGTAAAATAATCGTTAAACAAAAGTAGTCGTTAAAGATATATCTTTAGCGACTACATATATGTAGGCGCGAAAGCTTTAGTCGCGAGAGATCACGCGTATAATGTTTGATTTAAATTGGAATAAATATTTAGTAAAAGACAACAATTATAGTAAGGGTATTATTGTAGTCTTTTCATCTAAATTATTGTATAATCTAAATAGGTAGTTGGTTCGTTATTTTGTTTTAAGAGGGCATTGACCCTAAAAGTAAGTGCCTGTTTGGAAATGTTTTTTTGGAAAAACAATTAAAAGTGTTTTTAGATTTTTTAAAGTGTTTTACACCATTAAAAGCACTTCTATGAGAAGCACCCAAGTGCCTGTTTGGAAGTGTTTTTTTGGATGAGTGCTTAAAAGTGTTTTTAGAAACTTTTAAAATGTTTTAGACCTTAAAAACACTTTTATGAGAATCACCAAATATGTGCTTCCCAAAAAAAGCATTTACTCCCTCTGTTCATTTTTATTTGTTCAACTTTCTAAAATAATTAGTGTGTCAAATATTGTTTGTCCCTTTCTCAATATCAAAACACTTTTTGTCTACTTTTTTCAATATTACCGCTAATTAAATACTCCCTCCGTTCCCAAAAGGTTGTCACATTTACTTTTACACACAAATTAAGAAATATCATTGTGATTACTAAAATATTTTACATAAAGTGTCATGATATCTTAAATATTTATTGGGAACATATATTATTATACTTAATTAGGGATAAAAGTGGTATAAAGAAGAAAAAAGGTGTCTTATTTTTTAAAGTGACAACCTTTTTGGAACAACTATTTTTAGTATAAGTGACAACTTTTTAAGAACGGAGGGAGTAGTAGAAAAATTGTTGTAATAAATGTACTCGTGTATATTAATTAAAGGTATTTGTGTAAAGAGAGAGAGAGTATTAAATTCTCTTTTTAATCCTTGTGCACCAAAAATGTGGCAAAAAAAAATGGACGGAGGGAGTAAAATGATTTTAGATTTTAAAATTATTTTTAATAATTTTTTCAAATTTAAAATTTTATTATAATATAAACGTTTTTTTCCTCTAAAATAAGTACTTCCAAATGAGCCCATATATATTTTAATAATGATATCATTTCTCTTTTTTAAAGAACCACGTCTTTGAACAAAAAAAGCAAAAAGAAAACCACCACATCAAAAATAAAATTTTGGTTACACAAAAAATAATAAAAGTAAGATCGATAGTTGGTCTAGTGGTTAGACTACTCCGTAGAGACCAGGAGGTCCTAGGGTTAAATCTTATTGGAGTCAAAATGATTCCGAGTCCAAAGTGACTCTCATATGTATTAAAAAAATTACTAGGGATAGAAATGGTTAGACTATAACCGGTGGATATCCGATTCGATAAAAAATCTGTTAGTGGAACCGATATTGCATCTATGAGGGTTTGGTTCTCACAAAAGGTAACCGGCGGATAATCCGTTAGGATTTGTTTCTTTTTTTTACAATAATCCAATGAATAATCCAAAATCTGAATAGTATAAGAAATAAAAAATAAAAATGTAAATACATTATTTATAATGATGTTCTATATATACAAACATTATGCATAATATCGACAAATAAATTTATTCGATACTTAAAGCACCTAATTAATTTTATCCATTTTATTACTATATTATCTAATACCTATTTTTAGTCACCCAATAATTAGATAATCTTATAGTTTTAAAAATATTTTATAAGATTTATTTTATTTAATCCTATTGAACAATTACGAATGCGGATTAACCGCGGATAATCCTAATCCTCAGTGGATGCGGATTTGGTAAATAATCCTAAAATTCGATGGTTAATGGATGCGGATTTGGTAATTATTTTTCTAAATGGATATGAATATGGTTATGCCATTTTTTAAGGATATCCGATCCGTTGTCTTCCCTAAAATGTATCATGTCATTTTTATCCAATTGAGTGGTGAATCCAAAATAAAAGAAGTGGATTTCAATCAAAAAAAAGTTAGAAACAATATTTTAAATTAATTCCAATATAAATTCTTATATTATAAAAAAAGCTAAATTATTTATCTTTATTTTTTCAAAAAATTGCTCTATAAATATTGCTAATAACATTTTTTGAATTCATATATTATAAATAGTCATATTATACAAAATAATCAGTAATATAAAAATCAAGAGCCAAATAATGTTTTTGAAGAAATATTAGGAAGGATTATAGAGATTATTATTTTCCTGTCATTGGGAACAAATTTTTTTTACAGAAAAAACATCATAATAAGTTAAGAAATAAACTGAAAAATCTGTAAAGTAAGTTACCTTAGGCTTAAGTCCACCCTCAAAGTGGCAGAATCCGCCACTGGTGAGGACCGAACGAATTTACCCCGGGTTAGGATCTAAGGTAAAGTTTAGATAAAATAACCGAGTTCAATTTTTTCAATGTTTCGGATATGGTAGACTTTAAAATACTTATTCGCGTAAAAATCATGTTAACCCAATGATAATATATTAAACCATTATTTTTTTTTTTAAATGAATAACATGTAAAAAGTTATAATCTAGAACCTTTAACTTTGTATTTGCTCCCTAACTTTTTAATTCTTCCAAATTGTTATTTGAAAATCGAATTGTTCATAGCATAGACGAGATTATTAATTTGATACCTAAAGGCATTTGGAGTAAGTTTTGATATTTAACAAAGATAGTGATTTTTCTGTGAAAATGAATTTACCACATCAGAAGGGTCACAACATTAATTTGTCAAGGATTCAGCATGCGTCAATTTCTAAGGACCACCAGATAAAATATTGATACGAGACAATATTTTCTTTGGAAACATAGGATGTATATACTCTTTGAGTGGTAAGTCACGCAAGATCTTAAAAAGTTAACAAAAAATGTTGTTTAAACATTAAGAAGAAACCCAAGCATTGACTTTTATAGTTTCACGCTATATTTCACAAGTGTTTTTTTAAATACTATCTTTTTATTAGTAAAAATTGTTTGGGTTTAAAGAGCCAATCCGTCAAAATTATTAAAAAGACAAACCCGAGGTAAAATCTCGTGTCCAACATATAAGAATGATAGGTATGGTATTTTTTGGTCCTCATGAATTCTACCTTTGTACATATGCATAGTTTACCCAACCCTAACTTACCCATAATCAGGTTTTCCAAGTCAAGCTCAACCCTAAATCCAAACCTTCTCTCTCTAAAACTTCACTCTAATCACTTTCTACCTAATCTCTTTAGTCATCGAACCTTCCATCTTCCAAAACATATCATTCAAGCTTCAGTTAGAATCAAAAAAACATTTCTTCAAATCTTCTTATTATCGTTATCCAGTTTAGGTTAGTTGATCGTAAATCAGTCCATCAATTACTAAATTTATGGTCTTGACTTTTATTTGATTGTGTTATGGTATGGATTCAGATATGTGGTCCCATTTGTTTTATTTTGTTTTGTTTTTTATAGGTGGTCGAAAATTATCAGAGGTGATATTTTCAAAAGTTAGTGTTATTTGGGTATAGATCCACTTCTTGAGTCCTCCATGGTCCTAACCAACTTGGATGATGGGTATTTTGGAGGAATTGCAATTTTTCATTGATGCATGTCATGGTTGATGTTCGTTAATCTTGATTAGGATCCTCCGCTTGGTTCTAAGAATTTCAATCTCTATTGATTACTTAGAGATGGCAGACTCAAATACTTGGTTATTTTACTTGGATAGTTACTTGTGGCAAGAGATCAATTCTCTTTTTTTTAATTAGCAAGCATTTTATTTCACAAAACCACATTTAGAAAACAAGTCTTAGTTTGACTTTTTTACTCAAAAAGTCCAACTTGGCAATAAAAACAACCTTATACAATTATTACTACACATAACCAAAACCCTATAAACTTTCTAAAAATGGAAAGTTACTAAAAAATTAAATCTTCAATTAGCTTCCCTCCTAAATTCCTTATCTAGTAAGCAGTTGGGTTAGCTCAACTCGGCAGAACCTTGCTATTTCTTCAAAAGTTAAAGGGAGGTACATGGTTTGAATAACCTTTACTCCTCAACTTTATTTTCCTCAAATCAAACCAACTTCCCTGGATTAACACAAATCCACAAAATTATTACCCAAATTTTATAACATCTCTGACCATGGCGCCCTTGAATCTTAATCCCTCGTATCTTCTATAATCACCCCTTGCATTTCTAATTTACCTTTAATATTTTAATTATCCACGTTAAATTTCGCTTTACTCCACAATCTGCATCTCAAATCCTCTTTTATAATCTTCATTATTTCTTCTTTAGTTTCTTTATAATTCTGAAATATATTCTTATTCCTTGCAATCCAAATAGTATACAAAAAACAAACTAAGTTTATATTGATAACAATATCTTTGAGATTGTCTTGCTTATATTCAACAATCCACATCAATCTCTGGACCCAAGTTTTGCCTTTACTAGTACATCTATTTAGTATACAACAATTTCTCCAAATATCATGTGTGAATTCACATCCTACAAATAAATAGTTACTATCCTCTTTATCATTCTCACAGGAAACAAAAATATCCTCAACATCCATACACCATTTTATTAGTCTATCCTTAGTTGCCAATATGTTCTTGCAAATTAACCAACCACAGGTCCACATCAGCTCTGTTTTTGGATGATCCACATGCTCCATATAATTTCATACCATTCCACTTTATCACCCTCCCCTGCCTAATCATTCATGATATCCTTTGTCTTAAAACCTTTTCCCCTAAATAATCTTATCATCATGATTCACCAACTTATAATCATCAATTATATGTTTAATTTTTCTCAACTCTCTATGTAATATCTACATATCCTAATTGTAAAAACTTGCCATATTACGTTGTATGTTATAATTGTCCAAAAGTAATGTCAATCTCAGGGTAAATATCCTTCACACTCTTGCCTTAAATTCATCTATCTACAATCATATTTGTGTTTACCCTATCACCTACTTTGTTATAAGCTTCATCTCTAACATTTAGCATTGCTTTCCAAATTCATGGTGCATAACTACTACATTCTGTACTCCATATGTTCTGATTTTGTACACAATTAGCATACACCCATTAAGACCATATATTCATTTTATTACCATGCATTCTCCAAAGAGATCTTATTATATTAGCTTGATTGATATGCATTAGCCAAGGGATACCAACTCCACCTACATATTTATCTTTACATAGCTTCTCCCAAGAAACTTTAGCTCCATGAAAATATCCAGTGTTACCTTTCCATAAGAACCTACTAAGAAAGCTTTTAATCTTATGAACTACTTTCATAGGCAAAAACATAACTACACACCAATACCTTGCTTTTCTCTCAATACACACTTGATCAAGCGTACGTACTCTACCTGTAAAAAATTAAATGTTTATGCATCAATCCCTCAACACTACTCATTATTATTTGACAAGAGTGCTACAATCATGAGTTGTAGGCCCTGTAATAGTAAAAGGTTAACAGGATACCTTACAGGCCCTGTAATGGTAATTTTATATCATATTTATGGAGACAACATCAACCCAACACTTATTAGCTGAAAACAGAACCAAACTTCTTGTAACAACACACTTCATAATAAGAAATTTTGAAGATCATCCTCTTAAGTTGAGATACCTTTAAGGGACTGAATGTATACGATGATAATATTTGCACATGGAAGGGGTTTCTTATCAATAAGTGTCTCCAATAAGACCAAAATTTAAAGTTAGAATAAAGGTATGTAAAAAATCAACCTTCAAAGCTGACACCTTCCTAGAGGTGTGCTTATAAAGATAGTGTCAACATTCACATATGAAGGAAATTATTTACCAGATCGATGCAGAATTGACATCGTCTATTAATCATAAGACACCTAGAGCACTAATTGTTCGCCCCCATGTGTGATATAATAGATCAACACCGGAGAAGGTGACTTTCCGCAAGCATAGGGATCGTTGACAAGTTATAGTTTGATAAGTGGGGTTATATTGTTCTCCACAGGGATTATCAATATAGATGATTATGCTTCGAATGGTGTAAATGTGTAAAGCTCGCAATAGGAATAAATAGATGGCAAAGAATTAGATACTAAAATATTTATTTGTTTTTTCAATGTTAACAATTAAACAATATTAAGACAAGAATTAAAGCTAATGATTAAAGTAACTAATTAAGTAAATTAAATAAAATAAAATATAAACTAATAAATAAGAGAGTTGCTTGAGTAATTGCTAGTAATTGCCTATGCCTCTAAGTTAATGGTTTTATTGATAAGGGCGAGTAGGTGAATTTCGTATTAGCGGGGATTCAACAATCCTTCTAAAATCTGTCGGTAGCTTAGAAGACAACATTTGCGCATTAGATTCACCTTTTTGATGACCCTAGAAATGAGTTTCATGATGGAAGTTCTAACCCTATTGACTACCTAGTAGGGCAAAGACCTCCTGGTACAATACCACACACTAGGCGCCTATATGCTAGGTCCGCAACCAAACGCCCCTCCCAAGTGAAAGCTTAAGTACAAAAGCTACGCACTATTTGGCCAGAACACGGGTAGTATTAAAATAAATGTATAGTCAATGGAATAATATTCAAACCATTATCAATTAAACATTGTGCCCCAAATACAATAATTCAATTAACCAGCTAAATATAAGTACTTACATAGACAACCTCAAGCAATGATAATTTAGTTCATACTAAAAGAAAGAAAATAAATAAAAACTAATTACATAATCATATTTAAAAGCAAAAATAAAGATAAGTTACTCTTTAGGAAGAGATGAAATGATGAACCGTTGGAGAAGAATCGTTGGGTTTACGGACAAACCCTTCTTTTATCCTTTCTAGCTCTTCTGCTCTTGATCCCCTTGTAAAATGCATTTCTTACTTGTTAATTCTTGATTGCGTGTTTTTTGGGGGTTGCTAAATGACTTACAAATGAGTTTTGGGACCCATTTGGCTCACTTAATTAGGTTTAGAAGGGCCCAACCTGTTTTTACTTAACATAATTCTGGTTCGAGCCACGGTGGAAACAAATGACATAACTTCTTCATCTTAACTCCGAATTGACTTCCGTCACTTTACACGCGACATTGAATACATACTCTCTCTAAAATGTCAAAAGGAATCAGGTCCAAATATCTCACAAATATTTCATAGTGACTGAAACAATAAGGTGCAAAGATTTCTCTAACAAATGCTCCAACTTCCGAAAGTAACTCTAGGCTCAAATTCCACCTTGGAATGAGGTTTATCTTGACCTTTTGACTTATTATATTCATCTTGTCACCTTATATCAAGCATGTACCTAAAATATGCATACTTAACGCATAATTGAGGCACACAAGCTCTATAAATAGTTTTATGACCAAAACGAAAAACAAAAGTACAATATAGAAAATAATAGGAAAAAACCTCTCACTTAGGCCCAATAAAATCCCAAAATAATGTATCGAGAATGGTTTAATCCATCACAAAAAGAGAACATAACTAACCCTCAATGCTTTTATGTTGTCTATCTTTTGAGACCACTGCCAGTATTCACATACTAAGGTGAATGCTCCCAGCACCAAATCCAAGACCGTATCAGCTCCAAAATGTAGAAGTTAATGAATTTCTTTTGATAATATCCAAGTAAAATATACAAACAGAATAAATTCAAATGGGTATTGATAAGCCAAAAATAAATTGTCGATACTAGACCGGCCACGAAAAGCCTGAAGTCTAAAATCAATGGGAGAAGAATCAAGCCGAGACTAAAATGTATTTGTCGAGGGTAGAGAAATATTGAACTCATTCAAGGACAAATCTTCTGAAGGGACCATTCTACTCATATTTGACATCCAAGGGTAGCTACTTTCTACATAATAAGGCTATATTACGGTCCGGGTCCCATAACGACCTAAATTACGCACCCGTCTCTGACTAATACTACACACCATGCTAGCCTTCCACGTGCAACAATAGAAAGTAAAATACTCCATCCTGTAGCCAAAAGGGGTATAACCTATCCGTCTCTAAACTCGCCATGGTCATTATACGATATACAATTATGCATAACTCCTCGGGTCCTAAGAATACCTGCTAGCAATAATGATAATGCTGAGCGTCGAGTGCCATCAGCAATGCACCTCCCTTTGTCCTTGACATAGTGTCAGGTTTCAAGAAGTATCGGCAAGGTCAAGAGAGAGTTTCATCTTGGTGATAGATAACAAGGTATGTTGTTCTCATCGAGAATCTCTATTTTAATCCTTAGTTCGATTATATCTTCTCTTCTATGATTACTTCTTCAATTATATCTGTTTGGTCGTGGTATTGGATCGATCTATCAGGCTAGACAATTTGGTAAGAGTTATATTTGTGTTCTGTTAGCGCTCGACCCTTTTCATGCTAAAAATCTAAGGGATCGGAAGTTGTTCCAAACTAATGAATCGGGTTTTTATGTCAGCATATTATATCTCTATTTAAAGATTACTCCCTCTGTCCAAATTTATTTGACCATCTTTTTGATGCGCAAGAATTAAAAAAAGTTATTTAATGACACCTTTATTTACAAAATTACCCTTATTTAATAGCAAAGTTATTTATTACACTATATCTTTAGGTTAATTAATTAAGGGTAGTATTGGAAAAAATAGGGAAAAATGGTCTCGATATTTAAATGGACAAACAGTATTGGATACCATTATTAAGAAAGTTGAACAAATAATGTTGGACATAAAGAGTACTAATTTAATTAAGTTTTGAAGACAAATAAACACCTATTGAAGACAAAGAAATACCTATTACAGGCACATAAGAAAGTTTTATACTTCTCAAACAAAACGGGTATAAAGGATCCGAGTAAAGAATATATATTTAGAAAATTATAAACCGAGGAAAATAAAAGCGATACAACAAAAAGTAGAATAGTAAATCAAGTACAAGCCAAAAAGTATAAGAAAACTCTTATTGCATCTTATACAACAAAAAGGATCGGCGGATGCCCTATCAATAATTTCAAAGCAAAAAAAAGAAAAGGTGAAGCACGAATGAGTTTGTTATGCCTCCTCGACAAATTACAAAAGAAAAGCAAAAAGATAAAGCTACAAGGGTCAACCAAATAAATATTTGAGCAGATGCTTTATAAAAAATGGCTTCGGATGCAACACACCGGCGCATTTAAATGGGAATGAGAAGAACTTGACCCTAACAACTGGTAAAAAGAAAATACAAGAAAACTTTGGTCTGAGCATACAATGACCGAGCATAAAATATATCTCATATACAAGAAAATATCGACCTGATCATGCAATGGCTGAGCGTGATACATCTAAACAAAAAGAGAAAAAATATGATTAAAAGGAAAAAAAAGGTAAAAGTTCCTCAACATAATCCGAGGAACTACTTATCTTTTTGTTCAAAAGAAAGAGAAAAGAAAACGAAAAAATATTCAAACTCTTATTAGCCACTAAGGACCATTACATATCCAACCAGCAGATGTTGAAATTAAACAAAAGAAACAAAAAACCAAATTCATCACTACTCGACACAATCTCTGGTAAACTCTACCATGTTTGCTCCTTCGCCAGGATCCCTCTCTTCGTTCTCCGTCGTATAAAAAGCGCAAGCATCAAATAATATGAAACCAACTGCATATCAATAAACTATGAAAGAACTACAGTTTATTTTAAAATCATCCTTCTACGACCTATATGAAAAAAGACATAAAATTGACAATCACAACGTTTTAAAGATAACAATACAATTCAGAACAACGAATTTGCAAGTTTTAACTTGACTTGCAATTATGAATGGTTACGGTGGAGTTGGTGTTGTGAAAACTTGAACTTGGACGAGTGGTAGCCGTTGATTCGTCCCCAGAGCCAACCACTAGAATCTTTCGCAAAGTCGACTTACGAAATATACCATACCCATTGTTCATTTTGATGTATCGAGAAGCATATTTATATCCTACCCTTACTCACAACAAGTCGGAGGTATGTATCGCCGAGAATAAAATTGACGTCAATTGAACATGGTGTTGAGTTCGAATATGAGATACAACAACTAGAGTTTAACTACAAACATAATGATGATGATAGTGATGCGTTGAATGATGTAAGATCGACATGGTTTGGTTACATTAACTATATATGAAGGAAACCATGACGAAGACGTCGACGGCGGTGCGTAGACAGTGAGAGATGATGAGAAGACGGCGACGACAATCGGAAAAGATTGGGTTTTGGATACCATATTCGACAAATAGAAAAACTAGAGAAAAATCACAAATGAGATGGGAAAATGACTTAGGTTATTTTCTGAAATTTTTAGGAATATTTTAATGAGTAATAATATATACCACTTAAAATCATACCACCCAAATATACTACCTATTACGTGGCATGAATTGGTTGGTTAAAAATCATTAATCTATTTATTTTCTTGATTTGATTAACGATTTACTTCCAACCAATTCACACCAAGTCATGGTTGTAAATGGGTGATATGAATTTGAATGATACCTAGCATTACTCTTTAATAATCTAATGTCCAACTTATTCATCAAACACCCTTTCCATCTCAAAAAACTGCAAAGCTCTTAGTTATCAATAAATTGTCTACGTACCCTAGAACATAATACAATCACCACAAGTAATTAAATTGATGATAACCCCAAATTATAATACATAACCTCACATGAGAGGATAGGATAGGATAGACTAATTAGTGCACCCTCCCTATAACACATAATATAGGATCATCACCGAACATGGCATTAATTTTCTAAATTCGCTGAACATACAATTGATAACCATTTAAGCATATGCAAATTGAATCACATACGTTATTCAAATCTTATAAACCATTCGGACTGCAAATCAATGATGGTACTCTATTAATATGCTAGATAAGATTATAACAATAACAAGACTGCTTATCACAATTTCGATAGGCCATAGAATGTAAAAATAAAATCCTTCCAGGATAGCTCGATGAAGAGTAAATGATAGTGCAAAAATAAAAACAAAAAGATTGCTTAAGGTTCTCAGTATGACTTAGTCTATCAAGAGTGTTGCACTTCCCATTTTCATTGTTTCCCAAAACATTTGACAAGCTTTATCAAACCTCCACTTTTACGCTTAGGCTTTGACTGTTCCAAAGTTGCTTGGGGTTCTTCTACAGGCGTGTCACCACCTTTCTCGGATTCACTTTCTGATGATGTCACATCCCTTGCGCTTTCTGACTCACTTTCTGACACCTCGGTTCCCGCCAAAGAAACACCAATCACTAGCAATTCTATTTTAAGATGTTTATAAATTTTAACCACATCAGACTCAAATCTGGCGGCTACTGGTGCATTATTAGGCATAGACGATGGTAAGCGATCTCCAACGTATTTATCAATTATACAGTTAGAATTCTTGTATGATTTAATAGTTGAAAATATAGATTCACCTCTCGAACGAAAATGTTCAATAACAAACCTCTCGAAAAACTTGGGTGGACTTATCAAATTGTAAAACATAGTCTTCCAAGAATTAATAAGTACATCCCCGTCTTGCATTCCAGCTGGCACACCGTTCTGAAGCAGCCCTTCAAGGGAAACCAAAAGGTCAAGGATCGATGACTTATAGGGAGTCCACTTTTCCGGTTCTCTAGTACACGAAATGGTAACGAGGGGCATGCGAACCTTCCCATTTTCAAACAGATCACGATTTACACGAAGGCCGTGTGACTGATAGTACACTCTCGGAGGGTGTTGTGGGTAATCAATAGGGAACATAATGTCAAAGAAGAAAAGACCATCTTGATAAGGCGTACCTGGGGGACCGATAATCACAGCTCTTAGCAACTCTCTTCTCTTATTGTACACTTTAACATAGATGGAGTCTGGAAGATCTTTACGGAGTATATCCCATTCCTTAATGATGTTCTGGCATACCGGACTGTATATATTGTCAAAGATTTGTGATCCAGGCGTCTCATGATAGAAATGATCGGAGATATCACCTGCAGTGACAATTTCAAAACGTTTAAACTCATCCATCGTCATAGCCTCTTTGCTTATAATCTGAATGAAGGAAACAAAAATCTTTAAGAGAAATTGTACAGATTCAATATTTTGAACTCTTGATAGAGTACGTATTTAAAGAGTTTAATGAAAGTTTTTTCAGCAGAATAGAAATTAATGGCAATTAATATATTTATTACAAAATAGTCTTGCTAACAAATTCAATGAGGCAAAGATTAGTATATCATCAATGCGCATGGCATTGAATTTGAAGTTAATGACATTAGAGTAATGAATCATACGACTAGAGAACCGTACAATTAAGGCCTTCTACATTGGAGTAATGTTAAGACTCAAGAAATAGTGATATGATAATTGGAATTACTTGCTTTTATACTAATATACTACTCGCAAGTTAATGATGTTTACGTTAGGGCATTGAATGTTTTTTCTTTATTTTCAGCTTTTGTTGTTTCTTTTAGGTTATTATAATAATATGCATTTTTCGACTAATAGACACTAGTAGAACGAAAGGGTTGGGTGCATGAAGCTTGGTATATACTCTTTAAGTTGCCAAGAATCCTTCATCTATCATTTTAATCTCTTTTATGCGTTGAAGATAGGTGTTAATGGTAGTAATTTGGCGATTCTGGATGGTGGTGATTATTACGACCAGCCTATGATAAAAAGTTAGCTTGTCGCCCATGCGGTTGCATTGAGAGTGGGAAGGGGTTTATAAGCGTTTGGAACAAAAAAGAGAGTGGGAAGGGGTGGGTTAAGTCCTACCTGGATGTACTGTAAATTTGTTTACAAGAATAAAATCCGACGAACAAAATATAATGAGTAATAATAAAAGTTAACTTTTTGTATCAGCTTCTATGCGTAGTATATCTGTATAATAATTGATTTCTCTATCTTAATTAATCTGTATAGCTATATCGGTATAATGATTGATTTCTCTATCTTAATTAATCTGTATGGCTATATCGGTACAATGATTGATTTCTCTATCCTAATTAATCTGTCTTTATCTACTGATCAAAGAAATCAAAGCATATATATATAAAAAGGTGATAAAAAGGTGCTATGATATTAAGTGACAATTATCATTACTCAAATATAATATCTCCAATCGAAATATTAGTTTTTTCTTGAGTATAAACACAAGACTAAAAGTTAATCCAATTTTTTTCACTAATGGTTCAAACTTTTAGCACTCCCAGTGATAAATTACTAGATCCCCTATTATCGCTCAATGAATGATGGTAAAAGAAATGTTTTTCTTAAAAATATGTTTGAACATTTTGTGATTGCTTGGATCAACTCATTCACTATCTATTCTGCAAGTGTAAAGTACAAGATAAGGGAAAAAGATATGCGAGTATTTTTGTTGTTTGGTTTCCCAGCATCACTACCTAGGGTCATCCACATAGAATTTTAAATATCTTCCACTAAGCTTCTCTTATCTCTTAAAGGTTAGATATAAATTTTTTACACTCGAGGTTTTATTAGAACTAAACCATAACCTACTGATGTCTCCTTTTTTGTTCTAATTATATGACCTTAGGAGATATCAAATTAGGTGATTATTTGACTTATTTACTAGACTTTTAAGCTTATTAGGTCATATTACGATTTCTTCCCTTGGATTTGGATTATTTGAGTTTTAGAGCTTTTATGCGTTAATTCATTCATTTTTAGTCTAAAATTCTTAGGTTTATGAATTGATGGAATATCAAGACAAGGAGAAGAAACAGGAAATAAAGTCTTGGATTAAGCGTTGAAGTCAAATGCGAGAATAATTGATTCCAAGAAGTAATTAGTGGAGAATGAAATCTGGAATGCTGTCACAAATAACTGTTTTTGAGCATCTTAGCCACTGATTCAGCCTTGTAGCATGAAAGGAGGTAGATAGAGCTTGAAGTCAGGAAGATTTTCCAAGTTGAACGAAGTGATTCTAAGTCCAGACGCAAAAGTTACAGCTGTTTTAGTAACAGTTGGTCACCAGTTACGGGATTTCATTACATGGATTGGGTGGTTTTTATTCTAATTAACCTAATCCTTCTTTTTAAAAGCCCAATCTGTTTTTACCACTATAAATAGGACTTTAACTTCAGTTTTTAGACACACAATTCATATTAGAGAAGAGGCAACGCTTAGCAGAAGTCAGAGAAGCAAAAAGGAGAGAGAAGAGCTCTTTCTTCCAACAACAGAAATACTCAACCATTTAATTAGGTTTTTCTATTTCTGTAATTCATAATGAATCTTTTATCTTTTATTTCAGTTATTTTAAACATTAGTATGAGCTAAATTCTTTAAGTACTTGATGAACGCATTTATGGGTTGAGCCCTATTTATTTAATTCAGTGTTCTCAATTTTGGGATTGTAATGATTTAAGAGATAATTACACTTAGGGTCTTGAAGACACACCCCTCTTCAAGATACCACCCCCACCTAGAGCCTCTTCTTACTAAAGACCTCAATAACTTTTTAACACATAAACCCCAAAACCCCAATTACTAGACTACCCTTCTTTTGTTTTTCCCCCCCTATATATACTAAATATAACATTCAGCTCATTATTCTCTCACCACACCCCCCTCAACTATTTCTCTCTCCTCCCCCATCCTCAAACCGCCACCACTACCCTCCTCCATGAGAAGAACCACCACCACCACCATCTCCTCCCCCCTCCTCCCCTATCGTTACAGTTCCGTGAGCTCCTTTTTCGCGAGCTCGTGACCACCGATGCGTCTTCTCCAGCAGATCGAGAATAGGGTGCAGCAGATCGAGATTTCACATCGGCTTTGTTGCTTCATTGCTTCGCTGCCGAGATCCGTTCGCCTAGAAGATAAAGGTATAGCCATGGAGTCTTCAGATCTGTTCGCGAAGAAGAATCCACCATCGCGCAGCCCTAGCACCACCATCGCGCAGCCCTAGCACCACCACCGCGCAGCCCTAGAAGCTTCATGCAGCAGACTCCATCGCCGAGCTCGAGAAGAACATATGAAGCTGCTCCTCCATCACCGGAAATCTGGTAAAACTAAACCTAATGGTGTTATGTCGGTGTTGCTGTCGACAAGTCAACTCGGTGTTGGTGGTGTTATGGTGTTATGTCGGTGGTGGTGGTGTTATGTTTCCGATTTGCACTGTTGTCGTCACGCGTGAAGAGCTTTTCTTTTTTTTTTTTTTTTTTTTGTTTAGTTTGAAATGGTTGACCAGATCTAGATCTGGTCAAACCACTTAATGTTTTTATTTTTTTTTATTTTTTAATTGTATATCCTTTTGTAATTGTTAAAAAAAGTGTAATAAATGTGAATAAAAGCTTTTTTTGGACTATTTTTATGCCTTGTTTTTATAGAGTATTTATGTAATTTCTAAGAGTACTCCATCTTTTTTATAGAGTACTCCGACTTTTTTACAGAGTATTCGGTTAAATTGTTAGAGTATTTTTTTAATTCTCGGAGTACTCTCTCTATTTTCATAGAGTATCGGGAAAAACTGAGAGTACTCTCTCTTTTTCATAGAGTACTCTCAGTTTTTTCCGATACTCTATGTTTTTTCCGGTGACTGGTGTCGAGAAAAACTGAGAGTACTCTCAGTTTTTTCCGATACTCTATGTTTTTTCCGGTGACTGGTGGCCTGAGGTGGTCGGTGGTCGGAGGTCGGTGGTCGGTGGTCGGTGGTCGGAGGTCGGTGGTAGATGGTCGGAGGTCGGAGATGGGTGGTAGGTGGTAGGTGGGTAGTGATAGAGGAGAGAGAAACAGTGACATCATACTATTTTGTCTTTTAGTGTTAGTAAGGGTAGGAAAGACTATTGTAAAAAATGAGGTCCCTAAGAATAACAACTTTCAAGACACTACTCTATAGAGAAAAAATAGTGCTCCTAAGACCCTATAGATAATTCACCCATGATTTAATTCAAACTGGGTAGTTAATCAATTTCTATTATTTTAAGCTTGTTGACTATTAGTGAAGTAATTAATCAGTAATAGGATTTAGTATCTAGGCTATTCCATATAGTGGCGTATGGATCACCTTGACGGGGGTTTTGATACGAAAATAGATAATAGATGTAAGATAAAAGTTATTGATCCTGACGGACTTAGTTAATCTTATAGCCAATTGGGTAAAAAGTGCTTAATCGTTCAAAGGTAGGTTATGATCACCCTGACGGGGTTTGTAATACCCTAGAGTAACTTCTAAGTCCACCCTGACGGGGGTTAGAAGAGTATTGAATCCTGACTATTGTTAATTACCAATTTGACCCTTAAACGAAACACTAGTTAAATTGATATAGGCGAAACCCTTGCGTGAGTCAAGTACTACCTCTCATATTTGCGTCCAACCCTTGATTTACTTATTTGCATTTTAATTCTTGCGTTAATTTAATATTTTAATTTAATTGCATCTTAGTTCATAATCACAAAACCAAAACAAATCTTTATATCATTTTATTTCCGCATCATATAACAATTATCTACACTTATAACATAACATCTAAAGTCATACCTAATCCGTCCCTGAGATCGAAATCCCGTTTACCGAATATTACTTGGACGACCCGTACACTTGCGGTAAGTGTCTTGCCTTTTTAGGTGTGTTTATTTTAGAACACACAAGGATACACCAAGTTTTTGGCGCCGCTGCCGGGGACGGTAGCGTGTGACCACGGTGTTATCCGTAAGTGTTTTAATTGATATTTTTTACTTTTTGTTTGCAGTTTTACGCTTTTCTTTGTTTTGCTACTTCTCAGGTTTTATAGGTTTGGTGTATGCTCTCGGACCCCGAGAGACTAGTCCGAGCTAAGAACAAGAGAGACAGGGAAGCAAAAGAAAAAGCAAGGTTAGAAAGAGAAATTGAGGAATTAAACATTCATCACGTTGACAATCCTGGGGTTCAGTTGGACGCAAATGGTCAACCAATAATACCGCCAGTCCTTCCAGATCCCCCAATCATTTCGAACCCAGCTCTCAACAATCAACAAAACCATCCGCCTATGCAACAAGCTCAACACCCACAGTATTATATATGATCCATGGTTCGTACATGGTCCAGAACAAGCTCCTTATCGTGCTTCTGCTCTCGGTATTGGTCCTGCAAATATCAACGCTGCTCGTTATAGACCTGGTCCTGGTATGCTGTCCCAATTTCAAAACTATTAAACTTTCGTGGGACACCTAGAGAAGACCCTATTCGTGCAGTTCAAAAGTTTATGCAAATCTGATTCGTATATAAAGCAAGGAGTGACCAAAGAGCAGATGTACTTTGCTAATTTTAGATTTTTTGTGATAGACGCAGCTAGTGAGTGGCACGATTCGCAAGAACTGGGAACAATCAATACTTGGGATGAGTTACAGACAACATTTTTTGATCGCTATTATCCGACAAATATGAGATTAGACGCACAAATAGATTTGACATCGTTTATCCAAGAGCAAGATGAAACTTTGGGAAGATGTTGGGCAAGATTTTAATCGTGTTTGAGAAGAGTTCCTGACCATGGTCTTAATGAAATACAACAGCTAAAAATCTTTTTAAAGGCTTGTATGGAGGATCAAGAAAAGACCTCGATTCATTATGTGGTGGTGGATTTCTACAGGTAGCTCCAGTCCATGCGAAGATTATTTTAAAGAGAACGGTATCAAATGAGCAGGTTGGAGTACGGTAAGAACACCTATTCGAGGTAGGAAAGAAAGTAATATGGGTATTGAAGAGAAATTCTCCTCTTTGGAGGATAAGTTGAAGACTACTTTGGAACAGCAGATGATACAGCTTACGATAGCTGTTAAAGAAGGTTTAACAGGTAAGAAGGTAAGTGTTAATGTAACTCAAGAGGTCTATGGGTGTTCAAATTGTGGTGTTCAAGACCATGACTGGGAACGTTGTGAGTGTTATCCCGAAGCCGTGATGTTTGTTATAATAGGAAAAATTACAATTCGAGTGGACAAGGATACCAGCCCAATAGAAACCATCCGGGTTTCCAATACTCAAATCCTAATGGGGCAACTATCTCTACTTACGCTTATCAACCGCGTCCCCAAGGTAACACTTACCAACCTAGACCACAAAATAACTATCAGGGAGGACAAAATTATGGAAATCATGTTCAAAGGCAGCCTTCTCAGAATAGGTATAATGATACCATAAATTAAAAGGCCTTACCTACTCACCCTCAAGAAGGTACAGAAGATCTGCGTGTAACTGTAGACAAATTAATGGCACTTCAGGCACAATCAATTCAGAGTCAGCAAGCTAATGAGGCAGCACTTAAATTATTGGGGAATCAAATTGATCAGATAGCAAAACAGTTAAATCAGTGTCCGCAAGGAAGACTCCCTAGTGATACTGAAGTTCCTGTCCAATACGAAGATTGTAACGCTATCTCACTAAGAAGTGGTAAGAAGCTCCTTCCACCTCCTTTTCTAGTTATGAAAGAAAAAGAAGTGAAAAATAAAAAGAAACCAGTGGTAGAGGTGGAAGAGAAAGATGATGAACCTGAAGTGGTAGAAGTGGAGAAGATTCTGGAAATTCCTAAGAAGAAAGATGTTATAGAAACCCGTCCTCCTCCACCTTTCCCTTCAAGAGTTCAAAAGAAAAGAGATACAGTTGAATATCAACAGTTCATGGACATGGTAAGCAAGCTCAACATTAATATACCTTTTTTAGAGGCTATCAAGGGGGTACCAAAGTATTTAAAAATTCTTGAAAATAGCTATCACTAATAAACGCAAATATCTCGAGAATGAAATGATTGGATTGCCAGAAGAATGTAGTGCAATATGCCAAACTAAGTTGCCACCTAAGTTGCTTGATCCTGGGAGTTTTACAATTCCGATTTCTATTGGTGATGAACGGCAAGGGAGAGCTTTGTGTGATTTGGGTGCGAGTATTAACCTCATGCCTATATCGATTTTCGAGAATTTAAAGATTGGAAATGCGAAACATACCTCTATGGTCTTGCAGATGGCTGATAGATCCCTCGTGCATCCAGAGGGACGAATAGAAGATGTCCTCGTCAAGGCAGGTACATTAATCTTTCCCGCCGATTTTATTATACTTGACTACGACGCAGATAGGAATGCCCCCATTATTTTGGGAAGACCATTGCTAGCCACGGGACGTACTTTGATTGATTTAGAAAACGGAGAATTGACTATGCGTATCCAAGACGAGGAAGTGAAATTCAACGTGTTTAGGCCTATGAAGTTTCCAGATTCCAAGGAAGAGTGCTTTCGGTTGGAACCATTGATCAAGAAGAAAAAGAACCAGCCAAGGTAGGGGAAATCTTAGGAAAGGAGGAGAAAAAGCTAAGAAAGAAACCACCTAATGAACCTCCTCCAGATCCTAAAGCAAACCCACGCCTTGATCGTGCAAAGAAGAAAGGTAAAGAACGTGCCATGAAAATGCCAAAAGAACCTAAGAAAGAAAGGAAGAAGGAGAAGATAAGAGTGGGAGATGAAGTCTCATTGAAAAAGCCTGAACCCCCTCCAAAAACGCGTAAGTTAAAAGGTTTTTGGAATGGATTATTCACAATCACACAGATTATATCGGAAAAATTAGTTGGAATCAAAGCCAAAGGATGCAAGTTTCGAATAGCTAACGTCGATAACCTCACTCACTGCTGGGGAGGTTATGTTATGAAATGATGCATGAGGTCATCCGTCGAGCTAAACGACGTTAAACAAAAACAACTCCAATTGTATATTAGTTTAAGTGCTTTCATGTCTTTTATTTCGTAGTGGTTAAGTTAGTATTAGTGTATATTCTTAAAAAGAAATGAGAAAGGTCTGGTGTTTTAATGATTACATGCACTTAAAAACATGAGTTTGGGGTTAACAGGTGTGAGACGCGAGAAAAAGCGTGTTTGATCATAGTATTGATCACTCGCTCCGGCTAGCCGGTCAGCTGACCAGTATGCCGGTCAACAAGGATCAAACGAAGATCAGTACACGCACCTATACCCTCCCCATAACACATAATATAGGATCATCATCGAACATGACAGTAATTTTCTAAATTCGCTGAACAAAGACACAATTGATATTCATTTATGCTTATGCAAATCAAATCACATATGTTATTCTAATCCCATAAACCCTTCGGACTGCAAATCAATGATGCTACTCTATTAATATGCTAGATAAGATTATAACAAGTCTGCTTATCACAATTTCGATAGGCCACAGAATGTAAAAATAAAATCTTGCCAACATAGCTCGATGAAGAGTAAATGATAGTACAAAAATAAAAACAAAAAGATTGCTTAAGGCTCTCACTTCTCAGTATGACTTAGTCTATCAAGAGTGTTGCACTTCCCATTTTCATTGTTTCCCAAAACATTTGACAAGCTTTATCAAACCTCCACTTTTACGCTTAGGCTTTGACTGTTCCAAAGTTGCTTGGGGTTCTTCTACAGGCGTGTCACCACCTTTCTCGGATTCACTTTCTGATGATGTCACATCCCTTGCGCTTTCTGACTCACTTTCTGACACCTCGGTTCCCGCCAAAGAAACACCAATCACTAGCAATTCTATTTTAAGATGTTTATAAATTTTAACCACATCAGACTCAAATCTGGCGGCTACTGGTGCATTATTAGGCATAGACGATGGTAAGCGATCTCCAACGTATTTATCAATTATACAGTTAGAATTCTTGTATGATTTAATAGTTGAAAATATAGATTCACCTCTCGAACGAAAATGTTCAATAACAAACCTCTCGAAAAACTTGGGTGGACTTATCAAATTGTAAAACATAGTTTTCCAAGAATTAATAAGTACATCCCCGTCTTGCATTCCAGCTGGCACACCGTTCTGAAGCAGCCCTTCAAGGGAAACCAAAAGGTCAAGGATCGATGACTTATAGGGAGTCCACTTTTCCGGTTCTCTAGTACACGAAATGGTAACGAGGGGCATGCGAACCTTCCCATTTTCAAACAGATCACGATTTACACGAAGGCCGTGTGACTGATAGTACACTCTCGGAGGATGTTGTGGGTAATCAATAGGGAACATAATGTCAAAGAAGAAAAGACCATCTTGATAAGGCGTACCTGGGGGACCGATAATCACAGCTCTTAGCAACTCTCTTCTCTTATTGTACACTTTAACATAGATGGAGTCTGGAAGATCTTTACGGAGTATATCCCATTCCTTAATGATGTTCTGGCATACCGGACTGTATATATTGTCAAAGATTTGTGATCCAGGCGTCTCATGATAGAAATGATCGGAGATATCACCTGCAGTGACAATTTCAAAACGTTTAAACTCATTCATCGTCATAGCCTCTTTGCTTATAATCTGAATGAAAGAAACAAAAATCTTTAAGAGAAATTGCACAGATTCAATATTTTGAACTCTTGATAGAGTACGTATTTAAAGAGTTTAATGAAAGTTTTTTCAGCAGAATAGAAATTAATGGCAATTAATATATTTATTACAAAATAGTCTTGCTAACAAATTCAATGAGGCAAAGATTAGTATATCATCAATGCATGGCATTGAATTTGAAGTTAATGACATTAGAGTAATGAATCATACGACTAGAGGACCGTACAATTAAGGCCTTCTACATTGGAGTAATGTTAAGACTCAAGAAATAGTGATATGATAATTGGAATTGCTTGCTTTTATACTAATATACTACTCGCAAGTTAATGATGTTTACGTTAGGGCATTGAATGTTTTTTCTTTATTTTCAGCTTTTGTTGTTTCTTTTAGGTTATTGTAATAATATGCATTTTTCGACAAAAGAAAAAAAAGAAAAATTGACACTAATAGAACGAAAGGGTACTTGGGTGTATGGAGCTTGGTATATACTCTTTAAGTTGCCAAGCACCCTTCGTCCATCATTTTAAACTCTTTTATACGTTGAAGATGGGTGGTAATGGTAGTAATTTGGCGATTGTGGATGGTGGTGATTATGATCTATCACAAGTACGACAAGCGTAGGATAAAAAGTTGCTTGTCGCCCATGCGGTTGAATTGAGAGTGGGAAGGGGTGGGTTAAGTCCTACCTGGATATAATGTAAATTTGTTTACAAAAGAATAAAATCCGACGGAAGAAAATATAATGAGTAGGGATAAAAGTTAACTTTTGTATCATTGTATATCTGTCCAATAATTGATTTCTTTATCCTAATTAATTTGTCTGTGTATATCTGTATAATGATTGATTTCTCTATCCTAATTAATCTGTCTTTATCTACTGATTAAAGAAATCAAAACATATATATAGAAAAGTGATAAAAAGGTGGTATGATATTAAGTGACAGTTATCATTACTCAAATGTAATATCTCCCAATCGAAATAATAATTTTTTCCTTAGCATAAACACAAGACTAAAAGTTAATCCAATTTGTTTTTCAGTAATGGTTCAAACTTTTAGCACTCTCAGTGATAAATTCCTAGATCCCCTATTGTTGCTCAATGAATAATGGTAAAAGATATGTTTCTCCTATAATATGTTTGAGCATTTTGTGATTGCTTGGGTCAACTCATTCACTATCTATTCTGCAAGTGTAAAGTAAAAGATAAGGGAAAAAGATATGCAAGTATTTATAGTTGTTTGGTTTCCCTACATCACTACCTAGGGTCATCCACATAGAATTTTAAATCTCTTCCACTAAGCTTCTCTTATCTCTTAAAGGTTAGATATAATTTTTTTACGCTCTAGATTTTATTAGAACTAAACCATAACCTACAAACCCGAGACTTTTACTGGTTAAGTCACAACTAAACTCAAACACCCCGAGCTAAACCCTTTGTGTAATCACCTACACAAATAAACCACTTCCAACAATGGAAGCCTTATCCCCCTTCTCTAAACTCTAGCTACTAAATCTATGTTCTAATCTAGAGGACGAGTTGAGCCCTTAAAGGTTGGATGATGAATATTACAAACCAATGAATGTGTCCTTAGATCTAATATTACAATATGATCTTGTGAACTCCTTGATGAGTTGGATTTGAAATAAGCTTGGAAAAATCTCCTTTAGAGTAGATATGAAAGTTTAGCTTTAAGGTTCATGAACTCCTAGTTGAGAAATGTTGGATTTAAAGCTTTGTGGTGATCTTCTATTTGAGTGGATAAAATGATGATGATAAAGTTAGTGAATTAAAGATAAAAACTTGATTTTCATTAGCTTGAGACCTCTGGGATTGTAATAGAAAGATGGTAGTTGATATTGGTGTGAAATAGGTATTTTTATGTGATGCAAGAGAGACTTTTGTATATAGGGAACAAAGTAGCAATGACTCTAATGTGTTCATCACTTATCTTGCGAAAATGGCATACTATTCTATATAGACAATGTACAATAGTATGCCATTTTTGCAAGATAATGTACAATTAAATGCTAATCGAAAGATATCCATAGACAATGTACAATTCTACATAACTAAGACTACTTTACGGAGACCCTTGTAGAGATGAAAGCAATCAAAATTTCTCTTGATAACATCTGGAGCCAAGAAGGCATTTCCTAGAAAGCACGACCAAGGGAGAATTGGATTGAACTTGGCGATAGAAATACTGCCTTCTTTCAAGCATCAGTTTCAATGAAAAAGTAGGAACACGATTACTAGAATTTTGGATGATAACGAGGTGTGGATTGAATACTAAGACATTGAAAGTGTTTTTTGTTTATTTTTATAACAACATCTATCAAGGAGAATTTGGGGGAGGTAACAATGAGGCAGTTGACAACATTACTTGTAAAATCATACATGCCATAAATCTGGAGCTTACAACAACACCGTCAATGATGATGTTGAAGCGCGGTTTTTTAACTAGGAGGTAAGAAACCTCAAGGTTAGATGGAATTTTGGGAATGTTTACCAAAATTATGGCACATTGTCAAGTTTGATGTTTTTCATATGGAGTTTAGAATCTTCGAAGGCAAGTTGGATATTCGTTCCCTTAATAAGATGAATATCACTCTGGAACCTAAAGGGGACTTTCAAGAAAAAGTTGGAGACTTTAGACCCATTTATTGTTCAAACTTCGACTATAAAGTCATTTAATCAATTCAGTCAGAAATGTTGAAGACAGTTTTTGGTGAAATAATTTCCCCAACGCAATCAATTCGTGAAAGGTATGGATATTCATGACAATATTATACTAGCTCATGAGGTAGCCTTCTTTTTCAAGAAAACCCACAAATCTAATAAACAATATGCCACGATCAAAGCGGATATCAGGAAAGCATATGAATATGTTAGGTGCGATTTTTCAGAGTCGGTTTTACGCAAATTAATTAGGCTTTAAGAAAGTGTGTATTGGGTGGATAATAAAGTGTGCCACTACAATTCATTATCAACTTTGTTGAATGGGGAGCCTTTGACCATGAACACTCCAAAAAATGGTATCAAACAAGGAGATATGATCTGCCCCTTTATTTTGTGCCTCATCACAAAAGCCCTGATAGGCTTAATTAACTATGAAATTAGAGAAGGAAGCATAAAAGGGATTAAACTAGCTAGATGTCACCCGACTCTCTCTAACATTCTCTTTATGGATAATTCACTTTTTCTGGTGTACATTAAGGATAAGGAGATTGTCTCTTTTAGAAGAGTCCTTAAAACCTATTTTGAAATGTCTTAACAGAGACCAAATTTTAGTAATTCCAGTATTTTCTTTAGTAGAGGAACCCTAGCTATGATATGGAGTAAGTATCCTCCTATTTGGGAATCTGTAATTCTGATTCTATTGGGAGATGTCTTGGGATCCTATGAATCATGAAAGGAGCCAGAAGAATACCCTCATTGGGTCAAACATAGGCTTACAGTAAGACGACGGGTTGGAAGGATAAACTTCTCTCAAACGGAGGAAAAAAGGTGTTGATAAAGTTTGTACTCCAATAATTTCCAAACTATGTTATGTCAGTCCTTAAATTCCCGAAGACTTTGTGTAAGGAATTACCTCAAATGGTGGCAAGATTCTGGTAGGGATAGGAGGCAAAAAGAGGATTCAGTATAAGAATTGGGATAAGATTGCAAGGGCTAATGATAAAGGAGGGTTGGGGTTTTGAGTCTTTGAAGTAATAAACCTTCCCCTTCTGGTAGCCACGACTTGGAGACTACTCAATAATCCAAATTCACTGGTCTTCCAATTCCTCAAATGGGTCTATTTTCCAACTCATACTTTTTGGTATAGTCCAATAAAAAAAGGTCAGATATTGGCTTTGGGAAATCATTATGAAAGACAGGAATATCCTAGTTAATCGGTGTATCATGCAAATTTAAATAGGAACAACACAGATATTTGGGAAGATAAATTGTTACCACCCCATATCATTTTGGTTATGCAGAACGGGGAGACTCCATGAAAGGTCAATGGACTTATAAGTACAACCTCGCGCACTTGGAACTTGGAGCTGATTACAGTATTCTTTCATTTGATGGCTCAAGATGCGATCAAATATACTAGCCTTCATGCTGATGAAGAAGACATGATTTTTTAGCCTTTTGAGGCAAATGGGATTTTTATGACAAAATCAGGGTACCATGTTATCCTCTCTCAGAATGCCCAAATCTCTAAATCACCTTTGTCTTCTGATTAAAAAAAAGACACGTGTCTTTGGAAAACAATCTGGCATACGCCAAAACACCAACTAAGGCTAGAAATTTCTCTTGGAAATGTATAAACAAGTGGTGGTGCCTAGGGTGTGATAAAATATGATATAAATAAAGTACAATTAATCACCCTAGACTGGCACGGTTTTGCAAGTATACAGATCGTATGCAAGTTTTAGTGATTAAGTAAGATTCGTTCCGCAGAGACTACGAAAGTTAGGGGAATCTTATGCAATAATCAAGTGCAAATAATTAAAGCTAGAACAAATAAAACGCAAGAAAAGTAAAGACAAATAGATATTTATTTGGTTTTCAATTAAACTAAATTAAACTACGAAAGTAAAGGCAGAAAATTAAACACTAAAGAAGTAGTAGTATGAGAATATAGCTTGAGTCAATAGCATGTAATCCCCACTAGTTTTGTCGTTCTAAACATGTAAGGGCGAATTATGTAGTATTTCAATAATCGGTTCCAATTACGCTAGGTAGTTTTAAATAGGATTTACTTGTGTTAATAAGGCTTCCTAAGCAAACTGTTCCTGTAATTGGTAAATAGTAATATATACTAAACCATAGTGATTATCTAGTTAGGTTGATTTGTCAGATCTAAACCGAATACTAGACGTTATGTGTTAAACATGTAATTAAACACCGTTGTCAATGGTGACCTAATTACTAGGTGGTAATTCTATATGGGTGCACTCCACAAGAACACAGAATATAAATCCAAACACATAAACAAAGAATAAAAACAATAATCCAATTTAAAACATAGAATTCCCAAATTAGATAGATGTCAACCAAAACTAGGGTTCATACATATATGCTAAAAAACTCAAACTAAAGAAATATAGTTCATACTAATGCAAGAAAAGAAAGAAATTACAAATTTAAAGGTAGAAGGAGACATTGTGGTGAACAACTCCTTCCAGACTTCTCTCTTGTGTTGTAAGCTTCCTCTTGGTTTAAGGTTTCACCAAGGATGATTTAAGAGTGTTAAGAGGCTGTATTTATAGTGTATAGGTTGACCTAATTCGTTTCTTGAAGGAGAGGTTAAGTAATGGATTCCAAGCCCAACTCAAATTCGTATGGAAATAAAGATAATTACTGCTGACTTGTCTTGAGCATATCTTCTTCGTTATTGGTCGGTTTTTACCCCACAAGATACTAAAAGAATCCTCACAGAATTATCTACGGCCCTATAAAAGGAATCTTCCAAAATCGGCTTGGTTTTGGAGTTATCACCACTTCTTTAGGCATAGCTACATAAATTCAGATTTAAGGCAGCTTTTCCTTTTCCATGATTTTAGCTTTTGTTTCCTTTATCTCCAATTACCATGCTTATCTCTTTCCATATCTTGTAGTATTTGACTTGGACTCTAATCAATCTCCATAATTATCTTTAAAGCTTCACACTAAATAAATAATTAAACCCAATATGCTCTAAAAATATTATTTTACTAAATCAAGACTCAAAATAGGGAAGTGCACTAGATTAAGCTAAAATCGACCTATAAACTAATAAATACGCCTAAAATGATGTCTCAGAAGTAGATTTTATTATCACAAATGAGGAGACATCAACAAGGCCACCCCTTGTGGAGAGACATTGTTCAAAAGGAAATGTGCTCCTTTGCTAGATGCAAATTTTGTAATGATCTAGTTGATACAGTTGAACATATCTCTCTACAGTGCCATGTGAGTGTAGAAGTATTGGATGTCTTTTTCAAGGTTACATGTATCCCTAGAGCGGAGATGTGAGGTTTAAGTTTGGATGATGAAAAGTCCTCAAGGTGGGGACAATGGGTCTGGATATAAGAGGTTTGGCATCTTGGATTTTAATCTTATATTAGAACATGTGGATTTCTAGAATGAAGTGTCTTTCGAAGTAACTATTTGGATGAAGAAAACATTGGGACAGACTGGGAAATATTCTGAAAAACCACCCTGCCTAATAAATATTTAGGGATCAAGGGGGGACGTTTTTCCCCATTGACCTCTTCCTCTAAACATTGCCCAACTGATCTCAATATATTATGTGATGCATCTTTTGCGTTTGAGGACGAGCCCACATGGATTGCAATAATTAGGAATGATGAACATGGATTCCCTATCTTCTGGGACGGGGAATCTCTTTGGAGTTAGGATCTCATGGAGGGTAAAGTGGCAACATCCCTGAAAGCCTTTAGCAGCGGACTGTTTAATGATAGGACGGTTTTTATTCACACAGTCTGCCTTGCCATTCCCCAAGACCTAGAGTCTGCATCTGTATCTAACTAGAGAGTCGGAAATCTTATGCATAGAATTAGGGAGTTTATTTGTAATAAACTCTTTATTTCTATTAGGCACGTTTCTAGGAATAGAAATAAACAAGTTGATCGTATAGGCTAGGAGATTTGATGTAACTCATTACCAGATAAATGGTCACCGTTCCTAATTAACTATCTGACCAAGACTATGGTAAATTTAGCCAACCGATCGAGTTTTTTTTATTTTAAACTTTTTTCAAAAGTAATTGGAGATTTGGCATGGGAGGAGAAAGTTTTGCGAGTTTGGCACATGGGCGGTGAACAAATCTCCTCCCTTACTAGTTGGGCGATGGTCAAATTAACGTCCCTACTTAATAACAAAATTAGGGGAAGGGCGGTAGGCTAGCTATCGCCCTTAGTGCAAAATAATTTTTTAGGAGGGCTGTAGGCTAGCTCTCGCCCATAGTAAATTTTAAAGCTAAGTAAAGGCGGTGGGTCGACCACCGCCCTTCACAAAAACATAAGAACACTCCGGAACTCATAAAATCCATTACGGGAGTTCATTCATTCTAACAAAAGCCACCGCCCCACCGCCGTGTCCTTGCCGCCACCTTCTACTGCATTTCTTCCAGCCGCTCCTACTCAACACATCTTAAACTAAACCTAAAATCTTAAGGTAAGGTTTTAAAAACTTTTTTTTAATTTTTTTTATCATTGATTTATAAATGCATGCTTGAATATTATTGTAAAAGGGTCCGTGCATAATTTGTCCTTTTTAATTTTGATAATTGCACTATTAGTCCTTTTAGTTAATTTAATTGAAATACTAGCCTTTTAATTACAATTAGCGTCTTGATTTTTAGGTAATTGCACAGTTGGTCCTTTTAATTTGTTATAATTGCACAATTAGTCCTTTAAGTTCATTTTAATTGCAATAGTAGCCCATTTATTGTATATAGTGTGAAGTTTTTTAATGGAAGTTTGTTTTTAGTTAATTGTATAATTAGGTTCTCGAATTTTAGGTAATTTCACAATTGGTCCATTTAAATTTTTATAATTTCACTATTGGTCCATTTATTTATTTACCGGTTCTTATTTCTTGCTAATATATAATGGCATCTTCAAGTAGCAATACAAACTCGCTTCTATGGAGACAAGAGAGACTTGAACATAAAATCCAAATGGTGACTAACGTAAGTTTTTTATTTTAATTATAAAATTTATCTTAATTTATTTGTTAATGATCTTTTTTTGTTATTAGGGCCGAAATGAAGGTGTAATGATCAAGCCCATCTCCACTACTCCGTGGCCATTGGACCCACGGGTGATTCCTTTAGTTGAATAAGCTGGGTTCGACGAGATTCGTAAAATAGAAAGGATTGTATTGGACCACCCTTTTCTCTCTGCAATGGTCGAAAGGTGGAGACAGGAGACTCATACATTTCACATGCTCATAGGTGAGATGACCGTCACCTTACGCGATGTTTCGATGATATTGGGTCTACCAATCCGTGTTTGTGCAGTGACTGATCCAAATCCGGCCTACTTTGACTTTGAGGACACATGTCAACATTTATTTGGAGTGGTACCTACACAGGGGGAGATGGGCGTAAAGTAATTAAGACTGCGTGGTTAAATAGTACGTTTGGAGAAAGACCTCCACCTGTAGACGCAAGTAACAAAGTTTTACGGCACTACGTGATGAGGTACATTCTACATTTGATCGAGACATTGCTTTTCCCCTCCGGGAAACAAAACACTGCACCCACGATGTATCTCCCATTGTTGAGAGTTTTGAGGCAGACCTTTGGCTATAGTTGGGTTTAGCCACGCTATCGTACTTGTATAGTGGTCTTTGTCAAGCTTGCACGAGATCAATGGGAACACTCAAGGGGCGTGTTCTTCTCTTGTAGGTATTTCTTTTAATTATAACTCGGGTAATTTATTAAATTTATAATGGTCTTTTTATTCATTATATAGATATGGTGTTGGGACTATATGCATACTAGACCCACATTAGTCTATTATGCTGTAAACGCTGGATACGGTCCCACTAGTGTATCGTAAGTTAAATGTTTTACATTAATGTATAATTAATAATAATGAGTTATTAATGTTCATGTGTTTATAGTTTTTTAGTTGGAATGGTGCAAAAACGTGGGCCAACAGTTGCGGTCGGACTCTAAGGATTTATCGAGATGACTTAGACATGCAAGAAGCCGATCAGGTTCGTTGAAGGCCATACGAGGGTGCTAGAATTGGAACATTCGTCTTGACTTGTTTGGAGGATTGTGAGGAGTATCTATGTGTCATATCGCTGATACATTTTAACAATATTCAGTTGTACCGTCCCGACCGCGTTTTGAGACAGTTCGGGTTCATTCAACCTATTCCCGCTCCTATTGATCAATATAAAGATAGTTATCATACAACTATGGATCAAATAGGGAGGTCTCATGAGAATTGGAGATTAAAATATGAAAGTGAGATTCGAATGTGGGATCAGGCGGTATAATATAGGATGCAAGATCTAGTCGAAGGGGTTGGGTGTACTCCGGAGTACGAGGCTTGGTATCGTCAAAATTCGGATATATATCGCCCCTTCTCAAGCTCGAAATGAGGGACACGATCTAGAAACATCGTTCCATCCTCGTGGATCTCAACTTCAGAAACTAGTAATAATTTAAACCTTTATCTTGATTTTGTTTTAGAATTTATATTGACATGTTTGGAAAATGACAGACTCGATCGACTATTGATGGGGCATACCATGTAGCCGAGCTAGGGGTTACTGTTGATGATATGAGAGATCACATGAAACAAATGTTGAGATATGCAGAAGATGAAGAATTAATCGAACAAATAGCCGGTTTGAATGTTAGACACGAGGATGAGGAAACGCCGGGTCCAAGTAGATCGAGAAGGAGAAATTGAAATAATTTGTTTATCATTTTAGTTATGTGTTTGGAAACCTTTAGTTTTTTTATTTTTACTTGTAAACGCATTACTTTATGTTGCAAACGTTTGGATTTAGTTATGTGGTTGATTTTAGTGATTGTTTTTGTTTGGAAACATTGAAAAACTCGACTTGAACATCCATAAGGGGACAAAACTTTCCAGCATAGGAATCCATGTACTTCAACAACGTAAACATACGGGTAGTATCCTTTAACTTTATCGTACATTTGAGTAACACAAATGAAATGAGCACGTGGACGGTGCAACATTTGCCACAGTCCACACAAACATACTTGTTCGTTGACATTTACGATGAAACTCGTTCTATCACTATTTGATCTCCTACCATCCAGCGCATTAACGACCCATAAATCTTCTTCTGCATCGTAAAAATCAGGTTTATAACCAGTCACATATACTTCACTTTTATAAAGTTCAATGGCGACCTTCGGTGGGAATACACTTCCTTTTGCCAAAGCCTCCTCCCCTTTTTGTCTCCTTACCACAAAGTAACTGGCACTTTTCTGAAAAGTTACCCTTCAAAACGTTATTAAAAACCTCTAATAAGTTTGTTGTCATATTACCATAACGGTACCCGCCGTCGTGTGCAAGAGACCATCTTTCCTTCGGGATATTTTCAATCCAACCTTTGTATTTTCCGTCATTTAACTCACAAAATTTTCGGTAATACTTATCGAATTCATGCATATCCGTCATGCAAGCAAGATCAATGAAAGTCTTCTTTGACACCCGATTTTTGTATTTGTGATTCAAATTGCTAGCTAAGTGACACACACAAAATCGATGAACTCCTTCGGGTTGCGGAAACACATCGGCCTCGCTTCGCAATATACCTTTATGTCGATCCGACAATAAACATATTTTCCGGTTTTTCGTCACATATTTTTTTTAAACAAGTCAAAAAAAATGTTCATGTGTATGTCGACTCAACATCGGCCAACACATAAGCTAAGGGAAATAGTTGATTGTTCGCATCATACCAACCCGCAATAAGTAGTTTACCATCATACTTCTAATATAAATGGGTTGCATCAATACTAACCACGTGCATCATATGCTTGAAACCTTCTATATTAGCTTCATATGCCCAAAAAAACATATTAAACGTAGCTTTGTTACCCACAACACGTTTATACTCAAACTCGTATATTGTTCCTTGGTTAGTGATTTGTAAAGCACCCAAAAGTTTCGGTAAATCCGTGAATGCACCTTCATGTGTTCCAACTATCATTTCAAGCACTTTTTGTTTACCCCGCCATGCCTTACCATATGATATATAATGGCCGTAATCCTTATGAATTTGAGTTTGTATCAATCCAATTCTCATAGCTATATCGTTCTTCACCATTGCAAATACTTCATCTCTAACAAAATCCGAAGTCAGTTGCCGATGATTTTTCACAAGAATTCCGGGTTGACACTTATGTTCTTCTAACCTAGTAATCTCCCACACATTACTACGACTAACATAAATACCACGAATATAAAATCTACAACCGTCTTTAGTATGTACAAAAATGAGTGTAATGTATTTATTATTTGTCCTTTTTGTTTTACATTCCTTGTGATTTTTAAGGTGACACCTACTCACGTCCAGCAAAAGAGCACGTCTTGAAGCGTATCGCTCACCCAAGATGAGTTGAACTCCGTTTACTTAATTTCCAATCATGACATTCTCCTTTCTCTCTCATATCAAGAGGACCAAAAGTGTAATTAGTTGGATTAGAACAATCATCATCGTCATCGTTACCGCTATCTTCATTACTGGTGGTGCCTAGTGTGTTATAAAATTAATGCGAAAATAAAAGGAACCACAATACCGCAAGTGTACGGTTGTCCAAGTAATACTCCGACAAGTCGGGTTTTGTTCTCAGGGATTGGACTAGTATAACCCAAGTGTTCAATAAACAAGTAGTAGTAATTGCAAATACAAAAAATAAAAGATAAAATATATTTGTTTGGTTTTGAGTACAAACTACTAGACGCAAAGAAAAAAATTACTGAAAATAAATATTATAAGACTAAGACGCATATATGAGCTATACTTGAGTTTCGCTAGGGAATCACCTAAACTTACCTAATTAATGCTTTCTTTAAGGGCAGAACTGATATTTCTATATTAGTCGGGACTCTATAATCTCCTAGCACCCGTCAGGGTGGACCTAGGACCTATTCCTAGGTGTTACAAACCCCTTCAGGGCGATAATAATCCATCTACGAATGATAAAGTATTCTACCCAATTGGCTATAAGGTTGACTAAGTCCGTCAGGATCAATAATTTCTACCTTACGTTTATTATCTAGTTCAGTAATTAAACACCCGTCAAGGCGATCACTTCCCCACTAAATTGAATAACTTAATTACTATGACCTATCTCCGATTAGATAATTCATTGATAGTGAAATTAATATAAAACAATAAACAGTATGAAATACCTAATTCAAATTAAACTAGAAACTAATCCCAAATTGAAATACATGAATTAAACAAATTAGGGTTCATCCCATTACGATTCTCAAGTAATTAAGATTTAGCTCATATTGAAAGTAAAAACAATAAGGAAATTAATAATATACATGTCCTAATAACAGAAATAAAATAAGAGCCTTGATAGATGAATTGGCTTGAACTGTTGTTGGAGGAAAAGGATTCTCCAGCTTCTGCTCTTGCTTCCGCCTCTTGACGCTCTCTCTAAGGCTGATATAAATTGAATGAATTGTGAGAGGTACTGAATAATGAGGTCTAAGAGGTGTATTTATAGGTGCTAGGAAGCCCTAGGTCGAATTTACTTGGAGTGGAAGACAAGTCAAGAACTCTTTAATTCGTAACCCTAAAATCTAGGAAAGGTAAGATTCTGCTGCTGATTTGTTTTGGTAATATCTCTTTCAATACTTATCCGTTTGACGCGTTCCAATATTCGAAACCCCTTGTATCGGAAATATATTTCCATTGGTCCAGACCATTCTCCAAAATTCCTAGCCAATCTTAAGTTATGGACTCGTCTTTGAAACGTGGCTAGAATTTCAGATTCATAAGGCAGCTTTATCTTTTCCTTCTTTGCATATATCCTTCCTAAATCTTCTTATTTCCATGTAAATCTTCTTTTCTTTACTTCTTTGACTTGACTTGGTCTCTAATTAATTACCATATATTTTTTAAAGCTTCACATTAAATAAATAATTAAACCGCATATGTTTTAAAAAATAAATAAATCAATAATTCAAGACTAGAAATAGGAAAGTGCACTCTAAAAATAGAAACTCGAGTAAAAGTACTTCCCAACACACTAAAAATAAGCTAAGACTCTATTTCTCACTTCACCACCTTGTATTGAAATTTAAGAACATACTAACTTTGCACTAAAAATAATTAAATTAATGCACAAAAGCTCTAAAAATGCAAATAGCCTAATTCCAAGGGGAGAAAGTGTAATATGATCAAATAAGCATAAAAGTCTATCAAATAAGTCAAATATTCACCTAAACAGATGTCTCCAAAAGGCTAATAATTTGAACAAATAGGGAGACATCAAGACCCCAAACTCAAACCTTTGTCGTCCCGACAAAGTAAAATAAAAACAAAGGCCTTTTAGGTAAATGCCAAAGGTAGAATCTAGTAAATATTCCCAAAGCACAACTTAAAATAAATCTCATGTAGTCTAATCTAGGAATTAATATACACATACACTTATCATGCAAAATTCAAATACAAAATAATATCAATCCAAAATTAAATTCACAATGCTAGAAGGTTACGCTTGGTACTTATCTCAAGATGGTGGCTATAGGGTGTTCCTAGATATTTACTTGCTTTGAACGCTGCACCTAGCATACTCCCTATTAACTCACTGTGCATCTAGGAATCACGAGGTCTTTACGGTTTTAGCGTAGGCTTAGGGACGGTATGGTATGTATATTTGGTAAATTTGAAGTGAGCTTTTGGCTCTCTCCTTACTTACCATCAACAACTGTCCAAGAGCTTGAGTTTACACTCGGATAACGTTCTCACTCAACCCATTCCCCAAATTAACCCAATAAGCACTAAAGATGATTCACATAAAAATTTCCACTTTGCCGGTCCAAATATATTTTCTTTTCATATGAAATTTTTCTTTTATTTATAGCTATGACTCTCTTTTTGATGTTGAGATATCATGCTATTTTTTTCATAAATTATGCCGTTTCATAACTTTAGCTCGTAGCTTCTTTTTCATTTATTATTACCCTGGCAAAGGGATACAATGTAATGAACCTGTGAATCATCATCAAAATATAGCACAAAGCACAATTGATAAGCTCAAAAATCCCAACCCAATGTAAATTCCCATATAGTGGACCCACCACCCTAAACTCAAGCTCAAGACAGGAAGTCTCAGGATCGTGATTCAAGTGCGGGTAATATGGTCATGCCTAACAATCTAAAGGGATATTGGCTTATAATGTGGCGACAAAAGAAAGGCTTAAAGGCTAAAAATTTGGCTAAGAAGGATATAATTAATTCAGGGATATAAGGCCAAAAAGGATTCAAAGGGCTAACAAAGAACTGCCTCTATCATCTTCCTATTTACACAACTTGCCTCTAGTTCATACCTAAGTGGGTTCTCTACTCATTCAGATCCCACGTTCTACAAACCACCTATTATCCTTAAGCACAAGTATACTTCTTTTGCATTGTTCATTAATTCTTCCTATCAATTATCTCATACTTGCATGCAATCTAAGTGCGTTTTACACTAACTCTTAAAGCCAACTATTTTCTATCATAAATTCACAAAAAAACATGTTTGATGGGGGTATTCAAAATACTCTACAGCTCTATAGTTAAAACATTCCTCAAGCTAAAATTTTAAAAAACAGTAAAACACATAAAATTGGGATGAGGCAACGAACCCCACCCCAAACTCAAAAATGAGTCGTGTCCCCACGACTCGAAAAAGACTCAAGAAAGCAATTAAACAATTAAAACAAATAAGAAAGGGCTAGGAAAACGTATCTGAACCAGCACGAAGCTGGTCTCCCTTGTTGCGTGTAGGTTGATCTCATTGTGTTGCGTAGGTGGCATGTTGAACATTGCTCACTCCACGTAATATGATTTGCATAAGCTCCAACTCTTTTGTGACTTTTCCTATGATTGGTAACACCTCTTCATGAATATCCTCCAAAAATTCCATTCTTTCAACTACATCTTTTAACACCCAAAAGTTAATAAGAGGTTCTCCAACTTCCTCTTCCTCTCCATGGTATTCTTGTCTTCCCAATCTTCGACATCTCAATGAACCCCAAACTTAAAACTTCAAATAATCAAAAACTAGAGAAGGGTTTTGAAATTTGATGTCTTGAGGATTTATAATGAAGGATTATGGTGTTATATGAGATGGGTAATCAATATGTAATGGCTTGGGGAAGGTTTAATGAATAGGATTGAAGCTTTGATGAAGAGGTTGAAGGTTGAAGGAGAAGATTTCTTGATGTTCTTGAATGATTGTGGTGTTGGATGTGTGTTTGGAATGAAATAGGAGGAAGTATTTAATGTTCTTTGGTGTTGTAGTGGTCTTTGTGCAGGTATATAATGGGTTAGGGTCTGGAAAATCGTTTTTGAAGAGGCTAGGGTTACTTCTTGATAAGTTAAGAAGTGGAATTGGAATCAAACACTTCAAAACCGCCATACTGACCGGCATACCGGAGTTCTGGCCGGCATACCGGTGCTGGTGGTCCTACTTTTAGTAACATTCTGCCTTGAACCCGAGTCGATACCCGTGGGCACGTGTTTCTGGGCACCGGCATACCGGCGATATCTCCGGCTAGCCGGTCGCGATTGACAACCTCCCCAACAGCTAGATCTCAAAAAGTTATGCAGTTTAGGCTCAAAGATCACCTGATTTCGACATCCGAGCGCAAAGATATGACTTGCCGAAATTTTCTCTGATTGTGTCCAGATTTTTTTTTTCTTTCGACACAGCGGGCCGGCATACGGTCAGATGACCGGCTAGCCAGTCCCAGTAAAGTACCCTTCGGCAAAAAAACCGATTCCAGAACCCGTGGGCTCGTGTTTCCTCCCTCCGGTATACCCACGATTTCGTCCGGTATACCGGTGGCGCTGCAGATTATTTTCTTTTCATTCCTTTTCACCCCATACTCAATTCCTGCACACTTTAACACACCACCTTTCTCATTTCTTAAAAATAGACGCTAAGACTCGACAATTACTTATAATTATACAGTAGGAATTAAAAAACAGAAAGCAAATTAAAACATGAGTTGTCTCCCTAGAAGCACTTTTGTTTATTACGTCTTTAAGTTCGACGCGTTACCTTCCATGAAGATGGTATTGAGGCCCTTTCGGTTTTCCCCTGCTTAAATCCGCCTCTTCCTTGACATGTAAGCTTAAGAACCTTCCCCCTTAGAATTTTATTCAATCGATCTTTGAAAGGGGGTGGGTAGTATCTCCGTTTCCCCTCCTTGTTCTCATGACAAAACTCATTTTCCACCATATGATAGTAGATGACCGTTCTCTGCGGTATAAGCTCACTTTTATTCCTCATTTCAATCTCGCATTCCTCTTTGAAATGTGGTGGGTAGGTGCTCCTCCTTGCCTCTTTACTCTCGCGGTGTAGCACCTTCCTTGTGTAACACATGGTTGAACTTTGTGGTGGTGGAGGTAATTCGAATTTCTCAGCTCTAATCTCATTCATGATTCGGGGTAGAGATGGTAATTGGTGAACTTTTTGTAGTGGATATTCAACTTCTGTTTTAGCGTGAACCTTGAATTCTTCAATTGATTCTCCGACCACTTCAGATTCGTCTTCGCTGTTAACCCAATCTTCTACTATTACCTCATAATATTTTTTCTTTGTAATTTCTATAACCTCGATCACCACCTCTTCTTGTTTGCGTTCTGTATATTGATCATGTGCATACATTATAGGAATAGAAATTTTTGTGTTAACTTCTAGGAATTGCGTTGCTACTCCTTCTTCCACTATGCTAACAAGATTCTCAACCACATGGTGGTCTCCATTTATAATTGGCACGATGGTCATATCACTGTCAATAATATCTCCTTTCAATACCTCCTCCTCAACTACTTCTTTTAGTTGATCTCTTCCATCCCCCGGGGGAGTTGAATCTTCCAAAAACTTACTACTACTGGCAGTATATTTGTCTAGTGCCTGTTGTACTTTGGCACTGCCTTCCTCGCATTTACGAATGTATTTAGCAAGTGTTTCGTTCAAATCGACCAGAGTAATTTGTGGAGGTTGTTGAATGTTTTCAACCCATTGGTGGTTCCATCCTTGCTCCTGGGGATAGTGATATGATGATTGTTGTTGATTATTCACGATCCATTGATTGTTCCATTCTTGCTCTTGCGAGTATTGATAAGGTTGTTGGTAGAAGTTACTACTCCATTGTTGTTGTCCCGAAGAGTCTTCCCAATAGTCGAATGGATCGGGATCGGGGTAATGTCCTCTATACATCTTTCAATAAAATCTTTTGATCATTACCTAAATAAAGAACATGTAAAAGAAAACAAAGACAAAAACCAAGCGTAAAACTAAAAAAAGACAATTAAAACTACTCAAGGATTAAACACCTTGGTCCTACGCTGCAATCCCCGGCAGCGGCGCCAAAAACTTGGTGGTGCCTGGTGTGTTATAAAATTAATGCGAAAATAAAAGGAACCACAATACCGCAAGTGTACGGTTGTCCAAGTAATACTCCCATAAGTCGGGTTTCGTTCTCAGGGATTGGACTGGTATAACCCAAGTGTTCAATAAACAAGTAGTAGTAATTGCAAATACAAAAAATAAAAGATAAAATATATTTGTTTGGTTTTGAGTTATTAAACGACTAGACGCAAAGAAACAAATTACTGAAAATAAATATTAAAAGACTAAGACGCATATATGAGCTATACTTGAGTCTCGCTAGGGAATCACCTAAACTTACTGAAAGTCCTAGAGGGGGGGGGTGAATAGGATTACTAATAAGATTAAAGCCTAATTAAAAAATCTTTTGGACAATTATAAGTTTAAGTGAAAACTTCTAAGTCAACTTAATATATCAAACACTTATAGGATCATGCAAAGGATAAGTTAGAGGTTCGATATATAAGTATAACAAGTAAAACGACAATCTAAATCTTACTACTCTAGAAGACTATATGTTAGATAAACAAGATAAACAATATCACAATAATCATGCAAGCATATTATCAAACATATAAAGTGCGGAAAGTAAATAGAGTAGGGATAGAAAGATACACGCGATTTATAGTGGTTCGGTTTCCCTACATCCACTACCTAAGGAAGCCTCCTTAGGATTTCAAGCTTTTCACTAAGCTCCCGTGTCTCTCTTAACCGGGTCGAGAACACAATAACCCTTACAACCTCTTAGATTGCACGAAGGACAAACACTTGTGTAATCACAACACAAGGATACCAAGTATACTCCCTATACTTGAATTCTCTCTTAATCTATCTATTACAAGACCTAGATTTTAGAGGATAGAAACAAAAGTGTTTAAAGGGTTGCTTATAAAAGCTTGTAACTAAACTCCTAAAAGAGTGGATATGAACTATATAGCTTGTGAACTCCTCTTGAGTAGATAGAACCTTGTGGCTTATTTGATTAACTCCTAGAAAGGATTTATAAGCTCACTAAGATTGATTTTGACTATGTATAGCTCTTGACACCTTCTTGAATGATAACAATTAAGCCCCTTAATGTTTGTAATTAGTTGGTGTGTATGTAGCCTTCAAAGAGCTTCAATTTATAGCAGAAAATAGCTTCCAACGGTCATAAGGCTTGGGTCCAACGGATCTATTAATCTCCCAACGGATATATTCCTTATGACTTAAACTTTGTGCAGAAAAACCTTCCTTGCGGTGTACCGCAAGTTTTCGTGCGGTGTACCGCACCTCAACGGTTTGATTTTCTAACTCTCTGACGGGCTAGCCTATGCACCGCGCCCTGGTCCGCATTCTTGGTCCGGTGTACCGCGCCTTTCGTCCGGTGTACCGCGCCAAGTAACTTTGAAAGAATATGACTTATGCTATGATGCTCGGATCAATAAATCTTCTTCACGCAAGTTGCAGATAACATCATTCTTATAAACATAGTAGTTGATCATTAAAGCTATATCTCAAAGAACATAAAGATATGAGTAAAAGAGAATGCAATGAGATATAATAAGAATGGTGTAAAAAATGTTTTTGATGAATAATAGTGCAAGATAAGATGAATATGATAAGAGTAATTAGCACACTAAACAAAAGAGGATTTGTCACATTAAAACAACCTATTAAGGGAGGCTATATGCCAACAATCTCCCCCTTTTTGATGATGACAAATCCTTCACTAAAACACCTTAGGAATGATATGAAAGTTTAAGCACTAATGAAATAAAGCTCCCCCTCACAATAAGCATATAAGATTTGAGATGCATTTGTGAGTTTTTAAAACGTGCAAAATATGAAAGTTTTAGTGCACATATTTCTCCCCCTTTGTCTTCATCAAAAAGACGGGGTTAATAAACACAACTAAGGATAGAAGAGCAAAAAACTCAAGTGAATAGATTTCAAACAACGATTCTAAGAGTGTGCAAGAGTTTAGAGATTAAAACATTTTTATAATGAGATGCACAAAGATAGATAATTTGAAGAGCTAAGAGATAGAGACTTTTTACCAACTCCTTGATCGAAAGATGTTCATTTCATATGCTTTCTAATGACACAAATGATTAGTAGCAATATGATATAAATGATTAGCCAAAGCAATAGAGTTTTTAACAAGAAACTCCCCCTTACAAAATGCATAGAGTTTGTTTTAATTTGTAAAAGTTTGATCTACAATTTCTCCCTAAGAAAATTTGAAATCATTTTTAAATAAATTTAGGGGTAAAATGTATTTTTTGAAAAGTATAGGTGACAAATTATTTTTCAAAAAGTTTTAGGGACTCAAAAGCAATTTGAAAAATCTTTTAGGGACCTAAATGCAATTTTCAATCATTTTAAGAACTAAGACAAATGGAACAACCTATAGGGACTAAAGAGCAATAAAGAAAAGATCAAGGATTAGAGATGCAGTAGTACCTATATCATCAAGAAAAAAGTTAGCAACATTAATATCCAAAGCATATAATTTTAAGCACTTAACATTCAAGATAAAAAACATCAAACTAAAACAATTATCCAAGTTAAAACATATAGCATCCTAAAACATAAACCAAGAAGTAATAATATCCTAAATGTCCAAAACACGGACCCATAAACAATTAAAGCATAAACATCACAAACTAAGTCCAAAACAATTAAAAAAAACACATAAAACACCAAGTAGAATAAAATGAAGATTTAAAAACCAAACACCCAACACGACCATTTAGCGAAATTCCCGGGGAGAGCGGCTTCTAGAACGGCTTCGAGGATGTGATACATCATCTTTGATACACGAGACATCATTCTTAATACACGATAACTCACTAGCAAGATGTCCTATTTTCTCTTCCAACACTCCAAATTTCCTTTCCAACTTTTCTTCTAAAACCTCAAATTTTCTACCAATATAATCCATAAACCGAGACATAGCACCTTCGAAACTAGAAGGATTAGGAGGATTCTCATGAGTGGGGTTTTGAGGGGGCTCATTTGGGATAGGATTTTGTTGACCCGGAATATCCAATAGCTCAAGTGTGTTAAGCTCAGGACCAAAGGTTCCTTCCCTAGCTTGTAGGATACGATTACGAATAGCAACATCCGAAATACGATTAATAACCGAAAGCGAAACATATGAGTTATTATAAATAGCAAATTTCATTCTCTTGATTGTGCTATAATCGAAACACCACGCTTTATCAATTGATTTCACATTAGTTCCTCCTAACGAAATTTCACTTCCCTCAAAGATCTTAGTAAGAAAAATACCATATGGGACTTTATCTCTCGCGGTTCTAGCATGGTTCATCCATTTGAACATAATAGCAATAATATTAATCGGACGTTTAGCAAAGATCACAAATAGGAGATAAGCTTCATAAGGAATTAACTTTGCATCATGTTTGTCCTTCAGAATTATGGCCGAAATAAGAAACTTATGAGCCACAATGAATTCCGGATCAAAACTACGCAAATTCCAATTTCCATCGGGAACAAGCATCCTACTATTAACAAAATCCATAACCTCATTTTGACCAACTATATCAAGAGTAGAGCCATCCCAACCACTTGACCAAAAACCACTAAACCCATCGAACGGAATACTATAACGAGCACACAAAACATGTAATTTTAACCGTAAAGGGGTACCCGAAACTAAAGATTTTACTAAGTTATTGGCACTATCATATTCAAAATTAGTGTAGAATTCTTCAATCAACCCACTAGCTAATTGAGTACCCGAAAATTCAAAGATATTATCACAACCTTGAAATTTAAATAGTTCAAGAAGAGAATTTTCACCCGTTGGAAAAGCCGATTCACTAAAGGTTCTACCCGGGAGAGGCTCGAAAGGCCGGAGTGGAGGAGGTGTTGGTGACCTCGCCGGAGATGGCGCACGGCGGCGGCTGGAGGAGGCTCCGGTGGTGGTTTTCTTCTTTGGAGCAGCTTTCTTTTCTCTCATGGTGAAGAAGGGAAGTGGGTAATGAAGGAGAGAGAGAGAGAGAGAGAGAGAGAGAGAGAGGTGATTTGGTGGAGTAGAAGGTGTTTCCAGGTGGCGGAGTGGGTGGAGGAGTTGCCGGAATTCGTTTTTAGAGGAGGAGAGGTTTTGTTTAAATGGGGAATGAGGAAGATAAGAGTAAAAACGGGTTAATAATGCTGTTAAAAACCTAACCTGCGGTGTACCGCGGAAACCGTGCGGTGTACCGCACTGCTAAAATAAACTGGGCGAAAAATAAAGGAAAAAATAAAACTGCTGAAACCCTGAGACGCGGTGTACCGCGGAGTGATCCGGTGCACCGCAAAAGTGTTCGGTTTGGACAATAAAAAGGAATTTTTTGGTTCTTTTAAAAACACCTGAAACACATTCGAAACTTCCCCAAAAGATTCGGAATGGTATAAAACAAATAAGAGCATCTTTGTTTTGAAAATAAATACCAAGGAAAACCCGAAAACTCATAAAACAGTTTATATCACAAATACCTCTATGTTTTCTAAAAGAACAAAAAAGACCCAATGTAAAAACAAAGCAACATTTAAGAATGAAAAGGTCAAGATACACAAGATAATATCACATAGAGGATAATACACATAAAACACATAATAACACATAAAAATAAAAAGAAGAAAGGAAAGAATTCACCGTATTTTCCTTTTATGAGGTTTGAACGTCCTTTTGCTTAAAATTCCATTTTCTTGACGCTCAACACCTTCAATGAATATTACTATGGTAACCGAGGTGGAATGGATCCGGAAATGTTGTTAGCATTTGTCACGATCCATATTGGTTTTTCCCATGAGGGTATCAAAGATCCACTATCAAGTTGTTCATGGTAATGGCACGTAGAGGCATGATGACCGGGTTTACCACAATAATTGCAAGAACTTCTTTTCCGAATAGAGTTACCATGTGAGGGTTTTGAACATGAAGTTTCCTCATTTTTTCCAAAGTCCAAATTATCACTTAAATACAATTTTTCTTTGAAAAAGCCATTTGGATCAAAAGGAGTGACATTTGAAAATGGATGATTTTTTAACGTTTTAAGAGCGAGGGAAAAAGCTTCATCCAATTTTTTAAAACCTTCTATATTTTTCTTCATAGGATGTTGACTTTTATTTGAAGAAAAAATGTTTTCAAAACAAGGGTTTTTAGTAATGCCAAGAACGTCATTTAAAGTGATACAACATTTAAAACAATTCTTAAGCTCAACTTTACCCTTTTTTAACATAAGATTATTCAAATGGATTTGAGAATCAAGAATTTTGAGAAGGGATGAAATTTGCCTAATATCACCATAATTATAAGGAAGATATAAAGAGTTAGGATAGATTGCTACCTCATTGTTTGGTTTAGAATTGTCATGAGATTCATCATGAATTAAGACTTCTTCTTCTTCGTCATTTTCGACAATTCCATATAAAAACTCCAAACGATTCCAAAGCTCTTTTGCGGATTTACAATCTAACATTTGTGAGAAAATTTCTTCGGAAATTCCACGAATTAGAGTGTACATTGGTTTTGCATTTTGAGTGAGCTTAGCCTTTTCCTCAATGGTGAGTTCATCAAAATCTTTTTCTTCTTGATTTAGCTTAAGAACTCCCGCTTCATTTAGCTCCTCTTTATAAGGAACGAATGGACCTTCCATAACGATTCTCCATTGATCGGGATCTTCGGCTTTGATAAATTCCTCCATTTTTGTTCTCCAAGCAAAATAGTAAGTTCCTACAAAAAGTGGAGGTCGAGTAGAAGACGACTTTTCCAAAAGATTAAATTCCATATCGTTTACTCTACTAAGGATTAAGCTATTCACGTAGAGTTAGGCTCTGATACCAATTGAAAGTCCTAGAGGGGGGGGGGGGGTGAATAGGATTACTAATAAGATTAAAGCCTAATTAAAAAATCTTTTGGACAATTATAAGTTTAAGTGAAAACTTCTAAGTCAACTTAATATATCAAACACTTATAGGATCATGCAAAGGATAAGTTAGAGGTTCGATATATAAGTATAACAAGTAAAACGACAATCTAAATCTTACTACTCTAGAAGACTATATGTTAGATAAACAAGATAAACAATATCACAATAATCATGCAAGCATATTATCAAACATATAAAGTGCGGAAAGTAAATAGAGCAGGGATAGAAAGATACACGCGATTTATAGTGGTTAGGTTTCCCTACATCCACTACCTAAGGAAGCCTCCTTAGGATTTCAAGCTTTTCACTAAGCTCCCGTGTCTCTCTTAACCGGGTCGAGAACACAATAACCCTTACAACCTCTTCGATAACACGAAGGACAAACACTTGTGTAATCACAACACAAGGATACCAAGTATACTCCCTATACTTGAATTCTCTCTTAATCTATCTATTACAAGACCTAGATTTTAGAGGATAGAAACAAAAGTGTTTAAAGGGTTGCTTATAAAAGCTTGTAACTAAACTCCTAAAAGAGTGGATATGAACTATATAGCTTGTGAACTCCTCTTGAGTAGATAGAACCTTGTGGCTTATTTGATTAACTCCTAGAAAGGATTTATAAGCTCACTAAGATTGATTTTGACTATGTATAGCTCTTGACACCTTCTTGAATGATAACAATTAAGCCCCTTAATGTTTGTAATTAGTTGGTGTGTATGTAGCCTTCAAAGAGCTTCAATTTATAGCAGAAAATAGCTTCCAACGGTCATAAGGCTTGGGTCCAACGGATCTATTAATCTCCCAACGGATATATTCCTTATGACTTAAACTTTGTGCAGAAAAACCTTCCTTGCGGTGTACCGCAAGTTTTCGTGCGGTGTACCGCACCTCAACGGTTTGATTTTCTAACTCTCTGACGGGCTAGCCTATGCACCACGCCCTGGTCCGCATTCTTGGTCCGGTGTACCGCGCCTTTCGTCCGGTGTACCGCGCCTTTCGTCCGGTGTACCGCGCCAAGTAACTTTGAAAGAATATGACTTATGCTATGATGCTCGGATCAATAAATCTTCTTCACGCAAGTTGTAGATAACATCATTCTTATAAACATAGTAGTTGATCATTAAAGCTATATCTCAAAGAACATAAAGATATGAGTAAAAGAGAATGCAATAAGATATAATAAGAATGGTGTAAAAAATGTTTTTGATGAATAATAGTGCAAGATAAGATGAATATGATAAGAGTAATTAGCACACTAAACAAAAGAGAATTTGTCACATTAAAACAACCTATTAAGGGAGGCTATATGCCAACACTTACCTAATTAATGATTTCTTTAAGGGCAGAACTGATATTTCTATATTAGTCGGGACTCTATAATCTCCTAGCCCCCGTCAGGGTGGACCTAGGAGATATTCTAAAGTGTTACAAACCCCGTCAGGGCGATTATAATCCACCTTCGAATGGTCAAGTATTCTACCCAATTGGCTTTAAGGTTAACTAAGTCCTTCAGGATCAATAATTTCTACCTTACGTTTATTATCTAGTTCAGTAATATAACCCCCCGTCAAAGCGATCACTTTCCCACCAAAGTGAATAGCTTAATTATTATGACCTATCTCCGATTAGCTAATTCGTTGATAGTTAAATTAGTATAAAATAAGAAACAATATGAAATACCTAATTCAAATTAAACTAGAAACTAATCCCAAATTAAAATACATGAATTAAACAAATTAGGGTTCATCCCATTACGATTCTCAAGTAATTAAGGTTTAGCTCATATTGAAAGTAAAAACAATAAGGAAAATAATAATATACATGTCCTAATAACATAAATAAAATAAGAACCTAGATAGAGGAATTGGCTTGAACTGTTGTAGGAGGAAAAGGATTCTCTAGCTTCTGCTCTTGCTTCCGCCTCTTGACGCTCTTTCTAAGGATGATATAAATTGAATGAATTGTGAGAGGTACTGAATAATGAGGTCTAAGAGGTGTATTTATAGGTGCTAGGAATTCCTAGGTCGAATTTACTTGGAGTGGAAGACAAGTCAAGAACTCTTTAATTCGTAACCCTAAAATCTAGGAAAGGTAAGATTCTTCTGCTGATTTGTTTTGGTCATATCTCTTTCAATACTTATCCGTTTGACGCGTTCCAATATTCGAAATCGCTTGTCTCAGAAATCTCTTTCCATTGGTACAGCCAATTCTCCCAAATTCCTAGCCAATCTTAAGTTATGGACTCGTCTTAAGTTATGGACATAAGGCAACTTTATGTTTTCCTTCTTTGCATATATCCTTCCTAAATTTTCTTATTTCTATGTAAATATTCTTTCCTTTACTTCTTTGACTTGACTTGGTCTTTAATTAATTACCATATATCTTTTAAAGCTTCACATTAAATAAATAATTAAACCGCATATGCTTTAAAAAATAATAAATCAATAATTCAAGACTAGAAATAGGAAAGTGCACTCTAAAAATAGAAACTCGAGTAAAAGTACTTCCCAACACACTAAAAATAAGCTAAGACTCTAATTCTCACTTCACCACCTTGTATTGAAATTTAAGAACATACTAACTTTGCACTAAAAATAATCAAATTAATGCACAAAAGCTCTAAAAATGCAAATAGCCTAATTGCAAGGAGAGAAAGTGTAATATGATCAAATAAGTATAAAAGTCTATCAAATAAGTCAAATATTCACCTAAAAGGATGTCTTCAAAGGGATAATAATTAGAACAAATAGGGAGACATCAATTACCATCACTATAAATAGGAAAACCCTCTTCATCCGATGCCTCCGATTCAGATTTTCTTCACTTTAATTTTCACCATCGAATTCACGAATTGTCTCGCGAATCGGATCAAGAGGTGTGGATATGTTACCCCGCTCATAATTCTTTTTTTACCTTTCTCACGAGAAGTGGACGCTCGCGTTTTACGAATTTCTTTAATCTCAGCGTAAATCTCAATAGCATGGTATTGAACCTTTCTTGCCCCACCTATCATCGTATTGATCGTGCCCTCCCCAACTTCTAGAGCATGATACTGTGAAGGGTTTGACGAAATCGGACATCACCATATCAAATCGAAAATAACTTCATTTACATTCCAATTGAAATTCTAACATACGACTTGTTTTAAACCAACTAACCCAATATCTCCTTCGGTCGAAAATGCTTTACAATCTCGGCGAACATATTCAACAACACCGTCACCACTCCGAACAATATCACCTCCATAAAAACATAACCACTTAAAACTCATATCTACCTAAACCCCAATACAAACAACATAATCAATACTAAATCAAAGACAATATATAAAACCTAATTTAACCTAGTCAATATTAGAAACAAACTCCTACAACTAATTATTACTACAACCACTATATAAAACAAATAAAATATAATTTTCTTACTTATATACAATATATAATAACAAATGTATAGAATAATTACCTTCAAGATGAAATTTCCACGGATTTGATGACAAAATTGAAGATTTTGGATAGGTTTTGAATGGGTGTGAGTATAGGAGAGAAATGGGTATTGAAATGGGATGAAATGAGCAGGGGTTCTATATTTACCCTAAATTCCTGTTAAGGGCGTTCTACTAAAGACTGCCCGCCTAACGCGTGAAGAGGGCGGCGGTCAAAGGACCACCCTCACTTTAAAATCGTATTAGCAATGGGCGGTCATCGACTGACCACCCTTTCCACTTAATCAGATTATTAACTAACGGCGGTAATCGGCTTACTTTCCCATGTGCCAAACTTGCAATTTTTCCCCTCCTATGCCAAATCGCCAATTACTTTTTTTAAAAAAGTTAAAAATAAAAAAGAACTCCAACCGATCAGATATTCGTTAATCTTTTTCTACCTTTCTTAGTTTTTATTAAGCTTTTTATTGAAAAAATAAGAAAACATTACAATTTCACTTGCCAAACATGTGATATGAGTTTTGGTTATTCTTTTAGACGGTTAATGATCGAACAGTGTCAATGCCATCGTGGCTCACCCATGTAAAAAAAAGGGGGTGATATGAGCAAGTGTAGAAACCGTGAAAAAAAGGCAATCAAGCGGAAGATAGACTTATAAAAGAGACCAGTAATATTAATGTTAGTAATCCCGTGATCGAAGACAAGGCGGATATGGTTTGGTTCAGCGATGCATCTTTTAACAAAGAGTGGGAACCGGCAGCCAATGCAGCTGTTGGGGTTAATACACAAGGAATTGTTTCGGAAAGAAAAGCAACGCGGTGCAGATTAAGAAATGCTATTGAAGGGGAAGCTTGGGCAATGTTGTTAGCTCTTAGATCGGCGGGGAGAAAAAAGACCCAAAGTAGTTTTTTCTACTCTGACAACCTTGAACTTGTTCAAGGAATTAATGGGAAGGGTAAGCTACATTGGAGCTTACACCCTATTGTGAATGAAATTAAAGGATGACTTAACGAATTTCCGATGTGGAAGATCTCATATGTGAATCGGCAGTATAATACAATTGCAGACGCGATTGCTAAGTGCACCAGAAGGAACATTGACATATCACAATGGGAAAGATTATTCGGTTATTGCTTCATCTAACTTTTTTTTAGCAAATATTGTAATTTGTAATTTCTCTTTCATTTCTGACAAAAAAAAAAAAAAAAAAAGCACTTTAATGCTTCGGTTTATAGTGAGCTAACAAAATTCCAAGCAATATCCTCTCATTTTCAACATTTTCACACACAAAAAGAAAATGAAGCTTCTCTCATACTTTTGAGTGAGGGAGTGGAGTGGGGTCTTTGCAGTTAATACATTTGTTAATTCATCTCGTCCCCACTCCCATTTACTTCCCAGCTCTCATTCATGGCTTCCTCCAACTCTTCCCTTCCCTTCCCTTCACTCTCTTCGATTTTTCTTTCCTAACTTAGCTAACTTGCTGATATTTTATTACCATTAGGGTTTATTTTTCTTCAATCTTTCATTGCTGGGTTATGAAAACACAACGGATGGCTCAAAGTTGCAAGCTTTATGTTCTCATGGTGTTTTCGCTACTTCTCTGTAAGTAAATGCTAAGCTCAATTTCTTTCTTTTTACATTCCGTTTGATTTGAATTGTGGGTCAGTACCAAAATTGCAATCTTGGTATTTTGTATAGCTTCCCGTAATTCAAATTGAGATTAATGTCGTGGTTATATTTTGATTCAAATTGGGTTATTATTAGTTTCTAATTGGAAAGAGATTTAATTTTTAATGGATTAACTTATAAGCATTCTTTCATAAAACAGGCATTCATGAATCGTACAGTGACACTGTAAAAGACCAAAACACCCTTTTACCAGAAATCTCACCTAATACATCTCCACAACCCTTTCTTCCTCTTCTTGCACCTTCACCATTAACACACTTCACAAATAGCACAATCCCAAACCTATCTGGACTATGTACCTTCAACTTTTCTTCATTACAAACCTTAATAAGTATCACAGCCATGGATTGTGTAGCAGCATTTGCACCATTTGTAGCTAACATAATATGCTGTCCACAATTAGAAGCTACTATGGTCATTCTCATAGGTCAATCTAGTAAATTAACCAATACACTCGCTTTAAATACAACTCACTCAAAACATTGCCTTGAAGATCTTCAACAAATTCTTATATCTCAAGGAGCAAATAATAACTTATCACAAATATGTTCTACAAATCCATCATCACTTTCCGAAGGTTTTTGTCCAGTTTATGACATTAATGAATTCGAATCAGTACTAGATTCTTCAAATCTTCTTACATCTTGTGAAAAAATAGATCTTGTAAATGAATGTTGTAAACAAACTTGCGAAACTTCAATATCCGAAGCTGCTACAAAACTTGCTTCACAAGTTACTAATACTTTATCAGATCAATCTACTCGAATTAATGATTGTAAAATAATCGTTCATCGATGGTTAGCTAGTAAACTTGATCCTTATCGTGCAAAAGAAGTCCTTCGAGGTTTATCAAATTGCAAAACTAATAAAAAATGTCCTTTATCTTTTCCGAAAATGGAAAATGTTGTAAAAAGGTGTAATAATGAAGAGGAGAATTTAACTGCTTGTTGTAATTCTGTAGAGAATTATGTTTCTCACTTACAAAAACAAAGCTTTACTACTAATTTACAAGCTTTAAATTGTGCTGCTTCACTTGGATTAAAGTTACAGAAAGCAAATATTACAAAAAATGTTTATAATCTTTGTCATATTAGTCTCAAGGATTTTTCTCTCCAAGGTTAGTTTCGTCATTTTAATCTCATTTAAAATAATAATAAGTTCATCTAACTAACGCTAATTTTTTCATGCCCAATCTTCACTTGGCTTCTTCAGTTACACCACAAGGTAAATATTATTTTAGATTTATTATTAATAACTCTCGATTAATTAATTTATTTTATTTTATTTATTTGAGTAGTATCTGGATGTCTTTTACCTAGCTTACCATCGGATCTTATACTCGATACATCGAATGAATTTAGTTTTCAATGTGATTTAAATGATAATATACCAGCTCCTTGGCCTTCTATGACTCAATTACCTGGTTCATCGTGTAATAAAAGTAAGTTTAAATTAATTATAAATTTAAATTATTAAAGAGTTTTACTAATATATATCGTAAATTTGCATTATTGCAGCTTTAAAGATTCCTGCACTTCCTGCTGCAGCATCAGGGCAAAATGGTAAAAACGTTGATAATAGTATATATTGTTGAGTAATTAATTTTTGGTTTTCTTTTCTTCAGGTCTTTACAGCTTATACAATCAGTTTTTCATGATTTTAATGGTCTTTGTCACTTTTATGATTTTTATTAGTTAGTTATTAACCATTTTTGGATTAATGTAACGGAATTTGTTTGTAAAAAGGTTTAGTAGGAAGCTGATGTGTATAGATTGTAAAAATGTGCTTGCGAAGGGTAATCTAGACATTTTATAAAACATTTTATTATATATCTATCTGGCAAACAATTGCTATATCTAGATTCATCAGGAGCTATAAAACAAGAATCACATTGAACTGGGAGATTGAAGATGTGGATTAAATTATCTAACTGTGGTTAGGCTAAGTCTAATGGTTTTAGCAATTAGATTGCTATAATTATGAGTTAAATATCTATTTCCTATCAAATATTGATCTTGTAAAAAATAATTTTGTTCCAATAACTTTTAAAATTTCAATTTCTCAATTTTAAAAGAAATAATCTATTTAAATTTCTTATTAATAATTTTCTTATTTCAATCAATTCGTTGATTTAAAATTCTCAAACATTTATTTATTTATTTATTATTTTACTTTTGAATTTGTCATAAAGCTATCCGACCAGTTTGTGAATATGCATGATGTACGGTCTAAGATCCCATCTAACTGTTGACACTTGCTGTATAACTTGAACCAAGTCAAGGTTATCCGAGAAAAAAGTTTTCTCTTGTTGTGGCCATTGTCGTCCAATCGGGCCCAATCTTCTTCAAACACATTCCCCGCAGATTTAATGCAGGTGCTGATCGTCTAGCAAAAGAAGCTAGGCACAGGGCATTTAACGGATCTCTGTCTTTTGACGCTTTCACTGACAGGTTCTCGAAACTTGGCATTCGTTAATTTCTTAGGTTCCTAGCTCCTTTGTAATATATGTACCTGTCCAAAAAAAAAAAGATAAGATTAAAATATATTAGGATTATGTAACAAACTACTAACGATATGATTTTTTATAATTAATTTGACTATTAATTTTATTTAAAGAAATCTCTTAACTAATAATAATTATTTAAAAAAAGATTATTTTAGTGTTTTTCATAGAAAAAACTTTTTTTAACTAATATTAAAAATATTTACATACATATTGGGGTGGCAATCGATTGGTCCTTCACGGTTTCAAGACCGAACCGGTGGCTACTGTTCATAAAGGGTTCGAAACGGATCGACTTTATCGGTTCGGTTTTAATAATGAATAAAAAGTCAGGGGCGGAGCCAGGATTTGTTCTTAGGGGGGCCAAGGGGGTACGGGGGCTGCGGCCCCGAAATTTTTTTAAAACTTTTTTTGCACTGTAGGTCCAGATATTATGCAAAAATTGCAAAAGAAGTTCTTATCTTGTAAAAAATTACACTATAGATTCCTATATTATGTAAAAAATGCACTATAAGCCTTCATATAAATTTTTTAAAATTATTTATCCTATAATATACAAAATAAAGTTTATTTTACTATTGAAAAATTAAAATATCTCTCTCTCTCTCTCTCTCTCTATATATATATATATATATATATATATATATATATACACAATAATTATAAGTCTAATAAATAGATTTTAAAATTTAGTGGACTAAAATGAATATTTTAAAAGTTTAGGGGGGTGGTGGTCCTTTGTGTGTTCTAAAGTAAATGCAAAAAGTAATTGAACCACAACTGCAAGTGTACGGTTGTCCCAAGTAGTAATAATGATTCTAGGATCGTTCGCAGGGACGGTTGGTTAACTACAATGTTTATCAAGTAATGACTGGTTGCACTTATGAAAGCAATTAAAAGATATAATGATTGATTGGTTGTTTTGTATTAATCCTAAGTATGAAAAGACTAAATAGAAAATGCAAGTAAATACTAAAACGCAAGTAAATGAAGGTGAAACGCAAATATGAGAAGGCAGTACTTGAGAGACGCAAGGGATCGTCCCAATTCTATTTCATAACATATGTTGTGTAAGGGTTAAATTGGTCAAATACAATGGTCGGGATTCTAAATTCCTTGTACCCCCGTCAAGGTGGACTACAAGGCTATTCTAGAGTGTCACTAGTCCCGTCAGGGCAAATATGATCCACTTTCGAATGATTAAGTAATTTTACCACATTGGCCCTAAAATTAACTAAGCTCGTCAGAGTCACAGCTTCGATTCTAGATTGAGTAATTAAGTCCATACCTAAACCCTCCGTCAGGATGATCCACACGCCACATATGTGGAATAGCCTAGATACTAACACCTGTTCTTAGTTGATCACTCCAAAAACAGTAAATAATCTTAAATTACAGAATAATGTAAAAGCCCCAATTTAATTTAATTTAGAAAAACCCAAATTCAGACATATGAAATTTAACAGAATTGGGATTCACCCATTATACATTCTCAAGTACTATGGAATAATTAGCTCATGCTAATAGAAAATAAGACTAAATTAAAAGAAAGGGAACTCATAGTGTTTTACAGAATTAAAAATAAAGAAAACCTAATTTCCAGAATTAAAACTCCTTTTATAAGAGGAAAAACGGATTAGGGCTTGGTCTTGAGATTAAATCACTAATTAAAAGCCCAAGTCCATTTTCTAAGCCCAAAATCCCGTAACTGCTGCACCACCTCTAATAAAACAGCTCTAGCCGATTCGTTATAACTCCGATTGACCTGAAATCACTTGCTAAATTTCTGTAACTCGATAAGGAACATATTCTCTTCAAAGGTCAGCGGCTAAATCAACTCGTAAGTGCCTCGAAATCAGCAATCCTTGGCCTGTTTTCTAGATTTGCAGCTCCAAAATATAATTCTTTCGGGATTTATCTTCAAGCTTTGACTCCATAACATGATCTTTGACTCTCTTCTCGGATTCCTTTCCTAGCTAATATTCAAAACCTACAAACTTTTCACTAAAATACACAAGATTACGCGCAAAAGTTTAATAAATAAAAAATACTAGAAATAAAATAGGAATTCCGGATTATTGCATTTTTAACTCAAAAGTCTATCAAAATATTCAATTAAACATAAAAAATGATGTCTCCCAAGGGTCTAAAATAAGAACAATTAGGGAGACATCAAGACCCCCAACTCAAATCTTTGTCGTCCCGACAAAGTAAAACAAAAAAAAACAAACGGGTAGAAGTAAACGTAAGAACAAGTAGAAGCTAGCAAATACACCTAAAGCAATTCTCAAGATAAATCTCATATAGCAAACTCTAAAAATTAATATACACATACATCTATAATGCAAAATCAAACATAAATAATCTCAATCATAAAATTAAAGTTGCAATGCTTGAAGGTTACACTTGTACTCATCTCTGTATGATGGCTATAGGGTGGTCATTAATCCTAACTCGCTTTGAACGCTCCACCTAGTATATTCCCTATCAACAGAATCATAAATTCACTATGTACTTAGGAATCACGAGGTTTTTATGGTTTTAATATTGACTTAAGGACGGTGTGGATGTATATTTGGTAAATTTGAAGTGAGCTTTTGGCTCTCTCCTCACTTACCATCAACAATTGTCCTCGAGCTTGAGTTTACGCTCAAGAATGTTCTCACTTACCCATTTACGCAACAATTTAGCGTCCCATGTCTACCCACTACAAATAAGATGACTTTTCATAAAAATTCCACTTTGCCGGATGTTTTATTCGTTCACATTTTTCTTTTTCTTTTCTTTTTTCTTTTTTTTTTCTTTTTTTTGTAAAGATGCAAACCGGGTTCCCGGTTCCTACTGTATGGATTTTTGGATTTTTTGAATTTTTTCTTTCTTTTTCATTTTTTCTCATTCCCGACAAAGGGTGCAAGTATATATCATTTGCAATTGTGCCAAAATACAAAGCACATCAATCCCTACCCAATAAATTCCCCATAAGTGGACCCACCACCCCAAACTCAAGCTCGAGACATGTCTCGGGATCGTGATTCAAGTGCGGGTCATATGGTCATGCCTAATAATCTAAAGGATAATAGCTTATATCGTGGCTACAAAGAAAAGGCTAAAGGCTCAAAGTGGGCTAAGACGGATAAAATTAATATAAGGGATAGAAGGCTAAAAAGGTCACAAATGGCTAACAAAGAACTGCCCCTATCATTTTCCTAAGTACATAGCTCGTCTATAGTTCATATCTAGGTGGGTTCTCTACTAATTAGGATTTCACGTTCTACACACCAAACATATTCCTTGAGTACAAGCTTACTTCATTTGCATTGTTCATTAATTTTTCCTATCAATTACCTATGTTTGCATGCACTTCTAGATGCGTTTTATATTAATCCCTAAAGTCCACTATTTACTATCATAGATTCATCAAAAGTATGCTTAAAGGGATATTTAAAATTTCCTACAGTCAAACGCAACTCTGAAAATTCTTTTATTGAAAGCAAATAAAAACAAATAGCACATAAAAACTGGGATGAGGCAACGAACCCCACCCCAAACTCAAAAATTAGCCGTGTCCCAACGACTCAAAAAAGACTCAAAGCAATTAAAATAATCTACACTAAAGAGGAAGGATTAGAAAACGTATCTTAACCAGCGCGTGGCTGGTTACCGGTGTTGCGTTCTGGACCTTTATCTCGCGTAATAGCATCATAAATCGCGTTTTGAAGTGTGTTTACGCCTAGGATCAAAGTTCGAATAAGGTCCAATTCTCTTGTAACGTTTCCCAAGGTAGCAATCATATTCTCTTGATTCTCTTCCAACACCCTAATTTTTTATTCCAACTCAGGAGCATTCTCCGCTTTCTTTGGTGGAGGAGCTCTAGGCGTCTTTGTAGCCCGTGTTGCTTCATCATGGATATTCTGAATTGTAGTCAATGCCATGCTCACTCCAACTGTCACACTGTCATCCTCTACGTTCCTACGCGTAATTTTTGCGTCTAGGCACAACTTAGTAATAGTACAAGGGAACTTGAGGTTCTGTTGTTTCATCGGAGCTCTCGCGAATTCCATGATGGTGTCATGAATAATCTTAGCAACATTCATCTGTTTCTCCTCAATAATACACTTGATAAAAATTATATGCTCCTTCTTCAACTCGGATGTGTGTTTAATCAAAGAAAGTAGGTATTATGAAACGAGACCAAACCTTCGCACTAGGTGTCAAATTACTGCTGTAAAACTGTCCAGGATATCTTTCTCCTTCTGGAATTGGGTTAGCCCCATTAATAAGCACAGTTCCCCAAAGGAATTCATAATCGAAAGAAGGGTCATTAAGGGTGTCTTGGAACGGACATAAACCAGTAAAGTCGGGTAATTTCAAAGATTTCCGAATAAGTTCAATAGAGAAAGGAACTACCTTTTTGCGAATTTCAATTGCCTCACGGGAAAGGGCTAAACCTTCTTAAAATTCTCTCACAAAAGTAGGAATAAACTCAAGCTTCCCTTCTCTTAATTCTCGCCAACCAAACTTGTCACAAACAACATCATATTCTCTATGAGCACTACTCATAATATTCTTAGGAAAGTCCATCTCTTCACCAGACTTCAAAAATTCAATTCTTTCACGAACCTGTTCATTCCAAGAAGTATAAACCCTCTTAGGCTTTTGGGCCCACATCTTTCTTCGCGGGGGTTTCTGTTGAACTGGTACTTCTGGAACTTCTTGTTCAGTTTCATCCTCAAGTTCTTTCTCAATCTCATCTTCATGTTCTTCTTCACTTTATGGTTCATCAATTAATATTCGCCTCTTGCCTGTGATTTCTTTCTTCATAGGAGCAAGCTTAACCTCTTCAATATTTCGTTTAGGACGCGAATCAGGAATCTCAATAGCTTGTTCTTGAGTACCACCAATAGTGGTCTTCTTTCTAGAAGAAGTTCTTCGGAAATCACCGGTTCTGTTAATCATCTCTTTCCACCCCAAACTCAAAACTTCAAATAGTGAGAAGCTAGAGAAAAGCTTAGAACTTTGATGTTTTGAGGCTTAGGAATTGAAGATTAAGGTGGAATATGAAGTGGGTAATGGTTAATTTGTGTGGGAGAAGAAGGAATTGGGTTTAATTAAAAGATTTGGTGAAGAACAATCTTGGTGGAAAACTAAGGATTTGATGATATTTTGGAGAAGAGGTGAGTTGATTTTGTTTTTTTGTGATGAAAGAGGGAAGGATTTGATGATATATATAGGTATTAATGATGATTTTCGGAGGTGGGAAGTGTGTGGGAGCGTTTTTGGTAAAAACTTGCAGAAGAGGCTAAGAAAACTAGGTTAAGGAGGCAAAAACCGCCTCTCACAGTTGAAAACCGGGTTCCCGGTTTCGCGTCGCTGTGTCGGCGCGAAAACGAATAATTTATTTATTTATTTTTTTAAATTACCTCAACGCAAATAATGGCTGGACCCCAAAACGCTGGGTCAGAGAGCACCCCTTCGAAACCGGGTTCCCGGTTTGTGCGAAACCGGGTACCCGGTTCGTAACGCTGATTCATGTTGACACGCAGGTGGTGACGCAGCAAACGGAGGGACCCAGTACGCTGGGTCAGAAAGGTCGAAATTCACAGCACCAAAACCGGGTTCCCGGTTTTGCGAAATCCGGGTACCCGGTTTCCGTCGAGGATCGAAGATGAAGACGCAGCAAAAGGCTGCCTTCCAAGACGCTGGGTCAGAAACTCCAAAAATCACAGCTCACGAAACCGGGTTCCCGGTTTTGCCAAATCCGGGTACCCGGTTCGTGACGCTCTGTCGTGAACCAAGACGCCATTTCTTGCGTGTGGGAGGTTGGTACCAGCTCCAAAACCGGGTTCCCGGTTTTTGCGAAACCGGGTACCCGGTTTCTCCTGGACAACCAACCTCTTTTTCTTCTATTTTCGCCTTTTCGACCCCAAACTCATGACCTTTTTACCCCTGAAATCATCAAAAACAACTACCCTTCCTCATTTATTAATAATAAACACTAAAATTATGAAAATCAAGCTATTCTACATTGCGAAAATTTAAAAACTCAAACTAATATACAAAGAATTGACTTTTGTTTAACGTCGTTAAGCTCGACGGGTTACCTCACGCTTCTAAGGAGTCTCAAGGAGATACATGACCTCCCCGGGATGTGGATCTTACAAGCGGTTGGTATCTTCACCTCCATGGTATATCTTTAATCGATGACCGTTCACCATGAAGGTACAGTTCTCTGGTGGATGTTCTATTTCTATCGCCGCATGAGGTAACTTTGGTCACAATATATGGACCCAACCACTTAGACATTAACTTACCCGGATAATTGCTGGACTTTGAATTATACTTCAATACTTTTTGTCCTACTTCAAAGTTCTTTACACGAATCCGATTGTCATGCCATTTCTTCGTGTTTTCTTTGTAGAGTTTAGCATTTTCATAGGCATTCAATCGGAATTCGTCGAGTTCATTAAGCTTCATCATACGATTCTCTCCAGATAAGGTAGGATCTAAGTTCAACTGCGCAATCGCCCAATAGGCACCCATTTCTAGCTCAAGAGGTAAGTGACAAGCCTTACCATACACCATACGATACAGAGACGCACCAACTAGGTTTTAAAAGCAGTACGATAGGCCCACAACGCATCATCTAACTTCATTGACCAATCTTTTCTTGTAGGACCAACAGTCTTCTCTAGGATTGATTTTAGTTCACGATTCGATACTTCAGCTTGACCATTGGATTGTGGATGATATGCAGTAGATACACGGTGTCTTACTCCATACTTCTCTAAGACAGTCTTCAAATACTTATTAACGAAATGAGATCCTCCATCGCTAATAATCACTCTAGGTGTACCATGTCTAGTGAAAACATAACAATTCAAATCCATAAAACCCTTCATTGTGCTGCAACTACGACACAATTCACTGGGCTATACGACACAATCCACTGGGTTGTGTGAGACAATTCACTGGGCTATGTGATGTCTCCCTAAATGTTCTAATTTTATGCCCTTGGGAGACATCATTTTTGGTGTTTATTTGATTAATTTGATAGACTTTTGGACTAAATATGCAATAATCCGATTTTCCTCTTTTATTTCTAGCATTTTTAATTTATTAAGCTTTTGCGCGTAATATTGGTATTTTTAGTGTAAAGTTTACAGGTTTTAGATGTTAGCTAGAAGAGGAATCCGAGGAGAAAGTCAAAGATCATGATATGGAGTCAAGACTTGAAGATAAATCCCGAAGATATTATTTTTAGAGCTGAAAATCTATTTTCCAGGCCATAGATTGCTGATTTCGAGGTGCTTAAGAGATGATTTAGCCGCTGACCTTTGAAGAGAAAACATTCCTTATCGAGTTACGGAACTTTAGCAACTGGAATGAGGTCAATCGGGGTCATAACGAAGCGGGAAAAGCCGTTTTAGTGAAGGTGTATCAGCAGTTACGGGATTTGGGCTTAATTAGTGGACTTGGGTTTTCTAATTTTTAGTTAATCCTTATGTAAAAGCCCTAATCCGATTTTATCATTATAAATATGTCTTTATACCTCATTATTCAGTACCTCTCATTTTTATTCTTAAATTTAAAACATCCTTAGAAGAGAGCGTCCAGAGAAGAAGCAGAAACAAGGAAAAGAAGAAGCAAGAGCTGGAGACGGTCTATATCTCCGATTCTCAGCCAATTCAACTCCAAAATTAGGTTTCTCTGTATTCTATTTTATTCTGTAAAACATGATGAACCTATTTGTTTCTTTAGTTTTCTTTTTAATTATTATGAGCTAAACCTAATTAGTGCTTGAGAACGCATAATGGGTTAATCCCAATTTGATTTCATTCTATACATTTGAATTTGGGATATTTATTATTTAAATCAAATTGGGTAATTCGTATTTTTCTTTAATTTGCATTTTAATTACTATTATTGACGTAATTAACCAATGATAGGACTTAGTATCTAGGCTATTCCAATTAGTGGCGATTGGATCACCTTGACGGGGGGTTTAGGTACCGAACTAGTTAACGAATGTAGGTAAGAAATTATTTGACTCTGTCGAGCTTAATTAAACCTATGGCCTATTGGGTAATTTACATTTAAACACTTGAGAGTGGACTATAATCACCCTGACGGGGTTTGTAGCATTTGAGAGTTGCTCCTTAGTCCACCCTGACGGGGGTAAGGAGATTTTAGAATCCCGACCAATACAAATTTACCGATTTGTCCCTTAAACAATGTATGAAATGAATGATAGTTAGGAAAACCCTTGCGTCTCTCAAGTACTACCTGCTCATACTTGCGTATCACTTTTATTTACTTGCGTTTTAGATATTTATTTACATTTTCGCATTAGTCTTTCATTACTTAGGATTAATACAAAACAAAACCAATCATATTACCTTTATTTGCTTTCATAAGTGCAATCATTCATTAATCGATAAGCATTGTAGTCAACCATCCCGTCCTTAGAACGAATCTGTTTTATCAACTATATTACTTGGGACAGTCGTACACTTGCGGTTGTGGTTCGATTACTTTTTGCATTTATTTTAAGAACACACAAAGGACCACCACTATGCGACACAATTTACTGGGCTATGCGAACCATCTTCATCAGTTGTATCAAATGAATAAAAATGCAAACCAATTCAAAAAATATAGTTGCACAAGAAACCGCCACCACTCATGGAACATTCTCGACCATCTTTAACCGGCTTGGCTACGCCATCAACAATCGAAAAACCCAAATAAAGATAAAAAATATTTACCATTGAAATTCTAAAAAATTGAATTACTTTGACCTAAATCTCATCATTTTTCCAATTTCTCAAAATTATTTGATTTAAGTATAATTACAGACATGATGCTTATTATAATTATTTACAAATCCTACTATGGCATAATTTTTAATCCATCCATTATATTGCTTTTCAACCCAGCTTTATTCTTAGCGCATCACTTCTTACACTTGAAAATGTTTCCAATTATCATAAAATGACCATTGTAGACTTTGTATAAAAATATAATAAACACCATGTCTGTAATTATACATAAATCAAATATTTGAGAAATTGTAAAAGTGATAAGATTAGGTTAAGAGTAATTCAATGTTTTAGAGTTCTAATGGTAAGTATTATATTTTTTACCTTAATTTGGGTACCTCAATTGTTAATGGCGTAGCCAAGTCAAGTTAAAGATGGTGGAGAATGGTCCATGAGTGGCGGCGATTTCTTTTACTAGAGAGCGGCTTGGTGAGAATTTTATTTTTGTTTCCCTTCAAATGCGAGTGTAATGAGATTATTATTTTAGATTTTGTGTTTCATGTTTTTCAACGTTATAGGTTGTATATATTTTTTATCTTCAATTTTATTATTTTACTTTGTAAGGTTAGTCTAAAATAATATTTTGAACCTTATTCATCCAAAGTTTTGGGCTGGACTGCTTAAAGACTAGTTTGTTGAGTTATGGACCTAATTAGAAATTATCCCTTTTTAAAATGTAAACCGTAACCCCTTCGATAAAAAAGTAACGCGTACAGTTTTGGGTTAGTGTAATCGGGTCGGTCGGGTTAGACGAGTTTTCTAACCCGATACACAACCCTACCGTTACTACATTATAATCATATCATTTTGTTTTTTTAAAATAAAGAAAATAAAGTAATTGATGATTATCGAAATTCATTAAGATAATATAATTATGACAGATTCTTTTGATATATATTCCTTTAATAAATTTATTAATCCTCGCAATATATGAAAATAAATGACAAAATTACAAAAGAATTTAACAGGTGCCAAATATGCCAGCTAGAGAGGCTATATATAGGTGATGGAAATATTAGCATTCCACAACTTAACTGAGTCATTATACTATTAATCAAATCATAAGATCTTTTAATTTGTAGATATGTATCAAAAGAATGTTGGCTGTAAGGTTGTTATATTAATGATAATGTCTTTCTTAGTTTCTACTAGCGCCACCAACAATTGCATTAGAATATGTTTGAATCATTGTGCGAGGTACTCGGGTGATGCAAGAAAGACATGTTTTGAGGATTGTGGGAATAGTTGTGGATTAAAAGATGTTTTTACTTCACCTTTAAATGAATTTAACGTTAAACATGAAGGTATTATATCTTTAATCATTATTTTTTCTAGAGAGTCTTTTACCAATTTTCTAGGTCATTTTACATTATTTTTAAAAAAAGAGTGGGTGTGTAATGTATGGTTGTTTTTATGCTTAATAAATAGGTGATTAAATTATATGTAGTAACAAATTCTCTTTTGTTTTTGGTTTCTAGAATATGAGACAACTAGTAGCTTCGAGCTTATTACATACTTTTTGTTGTTGTTAGTCTACTTAAATGTCTATTTAATTATGCAAGACTATGTAATATTAAGTTCTTATTATATACTTGCTTATTGTATCAAATTAATTTTTACTTATCAATAGGAAAAATTGATAAAATTCATAAACACGATGCGGAACAACCCCTAGTCGAAGTCGTGACATGTAACGAAGTTTGGACGGGTGAAAAATATGAATGGTGTTGCACTGGTGACTTAAAATGTCATCCCACTTTTCTAAATTGTTTCTTTTTATGTACTTAAATGGTGTCAAAGTATAAAATACGATTTTATATATTCCATAACATGTAATTTTAATAAAATAAATATTGAGCAAGCTAATAAATATGAAAATATTTCTTATTAAATCTTATCATTAGTATATATATATATATATATATATATATATATATATGTACATTTCTATACATATATGTGTGTATATATACATATACCAGGGCCAGGCAGAGTAATTCGGGTATTTAAGGCGAGTCAAGAAAATGAGACCTTTTATAATATAATCATTTTTTTCTATTTTATTTTGAGCAAATAAATCATATATAAATAATTTTATAATAAGAGACATTTGTTCGACACCACTTAGGTCAGGAATACAATCAAGTATAAATGAAAAAGTAATGAATTCATTCTGAATTTTATGACCAAGGTAATAATAGTTTTTTAATTGTTCGCGGAATTTCACCTTTGATCTCGTCTGCTAAGGTGAGTATCATTCATTCTGAATTTTATGACCAAGGTAATGAATATGAGTTTTTTTATATTGAATACGACAAAGATGTTCTTTCATTACTAGATCAAACTCTGCAGTCATTTGAATCAACTTGAAAAATAATTCATTATTACGATCATAGATCTTCTCATATGTCCCACAAAAAGCTAAATTATTGCTAGAAAGTGTTTTGACAACATAATTGATTTTCACTAATACTTGCTTACAATGTTCTTTTTCTCTATTGATTTGGTCTTGCACACTTTTCTCAATTGTTGTACTCTTTTTCAAGCTTGTTTCCAACTCAAAATAGACACTCAAATTCATAATATTTGTAGCACCAATTTCACGTTCCTTGAGTTTAGCACTAAGATGACTCCAATCATCAACTCCTAGTTCTGCTTAATAGGTAGTGATACAATTTCGCTTTATTAACTTGCAAAAAAAATACAGAAGACCTTATTAACCGTTTTTTAATACACAAGCCAATTTGTATCTTGTTTTTCTCCATTATGCACAATTCTATCATAATTTGATGAAGACAAGTGTCGACCTTCATCATCTTGTGGAAAATCAGAATCCTTATCTCTAGTGATCCTTATAGGACTTTTTGTTACTAATAAATCTCGTAATGGTTGATCGATTTTTCTCCGATTTCCAGATCATAAATGGCATGATTAAATGTCATATTAACATTCTTATTCCCGCCTTCTTGATGACCATCAAGATTCACATTCCCAACTATCTGATCAATATTAATATTTTCAAAAAAATTGCACATCAACATTCACATGTTCGATATCTATATTAACATACATATTATCAATATCTTCATTAATATTTTTTATATTTGAATGCTTCGTCTTTTTAGGAATTTGTAAAAAATCTCCTTTTTGAGAACTAATAAATTCATCTACCTTTCTTTTTTTAATTTTTTAGAATGATTAGATTCTTACTTACGAATCACGATAATTGATAAAGTAATAGAACAATTGAACTTGAATATTCGAAGACCTCTCTCCTAATAATTTTTTGTTTTGGTTTTTATTTTTAAAATCTATTTATATTTTTTGGTAGATTTAATTAATCCTGTGACATATATATATATATATATATATATATATAATTTAATCTTAAATCCTATATAAATTAAATATATTAACTTAGTAATATAAAAAATAAGAAAGAAAAAACTTATTTGTATGATTTTGTGGACACAATATTGATACTATATGTTTTTTTGTTTTTTTAATTAATGCAAGTATAGGATTCGTACCTTTAACCTCTGTATTGGGTTTCTTTTTATTTAGGTTGTGCGCACACCTAGCTTTGATCTCGCAATTTCTTTATAATATACATATCACCATGCCGCTAAGCCAATTAATATTACCATGTCAACACTGTAAGTATTAAGAATCATATATAAATAATACACATATTATTCATTTTCTGAGGCCCTAAAAAATTTGGAGCCCAAGGCGACCGTCTTGGTTGCCTTGGGCCTGGGTCGGCCTTGACATATACATAAATATATATATATATATTAGAAAATGACACGTACTTGAACAAAAATTAATTTACAAAATGATGCTTACGATTTAATCAGAAGACTAAGCAAGATATAACAATTGATTGGAAACAAAGTTGATTTTATAGCTTTGTAAATACTCAAACTAATATATCTACCTTCTAGTCTATCAATGGAGAAACCTTAAACATAAATGTATATACCCAAGAAGTCAATATGATTATAACATCATAGAAAGTGGATACAAAGATACATAAATAATATTAATACATGATCAAATATACCCAAGGAGACTTGAGTTACCCATCGAGTTTAGAGTGCAACCACGCGGAATTCGCGCTCCAGAAATCCAAGCCGCTAAATTTAAGCCTGATCCAGGGATGTTAACGCAATTTGTAACTCATGGACTATTTAGCGGTGCTGCACACCAAGATCCGATCCGATATATTTAGAAATTCATGCAAATTTGTGATGCTTATATCGTAAGAGGAGTTACTAAGGAACAGGTGTATTACGTGATGTTCCAGTTCTTCTTAACCGGAGGTGCAAGCAATTGGTACGATACCCAATATCCTCATGTCATTCCAGATTGGGATAAGCTTCAAGCAAGATTCCTAGACCAATTCTATCCAGTTAGTAGATGATTGAAAGATATGTTGGAGCTTGAACAATTTATACAGGAAGACAGAGAAAGTTTGGGTGAAGCATGGTTACGATTTAATGTAAAGAAGGCGAGATGTCCATACCATAAATCATCGCCGGAATATTATTTAACCTTGTTCTATGGAGGACTCAATAGCAAGTCAAGGGCAAAAGCAGATTCGTTAGGAAACAAAGGTTTTGTGCTACTAGATCCTGAAGAAGCCGAAATTTGTATGGAGAGAATTCTTGAGAACGAGAAAAGTTGGCAAGGAAACCAGAAAAATAAGACACTTCAGAATCTCTGAAGCTCAAATAATTGGCCCAACAACTCGAAGAACTACAAGAACAAGCTCGAACAATTGCTCAGGTAAATGTAGTACGTACAATACCTTCGTAACCTGGTTGTGGATCAGTAAATCATGTGTGGGAAAGGTGTATGAATAATCCAGCCTCAGCTTCCATTACATATCCTTAAGATAACTATTATTCTAATGGTTATCCACAAGAAAGCTACGCTAATTATCAACAACCTCCACAACAAAGAAGTTGGGTCAGAAATCAAGAGACTTATCATCAACCCGAACCTCAACCTTACTATCCACCACAACCTATTCATAAAAAGGTGCCCGTTGTTGAGAAAGCTTATCAAGAACCACCAAAACAATCAATGCAACTGGCAAAGAAAGAACAAACCTTGAGCTTGAATTCGAGTATGGCTAAACTAATGCAAGCAATTGAAAACAATATGAGTCGTAGCCAACAGAAAATTCAAGCCCAGCAAAAGGTAATCAAGAAACTCGAGCATACTTTATCACATATGGCAAGTACATTACAAAACAGGCCGAAAGGGCAACTTCCAAGTGATACTATTGCTCCTCGAGATGATTCTTGTCATGCAGTTGAATTGCAAAGTGGAAAACAACTACCTCCACCAAGACCAGAACCAGAACCAATCCCTATTCCAGAAAAGGGGGGAGAAGAAACAACAAAAGATACGGTAGATGAGGTAGTTGAACCAAAGAGTGTCCAAGACAAGACACCTGAAAAAACGAAAAAACAGTGGAACTTGATACACGCCCTCCACCACCATACCCTTCACGTGTCAGAAAGAAGGACAATGACCTGGAATTCAAGAATGCCGTTTGTTGAAGCTCTCAAAAGAATGCCGAAATATCTAAAATTCATGAAGGACATTCTTTCAAACAAACGAAGTATAGAAACTGGGGAAACAATTGGATTGCCTGTGGAGTGTAGTGCTATATGTCAAAACAAGTTACCACCGGAACTAGAAGATCCCGGAAGTTTTACAATTCCCATTGGCATTGGAGATAGTTGGACCGGGAAAGCATTATGTGATCTAGGCGCGAGTATCAATCTTATGCCAAGATCCCTGTTCGAGAAGCTTAATATAGGAGAGATAGTACCCACATTTGTGGTATTACAAATGGCGGATCGCTCTCTCTCCCGACCAGTAGGTAAAATTGAGGATGTTTTAGTTAAAGCTGGTAGTTTTATTTTTCCTTGTGATTTTATTATTCTTTACTACGACGCGAATAAGAATGTCCCCATCATATTGGGAAGACCATTCTTAGCCACAGGGCGTACACTAATAGATGTTGAGAATGGTGAGTTGATCATGAGGGTACAAGATGAACAGGTACGATTCAATGTGTTTAAGGCTATGAAGTTACCAAATTCGAAAGATGAATGTTTCAAAATAGATGTCATCGGAAAAATTACACAAGAAGTCTTCAATGAAGCAAGCTTAGAGGATGATCTTGACGAGGCCTTAACACTTGAATCACAAGAGGAAATCGAGATTCCCCCTGAAGAAGTTGCTGCATTAGGATCAAATATATGAGAACTACTTCGAGAATCAGGTGACATTGAACCTATAAAACAACCATCTATAATATGTCCACCTGTTCTCGAAGAAAAACCGCTTCTGGAGCATCTACGCTATGCATATTTAGGTACGAATAAAACTTTGCCTGTTATTATTTCTGCTAACCTTTCAGGACCTCAAGAGGAGAAGCTACTTCATGTACTTCGCGCGAACAAAGAAGCAATCAGATGGACTATTGCCGACATCAAGGGAATTAGTCCTTCCGTTTGCAAACACAAAATCATTCTTGAGAACGAAGGTATGCGATCTATAGAGGGACAAAGAAGACTCATGCCAGCTATGAAAGAAGTGGTTAGGAAGGAGGTAATCAAGTTGTTAGACGCAGGAATTATATATCCGATTGCTAGCAGTGATTGGGTTAGTCCAGTGCAATGTGTTCCAAATAAAGGAGGTATTACTACCATCCTTAATGATCAAGGTGAAGCTATACCATCAAGAACAGTTGTGGGGCGGCGAGTATGCATGGATTACCGAAGACTCAGCAAAGCTACAAAGAAAGATCACTTCCCGCTACCATTCATTGATCAGATGCTAGACAAACTCGCAGGGAGAGAGTATTATTGTTTTCTTGACGGATATTCGGGTTATAATCAGATTTGTGTGGATCCCCTTGATCAACACAAAACAACTTTTACTTGTCTGTTTGGTACTTTTGCTTATAGAAGGATGTCATTTGGTTTATGCAATGCACCTGCTACGTTCCAGAGGTGCATGATGGCTATATTTTGGGACATGATTGATAAATACTTGGAGGTTTTTATGGATGATTTTTCTGTGTTTGGAGATAGTTTTGATGATTGTTTGAATAATCTTGAGAAAGTCCTTGTTAGATGTAAAGAAAAAGATCTTGTGCTTAATTGGGAAAATTGCCACTTCATGGTTCAAGAGGGAATTGTGTTGGAACATAAAGTTTCGAAGGCAGGAATGGAGGTTGATCGTGCTAAAATTGAAGTTATCAAAACATCACCACCCCCCGTCTCTGTAAAAGGAGTGAGAAGTTTCTTGAGTCACACAGGATTTTATCGAAGATTTATTAAAGATTTCTCCAAGATCGCCAAACCGCTTTGTTCTTTACTTGAAAAGGATACTCCTTTTAATTTTACTGACGAATGTCTTCAAGCGTTTTTGACGATTAAGGAGAAACTGATCTCCACACCTATTGTTATACCTCCTAATTGGAAAGCTCCGTTTGAACTTATGTGCGATGCTAGTGATCACGCTATGGGTGTTGTGTTGGATCAAAGGAAAGACAAGTTATTCCACACGATTTATTATGCAAGTAAGACCTTCAACGCTGCCCAGATGAATTATACTGTGACGGAGAAAGAAATGTTGGCCGTAGTATATGATTTTGATAAATTTCGTTCTTATTTGATTGGGAAGAAAACTGTTGTATACACGGACCATTCAGCTATCAGATACCTTATGGAGAAAAAGGACGCTAAGCCGCGTCTTATTAGATGGGTACTGTTGCTTCAAGAGTTCGACATAGTCATTCGAGACCGAAAAGGATGCGAAAATCAAGTTGCTGATCATTTATCAAGGCTCGAAGGGTCTGATGCGAACAAGGAACCATTATTGGTTAAAGAGGTATTCCCTGATGAACAACTTTTTGCTATTAAAAATGCGTTTGTGCCATGGTATGCAGATCTAGTCAACCTCATCGTGAGTGGTGTATTCCCCAAGGATATCCACCCACAACAAAGACAAAGATTATCTCACCAGGCTAAACAATATTATTGGGATGAACTGTACCTCTGGAAAATTTGTAGTGACCAAGTAGTTAGAAGATGTGTCCATGAAGGCGAAGTTGATTAGATTATAGCAAGTTGTCATAGTTCACATATGGAGGTCACTTTATATGCGATAGAACTGCAGCTAAAATTCTTCAATCCGGTTTCTGTTGGCCTACCCTACACAAAGATTGTCATCGTTTTGTCCAGTCATGTCAAAGATGCCAGTTCACTGGTAATATATCAAAAAGAGACGCGATGCCACTTAATAATATCCTATAAGTTGAAATCATTGATGTATGGGGTATAGATTTCATGGGACCTTTCATCACTTCCCACGAAAATCTTTACATTTTGCTGGCGGTAGATTATGTATCAAAGTGGGTAGAAACAGTGGCAACACCAAAGAATGATTCTCAAACAGTTATTAAATTCTTAAAAACATATATCTTTTCAAGACATGGTACGCAACGTGTGCTCATTAGTGATAAAGGTACCCATTTCATCAATGCTCAACTGAGAAACCTCCTTCGTAAGTTTGGAGTGAGACACCGCATTTCAACCGGTTATCACCCACAAACTAACGGTCAAGCTGAAGTTTCCAACCGGGAAATCAAATCTATTCTTGAGAAGACCGTGAACAAAACGAGGAAAGATTGGTCATTAAAGCTAGATGATGCTCTCTGGGCTTACAGAACAGCATTTAAAACACCAGTTGGGGCATCTCCATATCGCATGGTCTACGGAAAAGTGTGTCATCTACCTATTGAACTCTAAGCTCGAGCCTTCTGGGCTATTAAAACTCTGAATCTAGATCCAGAACTGGCCGGGAAACAAAGGTTGATGCAGTTGAACGAGTTGGAGGAGTTTCGCTATCTTGCCTATGAAAATTCACTCCTCTACAAGGAGAAAACAAAGAGATGGCATGATAGGCGACTCCGTTCAAAGCATTTTGAGAGAGGACAGAAGGTACTATTATACAACTCTCGATTCTCAAACTACCCAGGAAAGCTTAAATCCCGTTGGGGAGGACCGTACATTGTTACGAAAGTCACACCTCATGGAGCAATTGAAATTGAACATCCAACCAAGCAAAGGACATTCATGGTGAATGGCCAGCGTTTGAAAAGATACCATGACAGTGAGGACTTTGGACGAGAGGAGACAATCCATCTCGTAGAAAGCGCTTAGCCTGAGGTACACGTCTAACTCAAAGACGTTAAACAAAAGTGCTCTTAGGAGACACCCCTTGTTTTTAATTGCGCTTTAGATTAGTTTATTGCTTTGTAGTGTATAATTTTAAGTTAGTGTATATTTTAATTGTGTTTACAAGCTAATAGGAGAGAAAGGTAGTGTGTTATTGTGCAGGAAATGAGTGTGGGGTCAAATGGACTTACTTGGAAAAAAAATTCGGTTCACTGACCGGTAAGCCGGTCAGACCACCGGTATGCCGGTGGGAAGACACATGCCCACGGGTTGATGACTCGGGTTCATTGCCGAGAGGTCCCGAAAAGAAAATCCAGGCTCACCCGTATGCCGCCCAGGGCACCGGTAAGCCAGCCAGAGGAGAAACACGCGCCCACGGGGTCCATGACACGGGTTTTTTGACGGAGTTGCTCCTGGATGAAAAAGCGCACCGGTATGCCGGTGAAGGAAAAACACGTGCCCACGGGGAAGGTCTCGGGTTCATTGCCGAGAGGTCCAAGAATAAAAGACGCCCAGCACCGATAAGCCGGTGATCCGGCGCTAGGTCGGTTTTGAAGAGTTTGAATCCTATTTTACTTCTTACCTTACCAAACTTAGCCCTTTCCTATTTTACACGAAATTTTCAGACCCAAACACTATAAATACACCTTGAAGCTTGTACAAACCTCCACAATTAACACAACAACATAAATAATTCTCTCCTCATCCTCCATAAACACAATTTCTTCATCAAATTCATCACACTACACCATTAAACACCATCAAGAACATCAAGCTTTCAAGGAATTCTTCCAAGATTCATCAAAGAACCTTTCTCTTTCATCAATTCCAAGCAACAACCTCAAGCTACACCAATTTCTCTTAAACTTTTAATTCATCCTTGGTATAACTTGAGTTGTGGGTAAATCAAACATGACTAATAGATCTGATGCTATGGAATACAAGAGAAAGTGCACCATCCTTGGGAAGAATAAGAAATTGCCTGGAGCCACCGTTGAAAAGCCTATCAACCTTGATGAGGCTAATGAAGAATCAAAAGAAAAGGCACCAGCACAACCACTACCAAAGAAATTAACTGCTAGAATGTCTGTACCAGCAAGGCCTTTAAAAAAGATAAAGATTCATGACCAAGGTTCTTCTACTTCTTCCTCTAAAGTTGATCATGATAATCCCCCATGGGCTCTTAAATTACAACACAAAGTTGAACGTTTACAAGAAGAAAACAGAGAACTTTGGGTGGAAATTACACAGATTAATTCACAGCTGGAAGATATAACCATGATCAGAGATATTGATAATTATTCTTCTCCATCTTCTTCGGAGGGGGAGGACATGATGGATCTCGATGGCCAGCCAGGTAAGCCACTCTAATTCTATTTCTTAATAGCATGTATGCATCAGGTAGTTTAGTTAGTTTGAATTTTAAATTTTATTTCGTTCTTGAGTCTTTTTCGAGTCGTGGGGACACGGCTCACTTTTGAGTTGGGGGTGGGGATTCGTTGTCCTCATCTTCTTTTCGTTTTTGTTTTTTCATAAAATTTAAAAATTTTAGGTTGAATTAAGGCATAGAATATTTTGAATGTACCTATTTGAGCATGATTTAATTAGGTTAATGATAGTAAGTAGTATGTTTTTGAAATATGTCATAAATATGTTTAGCATGCATGTATGAAAACAGGAAATAAAAGATAGGAAAGTTAATGAGCAATGCTAAAAATTGTGTTGAAACTTAGGGAGAGTTAATTGGTGTGTAGAACGTAAGGTTTGAAATTAGTTGAAAACCCGCTTATCTATGAATTATTAATGAAAAAGTAATGAAATCTGGTAGTTAGAAAGATGAATAAGGAAGTACTTTCATATTGAAGCCACTTGAAGTCTTTTATACCTTCTCACCCTTCTATTTGATTATTGTTATTATTTAATCCGTCTTAGCCCCTTTGAGCCTTTCTAAAGCCTTTTTGAAACACATTATAATCCATACCCTTAGTTTGTAGGACTTATCTATATGACCCGCACTCGAATCGCAAAACCTGAAACAAGTCGTTTTTAGAGTTTGAGTTTGGGGTGGTGGGTTTCATCATTAGGGAACATTGGGTTTGGAATTGTAATGGTGATTTTATTGATGATGAAAAATTAATTATTGTAACCCTTTGTCGGAGTACTAGTGAATGGAAAAGAAGCTACGAGCTAAAATTGCCAACAAGGGCATAAAAAGAAAAATATATATATGAAAAAAATAGTGTGATATCTCGAACATTAAAAGAGAGTCATAGCTATACAAAGGAAAAAAATTGATATGAAAAGAATATATATTCGGACCGGCAAAGTGGATTTTGTATATCATCATAAAAAAAAGGTTTTAATTGGGATTATGGGGATGCAAATCAAAAGCATCAATAAATTGGGTTGAGTGAGAACATCTTCGAGTGAAACTCAAAGCTCTAAGAAGATTCGTTGATGGCTAGTGAGGAGAGAGCCAAAAACTCACTTTTCATTATCCAAATATACCACACCGTCCCTAAGCCACGTTATAACCACAAACCTTAGGATATCTAACTACTTGGTGGAGAAACAATTGAGCTATTAGGTAGTAGGTAAGTGGACCATTGGATGCTATATTAGGACCTATGAACAACCTATAGCCACTAGCATGAACTAAGTTATCAACCTCTCCTTCTGGCATTGCGAAATTAATCTTGACTTGAATTTATGGATCATTGATTATGTGTATATTAAGCATACTTGTACATAGTTTCTTGAGCATTACTACATGAGACTTTTTAGATACTATGCTCTAAGATCATTCATTATGTTATGTTCTTAATCTCCTCCGACTTCTTCTTCTTGTTTATTTGACTACCCTACTGTTCTTTATTTTTATTGTATCGGGACGATACAACTTTGAATTGGGGGTCTTGATGTCTCCTCATTTGTGATAATAAAATCTATTTCTGAGACATCATTTTAGGCATATTTATTAGTTTATAGGTCGATTTTCGCAATATTTAGTGCACTTTCCTATTTTGGATCTTGAATTAATTAATTATTATTTTTTAGAGCATATTGGGTTTAATTATTTATTTAGTGTGAAGCTTTAGAGATATATGGTAATTAATTAGAGTCCAAGTTGGTAAAAAGAGCTAAAGGAAAGAAGCTAAACATGGGAATTGAAGATAAGGAAGTAAAAGCTAAGAATATGGAAAATGAAAACTTGCCTTAAATCTGAATTTCTGCACCTACGACCACAAATCAGCTTATATCTTAAAATAGGTGAGGAATTTGGAGAAACGGTCAAGAGCAAAGTTGAAGATCTTTCCGAGACGATGAATTTCGACTACTCATATGCGTCAAACGGATGAGTATTGAAGCTGCTAGGACCAAAACAAAAACTGGGCTGATTCCATGTTTTTTGGCTACGAATTTGAGTTGGGCTAGGAGCCCAATGTTTACCTTTTCCTTCAAGAAAACGATTAGGTCAACCTATGCACTATAAATACAGCCTCTTAACACTAGAAAATCATCCTTGGTGAAACCTTAAGCCAAGAGGAAGCTTACAACACAAGAAGAGAAGTCTAGAAGGAGATGTGCATCAATTATGTCATCTTCAACCTTTGAATTTGTAATTTCTTTCTTTTCTTCCATTAGTATGAACTAAATTTCTATTAGCTTGAGTTTTTAGCATATATGTATGAACCCTAGTTTTGGTTGACATCTATCTAATTTGGGAATTTTAAGTTTTAAATTGAATTATTGTTTTTATTCTCTGTTTATGTGTTTGGATTTATATTCTGTGTTCTTGTGGAAGCGTGCCCATATAGAATTACCATCTAGTAGTTAGGTCACCATTGACAACGGTGTTTAATTACATGTTTAGCACATAACGTCTAGTATTCGGTTTAGATCTGACAAATCAACCTAACTAGATAATCACCATGGTTAAGTGTATTGCTATTTACCAATTGCAGGAACAGTTTGCTTAGGACTCCTTATTGACACGGGTAAATCCTATTTAAAACTACCAAGCGCAATTGGAACCGATTATTGAAATACTACATAATTCACCCTTACATGTTTAGAACGGCAAAACTAGTGGGGATTACATGCTATTGACTCAAGCTATATTCTCATACTACTTCTTATCTTGCATTTAAATTCATGTATTTACTGTCTTAGTTAATTTAGTTAATCGAAAACCAAATAAAAATCTATTTGTCTCCACTTTTTCTGCGTTTATTTGTTCTAGCATTTTATATTTGCACTTGATTATTGCATAAGATTCCCCTAACCTTCGTAGTCTCTGCGGAACGAATCTTACTTAATCATTAAAACTTGCACACGATCTGTATACTTGCAGAACCGTGCTCAGCTTAGGGTGTTTATTTGCATCTAATTATTATATTTTTTTATCACACCTAAGCCACACCAAACCCACCATCAAAATAGTGTTCTGTGTACCACCATTTTTTAAAGACAACCCATCACAAAAACAAATATTACCCACCCCCGTTTTTATTACCCAATATAGAATATTTGTGCAACTAAATTCTAATTAATGGGTTACTAATTTTTTACTAATTGCACGGAATCAGAGAAATTTGTTTTGGTAACTAAATTCTAATTAATGGGTTACAAATTTTTGACTAATTGCATAGAATCAGGGAAAATTGTTTTGGTAACTAAATTTCTAATTAATGGGGTACTAAGGAAGGACGGTCATTTGAGGTGGGTTGGACCAGATGGGTAATCATCCATCCTCCATGGACCGTATAGGTAAATCACCCTTATTTTTATTTGGTTGATGTAAACATAGATATACTTTTTATTTGGTCAATTCATCAATGTTTATAGTTTTTTTAGTCGAACCATACTTGAAATTATTTACGAATATGATATAAAACAAAAAATTAAAAATAATTTTTTTATTTTTCTTAATCCACATCACATAATTATTTATTTATAAAAAAATTCAATCATGTAGTTATTTTTAATAAAAATTGTTAATCCAAAATTTAAAAGTTAGAATCGGGTAGATTCTGGTAAATTCTATTACATCTATTAAAATATGTCATAAAATTTAATAAAATTTGTTGAGAGTCTTTTATAATCAAAAGAGTTTATAATCTATCAAAATCCATGGAATCCAAGACAATCTTTTAATGTTTGAATTGAATACTCCCCCTATACGTCATGGAAATTAGACATTGAGGAAAATAAATTCATGAGTTAAACAAAAAGTAGAGATAATATCATAATTTAAATAAAAAATTAATTCATTAGATAGAATATTATAAAAATATTGAGGGGTTTTAAATTTTTAAGATGAAAGGAATAAAAAAATGTATAATGAGAAATACACGATCCTTAGTATTTTATTTGAATAGAATAAGTAAGACGAAATTCTCTAATTTTTATACTATATGGTAGTTGGGTGTGCGGATTCCAAGCTAGAAATCCGCAACCCGCAAAAAGTGTATATTTGTTTAAAGGATGGTTAATTCAAAAGGTCCACAACCCAATAAACTTTTTTTATAAGACCCAGCCCATTTCACTAACAATTCAAATCCATAAAACCCTTCATTGTGCTGCAACTACGACACAATTCACTAGGCTATACGACACAATCCACTGGGTTGTGTGAGACAATTCACTGGGCTATGCGACACAATTTACTGGGCTATGCGAACCATCTTCATCAGTTGTATCAAATGAATAAAACTGCAAAACAATTCAAAAAAATAGTTGCACAAGAAACCGCCACCACTCATGGAACATTCTCGACCATCTTCAACCCGGCTTGGCTACGCCATCAACAATCGAAAAACCCAAATAAAGATAAAAAAATATTTACCATTGAAATTCTAAAATATTAAATTACTTTGACCTAAATCTCATCATTTTTCCAATTTCTCAAAATAATTTGATTTAATTATAATTACATACATGATGCTTATTATATTTATTTACAAATCCTACTATGGCATATTAATGATTTTCAATCCATCCATTATATTGCTTTTCAACCCAGCTTTTCCCATATACATTATTCTTAGCGCATCACTTCTTACACTTGAAAATGTTTCCAAGTATCATAAAATGACCATTGTAGACTTTGTATAAAAATATAATAAACACCACGTCTATAATTATACATAAATCAAATATTTGAGAAATTGTAAAAGTGATGAGATTAGGTTAAACGTAATTCAATTTTTTAGAGTTTTAATGGTAAGTATTATATTTTTTACCTTAATTTGGGTACCTCAATTGTTAATGGCGTAGCCAAGTTGGGTTAAAGATGGTGGAGAATGGTCCATGAGTGGCGGCGATTTCTTTTACAGGAGAGCGGCTTGGTGAGAATTTTATTTTTGTTTCCGTTCAAATGCGAGTGTAATGAGATGATTATTTTAGATTTTGTGTTTCATGTTTTTCAACGTTATAGGTTGTATATATTTTTTATCTTCAATTTTATTATTTTACTTTGTAAGGTTATAATAGGTATATTATAAGTCTAAAATAATATTTTGGACCTTATTCATCCAAAGTTTTGGGCTGGACTGCTTAAAGAATAGTTTGTTGAGTTATGAACCTAATTAGAAATTATCCCTTTTTAAAATGTAAACCGTAACCCGTTCGATAAAAAAGTAACGCGTACAGTTTTGGGTTAGTGTAATCGGGTCGGTCGGGTTAGACGAGTTTTCTAACCCGATACACAACCCTACCGTTACTACATTTTAATCATATCATTTTATTTTTTTAAAATAAAGAAAATAAAGTAATTGATGATTATCGAAATTCTTTAAGATAATATAATTATGACAGATTCTTTTGATATTTATTCCTTTAATAAATTTATTAATCCTCGCAATATATGAAAATAAATGACAAAATTACAAAAGAATTTAACAGGTGCCAAATATGCTAGCTAGAGAGGCTATATATAGGTGATGGAAATATTAGCATTCCACAACCTAACTGAGTCATTATACTATTAATCAAATCATAAGGTCTTTTAATTTGTAGATATGTATCAAAAGAATGTTGGTTGTAAGGTTGTTATATTAATGATAATGTCTTTCTTAGTTTCTAGTAGCGCCACCAACAATTGCATTAGAATATGTTTGAATCATTGTGCGAGGTACTCGGGTGATGCAAGAAAGACATGTTTTGAGGATTGTGGGAGTAGTTGTGGATTAAAAGATGTTTTTTCTTCACCTTTAAATGAATTTAACGTTAAACATGAAGGTATTATATCTTTTAACATTATTTTTTCTAGAGAGTCTTTTACCAATTTTCTAGGTCATTTTACATTATTTTTAAAAAAAGAGTGAGTGTGTAATGTATGGTTGTTTTTATGCTTAATAAATAGGTGATGAAATTATATGTAGTAACAAATTCTCTTTTGTTTTTGGTTTCTAGAATATGAGACAACTAGTAGCTTCGAGCTTATTACATACTTTTTTTTGTTGTTAGTCTACTTAAATGTCTATTTAATTATGCAAGACTATGTAATATTAAGTTCTTATTATATACTTGCTTATTGTATCGAATTAATTTTTACTTTTCAATAGGAAAAATTGATAACATTCATAAACACGATGCGGAACAACCCCTAGTCGAAGTCGTGACATGTAACGAAGTTTGGACGGGTAAAAAATATGAATGGTGTTGCACTGGTGACTTAAAATGTCACCCCACTTTTCTAAACTGTTTCTTTTTATGTACTTAAATGGTGTCAAAGTATAAGATACGATTTTATATATTCCATAACATGTAATTTTAATAAAATAAATATTGAGCAAGCTAATAAATATGAAAATATTTCTTATTAAATCTTATCATTAGTATATATATGTATGCATGTATGTATGTATGTATGTATATATGCATATATATTTATACATATACATTTCTATACATATATGTGTGTATATATACATATACCAGGGCCAGGCAGAGTAATTCGGGTATTTAAGGCGAGTCAAGAAAATGAGACCTTTTACAATATAATAATTTTTTCTATTTTATTTTGAGCTAATAAATCATATATATATATATATATAATTTTATAATAAGAGACATTTGTTCGACACCACTTAGGTCAGGAATACAATCAAGTAAAACTGAAAAAGTAATGAATTCATTCTGAATTTTATGACCAAGGTAATAATAGTTTTTTTATTGTTCGCGGAATTTCACCTTTGATCTCGTCTGCTAAGGTGAGTATCATTCATTATGAATTTTATGACCAAGGTAATGAATATGAGTTTTTTTATATTGAATACGACAGAGATGTTCTTTCATTACTAGATCAAACTCTGCAATCATTTGAATCAACTTGAAAAACAATTCATTATTACGATCATAGATCTTCTCATTTGTCCCACAAAAAGCTAAATTATTGCTAGAAAGTGTTTTGACAACATAATTGATTTTCACTAATACTTGCTTACAATGTTCTTTTTCTCTATTGATTTGGTCTTGCACACTTTGCTCAATTGTTGTGCTCTTTTTCAAGCTTGTTTCCAACTCAAAATAGGCACTCAAATTGATAATATTTGTAGCACCAATTTCAAGTTCCTTGAGTTTAGCACTAAGATGACTCCTAACATCACTTGCAAAAAAAATACAGAAGACCTTATTAACCGTTTTTTAATACACAAGCCAAGTTGTATCTTGTTTTTCTCCATTATGCACAATTCTATCATATTTTGATAAAGACAAGTGTCGACCTTCATTATCTTGTTGAAAATCAGAATCCTTATCTCTAGCGATCCTTATAGGACTTTTTGTTACTAATAAATCTCGTAATGGTTGATCAATTTTTCTCCGATTCCCGGATCATAAATGACATGATTAAATGTCATATTAACATTCATATTCCCGCCTTCTTGATGACCATCAAGATTCACATTCCCAACTATCTGATCAATATTAATATTTTCAAAAAAATTGCACATCAACATTCACATGTTCGATATCTATATCAACATACATATTATCAATATCTTCATTAATATTTTTTATATTTGAATGCTTCATCTTTTTAGGAATTTGTAAAAAATCTCCTTTTTGAGAACTAATAAATTCATCTACCTTTCTTTTTTTAATTTTTTAGAATGATTAGATTCTTACTTACGAATCACGATAATTGATAAAGTAATAGAACAATTGAACTTGAATTTTTGACGACCTCTCTCCTAATAATTTTTTGTTTTGGTGTTTATTTTAAAAATCTATTTATATTTTTTCGTAGATTTAATTAAACCTGTGACATATATATATATATATAATATAATTTTATCTTAAATCCTATATATAAATTAAATATATTAACTTAGTTATATAATAAATAAGAAAGAAAAAACTTATTTGTATGATTTTGTGGACACAATATTGATACTATATGTTTTTTTTTGTTTTTTTAATTAATGCAAGTATAGGATTCGTTCCTTTAACCTCTGCATTGGGTTTCTTTTTATTTAGGTTGTGCACACGGCTAACTTTGATCTCGCAATTTCTTTATAATATACAAATCACCATACCGCTAAGCCAATTAATATTACCATGTCAACACTGTAAGTATTAAGAATTATATATAAATAACACACATATTATTCTTTTTCTGAGGCCCTAAAAAACTTGGAGCCCAAGGCGACCGTCTTGGTTGCCTTGGGCCCGGGTCGGCCTTGACATATACATAAATATATATTAGAAAATGACACGTACTTGAACAAAAATTAATTTACAAAATTATGCTTACGTTTTAATCAGAAGCCTAAGCAAGATATAACAATTGATTGGAAACAAAGTTGATTTTATAGCTTTGCAAATACTCAAACTAATATATCTACCTTCTAATCTATCAATGGAGAAACCTTAAACATAAATGTATATACCCAAGAAGTCAATATGATTATAACATCATAGAAAGTGGATACAAAGATACATAAATAATATTAATACATGATCAAATAAAATAACAAAGATTACAAATCTACATAGAAATAATCAAGTGTGGAGTTTGAAAGACCCCTACGTCCACTTTGTTAGCTATTTAGGATACATATACTTTTTTTTTTATTTAAAGCAAGCAAAATACTGATCCAAAAAATACAACTACAAATTATCATCCAAATATAAATAGTGGTTCAGCAAAATCTCCGCTAACGATATGAACTTACTCCTCTAATGATCTGAATGGTCAAGTAGTAAATTTCCTAGCAAGTTATTGTTGCGAAGATCATCAAGACAATCTCCAATCCGAATTCCAAAAGTTTTGATATGCAAAAATGTGTTTGACACAAAAACTAAGTAATAAGAGGCCTTAAGGTGGAAAGTATATTCCAAATTCATACAACAAAAAATTCAAAACTATACATTTCGACCAACCTCCAAGTATGATTCACAAAATCTATACAACTTGAACCTTTAAATTAACACAGAATCTGTGGTCATCCTTAGATAAAATCGAGAAACCAAAATATGAAAACCTTGGTGCATATCAGTTTATTAAATATACATCAGGTTCAGTTTGAGCAGTTGCAGATGCATCAACATCTCTTGAGTGATCAAAAGCTGATTGCATTCCTTGGAAAAATCATCAACAACATGACTATGATTATGGATGATTCCGAAAGTTTCTATTTTACTATACCTGCAATACATATCAATTTTACAAACAGTATTAAATATAATATTCACATAAGAAATTAAAAAACTTAGGATCACAAACCATTTATGTATCCATACCGTGAACACTTGACTGACTGAAGTACATTTTTAACCACTTTTTTTATACTGTTGGTTCTTCCTCAATGCCTCCATATTTGAATTTCTCATTTTCTTCAAAAAATTGGAACGGTCTTTTTCATCCAGAAGCACTCGAGAACATTGTTGTGTAAAGTATGATCAATGATAATTCACATGAATATAAGAACAACATATATCTAGTTCAAAGAAAATACCTTACACATGCACTTTGAGATTTCAATCACAGTTGTTATATACCCAAAATTATAGACTGGAAAAGCTCATTATTTACTTATATATTTATAATCAACCAAATAGTAAGTATTTTTTTTTTGGACGGTCTTATTGTATTTATTTATTTATTTACTTCTTGGACAGTCTTATTGTATTTATTGATACAACTACTTTCAACCTTTGAACAAAATAAAAATAAAAAATACAACTTCTTTTAACAATTTTAAGTTGTAACACCAGTTACACAAGGCAAGAAATACACAAGTATAAACAAATACATATCCTTGAATAAACACTTTATTTTCCTTCTTTATATATTTGTTGATTCAAATTCAAGGCTTACCTCATACATGTATGGTGGGGAAGAGTGTGATAAATAATAGAGAAAATAATTAAGAACATGACACTCTAACTTTCACGTTACTCACTGCAAGTATCACGGGTCGTATGCAAGTTTTAATGATAAGTTAAGATTCGTTCTCAGGAACTTAGTCTGTTATACGAATGGATAAACAAGAAAGCATAGTAATAAATACTTCAATGAATTAAAAGACAAGAAAAGTAAATAGTAATGATTGAGGAAAATAAGGATTAATTAAACTAAAGACAAGACAAAAAAAGATGTAAGAATAAGATGAGAGATATAGCTTAGGTTTGCTAGTATGCACTTATCCTTCTATTTCTTCTACTAGTTAATATGGGTGATTAAAGCTCTTAGATAAGTAGCCAGGATTCTATATTCCTCATAACCCCCTTCCGGGTGAACTTAGGTGGCGACGTAACAATTACCAGGGGGACTTAGGTAAGGGGACCCTGCAAAAAGATCGATGGTTAAATCTCAAACCCTAGTGACTATCTAGTTAGCAAGGCCTTTCTGGATCATTACCGCACACTAGACATTTATGTGGTGTTTTCAATAATTAGACACCCCTTTCGGGTGACCATCTAACTACTATTAAGACATTCCTAACGTGATCAAGATTAGGGCCGAAAATAAGTCAAAGCACATATAACAAATATATAGTTAAGAAGCTAGATATAATTTAAAATAGTTTTCCCAAACAAACTTAGATAGAAGAAAATAGATCAAAGATTATACATATGCAAAACCCAAACTATGGGAAAATTAATCCATGCTAAGACGAAATAAACTAAAATAAAGATATATACGGTCAACTTGCTTCTCTTGGTGATGTTTCTTGAGACTAAGAACTAATAACTAAGCAAGGACTTGTTTACAATGATAAGAGGGTGTATTTATAGGTGTTTAGAAGACCCTAGGTAGAAATCTTGAATAAATAGTTACTGTTTTGATCATATCTCCTAAAATATCGGAGAGGATAAATAGTGCTCACTGTTTTGATCATATATCCTTCGTTATTGGTCCGATTTATGCCTACTTGGCAGCTTTTCCTTCCTATTTTATCTCCACTTCCTTTTATCTCTTAATTCCTTCCATATCTTCTTTCCTTATCTCTTTAGAATTGATTTGACATCTAATTATATTCCATATATCTTTAAAACTTCATATTAACACACAAATTAAGCCAAATATGCTCTAAAAATAATAAATCCTCAAATCAAGACAAGAAATAAGATTTATAAAAATACGAATAAAAATATATAATTAATTAATCATAAAGACCAAAAATGATGTCTACAGCCTAGATTATTATATCACAAATAGGAAGACATCAATGCATAAATCAGACATTCCTTCGAATTCTTCACCCAGGTCTCAAACTTTATTCGTATCTTCCTAATAATGATCTTGCTTCCTGGGAATATATCGAAACATATCATAACATAACAAATAGAATATTTTTTTTCTAAATTAAGGATTAATCGCACCTCATAATTTAAAGAACCATACGAAGAGTTAACTCAACTTCTTCAGTATTACTTGGCTATTTCTCATAACACAGAGACTACATAAACTAATATCACTTCAATAAAATAAATTATGAACCCAAATTAGTGATGTCAAATTCTCAGAGATGAGTATATACATTAAAATGAAATAGAGTATATTTTATCAATGATTGATAGTATAAATTAATTACCGTAATTGACTGACAACTCCTTTTGAAGATTATGAACCATAAAATAGAACCATAATGTCTCTCGGCCATTTGATCATGACGTGGTGTGAATTGGGGCAAAGAATCATCACCTGAGTGTCCAGCTAAGTGTCGCCTATGAGAGCCGCCAATTAGACTCGTCGGTGAGATCTCGAGCTAATTATGAATTGACATTTTAATTATTGTAACATCATCTCATGATATCTTTCTACTCCTCTATTTCGTACATATTTTGCTACGCCAATCATCCAGTGACTGAGAAGAGTGTCGCTGTGTTGAACAATGGAAATCACCACCACGAATCCGCCGTGGATATGGATAGAGAGACCAGAGAGAAGGTGAGGTGTGTCGGGCTGAGTGAAGGGTTAGTTATGACTTGTGAGGTTAGTTGTGAGGCTTTTAGTGGATATGCTGAACAAGCAAAAGAAAAAGGGAAGAGAGAGAGAGAGAGAGAGAGAGAGAGAGAGAGAGAGAGAGAGAGAGAGAGAGAGAGAGAGCGAAAGGTGAGTGTTTTTTAGCTATTTTTCGTATCTTATTTATAGTAGGGGTATTTTTGGAAGTATAATGGAACGATCTGGGCCGTTGCTTGTGACACATTTTTTGCTAGAAACAGATCCTAGCCCCTTTTTATATCCTCTTATATATATACATGAATCTTTATATATCACCAAGATGAGGAGGCACTACTATATATATATATAAAACGTAAATTTTACAGTTCATCACTATGATGAGGCACTATATGATCATCACTCTTACAAAACTCATCCTAACTTATATCTTCAAGCCGTAACACCCGTTACACATGGCAAGAAATACGCAAATATAAACAAATACAATAAAAACTCTATAAATTAATACACTTGGAACCATCAAAATTTATTAATTAAAAAAGTTATTAATTAATGAGATTATTACCCAAAGCGTCTTGAAATCACTACACCGTGACCTAACAAGACCGCCTCTTTTGGCTCTTCTTACTAAAGGCCACAAACTAATTTTAACACTAGAACCCTAATTTTGCAATTACCTTTCTACCCTCAAATGTTTTTCTTTGTTTTTTGGACACTATATATAATAAATTATAAAACCCTAACACACTCTCTCACATAACTAACACATAACTAACACATAGTAACACGTTTCTCTCTCTATCCATGCGAAGACACTAAAGCTCTGTTCTCTCTCTCTCTCTCGCTCTCTATCTTCATCTTCGTCTCTCGCTGGTTTCTTCTCTCTATCGCTCCTAATCTTCATCTGCTCTCTCTCGCGGTATTCTTCTATCTCTCGCGCTCACGTAAGTTACTATATTCTTCCTTTTTGCTTGTTTTAGCTGGTTTTTTTTATTTTTCTTTGATTCTGTGTTTAATTTTGCTAGAATTGTTTATTTTGTTACGTGTTGCGTGTTTGAGTAGTTGTTTATCGTTATTCATCGTTTGTGTTCATTAAATTTTTTTGTTCATCGTGAGTTTTCTATTGTTTCTCTGTTACGTCACGTGATATGCTTTGTATCTCATTAATCTTCTGTTTATTGCACACTCTCAGAAGATTTTTGCTCGTTTATGATTATAATACGTGTTTATATACTTGCATGCATTCATTCTCAATAATTATCTGTTTTTTTAATACTCAGTACCTTCTATTTGCGTTGTTTTACGCTCAGCACTAGTTATGCCTATACTCAGTACTTTTTGTTGTGTTATGCCTATGCTCAGCACTAGTTATGCCTATACTCAGTACTTTTTGTTGTGTTATGCCTATGCTCAGCACTAGTTAATCCTATGCTCAGTACTTTTGTATGCTCAGCACTAGTTATTGCACACTCTCAGAAGATTTTTGCTCGTTTATGATTATAATACGTGTTTATGTACTTGCATGCATTCATGCTCAGTAATTATCTGTTTTTTATTTAATACTCAACACTTTCTATTTGCGTTGTTTTACGCTCAGTACTAGTTATGCCTATGCTCAGCAGTAGTTAATCCTGTACTCAGTACTTTTTGTTTTATTATTATGCTCGTTTTTTGTTGTTTTTACTCATATGCTCAGTACTATATGCCTATGCTCAGAACTTTTGTTTGTGTGTGTATAAGTTTTTTGTTTTACTGAGTTCTCAATTTCCAGGTGATATGGATTCCGATGTTCTCGTTGTGTTCAAGGCTGGTATAGAGCATGTCTTTTTGCCTTTCAACAAGTTGGTCGACTTCAATTCGATAAAGGATTTTGCAGTCAAAAGATGGGGTTCGTTTGATAGTTCTGTTAGTTTATCATACACTATTGGTGATTACAAAGATTCCAGACTAGATAATGAATCTGATTTCACCACGATCGAGTGGATTTTGGAGCGTGGTAAATACGATAAGATGGATATTTGTGTTTCCGACAAACGAGCTTGTTTACCTTTTAGTAAACCTTAGACCGTTTCATCCCGTTCAGCTGTTCAACTCATTCAACCCGCGCCTATACAATCTATTCCCGACCCTTTCATACCCGACCCTGGTCCATCCTTTTTCACACACGAAGTAAAGGATTTAAGAAGCGACTCGTGGAAATCTGGTTTACAATATAAAGGGCAGTGTTTTATGGGCGGTGCCGAACAATTTCGCTTAACTCTTTGTAAATAAGCCGCAGTTGAAGGTTTTGATTTTGACTTTATTCATAACAATAAGAATCGTATTAGCGCACAATGCTTTTATAAGGTTAGCAAGGGCTGCAAATGGTATGTCTATATTTCTCCAGAGAAATTTAACGATTTTTGGTACGTGAGGACATATAGGCCTACTCATACATGCAGACACGTTTACAAGAAGATGTCTAGCGATAGGTTGGACTATAGTGTGTTATCTCATGTTATTTCAGACGAGGTTCATGCGAATCCTTCTCTTAGGCCAAGAGAAATTCAGTTTATTCTAAAGGAGAGCTACGGTTTTGATATTTCTTACAAAACTTCTTGGGGCACGGTCAACAAGGCGAAGGACCATCTATTCGGCGATATCGATTCCTCGTTTAATCGTTTGCAGTCTTATTTTGAGAAGCTTAAAGCACTTGACCCGGATACAGCGTTTTCGGTCGAGTGTGATCCTGTTTCTCATGTATTCCATCGTTTTTTTTTTGCTTTTGGTGGATCCCTAGCTGGTTTTGGATCATGTCGTCCGATGTTATTTTTGGATGGCACTTTCCTGAAATCCAAATACAAGGGAATGTTAGTTGTTGCTACTGCTAAAGATGGTAGCCAAGGTTAGCACTTTACTTTTTGTATTCAACTTTCATGAGTATTCAACTTATACTCAGTAACTTGTTGAGTCTTAGGGTCCATACTTAGCATGATACCAAGTTTTGATGTTTAATACACAGTTAACCCACTGATTAGTCTGAGTCCATGGCTTTTTGCTCAGAACTCTTCTGAGACAATGGCACATGCTCAGAACTTTTTTGGCCATACTCAGTTCTTTTTGTATGTACACAGGGTTATTTCCTGTTGCTTTTGGTGTAGTTCCCGGTGAAGATACAGTTAGCTGGACCAGATTCCTGGAATTCTTGAAACCTCTCGTAAGCGGTCGACCACTTACTTTCATATCTGACCGTAATAAAGGACTATTAAACGCCGTGAAATCTGTTTTCCCGAACGAAAGTCATAGTTTCTGTACAAAACATATAGAGAAAAATATTCGTGTCTCGGTGAAGGGTTCAACGTTTTTCAAGGATCGAATGGTTCATCTTATGAACACAGTTGCACGCGCTCCAACGACTCAACACTATGACCACTTTATGTCAATATGGCTTCTTGAAGGGAAAAAAAAGATTATCGATTTTCTCAGTTCATTACCGAAGGAGAACTATGCTAATGCTCACTTCCCTGGGCGACGTTACGGTGAGATGACCTCAAACGCAGTTGAATCTTTCAATTATTGGATATTAGAGCAAAGGAGTCTTCCCATTTCACAGCTTATCGATGCGTTGCGAGTTAAACTGATGCAATGGTACCACGATCGTTCGCTAACCTCATCTAAGTGGACCACGCCACTATGCCCGTCTATTATGACACTTTACAATACAAATGTTGGACTTAGCTCCACATGGGCCGTTAAACAGTCAACTCATAATCTGTACCAGGTCGGGTCAAATCCCGTTATGGTTGTAGACATCGTAGCTCGGACATGTTCTTGTTGTTCATGGCAAGAACTCGGTTTCCCTTCCCAACACGCGATATGTGCGTTGTCGTCTGCTGGAGTTGTTAACCCTTTTGAATACGTTGAGTCATATTTTCATGTTGATTCCTACAGAAAATCTTATGCAAAGAATATTCCTCTCATGTCGACTTTTGAGGTAGCCGTCCCACTAGATGATTCTGTGATTATCCATCCTCCTCCATGTAGAATTCCACCTGGCAGGCCTCAGTCTAAGCGTCATCGTTCATTTACCGAGAAACCAGTTAGGCTCATGCGGTGTGGAAGGTGTCACAAGATTGGAACTCACAACCGCTCAACATGCAGGGCTGCCATATGATTCTTTTGTAATGAACTTTTGTTTTTATCATGTATTAAGCTTTAGTACTTGTTGATTGGTTCATTTACGAAGTACTTGTAGTGTTTTAACAGTCCATGCTCAGAACTTTTTCTGAGTGTATAGCCCATACTCAGAACTCTTTTCTGAGTTCATGGCTTATGCTCAGAACTTTTTAATTAGTTTTCTTTGCTCAGAACTCTTTTACTTAGTTTTTTTACATTGAAATTTCATATCCGTCTATACACATTTATGAGTTCATGGCTTATGCTCAGAACTTTTTTATTAGTTTTCTTGCTCAGAACTTTTTACTTAGGTTTTTTTACATTGAAATTTCATATCCTTCTATACATACTCAGAACATTTCTGAGTTCATGGCTTATGCTCAGAACTTTTTTACTTAGGTTTTTTTACATTGAAATTTCATATTTTTCATTTTTAGTTTACTTAGTTTATCCTTCTATACTTAGTTTATGCTCAAAACTTTTTACTTAGCATTTTTAGCGCGTTTTTGTCGCTTGTCAAGATTTTTCTGAGTATGTACACTATACTCAGTAGTTTTTTCCAATACTTAGGTTTTTTTGTTGATTACATTTTCTACACTTTGTTGATTACTTAGAGTTCTAAAATCATCAATTAAACAATAAACATTCGAATACGATAAACATTCAAATACGATAAACATCAACTGAACCTTAAACATTCAAGTACGATAAAATACGATAAAGATTAGTTCAAACAAAATAATACATCATCAAAGTTTTCGAATGTTTGGATGTTCAAACAAAATAATACGACAAAAGTTCTGAGTTAGCATGATAAAAGTTCTGAGTTTACATGACAAAAGATTTAAAAGTCCTGATTTTCAATCACAGGGGATCCTCTGAGAAAACTCATCGTGGCGTAACAATTTACTCACAATCTCGGCCCTCATTGAATACACCACACTCTGTTTGATTGGGTAGCTCGAGAATTTTCCTGCCTTATAGAAGTTCTTTGCCCATATGAGAACGAAGACACCACAATCTAAACTGCCCTGTTTTTGCTGAGGCGATTCCACGTGAAATAGTTTGTATACTTCTCCTGGGTTTTGATTATTTGCCTTGAGCACCGAATCCACGAGGTAATCTCAATAGCTTTGTGCAGCCATTTCTGTCTTTCAACCTATCGAGCCTTCGCCTTTATTGCATATCGAGTTGTAGTGGTTGAAGGTACAATACTGCTTGTCATACACCATCAAGCTCCAATGGCTTCCACTCTCACCGTCTTTTACGGAAATTGGCAGCAGCGTATAATCGAACTCCTTGCAGTTCTTAGCGAAAGCTCCCTTTACCAACACATTCTTTGCCTCTTCCATATCCCGGTCTATGTATTCTGTTATGTAATTGTATATGATTCACTTACGTAGCATGCTGTGTTTTGATATGTAACTTTGTGTAGGAGACCTGTCTTTCCATCACCAAATTCTTCATGCATCATGAAAAGTATAGCTTCAAGTACCTGAGATTATAAAAAAGTTCTGAGTTTGCATGACAAAAGTTCTGAGTTTGCACTCAACAATAGTTCTGAGTTTCCAACTATACCCAGTGTTTTTGCTGAGTATATATGAAATACTCAGAACTTTTTGTTGAGTGTTTTTTTGTTTAACTTGGTGAGAATTCATACCTCAGCTGGCAACGCACCCCTGTGTGCAACATTCAGTGCTTCGTTTCCCGATACCGCAATTGCATCTCTCGCCCATACAGAGTCAGTCCGCTGCTTTTTCGTCTTCTTTATCAACCAATCAAAATCTACTTTGTTTGCAACACTCCTTAAGTACCATTTTGGACCTTTATCCTCTTCTACAATGACCTGTTTGCCCTTGTCCGGCTTCTCGAGTGGCTTCTCCATTTTTTTTCTGATTTGACTGTTCATCATCGTCCTGTGTTGCACTCAGAAGATCGAATCGTGGTTGCGATGTTCTGATTTCCTCAGGCTTTGTCATAGTTTTGACAAGTTTTGTAGGTTTTTCTCTCGTAATGTTACTCCCTTCCTTTTCTCTGCTACTTTAGCCGGCTGATCTTCCACGATATCCGGGTAAGCGATCTTCACAGATCGCTTATTTAACTTTACATTCCGGGTAATCGATCCCGGAGTATATGTTCGATATTCTTTCTTTCTATCTTCTTTTTTGTTGGGTCCCGCAACTGTCTGGCTCGTGGTCCCCTTGTTTTTCTCACACGCCGTCTTTATCACACCATCGAGTTTAACCTCCTCCTCCCGACTCATAACCTGATCTCCCTCCCCCTCCTTTTTCTCCTCATCTTCTTCTTCCACTTCAACCTCCCCTCTTCTCACCATCTTGTTAATTTCATGGAGCGATGCAATCTCTTGTTTGAGTTTTTTATTTTCTTCTTCTATCTGCAAAGCTCCATTAACAAGCGATTCATGTCCTTCCTCCATCATTTTGTAGGAATTTTCTATTGTTCTGAGTCTATCTCTCAGATTCTTGTTCTCTTCAACGAGTCTATTTATCTCTTTCCTCAGATTATTGTTCTCTTTTTCCTGTGATTCACACTTCTTTTGAGTCTCTTTCATTTATACTACAACTGATTCCACCCTCCTGCTCAGTTGTTTGTTAGTTATCTGAAGGTCAACATTTTTATTCTCAAAAACCTTTAACGCCATTTTTTCATTCTCTAGTGTCTGAATCTCCTCTGTCAATCTTTCAATTTCACACACAGCATCGTTTATTCTCTCACGCATGCTCAACACTAAAGGATCCATCGACCCCGATCCCATCTCTTTTGCACCACAGGATCTGTATTTTAAAGAGCCCGTCTCCTCCTTTTCCACCATTTTTCCGGTTTTTACTCCCTCAGGCTCATCTGTGTTGGCTTTCTCAGAGAACTCAGCACTTTCCATCTTCTCGTTTTCACCTCCTTTTGGTGGACCGTCTTCTAACGATTCCTCCACTACCATCTCCTCTGGGTCACTCGATACATCCGTTTGTCGCTCTTTATCTTCAACCATCTCATTATTAACCATATCTTCCCTAACAATTTCTTCACCATCCCCATGAGAGTTAAGCCAATCATCCACAGGCTCATCATTCCCATCCGCAGGCTCATCATTCCCACCTTCTCCAATAACTTCATTATCATCTTCATTATCATCTTCATTATCAACCTCAACAGCATCTTTATTAGCACCCTCATCTTCAGTTATATCATCATCTGTATTAACTCCTTTATTAATGACAACATCATCTAAATTCACATTACTACACTCAACACCTAGATCAACAACACCAACATCTTGATTATCAACACCAACACCAACACCAACATCTTGATTATCAACACCAACACCAACATCTTCATTAGCAGCCTCAACACCTTCACTACCACCATTAACAGCTTGATCACCAACATCAACAGCTTGATTACCACCCTCAAGCTCAACACCTTGATTATCCTCAACATTGTCCTGATTCTGTACTTCAGCTTCGGGTATTATGGGTACTTGATGTCTCCCTAATTGTTCTTATTTTAGACCCTTAGGAGACATCATTTTTGGTGTTTATTTAATTAATTTGATAGACTTTTGTACTAAATATTCAATAATCCGGAATTACCTTTTTATTTCTAGCATTTTTAATTTATTAAACTTTTGCGCGTAATATTGGTATTTTTAGTGTAAAGTTTACAGGTTTTAGATGTTAGCTAGGAGAGGAATCCGAGGAGAAGGTCAAAGATCGTGAATTAGAGTCAAGACTTGAAGACAAATCCCGAAGATATTATTTTTAGAGCTGAAAATCCACTTTCCAGGCCATAGATTGCTGATTTCGAGGTGCTTAAGCGATGATTTAGCCGCTGACTTTTGAAGAGAAATCATTCCTTATCGAGTTACGGAACTTTAGCAACTGGAATGAGGTCAATCGGAGTTGTAACGCCTCGGGAAAAGCTGTTTTAGTGAAGGCCTATCATCAGTTACGGGATTTTGGGCTTAGAAAGTGGGCTTGGACATTTAATTAGGCTTTTATTTTCTGGTCCAAGCCCTAGTCCGAATTTTTACTTATAAAAGGAGGTCTGGACTTCTATTTTTCACACAATTCACTTTCCACAAGATTAAAAACACCAGAGAAGCTACAGCAGGAAGAAAGGAGAAGCTACAAGAGCTGGAGTGGGTCTATAGCTCCGTTCGTAGTCATTCTGATTCCGAAAATTAGGTTTTTCTTATATTTTAATTTTGTAACGAATATGAATTCCATTTCTTTTTATTTTGTTTTTAATTTTAATATGAGCTAAATTTTCATTAATGCTTGAGAACAAAACAATGGGTGAATCTTGATTTTATTATTATAACGAATGTTGAATTTGGGTTTTTATTGAATTAAAATAAATTAGGGCTTTTACTCTTTTCGACAGTTTGTGAATGTTTACTGATTTTAGAGTCGCGAACTAAAATTAGGTATTAGTATCTAAGCTATTCCATATATGTGGCGTATGGATCATCCTGACGGGGGGTTTAGGTACAGAAATAATTGTTCAATCTAGGATAAAAACTATTGATTCTGACGAACTTAGTTACTCCTAGGGCCAATGTGGTAATAAATCTTAATCATCCAACGGTGGATCATATTTACCCTGACGGGACTAGTGACACTTTAGGATCGCCTTATAGTCCACCCTGACGGGGGTATAAGGATATTAGAATCCCGACCATTGTAATTGACTGATTTAACCCTTAAACAACATAAGTTAGAAAGTAAAATTAGGAGGATCCCTGCGTTCTCAAGCACTACATCTCATATTGCGTTTTCATACATTTTACTTGCGTCTTATCTTTTACTTGCATTATTATTTTATCTTTCATTTAGTTATAATAAACAAAACCAAAACAAACAATTTATCCTCTTTCATTTTCATAAGTGCATCAATCGCTATTTGCATAAACATTGTGATCAACCATCCGTCCTTGGAACGAATCTGATTATCAGAATTACTACTTGGGACAACCGTACACTTGCGGTTGTGGTTCGATTATTATTTGCATTTATTTAGAACACACAAAGGACCACCAAGTTTTTGGCGCCGCTGCCGGGGACGGTAGCGTGTGACCACGGTGTTTATCCTTTAGTGATAAGTGCATTTATTTTATTTTATCAGTTTTACGCTTTTTGTTTGTTAGCTTTTTCAGGTTTTTAGGTTTGGTGTATGCGAAGAAGGCTATTCAAGGATCTAGAGCCAGCACCTCCGATCCTTAGTAATCCAGAATCGTTGATCAGACTTGCAAACAGAAGAAGAAGAGAACGAGAAGCTTTAGAAGTAGAAGAATTAAGTAACAGAATGGAGAATATCGTTATTCAAGGTCAACAGAATGGGCAAGGCCAGTTAGACGCAAATGGCCAACCTTTAGCTCCAGGCGTTATTCCTCAAGTTCAACCACTAAATCCTAATCCTCCAGTCCAGATAGTGATGAATCATGATCCGTGGTTCACTAATGGCCCTCCAGAAGTTCCATTCCGCGCTCCAGCTATAGGCGTAGGTGCTCCAGATATTAATGTTCCGAGATTCCGTCCAGATTCGGGTATGCTAGCTCAGTTCCAAAACTTTGGAAATTTTCGCGGAAGACCATCGGAAGATCCTCTGAGAGCGGTACAAAAATTTAAGCAGATATGTGATTCTTATATCACACAAGGGGTTTCAAGAGAACAGATGTATTTTGCTGCTTTCAAATTCTTTGTCATTGATGGAGCAAGTGAATGGCATGATACGCAAGATCCTACGAGGATTACTAATTGGGACCAATTAGAAGTTGCTTTCTTTGACAGGTATTACCCAAGTAACATGAGGTTAGATGCTGAACTAGAATTGACACAATTCCGTCAAGAGTATGAGGAAACTGTGGGTAGGAGTTGGACAAGATTTCAGATGTGTTTGCGTAAAGTTCCTAATCATGGCTTTTCAGAACAACAACAGTTAAAGATCTTTTATAGAGGCCTTGATGGAATTTCGAGAGAGAAGTTGGATACGCTATGTGGAGCAGGTTTTCTTCAAGTTCAACCCGCTCATGCCAAAATTATTTTAGAGAGAACAGTCAAGAATGAAGTTGGGTGGAGCTCAGTAAGAACACCAGTCAAGGGAGTAAATAATGTTGACATAGAAGAGAAATTTGCTACATTTGAAAATAAGATCCAAAATACCATAGAGCAACAATTGAAGCAGCTTACTCTAGCTGTGAAAGAAGGATTTTCGGGTAAGAAGGTAGCTGTGCATGCTGCACAAGAGGTGTATATGTGTTCGATTTGTAAGGTAGATGATCATGATGAGGAAAGTTGTCCGAATAATCAAGAATCAGTGAATTTTATGTCCAATAGAGGTAATTTCAATTCAAGTGGTAATGGATATCAGCCTAACAGAAACCATCCTGGGTTTCAATATTCGAATCCTAATGGGGCAGCCAATCCTACATATGCGTATCAGCCGCGTCCCCAAGGTAATAACTATAATCCTAGACCACAAAACAATTATCAAGGAGGACAGAATCAGAATACTTATGCACCAAGACAAGCTCCTCAGAATACTTACGATGAAACGCTAAACCAGAAAGCTTTACCTGCACATCCACAAGAAGGGGTACTCACCCTTCAGAAAACTGTTGAAAATTTGATTGCTCTACAAGCACAAGCGATGGAACGTCAGAACGCAGCAATAGAACGTCAGAACGCTGCAATAGAAAGACAAAATGCAGCTGAAGCAAATATGAAGATGTTCCAGAATCAGCTGAGTCAAATCAGTAAACAGCTCAATCAACGTCCACAAGGACAACTTCCAAGCGATACCGAAAATCCATCACAACGTGAAGATTGTAAAGCTGTTACCTTGAGAAGTGGTAAGAACCTTCTCCCACCTCCTTTTCCCGTTATGAAAGAGAAAGAAGTTCCAAGAAAAGAAAAGGAAGTGGGTGAGAAAGAAAATGAGAAAGAAAATGAGAAGGAAGATGAAGTTGAAGAAATAGTAAGGCCAAGAGAGGCTTCGAAGAAGAAAGATGATAGTATGGTAAATCGCCCTCCACCACCGTTTCCATCGCGAGTTCAGAAAAAGGGTGATATGGGTGATTTTCAGAAATTCTTCAATAGAGTGAGGGGTTTGAGTATTAATATTCCGTTACTTGAGGCAATTCGAGATATTCCTAAGTATACGAAGTTTTTGAAGAGGGCCCTCACTAATAAAAGGCCCTACTGTGATAATGAGATGATTGGCCTTCCTGAAGAATGTAGTGCGATTTGCCAGAGCAAATTACCTCTGAAGTTAGTTGATCCGGGGAGTTTCACGATTCCCATATCGATTGGAGAAGAATGGAAAGGAAAGGCACTATGCGATTTGGGGGCAAGCATCAACTTGATGCCCAAGTCAGTCTTTGATAAGCTTAAAATTGGAAACGCAAGACCTACCTCTATGGTCTTGCAAATGGCGGACAGGTCTCTTGCTCATCCTGAAGGCCGTATTGAGGATGTCCTTGTTAAGGCAGGTACACTTATATTTCCTGTTGATTTCGTAATTCTTGAATACAATGCAGATAGAAATGTCCCCATTATTTTGGGTAGACCCTTCCTAGCTACAGGGAGGACATTGATCGATGTAGAGAATGGCGAATTAACAATGAGGATACAAGATGAGGAAGTGAAATTCAATGTATTTCGAGCTATGAAATTCCCAGATTCTCAGGAAGATTGCTTCAGAATGGATGTAGTAGAGCAAGCGTCGCAAGAGGTATTTAATTGTTTAAATTTTGATAATATCTTGCAGGCTGCTTTGACATTAGATTCACCTGAGATGATGGAGGAGCTTACAGAAACAGTGGCAGCTCTCAATTCTGAAAATCCGAAATATAGGCGTCTTGCCTATGAACCTGTGAGAGAACCGGGGGAGATTATTCCTAAAAAGAAACCTTCAATTGAATCTCCTCCGGAGTTGGAAGAAAAACCATTGCCAGCACACTTGAGGTATGCTTATTTGGGTACTAATGAAACTCTACCTGTTATTGTTTCAGCTAATTTAACAGGTCCTCAAGAAGATAAACTGTTGCGTGTGTTAAGAGCCAACAAAGAAGCAATAGGCTGGACAATTGCTGATATCAAAGGCATTAGTCCATCCTATTGTCAACATAAAATCATACTAGAAGATGTTAATGCACGCTCAGTTGAAGGTCAGAGAAGATTAATGCCAGCCATGAAGGATGTGGTGAAGAAGGAGGTAATTAAGCTTTTAGATGCGGGGATTATTTATCCCATTTCGAGTAGTGAATGGGTGAGCCCAGTTCAGTGTGTACCGAAGAAAGGAGGAATTACAACAGTTCTTAATGATAAAAATGAAGCGATTCCTTCAAGAACGGTAGTTGGATGGAGAGTTTGTATGGATTACAGAAAGCTGAATAAGGCCACCAGAAAAGATCATTTCCCTTTGCCCTTCATCGATCAAATGTTAGATAAATTAGCCGGAAGAGAGTACTATTGCTTCTTGGATGGTTACTCTGGGTACAATCAGATTTACGTGGCTCCAGAAGATCAACATAAGACTACCTTTACATGCCCATTTGGTACTTTTGCATATCGCAGAATGCCATTTGGGTTGTGTAACGCTCCCGCTACTTTTCAAAGATGCATGATGGCCATCTTCTGGGATATGATAGATAATTTCCTTGAAGTGTTCATGGATGATTTCTCCGTGTTTGGTGATGATTTTGATATATGTTTGGATAACTTGGAGAAAGTGTTAGTGAGATGCAAGGAAACAGATTTGGTGCTCAACTGGGAGAAGTGTCATTTCATGGTTCGCGAAGGTATTGTTCTGGGTCACAAAGTTTCGAGTGTTGGTTTAGAAGTTGATAGAGCAAAGATAGAGGTAATTAAAACTCTTCCCCCTCCTGTTTCTGTTAAAGGGGTAAGGAGTTTTCTTGGCCATGCTGGCTTTTATAGGCGTTTTATTAAAGATTTTTCTAAGATTGCTAAACCGTTATGCAACTTACTCGAAAAGGATTGCAAATTCCTTTTTGATGAAGCTTGTTTAGTGGCCTTCAAAGCAATCAAAGAAAAGCTTATTTCTGCTCCTATAGTGTTACCTCCAGATTGGAATTTACCGTTTGAAGTTATGTGTGATGCGAGTGATTTGTGTATGGGAGCTGTATTAGGACAAAGAAAAGAGAAGGTTTTTCATTCGATTTACTATGCTAGTAAAACTTTTAGTGGTGCTCAGATTAATTACACAGTTACAGAAAAAGAGTTGCTAGCAGTTGTCTATTCGTTTGATAAATTTCGCTCTTATCTTCTTGGAGCAAAAGTTATTGTTTATACAGATCATTCCGCGATCAGATTTCTTATGGAGAAGAAAGATGCGAAACCAAGGTTAATCAGATGGGTGTTATTGCTTCAAGAGTTCGATTTAGAGATCAAAGATAGAAAGGGTTGTGAGAATCAGGTCGCAGATCATCTATCGCGCTTAGAGGGTTCAGAGATGAATAGTGGTACTGAAGCAGTTAGAGAAGAGTTTCCTGATGAGAGTTTATTCGTTGTTCGAGATTATGAGGCTCCGTGGTATGCAGATATTGCGAATTTAGTGGTGAGTGGTGTTTTTCCTGAAGGTTCTACTTATCAAGAAAGAAAAAGGTTAGCTCATCGTGCTAGACAGTTCTTTTGGGAGGATCCGTTTCTCTATAAAGTTTGTGCTGACCAAATGATACGAAGATGTGTAGCAAGGGAAGAGACTCAAGCCATTATAGCTGGATGCCATGATTCATTATATGGAGGACATTTCAAAGGAGACAGAACTGCTGCGAAGGTATTTCAATCAGGCTTTTACTGGCCTTCTCTTATTAAAGATTGCCATGAATATGTTAAGAAATGTTCGAGATGCCAGTTTACCGGAAACATATCTAAGAGGGATGAGGTGCCACGTAATAATGTGTTAGAGGTTGAGATATTCGATGTTTGGGGCATAGACTTTATGGGTCCTTTCGTCCCTTCAAATGGTAATCTCTTTATCTTATTAGCTGTTGATTATGTATCTAAGTGGGTAGAAGCGGTGGCTTTACCTACCAATGATTCACGAGTGGTGATCAAGTTCTTGAAATCACATATTTTCACTAGACATGGCACACCTAGAGTGATTATTAGCGATGGAGGATCTCATTTCGTTAATAAATATCTGAAGACTATTCTAGAGAAATATGGAGTTAGACACCGTGTATCTACTGCATACCATCCACAATCCAATGGTCAAGCTGAAGTTTCGAACCGTGAAGTCAAGTCAATCCTAGAGAAAACCGTTGGTCCTACAAGAAAAGATTGGTCAATGAAATTAGATGATGCGTTGTGGGCCTATCGTACTGCGTTTAAGACTCCAGTTGGTGCATCCCCCTATCGTATGGTGTATGGTAAGGCTTGTCACTTACCTTTAGAGCTTGAAATGGGTGCCTATTGGGCAATTGCGCAGTTGAACTTAGATCCTATCTTAGCCGGAAAGAATCGTATGATGAAGCTTAATGAACTTGACGAATTCCGATTGCATGCTTATGAAAATGCTAAACTTTACAAAGAAAATACAAAGAAATGGCATGACAATCGGATTCGTCCAAAGAACTTTGAAGTGGGGCAAAAAGTATTAAAGTATAATTCAAAGTTCAGCAATTTTCCGGGTAAGTTAAGATCTAAGTGGTCAGGTCCATACATAGTGACCAAAGTTACACCTCATGGGGCGATAGAAATAGAACATCCGCTCGAGAACCGTACCTTTATGGTTAACGGTCACAGATTAAAGATATACCATGGAGGTGAAGATACCAATCGCTCGGAAGATCCACATCCCGGGGAGGTCATGTACCTCCGCGAGAATCCTTAGTAGCGTGAGGTAACCCGTCGAGCTTAACGACGTTAAACAAAAGCCAATTACTTGTATATTAGCTGAGTTTTTCTATTTTTGCAATTTAGAGTAGTTTGATTTTCGTAATTTTATTGTTTTTATTAAGAAATGAGGAAGGGTAGTTGTTTTTGATGATTTCAGGGGTAAAAAGGACTTGAGTTTTGGGTCGATTTGGCGAAAACAGAAGAAAAAGAGGTTGGATGTCCAGGAGAAACCGGGAACCCGCATTCCACAGAACCGGGTACCCGGTTTTGGTGCTGTAATTTCTGAAATTCCCTGACCCAGCGTCTTGGTGGCTTGCGTTTTCGTGCGTTTTGATTCACGCCATCGACACAAATCCGGGTACCCGCATTTGGCAGAACCGGGTACCCGGTTTCGGAGCTGCTGATGGTGAAATTCTCTGGTCCAGCGTCTTGACGTGCTGCGTTTTGGCGCGTTTTGACTCGCGCCATCGAGAAAATCCGGGAACCCGCATTCCACAGAACCGGGTACCCGGTTTCGGCGAGCAAAATCCCTGACCCAGCGTCTTGGGATCCAGCGTTTTGGTGCGTTTTGAAAAAAAAAAAAAAAAAAAAAAAAAGTCCACAATTATTTTTCCGCGCCGTCACAGCGACGCGGAACCGGGAACCCGGTTTGCCAAAACCGGGAACCCGGTTTGGAAGCTGTGAGAGGCGGTTTTGAGGTGTTTTAACCTAGTTTCTTAGCCTCTTTTGCAAGTATTTAGCTAAAACGCACCAATAGCCTCCCCACCTACGAAATTCATCTACCAAAACACTATATATCATCAAATCCTACCCTCTTTCACCACAAAAACATAAGATCAACTCACCTCCTCTCCAAAATAACATCAAACCCTTAGTTTTTCCCAAGATTCTTCTTCATCAAATCCTAAACTAAAACCCAATTCTTTCTTCTCCCATTCAAATTAATCAAGACCCATCTCATATTCACCCTAGTTCTTCAATTCCTAAGCCTCAAAACATCAAAATTCTAAACTTTTTCTCTAAGTTTTTCATTATTTGAAGTTTTGAGTTTGGGGTGAAAAGAGATGACTAACAGAACCGGTGATTTTCGAAGAACTGCTCCTAGAAGAAAGACCACCATTGGTGGTTCACAAGAACAAGCTATTGAGATTCCTGATTCGCGTCCTAAACGAAAAATTAACGAAGTTAAGCTTGATTCTAACAGAAAAGAAATCACAGGTCTAAAGAGGAGATTGATTGATGAGATTGAAAGTGAGATGGAACCAGAAGAGGAAATTGCGAAGAACATTGAGAAGGAAACTGAACAAGAGATTCCGGAAGCAACTATTCAAAAACCTCCGCGTATGAAGATGTGGGCCCACAAACCTAAGAGGGTTTACACTTGTTGGAATACGCAGGTTCGTGAAAGAATTGAATTTTTGAAATTTGGTGAGGAGACGAATTTTCCTAAGGGTATTATGAGTAGTGATTACAAGGAATATGCTGTGACATGTGCTAAGTTTGGTTGGAAAGAGTTACAAGAAAGGAAGCTTGAGTTTATTCCTACTTTTGTGCGAGAATTTTACGAAGGTTTAGCTACCTCACATGATGCCATTGATATCCGCAAAAAGGTAGTTCCTTTCTCTATTGAACGTATTCGGAAATCATTGAAACTACCCAACTTTTCTGGAACATGCCCCTTCCAAGAAACTCTTAATGACCCTTCGTTTGATTTTGAATCCCTTTGGGGGACCGTGCTTATTAATGGGACTAGCCCAATTCCTGAAGGTGAAAGGTATCCTGGACAGTTTTACAGCAGTAGTTTGACACCTCGTGCGAAGGTTTGGTCTCGTTTCATAATACCCACTTTCTTTGGTATTAAACACACTTCCGAGTTGAAGAAAGAGCACATATTTGTTATTAAGTGTATTTTGGAGGAGAAACCATTTGATGTTGCTAAGATCATTTATGATACAATCATGGAGTTCGCGAAATCACCAATGAAACAACAAAATCTGAAGTTTCCTTGTACTATTACTCAGTTGTGTTTAGACGCAAAGATTCCGCGTAAGGACGCAGATATTGATACTGTTTTAGTTGGTGTGAGTATAGCTTTGAGCACAATCAAGAACATCCATGAAGAAGCAACACGAGCTACAAGAAGTCCAAGAACTCCTCAATCAAAGAAAGCGAAAACTGTACCTGAGTTGGAAGCGAAGATTCAGGTGTTGGAAGAGAATCAGGAGAGGATGATTGCTACCTTGGGAAACGTTACAAAAGAATTGGACCTGCTTCGAAACTTAATCCTAGGCGTAAATACACTTCAAAACGCGATTTATGATGCTGTTACGCGAGATAAAGGTCCGGAACGCAACACCGATAACCAGCCTCGCGCTGGTTAAGATACGTTTTCTAAACTTTCCTCTTAGTGTATATTAGTTTAAATGCTTTATTGAGTCTTTTCGAGTCGTGGGGACACGACTCATTTTTTAGTTTGGGGTGGGGTTCGTTGCCTCATCCCAGTTTTTTTTATATGTTATTTGCTTTATTTGCTTTCAATAAAAGAATTTTCGGAGTTGCGTTTGACTATAGAAATTTTTAAATATCCCTGTAAGCATACTTTTGATGAATCTATGATAGTAAATAGTGGACTTTAGGGATTGATATAAAACGCACTTACAATTGCATGCGAACATAGGTAATTGATAGGAAAAATTAATGAACAATGCAAATGAAGTAAGCTTGTACTCAAGGAATATGTTTGGTGTGTAGAACGTGAAATCCTAATTAGTAGAGAACCCACCTAGATATGAACTAAAGACAAGCTATGAACTTAGGAAAATGATAGGGGCAGTTCTTTGTTAGCCATTTGTGCCTTTTTTAGCCTTCTATCCCTTGTATTAATTATTATCCGTCTTAGCCCACTTTGAGCCTTAGCCTTTTCTTTGTAGCCACGATATAAGCCATTATCCCTTAGATTATTAGGCATGACCATATGACCCGCACTTGAATCACAATCCTGAGACATGTCTCGAGCTTGAGTTTGGGGTGGTGGGACCACATATGGGGAATTAAATGGGTAGGGATCGATGTGCTTTGTATTGTAGCTCAATTGCAGATGATATATACTTGTAACCCTTTGCCGGGAATGAAGAAAAATGAAAAAGAAAGAAAAAATGAAAAAATTTGAAAAATCATACAGTAGGAACCGGGAACCCGGATTCGTCAAAACCGGGAACCCGGTTTGCTTCTGTACAAAAAAAAAAAAAAAAAAAAAAAAAAAAAATATATGAATGAATAAAACATCCGGCAAAGTGGAATTTTCTGAAAATCATCTTATTTATAGTGGGTAGACATGGGACGCTAAATTGTTGCGTATATGGGTGAGTGAGAACATCTTTTTGAGCGTTAACTCAAGCTCGAGGACATTGTTGATGGTAAGTGAGGAGAGAGCCAAAAGCTCACTTCAAATTTACCAAATATACATCCATACCGTCCTTAAGCCATTATTATAACCGTAAAGACCTCGTGATTCCTAAGTGCATAGTGAATTTATAATTCTGTTGATAAGGAATACACTAGGTGGAGCGTTCAAAGCGAGTTAGGATTAATGACCACCCTATAGCCATCATACAGAGATGAGTACAAGTGTAACCTTCAAGCATTGCGACTTTAATTTTATGATTGAGATTATTTATGTTTGATGTTGCATGATTAGTGTATGTGTATATTAGTTTCTAGAGTTTGCTATATGAGATTTATTTTGAGACTTGCTTTAGGGTTTATTTGCTAGCTTCTATGTGTTTATACGTTTACTTCTACCCCTTTGTTTTGTTTTACTTTGTCGGGACGACAAAGGTTTGAGTTGGGGGTCTTGATGTCTCCCTAATTGTTCTTATTTTAGACCCTTAGGAGACATCATTTTTGGTGTTTATTTAATTAATTTGATAGACTTTTGTACTAAATATTCAATAATCCGGAATTACCTTTTTATTTCTAGCATTTTTAATTTATTAAACTTTTGCGCGTAATATTGGTATTTTTAGTGTAAAGTTTACAGGTTTTAGATGTTAGCTAGGAGAGGAATCCGAGGAGAAGGTCAAAGATCGTGAATTAGAGTCAAGACTTGAAGACAAATCCCGAAGATATTATTTTTAGAGCTGAAAATCCACTTTCCAGGCCATAGATTGCTGATTTCGAGGTGCTTAAGCGATGATTTAGCCGCTGACTTTTGAAGAGAAATCATTCCTTATCGAGTTACGGAACTTTAGCAACTGGAATGAGGTCAATCGGAGTTGTAACGCCTCGGGAAAAGCTGTTTTAGTGAAGGCATATCATCAGTTACGGGATTTTGGGCTTAGAAAGTGGGCTTGGACATTTAATTAGGCTTTTATTTTCTGGTCCAAGCCCTAGTCCGAATTTTTACTTATAAAAGGAGGTCTGGACTTCTATTTTTCACACAATTCACTTTCCACAAGATTAAAAACACCAGAGAAGCTACAACAGGAAGAAAGGAGAAGCTACAAGAGCTGGAGTGGGTCTATAGCTCCGTTCGTAGTCATTCTGATTCCGAAAATTAGGTTTTTCTTATATTTTAAATTTGTAACGAATATGAATTCCATTTCTTTTTATTTTGTTTTTAATTTTAATATGAGCTAAATTTTCATTAATGCTTGAGAACAAAACAATGGGTGAATCTTGATTTTATTATTATAACGAATGTTGAATTTGGGTTTTTATTGAATTAAAATAAATTAGGGCTTTTACTCTTTTCGACAGTTTGTGAATGTTTACTGATTTTAGAGTCGCGAACTAAAATTAGGTATTAGTATCTAAGCTATTCCATATATGTGGCGTATGGATCATCCTGACGGGGGGTTTAGGTACAGAAATAATTGTTCAATCTAGGATAAAAACTATTGATTCTGACGAACTTAGTTACTCCTAGGGCCAATGTGGTAATAAATCTTAATCATCCAACGGTGGATCATATTTACCCTGACGGGACTAGTGACACTTTAGGATCGCCTTATAGTCCACCCTGACGGGGGTATAAGGATATTAGAATCCCGACCATTGTAATTGACTGATTTAACCCTTAAACAACATAAGTTAGAAAGTAAAATTAGGAGGATCCCTGCGTTCTCAAGCACTACATCTCATATTGCGTTTTCATACATTTTACTTGCGTCTTATCTTTTACTTGCATTATTATTTTATCTTTCATTTAGTTATAATAAACAAAACCAAAACAAACAATTTATCCTCTTTCATTTTCATAAGTGCATCAATCGCTATTTGCATAAACATTGTGATCAACCATCCGTCCTTGGAACGAATCTGATTATCAGAATTACTACTTGGGACAACCGTACACTTGCGGTTGTGGTTCGATTATTATTTGCATTTATTTAGAACACACAAAGGACCACCAGTACTACAAGCCATTGTTCTTCTTCCTCAGTTGGCTGTAGTTTCCTTCTATGCACCTATAAACATTTACACAACAAAATTAACCACTAATATTTCATACTCAGTAAAATTAAAAAAACATACTATACTTTATTTACCTTGTCTGCGGTGACCCGAAGTGGGTCTGCCTTTCTAAAGCCAGTGAAGTAATCCCATTTTAAAAATCTTGGTTTCGCAGCTGCGTCCCTTAAACAACCGACCTCCACATGCTCATAGTACCATGCCTGCAAGGTTTAAAGATGATCATTAGCTAAAGTACTGAGCATGGGCAAAAAAGTTTTGAGTTTTTTGAACAATGCTCTGAGCAAGTTCAAATTTAAATCAAAGTACTACTTACCATAAGTATAGACAATCCACCAGTAACGGAATGCACGTCCGTGAAAGTATTTATCCCCGCCATCGTATCATCCACAATAGCCGAAGCCCAATCGTACCTCTTCATGTTGTGTAGGTCTTCACACAACTTAATGAAGGGCTTCCTAACATTATAATTTCTATTTGCAAACAAAAGCGCCGTTACTGTGTACATGCTCAGTAATATCGCCATATCCTCCTGAGCTTGCACAGTAACCGGCTCTGTCAGTATCTTTTTTATTCTTCCTTCCAGCTTCGGCAGGGCTAAGCTTCCCTTATTTAGATCGCCAAAGTTTCGTGTGTACCATTCACTGTGCTCGTTTAGTTCATATACTGTGAAATCAGGCAACTCAACCTTCCCACACTCTATACCCATAAGAATCTTGACTTCTTTCGCAGTAATTTTCAATCGCTTACCCGCAATGATGAATCTTTGCTTTTCTCTGTCGAAAGTTTCTATAAGTTGTCTAGTAACGAGATCAGATTTCTTAAAAACCTTGTATTCTTCTCTTTTCTCGAATAAACCCATCCAAAGTCGGTGGAAGGGTGTCTTGTCGGATTTCCCGAGAAACTCTACCTTGAATTTGTCATTCTTTATTATAGTGAACAATCCAACAACTGTTGATCTATATTGTAGATCGGACTTATCCTTGGGTTTCTTTTCCACCTGCAACAACATATAGCAGAACAAATTTTACTGAGCATAACAGTTCTGAGCATTAAAGTTCTGAGCATAACACTACTTAACATAACAGTTCTGGGCATAACACTATGAATAAAGCCTGGAGGAATATGAACAAAAGTTCTGAGCATAAGCAAAAAAGTTCTGAGCATAAGCAAAAAAGTTCTGAGTTTTTGTTAAAAAGTTCTGAGTATTTTGTTAAAAAGTTCTTTGCATTGCATCTATGATCTCATAAACAACATATTGAGCATACTAATGTAATAATTATCATCTTTCTCAACATTCAAACTAGTATTATTAACCAAATATCATACAATTTCAATCTTTCTGAGCTTTTAATCTTACTGTTATCAACTAAACTATTCAATTTCACTGAGTATGACCAAATAGGTAAATTTCAATGGAATTTCCTAAAATATACTCAGATTAAAAACAAAATCTAACAGTTCATAAGAAAATCTAAAATAATCAGAACATGCAAAGCCTAATCAACACAATCTAAACATAAAACGTAACATGCACAGAAATTAAACATTCTTATTTTGCTGAGCATTAATCAAAACCTAACATAATCCTAAGGTTCGTATTAATGCTCAACAAAATACGAAAAACACAGCAAAAATTAAAAAATAAAGCTCTTTTATACAATTTTATCCTTCTTCGAACTCTTGGCGCGCGATGAACTAGCCATTTTTTTGAGTTTAATCAGTAACTCGTCGATTTAATTAGTAATCTACTGTCGCGCTTGAATATTTCACGTCTATCGCCGCTGTATTGTTGATCGGTGCTCTGCTTTTGCTCAGAAAGTCGGTTACAGTTATGAGTTTTGATCGGACGTTGATCGGTTGTTGTGGAGAGATGTTAACGGAATTCTGAGCGGCGGTTACAGGCTTTGCGGTCACCGGAGTGCTGAGTGTCGCTTCAGTTGCCTTGGTAATCAGAGAGAGATTTGCAGAAAGAGAGAGGAGAGAGAGTGTAGTGATGAAAAGTGTTTTGAGCGGGTAACGAAGAGTCTATTAGTATTTTTCTGATTTTTAAATTGTAAGGGTAAAGATGACATTTTACATTTTTGTGGTCTCTAAGTAGGAGAGGGAAATTTGGTAGCTTCTAAGTGGCACACTAATTTTCCTCAAGACCCCTTAGGTAATTCACCCTTAATTAATCAATAAATTAATAATTATTAATTTATATATATTTTAATATTTTATTAACTTATAATGAAATACCTAATTTACAAATATTATTTAAATTTCTACTTAATTATTATACAATACATATACAAACATGTATCAAATGAATGGTCTAATTTGGAAAAAAACTCTTCAATTTTTTACTTTAAATGCTTATGGAGTTTAAGAAACCATTAATTTATAACTGCAAATTGAAACCATTAATTTAATTTATGTACTTTATTTGTTGTATATCCAACATGCAAATTCTTGAGCCAGTTGAATTTTCCTTATAAGGCTAATGTGAATGAAATATTGAAGTGTTATCGACATGTTATAATATGATGTGCTTATAATATTTTACCTTGATGTTGATTTATCTTGAGTATGTCCTTAGGAACCGAAATAGTTCAGTGATGTTAGTGCTTATACAGGGGTCTATGGGTTTAGAATGCTGTCACATATAGAATGGGTTTAGAGGGAATTGTAACCAAAGAATATCGATTGCATATTTGCATATTATATTATTTGTTTATCTTCAATGTTAAGTAAATAGTTACAACAAAAAAGAAAACCCAGATTTAAATTCCACTGGAATTTGTGAGATGGGCCGATGACAAAAACAGTTCCACGAAGGTTCAAATATATGTGAACATGCAAAACAATAACCAAGTAGACCTTTTTAAGCAAAAAACGAAGTACTTTTTCTTGAATAAGAAATTTGAATAACAAAAATGATATATGAACTAACACTATCCAGGATTAATCAAATCGAAAAAGAACTCCAGAAAAAGTATCTCCCTTGAACTATTTCTCAAAGAACTTAAAGTTTAAATTCACTGATATGAAAACCAAAATCAATGGGAAGAAAGCAAAAATCCCATTAGTAATTGGAATTTATTGTCAAAAAGAATTAAGAAAATTATGCAAAAAAACCAGTTCATAATCGATTAAATATTGCTAATTTTGACTAGTTGTGTTCATCTGGGCTCCAGTTCACAAGGTTTGCTCAAACTACCATGGGATTCTCTATGAAGATTCATTCAAGCCTTCCTGGAGCTGAATCTTTAACCGCTAGTTCAAGCTTATATGGTGTGTCATCTGAACCTTCTTGTGTTTTATTCGCAGCATCAATAATTTCTTTGTTATCTCTAACTTCATTAGCTCCAGGCTCCAAGTCAAAATTTTGTTGTGCGTTATTCTGAGAGCTTGGCCTTTCCATCATAAAATCCATAGGTTCTTGAATAAATTCCAGCAATTGATTTTCACCAAAGAGATCAAGATTCGGATTCCTAGACGCATTGTAAATCATTTTGTTTGTCTCGAGATTTTGCTTCTCAACATTAGGAGATTGATGAAGCTGAAGATCTTGAGATTCGAGATCAAGAATCGAGCTTTTCAATTCTGTATTAGCGAAATTTGAGCTTTTTGCCGCTTCATTATCAATTATTTCATTTGACTGATTCTTTGAATTTTCTTCTCCGACTGATTGAGATGGAGTTTGAGATATTACAGGAATTTCATGCAGTTGAAGAACCGGATTGTTAAGTTCAATATCGGATGGTTTAGAAACTTCAATAGTATGATGAAGCTCTTGAGTCTTGATTTGATTACAAATCAATCGATCTTCATCATGATCAGATTCAACCGCTTTTGGAATAACAGATTGAGAACTAGTCCCTATGGAATTCTGTAGAAGCTCTAAATAAGATTGATGTTCAAAAGAATCTCCATCAATATTTGTTCCTGCTTTTACACCTACTGAAGGTGTAGAAACTTCATACACTTGCATAACTTCATCTTGTTCCACCATTCTAAGATTCTGAACCGGAGGATTTGATTCAAATTCAAACTCTGACGGTTGATCAACGGCAACACCACCATTTGTCTGATTCAAAAGCGGCATATGTGGAGCAACATCATTAGCTCCGGTAACCGGAGCACATCTCCCTGGTTGAAAAACAACACCACGAAGCGGCGTCCCATTATTTCCGATCTTAACCGTAAGAAAATATCCGGCATCAAAAACACCATCAATAACACCACTAACTATTTTTCCCATCATATTTCCACCACCATTACTAATTTCTTTTGATTTTATTTCAACGCTTTCAATCGGAGGTTGTGGGGTCGGTTTCTTTACGGGAATCCCGTCTTTACGTGGCCGACCACGTTTTCTTTTTGCTGGAAGCTCAATTGGAGTAGGAGGAATAGCAGCTGTGTTCTGTTCACTCATTTCTTACACTTTTATCTCTTCAAACAAATGCTACTATTTCAAAAATATCATCTCCTTCAAGGACTGTAATACAACATAACATTCATTATTAGCATTAACATGCAAATACTAAATATTAATTAAGTAATTAGTGCACTGATAATCCCATACTGTTTCACCAATTTTGACCACATCTTTCAATTGCGACTAAATTTTAATTACAGTTTAGCTATTGCCAAATTAAAAGGCCAGTTGTGTCCCCTATTTAGATGTGGACTAAATAGGCGGACTAAATCAGCTACTAATTTATTTTTAATTTTGTCAGTTTTAATTTAGCTAAAATTGACAAAAACATTTATTTCGATCAAGATTAAATAACGAAGCATGTGAATAAATTGATAAAATATGTATAAGATAGTAGTGCTACAGCTGGACTTTACTCTTAATTTTCCTTAATCCTAAATGATGTCAATGCGCAAAAGAGTCACAACATATAAAAGATCAAAATTAAGGGGATTAAAATGAAATTTGTATCATTATAATGTTTTTCTATATTTTTCTTCTCCCTAGTCCTAAATCTCACTACCTAGCTAAAATTCTTGCACTGTTCTTAATTGACAACGCATATCAAACAATAAAGACGATATTAAAATAGAATAATTGAAAGATCCACCAAAATACTTGAATCTTAATTATATATTCATTGATTAAAAAACACATTGATATGCATGTACATAGCAATAACATTTATACATGCCTATATCTTTGATTTTGTTATCCAATAACGAAAAATTATTAAATAGATCAATAACAACTAATCCATGTTGTTTATACAATATCAAAATTTTAATAAATATTCATACAGTATAGACATCGAAAAAAAAAAAAAACCAACAACTTACGTTTGTATAACCTTCCAATTTTGTTTATTGAGATTTTGAATCGTAGATCTATTGGTGGCCAATGATTTTAAGGTAACTCGTCTTATATATTTTCTTTTTAGTGTTTATGCTTTGTAAATCGTAACTATTTTAAGAACGTAAAAAGGGTAAAATTGCCTTGTAAAATATTAAATAAGTTTTGATTTTTATTGTGCAAGTATATTACGTGAAGGGTTTTTATTAGGGCTACTCAAATGAAACCCAAACCTGCCCACCCGCTGAAACCCACCCAAACCGGGCCTGAAAAAACCGAACCCTAAAGCTACCCGAACCCATTGGGCCAAAAAAATAATTTTTTTAGATATTGGGCCGGTTGATGGGTTTGGCATAGCCAACCCCGTGGGTAACCGACCCAAGCTTACCTTATAAATTTTTTTTTCCTTTAGTCTAGCCCATTACTTTGGCCTCTTCATTCTTTACCCCATTCTCTCAAGAAACCCTATCTTATATCGACGTTTTCTCTCAACCTCACATATCTCATCCTTCTCTTCTGAAATGTCTTTTGAAATGGTTAGAAAAACCTTATTTGATTCAATAATCAATGATGTTTATATCCTTTTTCAGCCTGTTTAATTTGTGGTTGTTTGTTTGGTTGGTTGAATACTTAATTATTCTAAGATCGGTACCAAAGTCGATGTGTTAATTCTTTCTTAACGGGTTCATAATTGGCTATGTAATCAACGGTTAGGGTTTCATAATCTGAAAACCCAATTCCAGGTATGATTTTTTTTCGAAAATTCTACTTTTTATATTCTTATAATTATATTAAGGAATTGTGTGTATAGATCTATTAGAATAAACATGTTTTATAATTTTATTAATTTTTATTGATAATAATGTATGAAATGCTTCTTGGTTATCCACCATTTTATGCGAATGATCTGGTAACCACTTGTGGAAATGTAATAGTACGTTTTCTTAAATTTGATTTATCCCCAATTAACTTGTATTCAATGTAATTGCTAATATATTTTACTCCACGTTATTTCAAATTGTTAATTGGAGAATTCACTTAAGTTTTCCGGAAGAAGCAAAAGTATCACCAAAGGCAAAAGACATAATCTGCAGGTTGCTTTGTGATGTTGAACATAGGCTTGGTACTGGAGGGGCAGACCAAATAAAAGTACACTCTTAGTCGATTCTTTTTATTTTATTGCCATATGAGTCAAATCGACATATGAGTCTAAGCTATTTATACCTTTACTGCAAGTTTGGGGCTTGAATTTGCAGAGATTCTGATGTTTCTCCACTTGTGATGATTTAATAGTAGTTGGGGACATCATTTTTAGTGTTTTAGAAGTCTAAATACTCGATTTTCATATGTATCAGTGCACTTTCCTATTTCTTGTCTTGATTTAATAAACTATTATTTTTAGAGCATATTAGGTTTTTATTGTTTGTTAATTGTGAAACTTTAAAGATATATGTGGTGATTAATTATATGCCAATTCAATTCTAAGAGATAAAGAAAAGAAGATATGCATGAAAATTGGAGATAAGGAAGGAAAAGATAATATATGGAAAGATAAAGTTGTCAAATAAATCTGAATTCCATCACCAACGACCATAAAAGTGATCTTAACTCAACATTGGCTATGAATTTGGAAGAATGGTATGAAGCAAAGTTATAGAGATTTCCGAGAAGATCAGTTTTGACTATTCAAACGCGTCAAACGGATAAGTATTGAAGGTGTTACGGTCAAAACAAAACAGCGGCAGATTATTACTTTTTTCTAAACATGTTTAATCTATTAGATCTATACACCATTTGTCTTCTAAAAACCTATAAATACACCATTAAACCTTTGTAAAATCATCCTTGCCTCCCATTAGTTAGTCCTTAAGTTTTATATCATTGGAGTTATTCAAGAGAGCAAGATGAATTCTTTGTATCAATCTTTTAGTTTATTTACTTCAGGTATGAACTAATTTTCCCGTAGCTTGGGTTTTGCATTATGTATAATCTATGAATTATGTTTCCTTTCTATATAAGTTTCTTTGGGAATTATATGTTTTAATCTGATATTAGCTACTTACCCTTATATTTGTTATGTGTTTTGATTTGATTGTCTGGCTAAAACCTGATCAATTTAGGGCTGTGCTAATAGTAGTTGGATGGTCGCCCGGAAGGGGTGTTTAACTATTGAAACACCACATAATGTCTAGAATAAGGAATTGGTCCTGACAACACCAGCCTAACTAGATAGTCATTAGGGTTTGTTTTAATCACCATATCACCAATTGAAGGAAAAGTTTGCTTAGGAACCTAGTGGCGTAGGATAACCCTATTTTAAACTACCTCATGGTTGTGTTGTAGCCTACCTATACGCTCTCCAGGTATATGTAGGAATTCAGAATCATGGCTAAGTATCTAAGAGCTATTGCCTCCCTTAATAACTGAAATTGATAGAAAGAATTAGAAGGATTAGTGCATACTAGCAAAACCTAAGATATACTCTCTCATCTTATTTGTCTCATACTTATTTTATTGTCTTTACTTTTAATTAGTTTAATCAATTATCTCTCATATTTATTTTCTGTCTCTTTTAATTAACTATCACTACTCTAATTATTTGCTCATTCGTGTAACACACTAAGTCCCTGAGAACGAATTCTTCTTATCATTAATACTTGCATACGTCCTGTAATACTTGCATTACCGTGCATGTCTAGGGTAATTAGTGCATTGTTTTCTGGCTTATTATATCTTATTTTTATCACACCCTAGGCGACACCAAGTTTTAGTCGCCACTGCCGGGGACTTGTGTCTCGTTAGCGTGTGGGTTATCTATTTCGAGTAGTAGTTTTTAGTTAATTTTTATTTTTCAGTTTTTATTTTTATTTTTTCTAGATTTACGCTTGTTGGTTTGCTTTAGTTATTTTTCAGGTTTTAACAGTGCATCTTTGGCCTCCTCTTCCGGAGCCCGAAAGGAGCTTCACAGCTTATAACAGACGTATCCGAGAAGAAAGAAACAAAAGAAGAGCTATGGAAAATTTCAACAGCAAGACGTAGATCCACCAATTATTCCTATAGTTCCACCACTTGGAGTTGTAGGCCAACAACAACTACCACCAGGAGATAACAGAAACAACCATAATCAGAACAGAGTTGAACAAGACCTCCCAGGCTTGGGGGCACCATTCCATGTTCAACCATTAGGTTATCGTCCTCCAGAGATCCAGAATATCAAATACAGGCCCAATCCGAGCATGCTCAGTCAATTTCAGAATTTCAGACTCTATAGTGGTGCAGCAGTTTAAGATCCGGTAAGAGCGATTCAGAAGTTCATGCAGATTTGTGATGCCCATGTTACTCTAGGCATTACACGCGAGCAACTGTATTGTCACATGTTTTCGTTTTTCCTGACCGGTAAAGCTGGTGAGTGGCTAGATAGGCAACCACCAGGTACAATTAATACATGGGCAGAACTTCAAGCCGCATTCTTTAACCGTTTTTATCCGAAGAGTATGAGACTCAAAGACCAAAGCGAGCTTGCAAAGTTTTGTCAAGAGAATGGAGAAGAAGTACCAGACGCATGGACAAGGTTTCAACAGAAGTTAGCTAGATGTCCACTCCACGGTTACACCCCGTCTTTACAATTAGCTATATTTTATCAAGGTATAAATAGGGAGAGTAGACTGAGGGTAGATAATCTTGGAAAGGGAAATTTTGTGTCCATGAATCATGTAGAAGCCGCCGAAGGTATGGAAAACATTATCGAAACAGAAAGGAGTTGGCCACTTTCGCGAGCTCCTATTACAAATGCCAAAGGTACGCTTCGATTAGATACATAAATCGCAAACTCAGCTCAATTGTCCGCATTAGAAAATCAAATCAAAGAAATTAAGCTTGAGATGTAGAGGAATTTAGCCGCAACGAATGTAGTGCAAGAAGCACAAGGTTGTCAAAAGTGTCGGGTCACAAATTATACATGGGAAGAGTGCGAAGGAAATCCAACATCTGTTTATTTCATATCCAACCGAGGAAATTATCAATTTGGTAACAGGAATCATCCGGGTATGCAATATTAAAATCCACAGGGGGCCGCTAATCCAGCTCATTATCAACCTCGTCCCCAGAATAACTCTTTCCAACCAAGAGGTCAAGTTCCATATCAAGGAAACCAGAATTATAATCGACCTACCCCTCCACAACAACATGTTAATGATGCATATACTGATGCTTTAGCTCAGAAGGCTCTACCACAGTATCCTCAAAAAGGAGTTGTGGGTGATCAACAATTGAAGAATTTTATGGATCTTATGACCACTAATATGCATTCCCAGAACAAGAAGTTAAGAGAACAAGAAGCTTCAATTCAGATTTTAGGTACGCAAGTAGAACAAATAAATTAAGTTCTTACTAATATTATGGAAGCAAAAGAATTGAAGGCTATCGAAGGAGGTGATGCCAAAGTTGGTTTCGAAGCTTGTAAGGCTATTTGCCTTGAGATTGAAGAAAATAAGGAAGTACCGCATGCTGCAGTGCCGTGGAAGTTCCTAGTACCGAGAAAGAACCAACCAAGTCTAGCCCCATGGACTTTAACTGTTCTGAAGATGAGGATAAAGATTCAGAAAAACCTGAATTTATACAGCTTCTGAGAGATATGCAAGACGAGATTAGATCGGTTATGGAGTTACAAGCTGAAAGAGCTAAAGAGAAAGAGGAAGAAGCCTCAAAAGAGAAAGTAGAACTTGCACCTGCTGTGCAAGAAAAGAAAGATGAAGAGAAGGTGGAATCGCCACCGATCGTTCAACCAGTGTCATCAACCATTCCTGATATAAATCCGAAGGGTGACATTGAACTCCTGAGAATATCAACGCCCAAATGCTTGAGATTGCGAAGAAAGGGCTTACACCGCAACAAGTTTTTATGCAAGTTTTTCCTGAGAAAGAAGTGAGTGTAGAAGCCAAGAAAGAGACTGTGAGAATCTCGAGAAAAGTAGAGAAAGAGTTACCATTGAAGCTCAAAGATCCTGGAGCTCTAACCTTCCTATCCAAATAAATGGTATGCTCAAGGTGAAAGATATGTATTGATGTGGGTTTGGGTGTAAATCTTATGCCAAAGTCCGTGTTCGATAGACTTGGACTTCAGAAATCAGAGAAAGCTCCAGTGAAGTTGCAGTTTGTTGACAACTCGGTTACCAAGACATTGGGAACAATGGAGGACGTTCTTGTCCGATCAGGTAATATCACCATCCCTACTGACTTTGTTATACTTGATTTCGATGAAGATAAGCAGGTTCCAATCATACTTGGGAGGCATTTCATGGCCACAAGTCAGATCATAATCAACTTCCAGGAAGGGACCATTACCCTTCATGCTAAAAACGTATCTGAGACATTCTATGTATAGGGTAAGAAACCAAGGAAGACTGATCCCACTGTTCCTATCATCCACAGTCTTTCACATCACAAAGTCCCTAAGGAGAAGATCCACGAAAAACCTGTGGATACTGAGCCAAAGATTGATTTTGGGGTCGGCCATGAAGTTCTATGGAAAGCCCACAAAACAGAGAACAGGCCACGAGGTTACCAAGACTCGTGGATGGGACCATTTGCAGTCACTAAAGCTGTTTCAGCTAAGGTGATAGAGATCAGGACCAAGAAGGGCATTAAGCGGAGATTAGTAGACGTTCATAGCCTTGCTCGTTGTTGGGGAGGCTATATTTGCAAATCTTGATAGAGGTAACGCGTCTAAATTTAAAAGACGTTAAATAAAATGTTGTACGGGAGACAACCCACAATTTTTTATGTTTTTATGTTTTTAATTCATGTTTAGTTTAGTTGTTTTTAGTTGATATTGCATATTTGAGGAAGGTATTAGTGTTTTTGATGTTTAGGTATTAAAGAAATCAAGTTAGGGAGGAAAACGAAATTTTTAGGCACATTCTTACCTGCCCACCGGTATGCTAGTCGTATGACAAGTAAGCCGGCGGGACAAAAAGGGGTGCCCACGAGTTCATGCGTCAGGTTTTTTGCCGAGAGGTGGATCTTCGAAAATTGTCACACCGGTATGCCGGCCAAACCACCAGTAAGCCGGTCAGACAAAAACACGTGCCCACGGGTCTATGAATCAGGTTTTATGCCGAGGCGAGCCTTTTTGAGGAACAGCTCACCGGTATGCCTGTCACACCACCGGTAAGCCGGTCTGCGCCGCTAGAGAGAGAAAATTTCAAGTTTTTTAGGTTATAAAGAAGAGGAAGGTTAGTCTATTACGAATTTTACAATCCTTAAGCCTCTCTTTCTTCTCCAAACCTCTCCCAACTCCATTAAAGCTTCATCAAACTTTCCCCAAGCATCAAAACACTACCCAAACACCATAAAAACACATCAAATCTTTTCTCCACATCATTACAAAGAAGATTCAACCACCCAATTCTTATCAAAACACCTTGAATCCAAGAATCAAAAGCCTAAATTTTCAAAATTCATCCAACAATTTCTTAGATCCACACCAATCAAAGAAGAATTCATCCTACCCATATAGAGAATCATCTTCATAACACCTTTCCTAACCCAAATAAAGCTTGTTCACCCTATAATCAAGAGTTCCAATTTTCAAGAGTGGTTAAAGCTTTGAGTTGGAGGTTAATTGAGATGACTAGGAGAACAAAAACATAATCTACTAAAAGGGAGATGAATAAAAGCAAGGTATTGGTTTTTGTTGAGAAGAAATCAAGTGAGAAAAATTCTAGTTCCAACACAAAGGGTAAAATAGATATTGTAAATAGAGGTGAGCTAGCTGTGTTTAATTAAATGGGCAAAAAGGTTCCACTTTTTGTAAAGAAGACAACACAACCTCTCGAATTCAAAGGTCCTACACCCGAAGAAAAAGAGAAAGCTTCAAAGGCCATGATAGCTTCTGCAGAGAAACAATTAAAGGAACTACCTTTTGCTTATGAGAGAGTATTCGATGAAGAAGTTGGTAAAGGCGAGTACAAGAGATTCTTGGAGATTGGTGAAAGATTGGGTTGGTATACATTCATGGTAAGACGTTCTGATTTATGTCATGAGTTAGTTTCCAACTTCTATTTAGGCCTCTTTAGCCGAAATAGTGAAGGCTGTGTTCCAGTTAGAGGAAAGTTAGTTCCTTTTACAGTTGAAGAGATTAGAAACCACTTCTAGTTTAAGAAATTGGTCGACCATGCAAGTATAGAGAAGCGGTGGATAGACAGAGAATCTTTGATTGGAATTTACTTTTTAAGCATGTTTTAGATAAGGAGAAAGTGCAATCACATAAAAGAGAATTAAAGGCACCTTGGCCTTACAAATATCTTCAACCGGGTGCTAGAATTTGGCACAATTTCCTTATCCCTAACGTCTTTGGAAACACAAGAATTATGGACGTATGTAAAAGGAACGCTATTTTATTAAATTGTATTTTGAGAGGAGAAGACGTGGATGTGGCACAATTGATCTTTGAGGAGGTGATGCGATTTTCGGTCTCTACTAGCTCGTTATTTAATGTGAAATATCCTACTATGATCACGTGTCTTGTTCGAAAAGCGAATGTGATTTTGGGTGAAGAAGAGAAACTAGAGTTTAAAACCTGTAACAATATTGACGATGCTTGGATCGTGAAAGTCTTGAGAGGAGCGGGATTTATGCTAGTCTCAAAAGAAGAAAAGGATAGTAGTTGGCAAAAGAAGATGGAGGAGCGATTAAACAAAGTCGAAGCAGCTCATACTTCGTTAGCCAATGATGTGGCACAAATCAAAGCCAATCAAGTGCACATCATGACACTCCTTGAGCAACTAAAGAAAGATCCAGCAAATCTTATCTTGGATGTCGATAATGCGAGAGTATGTTCTCTTTCTTCCTTACCATTTCTGTAAATGCTTTATCTGCTAACTTTAATTTCTTTTCCGAGTCTTTTTCGAGTCGTGGGGACACGGCTCATTTTTTAGTTGGGGTGTGGGGATTCGTTGTCTTTCATCTCCATTTTTCTATTTTTAGGTGGAAATTAAATATTTTGATACATGGGAATTAGATGTAGAGTGTGTTTAATAGCTTCAAAGCATAAGCTCAGTAAGTTAATGATATGAAGTAGTATGTTTTTGAGCTATTTTATTTTGTATGCTTTAAGTATTTGTAGGAAAACACACATTGATAGAAAAGAAAAGATTAGTTAGCAATGCTTATTAGTTAGCAATGCTTATATTGTTGTAGGAAAACACACATTCAAGAAGATACTGCTCAACCTAATTAACATTTTATTTTGAAGAATGGTTGTTCTAATCTAATTAAGAGCCTCAAGAATGGCACAAAGTTTGAAAATCGTCACCACTCTTATATTGTTGAAGATATTCAAACATTGGCGCGTTCAACATTAGTTAACTTCCAACTTATATCTCGGAAGCCAAATCAAGCTGCATATTGGGTTGCTAAAGCAAAGATCTTTAATACTTTGCCTAGTAATTGGGCGATTTCCCTACCCCCACCCTTTCACTTCTCTTTTATTATGATCTTGTAGCCTCTAGCATTAGATATAAACAATCTGAACTTATTGTATGTTTTGTAAACTTTCATTTATTCTAATTAAGTTATTTTCGTTAAAAAAAATCCAATGGTCATTCTCCGTGACACAATGAGACACCATAGAAACGAAAAAAATTCAAAGAAAATTTTCGCAGTTTAATTGACCCATTAAGATAAGCTCCTTTACAAACAGAATCCTCTTGAATAGCCCATGTCCAAACAACCCCACCTCCAGCAGCAGTGGCCTAGTAGGCCCAACAACAAAAGTGAAACGAACACACCACTTCGTTCCTACTAAGTGCAGCCACTCCATTCTTCGGCTACATACCACATCAACTTGTCTTCGTTTTGCCTTCCCCTTAAAAAACACAATTATAAACTCCGTCTGAAATCAATCCCATGAAATTGCAATCATAATCAGTAAAAAGTAGATTAAAACGGAAAGATTCCTCTTTTGTGAATTCCAATTGATTGAGAAAGCCATCGGTGGATAGTCCCATGGCGCTAAAGATTAGAATTATGACTAGAGAATAGGAGTAATCGGCAAGAGAAATCGTGCACACAAAGCCAAAAATAGAAGAAAAAAAAATAATCGAAACCAGCCTTCTTTGTCTTATTAGATAGTAATAAAAAATAAAATAAAAAGAGAGGCCACGCGTGGTCTACATACCGACGCATTACCTATTGGCCACATATTAACAAACTCTTTTAACCACATAATATCCAACCTCTGAAACTCAAAACACAACAACTATGGCTTCTCTTCTTGCTAATGGAATCTCAAGATTCTCTCAACAACCCATTTCAGAAAACCCAAAAGGGTCTCAATTTCACCCTAGACTTGAATCAAATCCCAAATCTATATCCTTTAAATCAAAATCAAGAGCTTTCAACGTTAGAGCGGACGTCAGCTATGAACCTTCAAGCACCGCCACTACGATTGATACCTCAGGTAAAAATTCTATCTCAAACGACCCAAACGAAGATAACCCTCTTCAAAAATTCCTTAAACGAGATTATAAATGGGGTTTTAGTCAAGAAATTGACTCTTTCACAATCCCTAAAGGCTTATCCGAAGAAACCGTTAGGTTAATTTCTTCAACAAAAAATGAGCCTGATTGGATGCTTGAATTCAGGTTAAAATCGTATGAAAAATTCTGTAAAATGAAAGAGCCTAAATGGTCTGATAATAAATACCCAGAAGTTAATTTTCAAAATCTCAGTTTTTATTCCGAACCAAAAAAGAAACCCACTTTAAATAGCCTTGATGAAGCTACACCTGAACAGCTCAAGTACTTCGAGAGATTAGGTATACCTTTAAGTGAACAAAACCGCTTAGCTAACGTAGCTGTTGATGCTGTACTAGATAGTGTTTCAATAGCCACTACACACAGAAAAACCCTAGAAAAATCCGGTGTAATCTTCTGTTCAATATCCGAAGCAGTTAAAGAATATCCAGATTTAGTAAAAAAGTATCTAGGTAAAGTCGTACCATCAGATGACAATTTTTACGCAGCTTTAAATTCAGCAGTATTTAGCGACGGATCATTCGTATACATCCCAAAAAACGTAAAATGTCCAATGCAAATCTCAACGTATTTCCGAATCAACGCAATGGAAACAGGTCAATTCGAAAGAACATTAATAGTAGCAGAAGAAGGAAGTTTCGTAGAGTATTTAGAAGGATGTACAGCACCTTCATACGATACTAATCAATTACACGCAGCTGTAGTAGAATTATACTGTCACGAAAAAGCAGTAATTAAATACTCCACAGTACAAAACTGGTACGCAGGTGATGAAAATGGTAAAGGTGGGATATATAATTTCGTTACGAAACGAGGAATATGTGGTGGGGCCCGATCAAAGATTTCATGGACACAAGTTGAAACAGGGTCAGCTATTACATGGAAATATCCGAGTGTAATATTGGAAGGTGATGAATCAGTGGGTGAGTTTTATTCAGTAGCGTTGACTAATAATTATCAACAAGCTGATACAGGGACTAAAATGATACATAAAGGGAAAAATACACGAAGTAGAATTATTTCGAAAGGTATTTCAGCTGGAAATAGTAGAAATTGCTATAGAGGACTTGTTCAAGTTATGAGTAATGCTGATAATGCGAAAAATGTGTCACAATGTGATTCGATGCTTATTGGTGATACAGCTGCTGCTAATACTTATCCGTATATTCAGGTAATTTTTTTTTTTAACATTTTGAAGGTAGATATGTTTTATTTGAACTGAATTTTAATAGACAGAAAATGAAGAATAAGTTATATATAGGGGTTAATTACTGGTGATCATGTTTTAAACAACTGTTTTATCTGTCTAAGTTCTAATTAATTGCAGTATAGGTCCTTATATTATGCAAAAAGTGCAATATAGTTTCAATTTTTTTTGTTGAAGAAAATATTTTACAAGTAAATTGCAGTATAGGTCCTTATATTATGTAAAAATTGCAATATAGGTTGAATATTGGTAGAAGAAAAAATTTCCGAGTTAATTGAAATATAGGTCCCTGTATTATAAAAAATTGCAATACAGGTGGAATATTTGTAGCAGAAATAGTGTTTGAGTTAGTTGCACTATGGGTCCCTATATTATACAAAAATTGAATTAAAGGTCAATTTTTTCTGAGTTAATAGAACTATATGTGTCTATCTTATGCAAAATTTGCAATAGAGTTTTTTGTGGCAAGAATAAATTCTGAGTTAATTGCACTATAGGTCCCGTATATTACGCAAAAGTTTCAATATTGGTCCAATTTTTGTAGCAGAAAACATTTCTGAGTTAAATGGACTATAGGTTCCCTATATTATGCAAAATTTGCAATATATGACTAACTTTTGTAGCTTAATTGCACTATAGGTCCCTATAAGTTATGAATATAAAAAGTTTGATTGCTAGTTTTTGGGGTTACTTTTAGAGAAGTGGTGTGTCTGGAATGGGGGAAGAAATAACTTTTTTATGTTTTGCTAGTTTCTGGTAATTTTAGGAAAAGGTTTAAGATGAAAGTGAGAAGGATAATATTTTTTTAAAGTGGATAGAAAAAGTAAATATTATATAATGAAGAGTTGATTGAATGGCTAATTTAGTTTATTTACTGAAACAGAGTAAAAATCCAAGTGCAAAAATAGCACATGAAGCAACAACTTCGAAAATAGGTGAAGATCAGCTATTTTATTTTCAGCAAAGAGGAATAGATTATGAGAAAGCTATGGCAGCTATGATTTCTGGTTTTTGTAGAGATGTTTTTAATGAACTTCCTGATGAATTTGGAGCTGAAGTTAATCAACTCATGAGTTTGAAACTTGAAGGATCTGTTGGTTAAATATTATAACTTATACTACATGATTTACTCTCCCAATTTTATAAAGCTGTGAACTCTATTCCACATGTTTGTTTATACGGATTGTATATGTTTTCTTTACAATGATACAAGTTTTCTTTTAAATTTGCTATGTAGTTATTTTGTGTTTTGTAAGATTATATATAACTATATATGATAGTCATAATAATGCAGTGAAATGACATATTTAAAAACTCCACAGTGCATCATTTTATTTTATTTAATTTTCTAATCTAAATTCATATATATCAAGTGGTAACCAAGCCCACTTTTGATCATGGACACCTAAATAGAGTCTGGTATTGATAGACTCGTCTAGAAAAGCGACAAAAAAGGCAATCTTATCTAATTGGGTTCTTTCCGTCTATTAATACCTTGTGATACCAAGTCTAATATTTAGTGTCTGAAATGAAGTGATCTTGCTATTAGCATATCTGTGAATCTATTAATCCAAGAAGCTGTTGGAATTTCTTCAAAAGCCAAGGGACCTGATCCTTGGATTTCTTCTCGATCCAGGTCTACTTTTGTTCCTAAATTTTATTAAAGAGCTTGCTATCAGGGACTAGTCGCGCAAATAACAGAAAGTTGGTAGCTCCAAGAGGTATAATAAAGGAAAAGCTAGTACTGCTTGATAGTATATTCAGGTGTATAAGATGCTGTTTTTCGTGTGGTTTTGATTGGTTGAGATGTTGTGTTTCGTTTGATCGTGATGTTGAATTTTGGGTTTTTGAGATGCTGAGTTTAGAGTGTTGTGTTTTGAGGGTTGAAGTTACTTGTTCTGTTACTTTAAGGACCTATCTGTCCTCTCTAAATTCTTATGTGGCTTCTTCACTCATTTACACAAACATGTAGCTACTTCTTTTATTCAAGCGCAGATGATTTCTTTTATTCTATCTTTAGCCCCTACTCTGATCATCTTTTCACAAAAGCTGCTTCTATGTTTCCTACAAATTATAGTCTATTTCTCTGGGGACTTATCTGCAATTTTTAAATGTTCTCTATGCTTGCTACTGAGGTTCATTTTTTAGCAACTGCTCTTGGAAGCATTTCATCTCTTCTAAGGACCTGTCGTGCAAATTTTCCTCTATCTGCTTTGCTTATCTGGTCTTTTGCAAGTTGGCTTCTCGCTGTTCAGGCTTTCGTAAGTCCGGTTATTGTTCGAGTATCCGTGGTTTTTATTCGGGTAATTGTTCGAGAATTCACCGTAGTATTTGGGGTTTTTGTTCGAGAATCCGCGGTTTTTATTGGGGTTATAGTTTGAGAATTCGCGGTATTTATTCGGGTTATTGTTCGAGAATTCGTGGTATTTTTTCGGGGTATTCGGGCTTTCGTAAGTAGGGTTTTTCGCTATTTGGGCTTTCATGGGTCGAGTTGTTGGGTTCCAGGTATGCTTTATACTGTGGCTTTTGAGGTCGTGAGCTGTTACTATATTTCACGAGCTGCTGTTCTTTTAAGTTGATAATATTTTTACAAGTACCTTAATGCAATTTTGTATCAATGGGCGTCGGTTAGAAAAGTGTCGGCAAAGTTAACAATGGGCGACGGTTACCAAATTGTCGGTAAAAGATATCTACGGGCAACGGTGGAAAAGTGTCGGGAAAAGCTAACAATGGGCGACAGTTAAAAAAGTGACGGTAAAAGTTACCTATGGGCGACGGTTAGAAAAGTGTCGGGAAAAACTGACAATGGGCGACAGTTAATTATGTGTCGCTAAAATTTAACAATGGGCGACGGTTTACTGAGTGCCCGGAAAAGCTTGCAATAGGCGACGGAAAACAAAGTGTCGGGAAAAGCTAGCAATGGGCGACGGTTTATTAAGTGTCGGGAAAAGCTAGCTATAGGCGACGGAAAACAAAGTGTCTGGAAAAGCTAACAATGGGCGACTGTTTATTAAGTGTCGGGAAAAGTAGCAATAGGCGACGGAAAACAAAGTGTCGGGAAAAGCAAACAATAGGCGTCGGTTAATAAAATGTCGCTAAAATTGGCGACGGTTAAAAATGTGTCGGGAAACCTATTAATGGCCGACATATTTTGAAAGTGTCGGTAAAAGGCAATGGGCGACGGTAAAAAGAGTGTCGGTAAAAGGCAATGGGCGACGGTAAAAAGAGTGTCGGTAAAAGTTAATGAAAGGCGACGGTTACAAAGTGTCGGGAAAAGCTAACAATGGGCGACGATTTATAAGTGTCGGGCAAAAACTAACAATGGGCGACGGATATTAAAGTGTCGGTAAATAAATCTGAATTCCAACCGCTACAAACATAAAAGTGATCGTAACTCAATATTAGATAGGAATTTGGAATAAAGGTCTGAATCAAAGTTATAGAGCTTTCCGAGACGATTAGTTTCGACTATTGGAACACGTCAAACGGATAAGTATTGAAGAAGTTATGGCCAAAATAAAACAGCACCAGAAACTTACCTTTTCAATATTTTAGGGTTACGAATTTGAGTTGGACTTGGAATCCAAGTTACTTGTCTTCCACTCCAAGAAAACGTTTTAGGGTTTCCTATACCCTATAAATACACCCTTTAATCATAAAAAACACATCCTTGGCAAACCTTAAGCCAAGAGGAAGCTTACAACACAAGAAGAGAAGTCTGGAATGAAGCTGAACACCATATTATGTCTTCTTCAACCTTTAAATTTGTAATTTATTTCTTTTCATCTTCTAGTATGAACTAAATTATTTTAGCTTGAGATTTAGCATATATGTATGAACCCTAGTTCTTATCTATCTAATTTGGGATACTACCGTATTTAATTTGAATTCATGTTTTATTCTCTGTTTATGTGTTTTGATTTATTGACTGTTTTCCTTGTTAGTGCACGAGTATACGATTACCTTAATATTAGTTAGATGGTCGCCCGGAAGGGGTGTTTAACTATTGAAACACCACATAACGCCTAGAATAAGGATTAGGTCCTGACAACTCCAGCCTAACTAGATAGTCATTAGGGTTTGTTTTAATCACCATATCACTAATTGAAGGAATTGTTTGCTTAGGAACCTAGTGGCGCAGGACAACCCTATTTTAAACTTCCCCGTGGTTGTGTCGTAGGCTACCTATTCGCTCTCCGGGTGTAGGTAGAAATTTAGAATCATGATTATTGCAATACTACATGATTCACCCTTACATGTTTAGAATAAACAAGACTAGTGGGGATTACTTGCTAATTTCTCGAGCTAAACTCTCATACTATCTGTTCTTTGCTTGTTTACTTTTCTTGTCTTTTATTTTCCTGCGTATTAATCTGATTTAGTTTTCATATCTGCACTTGATAAATTGCATAAGTTCTCTCTAACTTTCGTAGTCTCTGAGGAACGAATCTTATTTATCATTAAAACTTGCATACGTCTTGTATACTTGCAGAACCGTGATAGGCTAGGATGTCTATTTTTGCACTTATCTATATCATATTTTTATCACACCTTAGTCGACACCATTTATGCAAATTTGTGATGCCTATATTACTCCAGGCATTACATGCGATCAACTGTTTTGTCATATGTAGGGCTGTAAACGAGCCGATCCGAGCCGAATACTAGATGTACAGGCTTGTTTGTTTATTTATACATTTAAACGAGACGAGCTTTGAAAGCATTGTTCGAGTTCGGCTCGCATGTAAATAAGTAGGCCCGAGATCGAGTTCGAAAGCTCGCTAAATAAATCGAGCTCGAACTCGAGCTCGAAAGCTCGGTAAAATTATTTTGAGCTCGAGCTCGAGCTCGAAAGCTCGTCCAAGTAGTTAAAATTTTGATCTCAGTACAAATGCTTTCCTTTTTATATTATAAACTATAGCTGAACTCTAAAATATTATAAGATAAGAGCTGTTAAAATCAAACTGTAAATTAAAATATCTTAATAATCAATACAAATAACTAAAGTATCATCTCTCTGATCTCTCAAAAAATTTAAGTTTAACCGTTTAAGCCATGTCAAGCAAAACCATCAAAAATCATGTCTAAATAATTACAATAAGATTCAAAACACAAAACACATTGCATGGACACCAAAATTAATTGTTCTTCACTTTCAATTCATTCTTCAGCCATAAAAGTGTTTGTTTCACTTGTAATCTGCTCTGCACACAAGGAAATTTTGTTAATAAACATACATATCTGTAAAGCAGCAAATATTCAAAGGTCTTGAAAAGTATTTCTCTACAGTGAATGCTCTCGAGCAATACTAAAACTTTGATATCAAAATTAATTAAAACTTTTAAATAAAGATATAAAAATGTTACTTGGTAAAGTTCTGAACTCAAGGAATTTCAATCTCTGTATATCCTCGATCTTCATCCTACACGAATTTGGAGTGCTTCAAATTCGATGGGCAATTATACGTGGACCTGCACGACTTTGGGATGTTGAAACACTCGAATATATCATGAAAGCTTGCATAATAATGCATAATATGATAATTGAAGATGAAAAAGATATTCCTAATCCAGATTATAATTACGACTCTTATGGTGCTTCAAATTCACATTCGGTCGTCTCAAAAGAAGCGACATATGATGTTATGCAGTTTATCCAAGCTCATCATCGCCTTGAAGATCGGTTGATGCATAGGCAACTACAAGAAGATCTTGTAGATCATTTATGGCAACAAAACGGAGATGCGTAGAATTATTTTTAATTTTACGTAATGCATGTGTTTAAATCGTTTAATGTAATATCTACTTTAACTTAATCGTTTAATGTAATATCTACTTTTATATAATCGTTTAATGTAATCTATTTTAATTTAATCGTTAACTAAATATCTATTTTTTTTAATGCATATTTTAAAGAGAATTAAGAGGTCATAACATTATTATTATGTTAATGTTAAAATCTCACAATTTAGTTTGCAAACATGCAGAATCATTATCTTAGGGACAAATCCTATGTGTTGGAAAGAAACAACAAAGCACCACCCCATTAACTTCTCTCGGCTGCATTCATTTATTCCTATAGAAAAGGAGGCTTTGCACATGCTAACTTCTAATGGTCATCGCGGCCATCCTACTAACCTGATGAAGCCAAATTTTTCTCCAACAATTCTTGAGCACAAGCAAAATAATGTACCTGCTCAAAACGAAAAAAGAAAGGAAAAAATATTTATTACAGCTCCAGCTTCTGTCCGAGAATATATTGACCATAGAAAAGTTATGCAGCAACTCAATAAAGCTGCAAAATTTGTTATTTCCGGCAAAACAACTCCTAATAAAAGTTTGCAGATTTCACTAATTACTGCACAAAATTGCAGGAAAAATGCACAACACATATTTGGACCTTATAAGTTTACTCACGAAATGCATCCTTTTGCTGGTATACTGAACAAATTACCAAAATTACAAAATAACTTTCGCATTTCAAACTAAAAATTCGATTAAATTAATGTAGCGGATTCATCATAAACATCAATATACCATACATCCAAAATATATTACAAAACAGAATAAATAGCTCTTAGCTAATTAAGCAGATTCATCATAAAGCCTTAACTAATGAAGTACCAAAATAACAACCAACGCGAGTAAAAGGCCATGTACTTTCAACCTAGAAACAGAATTACAAATCATTATATTTTTTCATGATTTCATTCTGTTTCTTTTCCCAATAAATTCTAATTGACGGATTCAAGACAGTTAAATCTTTTGACATTATTTCATCCTCGCGCTCAGCAATTCGTTGTTCCCTCTCCATCCTCCGTTCCTCACGGTCTAGTTTTTGGTTTTCCCGTATCTGTTCTAGTTCTTTCTCACGCTCCATCTTCCGCTCCTCACGTTCAAATATTCGATCTTCCCGCAGCCGTTGTAGTTCTTTTTGATTATCTTCATGGATTTTTTTCCGGTTCTCTATCATTTTATCAATATCTTTTGCAAATACTGAGTCTTGGGAATCTGTTGTCGATTCATTCTATTTTCTCTTATTTGATAGTTTAGTTGCATCTCTACCCGACGGTCTTTCGATCCCTGCATTATCGTTGACAAGAACTGAATTTATTGGGGTTGATAAAGTTGCATTTGTACCAATACTAGGCTGAACATGCTGAACAGATTTTACTGGTTTCGTTTTTTTTTAATTGAGCTAATCCATTTCGGGTGGTGTCTTAGAATATTCTAGCAATGCTCGTAAACAAAAGTTACTCCTCTAAGATTAAGGAACATCTCCTTAGCATCTTGAATCTGCATTTGATAAACAATTAGTCAGGCACATTCAAATTTCTTTAACTAAAATATTGCTAAAATATTAAGAACAAAGACTAAAGATGTACCCAATTATGTTTTGTCTTGCCGCTTTGACGTCTACCTGAAATTTGTTCGTAGTAGCCACAAAATTTATTTATGTTAGACGAAATAGTAGACCAACGATGCATGAGAGAATTTACTGTTATGTCAGAAAAAAATTTCCTGTTCTCATGAAAATAGTCAAATATTCTTTCCCACGTTTTGCCTCTCTTTTGATCGTACCCAATAGCCGCATCTGTGTTAACATATAACCATGCTTGAACGAGAAGTACATCTTCATCTTGCGAGAAGTTTTTGTTATATTTTGTAACAATTTGTGCGTCTTGTGTTTGAGGGGTAACAACTGGCTCCTCTACAGTTTGAGGCGTAAGAATTGTATCGTCTTGTATGTGGTTGCTTGCAAAATTACCGTCTAAACCACGATTAAGCAAATCCGTAAACGAATCATGTTCATTATACTCCATCTTTAACCAACAAACCCTGCAGTAACTGAATATAGAAACAATAAAGAATTAAAACCACAATAAAGAACAACAGAAACAATAAAGACTAAAGAACTAAAGACAGTAAAAGAATTAATACAATTTATCTGATATGAAAACAAATTCTCCAGTAAAAAAATAAAAAGAATTAAAATATATGAAACAGGGAGTAGCATATTTGTTTCTTCAAGATCATTTATGAAAAATAAATTATCTCATACATTTGCTCCTAATATATAAATTAATCATCAAATAAATTTGCTTCTAATATAAATTCACTGAAAAAGAAAGAAAGCAAATAGATATGAACCCACAAATCATTCTGTTTTAGATATAATTTCCAAAAATTAAACCCTAATTTTTACATTAGTACTATAACCCATTAATAAAAACGTTATATTTAACAAAAAAAACATTGTAGTAAGCAAATAATATAGATATTTACCCCAAATTAGAAGATTAAATTTAAGATAGTCAAAGTATATATCTAAAATTATATGATATGAATGTAAAGTTTCACATTTAAAAAAAGAAAAAAGGAAATAAAGAAAAGACACTTACTGATATCTTGAAAAAATTAAAATTGCAGAAGAAAGATTAATGAATGATTTTTGAGTCCGAAGAAGAAGATGTGAAAGTGAACGAAGTAAGGCTAAGTCCAACAGGCTCCTAATATATTTGCCAGAATTGGGAGTCAAACATCTATTCTCTATCAAATATTAACCCCGTAAAACAACTTTGCTCCAACAGCTTCCCAATTTCAACCCCCCAATTCACTATTTTTTTTAGATATTCATTTCTCATATTATTATTTTATAATTTTTAATTCTTTATAATAATATTTAAAATAAATAATAATATATTTATATTCAAATTATTATTACTTATAATTATTTTATATATTTTTCATACTTCTAAATAGTTTAAACAACAAATTAGAAAATAATTTTAATTAATATATATTTTATCGAACATATATTAACTCTATATTAATGGCATGATTGATGCAATTTTTTTTATTTTGGTGGAATTGTGTAGTCAACGGAATTTGAAGAGAGAAAAAAAAAATATAGCTGAAAACTAAAAAAAGAAGATGATGGTAATAAAAAATAAAAAATAATAGAAAGAAAAATTGTAGCTATTGAAAAACCTAGCCAGATGTGGCTACAAAATCTCATGAATTGGGTACCCCAAAATTAGGTTCTCTACAATATGTAAGCTGTTGGAGTTTTAATATTTAGAATTCAACCCCCAATTGTAGCTTTTTGCTACAATTAGGGACCAGTTAGACTTAGCCTAATAAGAATAAAACAAAAAGAATGTGGCGAAGAGCTTTTTTAAGCGCTAGAATATGAGGTGAATTGGGTTTTGTACAATTGGGTTGTATACAATAGGGAGCCCGTTAGAGGCCTAAAACTCAATAGTCAAACCCCAATTGTGCTATAAAGCCACAATCAATAGGCTGTTCAGCCTTAGCACGCGCGCACCCACCCCACCTTCCCCGTTGGACAAAAGAGAAAAGAAAAATCCTCGCCACTGTCCTACTCCACTCCTCTCTCTATAACCACCGCCGTCACGCCATACGGAGATCATTCTTCACCACCAAAAACACTGTTACACTGATATTCTTAAGTAATTCTGGGTTCGTATCTTTTATCTTTTTGCTAATTCAAAATCAGAGTTTTTTCTGCTACATAATTTATTATTTGCAGCAACAACCATAAATTCTTGGGGTTAATTCTCAAAACATGAAAATTGAGATTAAGGGTCTGATAGTTGTTTAAATTGGATGGGTATTATATTATGGCGTGTAATTTCTTACGTCTATGAACTGTTTGATAAAATGTTGCACTAAACAGACCATATGGTCTTCTTGTTTGGTTTGGATATTGAAATTAGGTTACAGGAGCATGGATATAATTTCACAGTTGCAAGAACAAGTGAATACAGTGGCAGCTTTGGCTTTTAATACATTTGGGACACTTCAAAGAGATGCACCACCGGTTCGATTATCACCAACTTATCCAGAACCGCCTCAAAACCCTAATGCTGGAGAAGATGCAGCTACTATTGCAGACCAACCTAAAGCCATGAGTACTGCACTTGTGAAAGCTGCTAAGCAGGTAACTCTATTTTGCACCTTCCTCTAAACGTTAAATTAGTTCAGAATACTCCATTTTTTATATTTTTAATGAGTTTTTATTCGTTCAGTTTGATGCATTGATTACTGCTCTTCCATTATCCGAGGGAGGTGAAGAGGCTCAATTGAAAAGAATTGCAGAACTCCAGGTACCATATTGTTATTCCAGGACACCATTTTATGATAGCTTTGAATTGTTTTAGCAAAATAAAAGGACTTGTTTGTAATTTTAAAATATTGATGCAGGCTGAAAATGATGCAATAGGCCAAGAACTTCAAAAGCAACTTGAAGCTGCAGGTATAGCTTCCACCTAACCTTCTAGTTTGGACATTAAACAATTTTTTTCCTTTGCTATATTGAATTTAATAATTTCAATGTATTTTATTTATCCAGAAAAGGAATTGAAGCAGGTACAGGATTTGTTTGGTCAAGCAACTGATAACTGCTTGAACTTGAAGAAACCAGATTAAAGTAACTAACTATGGACAACATCTTAGCACATTATTGGAATCATTATAGATGCATTATGTACTTAAAATTATATCACTTTGAAATTTACTTGTGAGAGCAGCTTTAAAATTTCAAAACATTGACTAGTCAACTTGTTTAAAGTGGCTTTTTTTTTTTTGTTCAAAAAACTTGTTTATAGTGGCAAGGTTGCTTTGTTTTTGTACTAAAGTATGTTTTTTTCCCATATCTTTGTTGATAACGAGACACTCAATTTAGGAAAGATTTATTTGGTGAGATTAGAATGTAAATTAGATAGACAATTTCATTTTTAGGGCTAGATTATCATGTTACTTCTAATTATAGGCCAAACAAATGTTTATTCTCATTATAAGGCTTTCATTAAAGGAGATAAAATTACCCCTAAACGAAAAATAATAAAACAAAATGAGCAATGCATCATTTATGATCTTGATTTAGATTACCTAAAAGCCCCTAATCAATCGGCAGAGATCTCCACCACCATCTGGATTAGACTATCACTGGACGTTACGTTGAGAGTGGAATCGGTAATTTGACCAGACTACTTGCTGTTAATTCTTACGAAAAACAAGAAGATAAATAGAAATAAGAAATATTTCATGTTCGACGGAAAACAAGAAGTAAATAGAAAATATTTCATGTTCGAATCAAGATGGCTGAAAACCAACAATATAGACTAGTTATTAAGGATACATGGACTTCGGAGTATAAGTCAAAAAACATTGATGAATTTTGCTTAAAAAGAGATACTACATGTTTGGCGCTAAGCGGTTGAAGCAAGAAAACTTTTGAATATAATAGAAAACTCATTAACAATAATCAGATTTTACTAGGTGATTTGAAAGATCAACCGGTAAGTGTATACAAACAGAGTAAAAAAGGATATGATTAGAGCAAAATTTGAAGAATTATGGATGAATGAGAAAGCATTATAGGCAGATAGAGCAAGAAATATCTAGGTTAAGTAAAGGGATAAATATACAACTTTTTTCAGTACTTTGACTATACTGCAAAGTAATATTAATTGAATAACTAGATTAAAAGACGAAAATGGCGCATGGGTTGAGAAACCAAAAGAAATTCAGGAAATGATAATTAGATATTATAATAATCTTTTCTCGGGTAGCATGGGAAATGGGATTGATAAAGTTGCTAACCATACACCATGCAAGATTTCAGATGATATGAATAGAGATTCTTACAAGGATACTAGATATGAAAGAAATTAAGAGGATATTTTTTAGTACGTCTGGATTTAAGGCACCGACCTCAAACGACCTTTCGCCTTTGAAAATTCACACCTAGTTAAGAATTTTGGCAGGAATCCCACTGTCACTTCGTCTGTGCACTCTCATGACGGAAGGGCTCATTCTGGCTTATTGATTACAAAAGTAGAGAGGGAATCACTTAAGGTATTGATATCACGAGGAGTTGCCAGGAACTGATTCACCTCCTTTTTTTGATGACGTGTTATTCTACGTTAATATTAATAAGACGGAAAGTGAGGGTTTCAAAGGTACAATATTGGCATATTGCGTAGTATCGTGCTAGAAAGTTAACTTATAGAAATTATCAATTTTTGTATAGTAAAGGTACACATGAGGATATATTGGAAGAATTACGTACACTTTTGGAAATGGAAAGTACTAGCTCGCTCGGGAAGTATCTGGGTATCCTTTTACTTTGAAGAGAGATAAATCTAAAAATTTGAAGCACATCAAGGATAGACTGCTCATTAAATTGGAAAGTTGGATTTCAAAGCTTTTACCGAAAGATGGAAAGAAAGTGTTAATCAAATAAGTGCTTCAGGCAATCCCAAATTATGTAATGTCGATTTTGAATTTCCCAAAGATATTTGTAGGAAGATCGATAGCGTTTTGAATTTTTTTTGGTGGAACTCATCACAGAAAAAGAAAATCCATTGGGTTGCGTGGAAGAAGATTGCTAGGTCAAAATCGATTGGTAATTGGGTTTAGAAACTTTCAAAAAAATATGAATATTGCTATGCTCGCAAACCAATCATGAAGAATAATCAATAAGCTTGACTCTCTAGTAGCTAAAGTTCTCAAATGTATTTATCATCCAACTCTTCGATACGGAATGCTAAAATGAAGTGGAAAGGTCATGGAGTTGGGCTAGCATTTTTAAAGGCCTTCAAATACTTAAGAAGGAATGTGTGTGGGAAATAGGGAACAATCTATCGGCAAAAGTGTAGGAGGACTCATGGATAAGTTAATATATAAAACTTGAAAAGCCAAGGAATTGTAATGTGGAAGTTGTGGCACAACTATTTAAGAAGATTTTGATTGGTTGGGATCTGAATATCATAAACCGAGTTTGTCCTCACAATCTGGTCAATGATATTATTAAGATCCCAATTTTATAGCTTGATAGGAAGATAAAGATGGGATACACAAGAAACTAATAGGAAGACTAATAGACTCATGTGTGAGTTTTTGAGGAACGACGGGGGGTGGGGTGGGGGTGGGGGTGGGGGTGGGGGTGGGGGTGGGGGTGGCGGAAGGAGAATAAAAAACAACAATACGGAATCAGAGGATAATAAGGTCGCGGTGAATTTGCATGTTTGCCAAGACGAAACAGATCTTATCTTTGTTGAAAGATGCCTCCTTCACTAAAGAGGTTGCGTTAGTAGTGATTAATAAATACGGAAATATAACCCATAAGGTTATGAAGAAAGGAAGGGTCAAATCATGTACGGAATGAGAAATTTGGGTCGTCCTCTTTGCAATGCGATCACCGGACGACCTTAACCTCAAGAGTAGTTCTTTCAAGTCGGACAACCTTAAAGTTATTCAAGAAATTCAAAAAAAAACTCATTGGAGTATCCAATCAATCATAAGTGCGATGTGGAAATGGATGACGAAAATTTCAAAATATAATTTCTATCATATCAATCGAGACATGAAAAAATTGTGTATCGAGTTGCGAAATGTGATAGACTAAAAATCGACATCTCAAATTAAAAATATAATTCAGTTATAAGTAGTCTCAATTTAGATATTTTATACAGAAATAATAAATTATAATATAATGGTATTTATAAAATGATAGATAGTAAATCAATAAAACAAATTAACATATAAATAGATACCTCATGTTCTGATTAACATTCTGATTAAAATGATAGACGGATAAATCTGGATAAACAGAATAACATTATCACTATTTTGATTCAATAAATATAGATGGTCTTCCCATAAAAATGTCATCAATCTTTCAGATTTGTAGTTTCATACATATTCTTTTTGTCAAATATAAAATAAAATCCAATACAACCTTAACCGATACCCCCCTACTGCTACATAATACTTCTAGACTGCTAGAGAAATTGACAAGAGAACCAGTAGGATACCCTGAGATGTCAGTGTTACGTCTAACACACTTAGCTAATTTGTCTGCTACTCCATTAAATTCCCGCTTGATGTGACTGACTTTCTATTGTGGGAATCGACCTCCAGGTCTCGTTGACCATGGGGCGAATTCTGTAATTGATTTATATCCTTGAATTAATACCTTGAGTAAGTTTAAGATTGTCAAAGTAGAAAAAACTACTCTGAAAAATAAAATCTGCTACATATCTTATGGCAAGGAAGACTGCTCAAACTTTTCCCTCTAAAGCACAATTTTTTTTTGTCATTGATTAAAAGTCAGTTACAATAATGTTTTAATAGTTTGTTACAAAATTCAATATTTGCTTCTACTACATTAGAGTTCCACACCGGTATTTCTCCCATTTTTCTAGCGCATTTTGCAATTCGATCAGCTATAGTGTTTCCATCTCTTTTAAGATGTACTACTTTCCATTTCGGATATCTTGTTGCCCATTTCCAAATTATCTCGATTATCGGTCTAATCTTCCAGTCAATACTTTGTTCTTTATTAATTCCCTGAACTATTTCTAAGTTGTCCGTAAAGAAACAAGCTCTTCCAATCTTCAAAGAATCCATTTCCTTCATGGCTTGAAGAATTGCCCAAGTCTCTCCTTCCTTAGCACTTTTAAAGAAGCCCCTTCTATACTTTTTCCGCGTAATGTTGCCTTCTTTATCAACTGCTGGTGTGACCTAAGGTGTGATAAAATAATGATATAAATAAGTGCAAATACACACCCTAAACTAACACTGTACTGCAAGTATTACAGGACGTATGCAAGTTTTAATGATAAGAAGATTCGTTCCTCAGGGACTGACGAAAGTTAGAGAGAACTTATGCAAATTATCAAGTGTAGATATTAAAGATAGATAATAATACGCAAATAGAAAGAAGAGAAAGATAGATATTTATTTGGTTTTTAATAAGAAAACTAAACTACTAAATTAAAGACAGAAAATAAATAACAGAAAAGAAAAGAAGATAGTATGAACGATATAACTTAGGTTTTACTAGTATGCACTAATCCTTCTAATTCTATCTATTAGATCTAATTTATAAGGGAGAATATTAGCTCTTGGTATACTTAGTCAGGATTCTAAATTCCACTACCTTAGACCTTGAGAGCGACTAAGGGGGCTACGGCACAACCAAGAAGTGATTTAAAATAGGGTTATCAAACGCCACTAAGGCCCTAAGCAAATACTGCAATCTTGGTGATATGGTGGTTAAAACAAACCTTAATGACTATCTAGTTAGAAGTATGTTTTGTCAGAACTGCTATCGACACTAGACGTTATGTGGTGGTTCAATAGTTAAACACCCTTACAAGGTGACCATCTAACTACTATTAAGGTAATCCTATACTCGTGCACTAGCAAGGAAAACAGTCATTAAATCAAAACACATAATCAAATATAAGGGTAAGTAGCTAATATCAGATTAAAACATATAATTCCCAAAGAACTTAGATAGAAGAACTAGAATTCATAGATTATACATATGCAAAACCTAAGCTAAGAGAATTAGTTCATACAAAGAAAAGAAGAAGAAAGAATTACAAAATAAGAGGTTGAAGGAGACATGATTGATGCACAGCTCCCTCCAGACTTCTTCTCTTGTGTTGCAGCTTCCTCTTGGCCTTAGGGTCTGGCCAAGGATGATTTAAGAGTGTTAAGAGGCTGTATTTATAGTGTATAGGTTGACCTAATTCGTTTGGTGGAGATAACTTCTAGTAATGGGCTCCTGGCCCAACCCAAATTCGTAAGATAAACACTGCTGCGTTGTTTTGGTCATAACTTCTTTGTTATTGGTCGGATTTTGCTCCACAAGATACCAAAAGAATCGCAACAGAATTATCTAGGACCTTTAGAAGGAAATTACCAAATTCGGCCTATTTCTTAGGTAAAAACACCAATCTTTAGACGTGATCTGCAGAATCCCAGATTTAGGCAGCTTTTCCTTTTCCTATTTGAACTCAGTTTCTTTCTATCTCCAATTTCCATGCATATCTCTTTCCATATATTGTAGTCTTTGACTTGGACTCTAATTAATCTCCATAATTATCTTTAAAGCTTCACACTAAATAAACAATTAAACCCAATATGCTCTAAAAATAATAATTCTACAAATCAAGACCCAAAATAAGAAAGTGCACTAAATTAAGCTAAAATCAACCTATAAACTAATAAATAAGCCTAAAATGATGTCTCTGAAGTATATTATATTATCACAAATGAGGAGACATCAAGACCCCCAACTCAAAGTTGTATCGTCCCGATACAATAAAAGTAAAGAACAGTAGGGTAGTCAAGAAGAAGAAGTAGGAGGAGAATAAGAACAGAACACAATGAATGATCCTAGAGCAAAATATCTAAAAAGTCTCATGTAGTAATGCTCAAGAAATAATGCACAACTATGCTTAATATACATGTAATCAACAATCCATAAATTCAAGTTTAAGATTAATTTCGCAATGCCAGAAGGAGAGGATGATAACTTAGTTCATGTTAATGGCTATAGGTTGTTCATAGGTCCCAAATACAGCATCCAATGGTCCACTTACCTACTACCTAATAACTCAATTGTTTCTCCACCTAGTAGTTAGAAATCCTAAGGTCTTGGTTATAACTTGGCTTAAGGACGGGTGTGGTATATTTGGATAATGAAAAGTGAGCTTTTGGCTCTCTCCTCACTAGCCATCAACGAATCGCCCTAGAGCTTGAGTTGTTCACTCAAAGATGTTCTCACTCAACCCAATTTATTGATGCTTTTGATTTGCATCCCCAATTAATCCCAATTAAAACCTTTTGTGATGATATACAAATTCCACTTTGCCGGTCCGAATATATATTTTCTTTTCAAATCAATTTTTCTTTTTTGTATAGCTATGATTCTCTTTTTGATGTTCGAGATATCACACTATTTTTTCATATATATATTCTTTCTTTTTAATGCCCTTGTTGGCAAATTTAGCTCGTAGCTTCTTTTTCATTCACTATTACCCCGACAAAGGGTTACAATAATAACAATTCATCATCAATAAAATCACAAAGATAATTCCCAAATTCCCAAAGTTCCCTAATGATGAAACCCACCACCCCAAACTCAAGCTCTAAAACGAGTTGTCTCAGGTTTTGCGATTCGAGTGCGGGTTATATAGATAAGTCCTAAAACTAGGGTATGGATTATAATGTGGTTCAATAAAGGCTTTAGAAAGGCTCAGAGGGGCTAAGACGGATAATAATAACAAATATCAAATACAAGGGTGAGAAAGTATAAAAGGCTTCAAGTGTTTTATCATGAAAGAACTGCCTTATTCATTTTTCTAACTACCGGATTTTGTTACTTTTTCACTAATAGTTCATAGACAAGTGGGTTTTCAACTAATTTTAAACCTCACGTTCTACACACCAAATAACTATTCCTAAGTTTCAACATACTCCTTAGCATTGCTCATTAACTTTTCTATCTTTTATTTCCTGTTTTCATACATGCAAACTAAACATATTTATTGCATTTTTCAAAAACATACTACCTACTATCATTAACTTAATAAAATCATGCTCAAATAGGTACATTCAAAGATATTCTATGCCTAATTCAACCCAAAAAATTTTAAATTTTATGAAAAACAAAAAGGAAGATGAGGACAACGAATCCCCACCCCCAACTCAAAAATGAGCCGTGTCCCCACGACTCGAAAAAGACTCAGGAAAAATATAATTTAAAATTAGCATACATATTGCACATAAATAAATGGTAGGGAAGAAAGAAAACATACTCTTCGAGGCTTTTACCTCGCCTAGACGATACTCGGATTAAATCTAATGTATCTTCTTCACCCAACTTCTTATTCGCTTTTTGTTCAGGACACGTGATCATAATAGGATATTGCATTATATAACGACATGGGAGAGATCAAAAATTCGTATCACCTCCTCATAGATCAACTGTGCCACATCTTCTTCTTCTCCTTACACAATACAATTCACAAACAACCCAAAGCATTCCAAATGTCCATGAACCTTCATGTATTCACCTTCAACTTCTTCTTCAAATACTTTCTCATAAGAAAAATGTAGTTCCTTTAATTGTTACTTCGGAGAAGCAATCATGGCCATTGAAGCTTTCTCTTTTTCTTCGGGTATAAGGTCTTTGATCTATAGAGGTTGTGTTGTCTTCTTCACTAAAGTTGGAATCTTTTTGCTCACTGAATCAAACACAGCTAGCTAACCTCTCTTCTCTTGACTTGTTTTACCCATTGAATTGGAACTAGGACTTGTCTCACTTGATTTCTTCTCAATTAAATCCAACACCTTGATATCTTCATCTCCCATACAGTAGATATTGTTCATGTTCACTTAATCATCTCAATTGACCCCCAACTCAAAGCTTTAACCACTCTTGAAATTTGAAACTCTTGATTATTGGTTGTACAAGCTTAATTTGGGTTAGGAAAGGTGATTTGATGATGATTCTCTATGTGGGTAAGATGGATTCTTCATGGATTGGCTTGGATTTAAGAAATTGTAGGATGAATTTTTGAAAATTTAAGCTTTTGATCTTGGATTCAAAGTGTTTTGGGATGATATAGGTGGTTGAATCTTCCTTGTAATGATGTGGAGAATGATTTGGATGTGTTTTCATGGTGATTGGGTAGTGTTTTGATGATTGGTGAAGGTTTTGATGAGCTTCAATGGAGTTAGGAGAGTTTTGGGGAAGAAGAAGAGGGTTTGGGTTTATAAAATTCGGAACTAAAAGCTTAATACCTCCTTTATAATCAAATCCCGTAGGTTTTTCTCTCCCTTGCGGCGCTGCGGACTACCCCTGCGGACCATGGGGTGTACCGCGGGGTATACCGCGCCTCCTACGTCAAAAAACCCGTGGTAGGACCCCGTGCCACGTGTTTGTGCGGTGCATGGCGCGGTATAGGGTCCGGTATACCGGACCCATCAGCTATTTTTTTTTCGTTTCTGGATAAAACCCGCGGTAGCAACCCGTAGTACGGGTTTTTGACCACGCGGTGCACCGCGGCTGAGGTCCGGTGTACCGCACGTGGCAAAAACCTCCCCAGCAGCTAGATCTCGAAAATTTATGCAGTTTAGGCTAAAAAATCACCTGATTCCGATATCCGAGCGCAAAGATATGACTTGCTGAAGTTTCTCCGTTCCGAAAACTTTGCTCGCTTCCCTAACTCGATTTCTCCAATACCTAATCATCAAAAACACTAATACCTTCCTCAAATATGCAATATCAACTAAAATTAACTAATCTAAACATAAATTAAAACTAAAACGTAAAAACATAAAAGAAATTACGGGTTGTCTCCCGTACAGCACTTTTGTTTAACGTCTTTCAAAGTTAGACGTGTTACCTCGATTAAGGATGACGAAATTTCCACCCTTTGCATTTAATTCCCACGAACTTTTCAGCTCGATTCTTAATAATCATGGATGGTGCCATCCAAGATGTCCTGGGAATAGGTGGTAACTCAATTCCAAGTGTAGCATTACACTCCTCTGGTAATCCATTCATCTCGAATCTTCGTTTTTTAGAAAGAATGTCCTTCATGAATTGACCGTATTTTGACATTCTTGTGAGAGCTTCTACAAACGGGCTGCTGATCTTTAACTTGTTCACCATGTCAACGAAGTTCTTGAATTCTAGGTAATTGTCCTTTCTGACACGTGAAGGGAATGGTGGAGGAGGACATGTGTTGGTTACCATGGGCTCTCTTTCTTTTCTGGTGTCTTCTCTTGGACACTTTTTTGTTCAACTACCTCTTCGACCTTATCTTCTGTTGCTTCCTCCCCCGTCTGATCTGGAATAGGGACTGATTCTGGTTCTGGTCTTGGTGGAGATAGTTGTTTTCCACTTTCTAATTCAACTGCATGACAAACTTTGTTTTCTGGAGCAGTAGTATCACTTCGGAGTTGCCTTTCTGCAGGGATTTGAGTTTCATTCATCATTTGTGACATTCTCTGCAACCTCTCCATAAGCGCATTCTGCGAGTCTTGGGATTCTTGCTGGCGACTCTCTATATTATCAAGTGTTTGCATCAGTCGAGCCAAACTTGAATTCAAACTCGAAGGTTGTTTTTGCTGCATTGAATAAGGAAGTGGTTCTTGATAAGCTTCATTGTAAATAGGCGCTTCTTGATAGATAGGTTGTGGAGGATAGTAGGATTGTGGTCGTGGTTGATAATAATCATCATGATAATGGTTATCATGATGATACGTCTGTTGATTTCCGACCCAATTATAGCTCTGTGGGGGTTGATAGTCAGCGTAATTTCCTTGAGATTGATAATAACCATCATAATAATGGTCTCTTTGATATGGCATGAAGGAAATTGAGGCTGGATTGTTCATGCAATGTCCCCACGAGTGATCTCTTGCTCCACAACTAGGACATGAAGGTGAGGCATGTACTAGATTCCTCTGAGCTAGTTGTTGCGATTGTTCTCGTAATTCCTCAAGTTGTCGGCTTAACTCCTTGAGCTTTAGAGATTCCATCATGTATTAGCTTCTTCAGGATCTAATAACACGAAACCTTTATCTCCTAAATAATCTGCTCTCGCCTAAAAAAAATCTGTAAAACAAAAACTAAAAAGAAAAGCGTAAAATAGAACTAACTAAAATAAAAGCACAAGATAATTGCACAAGGACTAACGATGTAGTCCCCGGCAGCGGCGCCAAAAACTTGGTGTGACCTAAGGTGTGATAAAATAATGATATAAATAAGTGCAAATACACACCCTAAACTAACACTGTACTGCAAGTATTACAGGACGTATGCAAGTTTTAATGATAAGAAGATTCGTTCCTCAGGGACTGACGAAAGTTAGAGAGAACTTATGCAAATTATCAAGTGCAGATATTAAAGATAGATAATAATACGCAAATAGAAAGAAGAGAAAGATAGATATTTATTTGGTTTTTAATAAGAAAACTAAACTACTAAATTAAAGACAGAAAATAAATAACAGAAAAGAAAAGAAGATAGTATGAACGATATAACTTAGGTTTTACTAGTATGCACTAATCCTTCTAATTCTATCTATTAGATCTAATTTATAAGGGAGAATATTAGCTCTTGGTATACTTAGTCAGGATTCTAAATTCCACTACCTTAGACCTTGAGAGCGACTAAGGGGGCTACGGCACAACCAAGAAGTGATTTAAAATAGGGTTATCAAACGCCACTAAGGCCCTAAGCAAATACTGCAATCTTGGTGATATGGTGGTTAAAACAAACCTTAATGACTATCTAGTTAGAAGTATGTTTTGTCAGAACTGCTATCGACACTAGACGTTATGTGGTGGTTCAATAGTTAAACACCCTTACAAGGTGACCATCTAACTACTATTAAGGTAATCCTATACTCGTGCACTAGCAAGGAAAACAGTCATTAAATCAAAACACATAATCAAATATAAGGGTAAGTAGCTAATATCAGATTAAAACATATAATTCCCAAAGAACTTAGATAGAAGAACTAGAATTCATAGATTATACATATGCAAAACCTAAGCTAAGAGAATTAGTTCATACAAAGAAAAGAAGAAGAAAGAATTACAAAATAAGAGGTTGAAGGAGACATGATTGATGCACAGCTCCCTCCAGACTTCTTCTCTTGTGTTGCAGCTTCCTCTTGGCCTTAGGGACTGGCCAAGGATGATTTAAGAGTGTTAAGAGGCTGTATTTATAGTGTATAGGTTGACCTAATTCGTTTGGTGGAGATAACTTCAAGTAATGGGCTCCTGGCCCAACCCAAATTCGTAAGATAAGCACTGCTGCGTTGTTTTGGTCATAACTTCTTTGTTATTGGTCGGATTTTGCTCCACAAGATACCAAAAGAATCGCAACAGAATTATCTAGGACCTTTAGAAGGAAATTACCAAATTCGGCCTATTTCTTAGGTAAAAACACCAATCTTTAGACGTGATCTGCAGAATCCCAGATTTAGGCAGCTTTTCCTTTTCTTATTTGAACTCAGTTTCTTTCTATCTCCAATTTCCATGCATATCTCTTTCCATATATTGTAGTCTTTGACTTGGACTCTAATTAATCTCCATAATTATCTTTAAAGCTTCACACTAAATAAACAATTAAACCCAATATGCTCTAAAAATAATAATTCTACAAATCAAGACCCAAAATAAGAAAGTGCACTAAATTAAGCTAAAATCAACCTATAAACTAATAAATAAGCCTAAAATGATGTCTCTGAAGTATATTATATTATCACAAATGAGGAGACATCAACTGCGATGGATGCTATTCCACTTACCTCATTATTACTTACAAATGAAGCGTCATTATGCCATGTAATATCGACATTCTCCTTTTCGATTTTCTCTTCCTTCTTGTTTTCACTTTCCCCTCTAAAGCACAATTACTTTTTGCCCTTTTAGTACTTTGTGCTTTATGATTTCTTCTTTATTAATAACAAGTAGGGGTGAGCACGGGCCGGGTTTACCCCGGGTTGGGGTCTAGGGTAAGGGTAGGGTAAAAATGTCGGGTCTAGGTTTTGCCAAGGGTAATGGTAGGGTAAAATTTTACCCTACCCTCGGGTTACCTACCCACGGGTTACCCCGGGTTACCCCGGGTTTAACCAAGGGTAATATATTAAAGTATTAATCTTTTAAATAGAACAGAGGATGTATTACACCAGAACAAAAAATATCTTATTTTAAGCTCTGCATTTGCAAATGTAATGCATTGGTTTTGGTCATGCAAATTACTTCCAACAATACACCTGTTTAAATACATATATATTAAAAATAAACAAATCTGGGAATATGACAGTTATATTTACATCTTGCAAAATCAAAATAGTTGTACAACAAAAAACCATAACATAAGACAAGATGTTATCTTGATTAACAAAGCCATAACGAAAAACCACCAAAGAGGCAACACTTTCGGGATAGCTCCATCGGGTTTTATGTCACTTCCGTATCTCCGTTCAGTACATCTTCCAGATAGGCGTATCGTATTAAACAAATTTGAGCTACTGAAACGCTTTATCATGTGAATATAGCATTGTACCCAAAGAATCTGAGCTACTGAAACGCTTCATACTTGAATAATAGAATCCAAATTGTATATATGTATACATATATATATATATATATATATATATATATATATATATATATATGTTAACCAATTACATTTTCTTAATTTTGTACTAGTTCAATACATCTAAATAGTTTTTTTCATTTCAACAAAGGAAAACATCACATGATCCGTAAGTGAAAGAAAAAGAAGTATCACAACAGAGTAACATTAAAATACAAAAATACACAAATAACAAAAAATTAATTAATTATAGGTTTAGTAACAAGAATATTACTCACCAATGAACTGTAACTCGCTGTTTGACTTTGGCTAATGGATCTGTACCAAAATAAAAATATTCAAACCCTAAATCAATAAAAAGTATACAACAAAAAATTATCAGATCCAAACAAAAAATTATTAAATCTAAACAAAAAATAATCTATAACGGAAAAAAGGAAATAATAGGAATTACCTTGTCAGAAATGTTAAATCATTAGAACTACCATCAGATTAGTGCAAATCGGAAAAAGGAAGTAACAACATAACTGATTTAGGGGATAATGTAATAGACATGGCTGAGATTTGAGTAGATTAATAAGCTTCCTTTAGGGTTTCTCGGAAGAACACAAAAGAATATAGATAGGCTAGATAGAATAGCGTACGAGAGAAGAATTGGCTTTCTATCATTTGGCTCAAATGAAGGTAAAATAAAATATTCATCATATATATATATGTTTTTTTTTAAACAGTAGACGGGTCCATGGGTTGGACCCGTGTGGTAAAGCATGAAAGGGAGGCCCGGGTTAAAATTGTCGGGTTTGTAAAATAGAAGGGGAGACCCGTGTTATTAACGAGATTAGGGTATTTATACCCAAATTAACCAAAAAAAAAATACCCGGGTTGGGTCGGGTTTACCCTTAACAAAATTCCTGCTCACCCCTAATAACAAGTAAAACCATGGTAACGCATTCCCAATTATTTCAGAACAAAATATCATTAAGCCAGATCATGTCTTCTTCATCTTTTAATAATTTATCTTCCTCAATGTTTGAGCCTCCCTCTCGGTTCTATTTATTATACCAACGTTAGATCCTTCATCATTCCCAAATAGATATCTCAAGAGCAGTTTCATACATATATTTTATTTTATTTTTGGTCAAAAGTTCCCTGAAGATATTAGCTTCGAAATTTATGTTCCCTATAAGTTATTGTTACCTCAATTTTCATCAACTAAGAGCTTACACTTGTTAGTTCACGATTGAACCTATCATATTCATATGCCAAAATCACATGGATCTATTTACTTTATTTTCACTTTTTGGCTACTCCACATCTCTATCCTGATTTCTTCTGTTTAAAAGAAGATATTAGAAAAGAAAAAACACAGTACATGCTTTTTTTTTTCTTTTACAAATACTTTCAAAATATTAAATCAAAATTATACTACAAACATAGCAAATTTAATCAAAATCACAATTGAATTAAATATCCATTTACTAGAAAAAATTCTAAATTATTCAAAATATCAACAACCTATCTAAATTGGCATGCATATTCACAAATATTAAAAATATAAAAACGTATCCATCATATACCTAAAAATGATAACAGGTTAGACATATTGAAGAATATATATATATGAGGTGGATATATATTATGTGAAGTGTTATATTCTAATTGGCTGATTACTTATTGACGTGGCGTGGACGTGGCTTAACCTTGTGCGTTTGATCTTATTACCATCCAATGGCTCTCATTCGCTCTTGGCTTTTGTCTCATATAAATAGGAACACGGGTTGACCGGAGTCATAACCCTTACTCTCTCAACTCTTTCGTTCTCTCTCGCCTCTTTCATACGCTAAACCTAGTTTGTAGAAGGTCAATCTCTGATTCTCCTTGTAATCGATTAGATAGCTTCTTGTTAGTAATATCTCGTGTAATTTGTGATAATCATCTTGATTAATCACTAGATAGCCTTATTCATTAGATTAGGGTTCGAGAATTAAGTTAGAAGTGGTATTCATTCGATTGAGTGTGAAGAGATTCTTTTTTTGTTTTTCTGTTTGAATTTGAGGGTGAAGAGATGAATTTTGATTTTGACCACCACTGGAGTTGATTTTGACCACCATCGGAGTTACTTGCGGTAAAGAAGATGAAGGTGTGAAGAATATGGATTTTATTTTTTGATTTATGTTTTAATTTAGGGTATTTAAATTATTATTTGATTAAAAACACCAATGATGCCCTTATGAATAAAAAGGTATTGTTATTAATTCATAAAAAATGTTTGTTAATATTTAAGAAAACTCGCACATGCCATGCACATGACCATTTAACGGAGATAATCCGTCAACATAACCAGTCACGTTTTGAAAAGATAGAGGGTAAATTTACACTTTATACGAAATAGGGGGTAAGATGACAATTAGGAGAAAGTACAGGGGGGAAACAGAGGTATTTACTCTGTTTAAAAGAACAAACTTCTAAATTATACTAATTTCCAGACTCAAGATACTTTCACTCTGTGGTGCATCATTTACTCTAGGTGAAAAAGATTCGTTCTTGATTCTATAACCCGATTGTTATCAGGTTAAAAGTGAGTCGTAAAGGTTTCCTTGATTGTCACCTGGTTCATGTAGATTTAAGAAGTGTATTTCACCATTAGTATGCCACTCAATCCAACCTTCACTCTAATAAGGCCATTAGTATGAAACTCGCCATCAATAATGTGATCGTAGCTTTATATATGCTACCATCCTCACTATTGATGCCACTTTTGGCATCGCTTCTTTAATTCTCATTCCAGTAAAATGGACGATGTAACTGTCTCCCTCCAATATCACCATCAGAGCTTTCAAAACATAAATAATATTTGATTTCACATTAGGTGTTCCAACACCAGTTGGAAACACATTATCCACATAATAAAAATATTCCACGAACAATCATCAAGGGTCAAGTGGTAACGCTAGTAACTCGGAATCATATTCACATGCATCCATATTTGTTTTAATGTACCATCCATTTGTGGGGTCCATATACGGTACAAAAAACTCGGATGTGAATCCTTTATACATTACTAGTTATGACCCATGCCTGACACTTAAACACAATTTATTTCTTTATCTTTCAAAAATTGAAATGCAATGATCATTTGTATCCTTACCCGAGGATACTATGCAAAAAATTTATTAATTCATATTGATAAATTATAATATGATGGGTGTTAGGTTTACTACATATAATAGAATAAATCAATATGTATGTGTCAATAATAACACTTAATAATAATCTATGTGTGACCATATACAAATTTTATCCATATCTAGCTTTTTGTATGAGATTTTCTGGATTCATAATATCATCGGGATGCAATGCAACTTTTATCTTTTTCATCGTCCTCAAAGATTCAAGTCCAAATTCTTCTTAAGGATAGTAAATAACGTTGCACATTTATCAAAATAAATTATCATAACCAAGAGTAACGATCAAAGTAGAGTCGATTTAATCAATATTTCATGCAATTTCACCTTTTTTTTCTTGTAGCAACACTATGCACTCCAGAGCATGTTTTTTATTAGCAATATTATTTTCAAAGAGATTTAGAATTTATATAAATTAAGATATTACTAAACTCCTTTAGGTTACAAATAAATTACATTCAATTGCTAAAGTTGTATGGACTATGAAACCATCTAGCCACTCAGCATCTTTACGTTGTTCTTCATTGTTAGGATCAAATAAGATCAAGGTGTGGAAGTTCCATCACCAATATGAGCTAGGTTTCGCACTAAAGGGTGCAATCATGTAATTAAAGTAATTGAAGGGGTATTTCGAGGTTTTTATGATAGTCCGGAGGTGTATTTTCATTTAACACTAAAGCTTTCATCTTTTATGAGACTCATACTGTTGGCCTAACGTCCTTTTAATCTTGTTTTAATATTTGCCAAATCTCGTTTTTATATCCCCGTAAAAGTGCATGCCTTGCTACATGGTTTATACATTTAACTAATTGTCTTTATTCTATTTATAAACCTTTGTTAAGCCTTCTTCATGAAACCGGACCGAATTACCGGTCACACGGCCGGCTTACCGGCGGAAGAAAGCCGTTGCCCAACGGTCAAATGCCACGTCAATCCAACCGTTGGACTAAGTGACAAACCGCACCGGTATACCGGTGAGATCACCGGCTAGCCGGTCAGAAGTCAGAAATGCTTATAAAATGGAGCTTTATCACATTCAAGAAACCACCTCTTACCAATCCAATTCCAATAATTCTTACACATCAATTAGAGGTCTCAAGCCAACATAGAATCAATCCAAGCTTGATCAATCAACTTGTTATATCTACTCAATCAAGGAGTTAATCAAAGGAGCTTCAAAGTTCAATCAACCCAAGAGAAGTTTTAAGCTTAGAGTTATATCATATCTTTAGGAGTTTATTAGCAAAGTTGTTTCACCCTTTAAACACTTACATTTATACTCTTAAGTCTAGTTCTTGTAATAGATAGATTAAGAGAGAATTAGAGTATCGGGAGTATACTCGGTGTCCTTGTGTTGCGATAGCACAAGAGTTTGTCCTTCGTGGTATCGAAGAGGTTGTAAGGGTTATTGTGTTCTCGACCCGGTTAAGAGAGACACGGGAGCTTAGTGAAAAGCTTGAAATCTTAAGGAGGCTTCCTTAGGTAGTGGATGTAGGGATAACCGAACCACTATACATCGTTGTGTACTTTCTATCCCTACTGTATTTACTTTCCGCACTTTATATGTTTGATTACATGCTAGTATAAATATCGTAATAATCTTTACCTAGTTAATCAAACCTATTGTCATCTAGAGTAGTAAGAGATTAGAAACTCGTTTTACTTGTATCACTTATATATCGAACCTTTAGCTTATCCATTGTATGATCCCGTAAGAGTTTGATATATTTAGTTGACTTAGTTTTCTCTCTAATACTTATAATTGTCCAAAAAAAATTTAATTAGGCATTAATCTTATTAGTAATCCTATTCACCCCCCCCCCCCCTCCCCTCTAAGACTCATTGTATTTAATATTAATATTTTTCTTGGCAATAAATGTTAGAAGTCGGTAGGGATTGGGTTCGCTTTGAATTGGGGGAATTTTCAGTCTAACGGGTATTTTGGGTTACTATATAATTTAGCAAACCCAAAATACCCGTTAGACTGAAAATTCCCCCAATTCAAAGCAAACCCAATCCCTACCGACTTCTAACATTTATTGCCAAGAAAAATATTAATATTAAATACATTCATTCTTTGTTTTTTATTTTGATATGTTGATATTTCTTCATTGTAGGACGAACACGTGAACTACCAACCCCGCTAGCATTATAAATTATTAGCCCCACACATATGGATAAATTATCAAGCCACCAAATTCAATTTCTTCTCTCATCAACCAAGAAATATAGAAAGAAAGAAAATGGATAGTTATTCATTCGTCAATTCTTCTCTTCTTCATCCTTACAATTTTGTACCAGAAAATTATGTTCACTGGGCACAAACTCCAGATTTTCACATTTATTCGGCTGAACTTCCAGGTTTTCTTTTTCGATTTGATCTAATCAGCTAGCATCTTTGTTTCTCCGGTTTCATCTATTTTCATTTCATTGCATAATCTATTTTCTACCATAAGGGAACTATAAAAATCCTTCCTAGAAGGTGTTTCATGGCTTAGAAAACACTCAAGTCAATGACCTGATTATTTGACTATCTAACCTGAATAAGCAGATGCATACATCGATTATAGACTGTCCATGGTGTTTTTATTTTACCTAGCATACTAGGGGTGGCTGGGGTACTTGGTTGTCTCGGCATATAGCAAGAATTTGTCCGAAGTTTTTTTATATATAGTAAAATTAGACATTAGTCTTTATCCACCTAAATATTAATCCATCAATCTAAATGTTAATCGTCATTAATTTAAATAGCTTACATTTATTTATTGTCTTCAGCGAAACTGATCTTATTAATTCGAATATGCTTGGCATGAGCAGGGGTAAGAAAAGAGGAGATAAAAGTGGAACTTGAAGATTCAAACTACTTAATTATAAAAACACAAGGTTTGAATGAATCGCAGGAGCTTGCAAGAAATTTTATGAGGAAATTTAGGCTTCCAAATATGGTGGATGTTAATAACATCTCTGCTGGTTATGAAGATGGGGTGTTGACTGTCAAAGTACCAAGAACTTATGGTCCCTTGATAGTCACAGTACAAGAAATGCAACATGTTTCTGCAAGAGCTGCTTGAAAAACAAAAAGCATTAATTATTGTGTCTTTTTTAAAAATCTGCTTACAAGTTAGTTATGGTTATGGTTTGAAGTTAGGTTATTTGGGGTTATGATTAGCAAAATGAAATTAAATTTAAAGTTTGTCTATATTTTTATCTTCTTCTAATATCGATGAAAGGTAGGTAATTTGAACAAAAGTTACATAAAGGAACCTGAAGAAAACGAATTTCGTTTTGCAGTTACCCTTGTAAAAGAAAATAATCATAAAAAAGGCATGGAATTAAAAATAAATATAAATGGGACTTATACCGCCTTTCATTAATTAATGTAAATAGGGCCTAAAGCCCAATGTTATCCATCTCCTTCTCCTCTCCATTTTCTTCTTCGGGCTCAACGATTCAAACTCATCTCTCCACCTAGCCATTTTCCTGCACATTTTATAACCACTTTCACCATGGAAATCATTCTCCACCATCATCACATCAAAGTTACACCATCAACAGGAAACCCAAATTAAGATTGAAAAACAATCTTTCATCAACAAAAAAACAAAAGTAACCCAAATTAAGTTCATAACAATCTTTCATCAACAAAAAACAATCTTTCATAAAAAAAAAACTTGATTTCAGTTCAACCTGATCTCATCAACTTTCAATGGTCCTTGTAGGATCGTTGGAAGCTTTACAGAAAAGTGTGTTACAGTATGAATAGTGATCGCTTTAAGTAGCGTATTGGGGAAGGGATGCCAATCTCAATTTTTTTAAATGTTTCAGGTACAATAATCAATTTATTGCTAACGATCAATTTTTCAATTTTTTAAATGTTAAAAAAATTGAGTACGCTATGTAAAGTTATACGGTAAATGTTTCCAGGAATACCATTGTATACAAATATAATACACAAACACAATTAAACATAAATTTAAATCTAATAATATTTAAAAGCGATGATATCACATTGAAATGAAAATCAATTTCATTGTGAAAAAATGTTTTCTTTTTACCGTAATTTTGGGGTTTTTTGGATGGTATAATTCTAATGGAGACGCTGCGCTGGCGTATGAGTGTCGTGGGCCGGACTAATTAAGGGTTTTTTCAATGATCTTTTCTTTGTATAGTTTTGATGCGATGATGGGAGAATGATTTCCATGGTGGGGTCGGGAAAGAGATGGTTAACAATGGACTGTAGGAGTCCATATTAATTTATGGAAGGTTGTTTCCTAAAGATCCGGGGTCCCACTTTATATTTACTAATAAGACGTACCGAGAAGGAAAAACTTGCAAGCAAACCATGTATTGCTATGACCAACGCGTGCATCAAGACTATTCATAGGAGTTAAGCAAAGGAGGTCTCATAGCAAGAAAAGGTAGGTGAGTAATCTAATTGAGTAGAAATCGACACTAGCAAGGAAATAGCCTCTAAAGTATGTTTTCTCTTTTCTTTACCCTTTCTCTATTTGTATCTTAGGTGTTTGTTTTTACGTTTATCGAGTTTGTTTCGATTTGTGAAGTCACGGTTCAACTTTAAGTTGAGGTTTGTATTTGGTTTTTATAGTGAATGTATTAGGAGTGGAATATAGTGTTTGTAGCTGTCACGTGAAATTTTAATTGGTTAACGATTGTAAATAGTAATTTTATGAACTTGTGATCTTAAATGCTTAAAAGATGAACTTGAAACACGCTTAAAAGTACATCGAAGATTAGTGAGCAATGCAGTAAAAGTAAGATTGATCTTAGGGAACATGTGTAGAACGTGAGATCCAAACTAATTAATAAACCATTTAATGAACGTGTTATAGGTGAGAGAGTAAATATTTTGTGTAGGATAGAAAACGACTAAGGCAATTTTTTGTTTAGCCCTTTATGCCTTTAGCTTCCTGTCCATTTATATCGTTATATTATCGGTCTCAGCCCCTTTTTGTATTTCTAAGCCTTTCATAAGAATTATTATTAGGTGGGGACTTGTGTTATGCATTCTTCATTTGATCACATGTTTATTATATATTGTAACCATTTGACGGGGTAAAATGAATTGAAAAGAATAAAAATATTGAAAAGAAAAGAAAAATGCGAAGCATGGTGACATGATTTCTCATATAAAAAAGAGAATCATAAAAACTTACAAAAGAAAAATATATGCATTTGGACCGGGAAAGTAGATTTTTAGGTGATCATAGGAGGTTTTTGTTTGGGTTATTGTGGATGCAAAATAAGTGCATCAAAAGTTAAGTTGAGTGAGTACATATTTGAGTAACTCAAACTCTAGGGCGTCGCTGATGGCTAGTGAGGAGAGGGCTAAAAACTCACTCTAAATTATTCTATATACAATCACACCTACCCTAAGCCTACTGTACAACCTCAAAGACCTTATGATTCTTGACTATGCAATTTAGGATCGTGCACACCAATATAGAGTAGTTAGATGAACCTTAAAAACTATGTAAGGATCGAAGAACACCTTATAGCCACCATAGCAGACTAAGAGAGAACCTATTCTCCGTGCATTGTAAAACTAATCTAATCTTAAAATTTACTTGTGTTGATTATTTGTGTGATAAGTGTATATTTGATTTAGTTTGTAAATATGACTATATGAGACTCGCTAAGATTAATTCTTTAGTGTTATTCATTATTTTTCTATTTCTCTCTTCTTTAATTTATTGGATTTAGGCCATCATATGCCTTATTTTTCTTTTTATTTTGTTGGGACGATAAAATTTTTGGTCAGGGGTCTTGACGTCTCTCTGCTTTGATGGATTAATCCACTCACGATACAGCGTTTTGGAAGTTTATTGCGCCTAAGTGGTGGATTTTTCCCTATTATTTGACGTATTGCACCCTCCTCGCTAGTTTTGGAACTTACTGTTATTTGTAGAGTATTCGTGCTTTAATTCTGTGTTGAGTGTGTAGCTTTTAGGCACATGGTTGATACAAGGTCTCAAGATGAATAGAAGAAGTTAAAAAGTCAAGTCAACCCCCAAGTAAAGGTGCAAGATGAGCTTAAAGTAACTTTGGGATGTTGAAGCATTTATTGGAAAAGTCTTGACGTCACATTGTTTTTGTCACCAGGAGAGTTAGTAAGAGATTTTTAAGAAATTCCTTTTGATTCAGGGAGAGCTTGAAGTTAGCGTCTCTTGGGAAGTAACAAAAGTCAATTCAGAGTTGAGACGAGAAAGGTATGTCATTTGCTTTCACTGTGACTTGAACAAATCCAACACTATCTAAAAACGGGTTGGGCCAATCAACTTAATTAAGAAAGCTAATGACCCAAAACGTTTTTAGTTGGTATATAAGTCATATATCAGCTCCAAAACAAATACAACTCATTACATACTTCATTTTACACGTTTTTAAGAGGCTCGAGCAAAAGAGAGGGAAGGTAGCGGTTTTCACCAAAAACCAACATTCTTCCTTATTGGAGCTCTGAATCCACTCATTTCAAAGAGTAACCTTATTTTATTTTAGCTTTTAAACATGATTCTAGTGTTAGTTTTAATATTTTTCTTTATTTGAGTATGAACTAAACCCTCATTGCTTGAGGATTGCAATTATGTATAAACCCTAATTGATATATTTGATGTTCTTTTGATGTTTGGGATTTATATTTAATTAAATTGAGTTTTGCATCTATTGGGTATACAACTTGTGTTAGATACTAATATTATCTTCGGTAAATATTGACTAGCCTTAGTAATTGAGCTTGGGGTTCCAATTACAAGTTAGTGTATGTGGGCTTATTGTGTGTTAATGAGCCGACGAGTCCTGACTAACCAAGTAGCCGCTAAGGTTAATTTTAATATTGCAGAATTTGAGCGTGTGAGCTTCCTGACCCTTACGGGAGTTAGGAAGACTTCAGGATCCCAGTTAATATGAACATTCAATTTACCCATATAACTAGAACATCATATCTATCAGTTTTGGGAGCACTAGCAATCCTTAAGTATAACTCTCATATTTGAAACTTCATTTCATTTAAGTGTTTTTCCATTTCATTAGTTTACTTGATTGTCATTTGTCTTTTACATTATAAAAACGCAAAAAATTCTTCATTTACTTTGTCTCTTTTATATTCTCGTCTACAAAGTATTCGATATTATATTTATGAAACACCCTGAGATAACGTTGATAATAGTTGATAAGACGATTCATCCTCGGACTTATTATTATTACTTAACATTGCCTCGTGCACTTGCGGGAAGTTACCTCCTTTCTAGGCGTTGGGTTTTTATCACACCCGGGGGGAACACATGTGCTAGATAATGTTAGTAGCACTAAAAACATTGGTCTCTGTTATGGTAATCATAATGTTCCTTTTGAACTGGTTGGATATGTTGATTATGATTTTGCAAGAGATAGAGATTCTAGAAAATCTACTACCTCTTATTCTTTTACCCTTGGCAATAATTGTATTTCTTGAAAATCTCAACTACAACATTTAATTGCATTATCAACAATTGAAGCTGAAGATGTCGCTATCTCTAATTCGGCAAAAGAAACTATTTGGTTGCAAAATTTACTTTATGAGGCTAAAATTGTCAAAGGAAAAGTTTCTCTCACATAGTTTCATATAGGGTCCAAATATGCTTAGTTGAAGCCGGGGGTCCAACTTTACCTTTAACAAATGTAACACTTCTTAATATACATTTCCATTAAGCTGAAGTATTACATTTGATAAAGGTAAAGTTGTGACAAGTTTTGACATAATATTTGGACCCCAACTACGTCGTTTTATTGTGGCGGTGGAACACATGGCAATATTTGGTCATTTGATCTGGTTCTGCATCAACGACCCTTATTCGCTCGTGGCTATTTCTCATATTAGTAACTTCTTTTGTTGTTCATCATTATTCATTCTATTCTCCCATCCTCACAAAAACTCTCTCTAGAACCCTAGTTTCCTGAAGTCGTTGGTTCTGTAGTTTACACTCTAAATTGTTAGATTCATTGTAATAGCGAACAAATCTGTAATAGTAAAAATCGTCTTGATTCATTACTACTAGTTCTTTAGCGTAGTATATGGATTAGAGGAGATTTGTAGTAAAATTTGTGATATCTAAAGGTTGAGTGATTCGTGTGGTTCAAACGAGATATTATAATCTGTAATATGAGGGTTCTAGTGAACGAACTATTCTTATTGGAGTTCAACGTTGATGTAGATCTATTTGACCTAATCATGATGATTGTTTGTGTTCTTTACTATTCCGCACTTTACATTTCTTTGAAATTTTTCTGCTATACTCGAATCTTTCTCTATATTTAAATCTTGTGTAGACAATTTTATAATACTATAAGAATTCGTTCAAAAATGCGTATTTTAGAGTTAAAAGTACTTTAAACTAGAAAAATATATTTTGATTAAAATTAGAATATTTGTTAAAAATTATAAAAAAAATCAAGAATCATTTTAGATACTTATTTCAAAAGCACCTATATATATCTTTTTTTAAAATATTTTTATAAGTTTAGTACACTTTTAAAATTGATGAATACTTTTTAAATAAGGATAATTCCCAATTAATTACAATTCCACACTTTACATTTCCAAAAAAAAAAAGAGCAAATTACTTTCTACTTACTCACAAATTATCAAATTAATTCACAATTAAATATATTGTCATATTTACCTTCCGTTATCGCCCTTATGTGATTTTTGTATTTTTTAATTTCTTTTTAATATTATTTTTAATTATTTTTCGAATTTTCTCCGATTTTTATTTTAATTTTTTTTCCAATTTTTTTTTTCAATTTTTATTATAAAAAAATTTCGATTTTTTTTTTCCAATTTTTTCCCCGAATTTTTTTAAAATCGAAATTCCGGGTTATGTGTTGTTGTAACAAACAAATGTGTTCCTGCAACACACAAAGTCATAAAATCGATCTAAAGGATTCTCTTCTTTAACAAAAGTGTTTTTTTTCTCTTTATTAATCGCATATACCCTATTTTTATTTGTTTTTAACTATCTTGATATATTATCTTCTTGTCTAACACTTTTTTGTTATTTTTGTGTGTTTATGTTTCAGGGTTTTGTGTGTTCCAGGTCACACAAAACTTGATTTTGTTTATTTCAATTTTGTGTATTCTTAGAAAGCACAAATATAAATATGGAACACACAAAACTTAAATTTGTGTATTCATAAAACACATAAAAATCGAATTTATGTATTCCTAGAATACACAAAACTTGATTTTGTTTGTTCCAATTCTGTGTATTCCTGGAACACACAAATCTCAGATTTGTGCATTCCTGTAACACAGAAGTTTCAGATTTGTGTATTCATGGAACACATAAAACTCAAATTTGTGTATTCATGTAATACACAAAACTTGATTTTGTTTGTTCCAATTCTGTGTATTCTTGAACACACAAATCGCAGAATTGACTCGCGTCAGATATTGGTTGCGCGGATCGACGTGTGTATTCCGGGAACACACAAATCACGCACAAATCGCAGAATTATGTATTTATGGAACACACAAATCACACACAAATAGCAGAATTGTGTATTCCTGGAAGATTTGTGTATTCATGGAATACATAAAACTCATTTGTGTAATCATGCAACACATAAAACTCAAATTTGTGTGTTCACGAAACACATAAAACTCAAATTTGTGTATTCCTGGAACACAAAAAACTTGATTTTGGTTGTTCTAACTTTGTGTTCAATCTCAGAATTGTGTGTTCATTAAAAAAAATTCGAAAAAAAAAATATTTTCGAAAAAAAAGTCAAAAAAGAAATTAAAAAAGGTTTAAAAAAATAAAAATAAAAATAAATAAATAAATAAATATTATTATAATTAAAATAATTAATTAATTGTCTATAAGTATTTTTGTAATCTTTCATTTTTTTTCACTTAGATAGGAATTAAGTTAAAATGGTAAATAATTGAAATTTTTTACACTTTCCGTGTAAATAATTGGACGTTGTCCTTTTAAATAACCACGGCCAAACAACCACTAAAAGTAGATAATTATTATGACAAATAATTATACACATATTTTTTTCTTCTTGAAAAAAAGAATAACAAAAAACACCATTGATTTTAATTCTTAGTAAATTGAAAACGTTCTTTTAACGAAATCAAAATGAAAGGAAAAGATTACAGATCCATCCACAACATAACTAATCTGATACAGACATAAAGTGGTACCAACATTGAGAACACAAAGTAATTGCTTAACTTTGAAGAACACGATAGATAGATGGGACAAGGACAAGCTAATGAACGAATCATATCCTTTTATGAGTGTCCTTTTTGCATAATATGGTAAGGTGGACAAAACATTGATTGCTAATAAGCACATGCCCATCTTGGATTCATCTCAATCCCCCCATGTGCACCCCCTTAACATATTCACACATTGATTGTTTTATTATTGTCTCTTTACGTACAGTAACTCTAACATGGTTTAATTTACGACCACATTCGAATAATACAAGTATTGCTCTTTTATTGACATTATATTTCATAGTTACAAATTACAAACTAACAAACAAATTTACAAGACTAAAATTAAGAAAAAAAAATGTTTTAACTGTTCAAGAATGCCAAATTCCACTTAATATGCTTTGAAATCTACTTTTAGATAATTTTTTTACAATCTTTTTTGCATCTAAATCTTCACTTTCTGCAAGTTTTACAATATTCTTCAAGTAGTCAGATTTCACAATCTTCTTTCTTGCACTATTGCAACTTGTTATGGACATCAATATCAAAAACAAAACCTTTTTATTACCAGAATTTGCCTCGTCTGGATTAAGTAATCGCAGAAGTAAATCAACATTTTCATTATTTTCCACAAATCTTTTCCGATTTCTAGGCAAAACCATCATGCTCAAAATAGTCTCAGCTGCTATTTCTTGAATTTCGAATGATTTTGAATCAAGAAACTTAACAAGTTCACACATGAATCCTTCATCTCCCATTACCTTTTTAGCTTCGTCTGAAGTACCACATAGCCAAAACGATGCCTTTAACGATAATTCTTGAACCGAAACTTCACCGTATTTAAGAAAATATAGTATATGATTCAAAAATCCATAATTTATTAAATTGTGTAACGAATTTTCATTTGGAAACCATAAATTCATAATTCCTTTTAAAGCCATCTCTCTTGCTTTCGATGTTGTGCATAATGATTTCGGGTTTAAAACATCGATTAATGTTTTAACTCCCCCTTCATTAACGATAAATCTTCGAATAATTTCATCTCCCGAAGCTATAGTTTGAAGAAAATCAATACAATTTATCTGTGTAAACTCATCTTTAGATCTTACTAACTTGATACACAATGGTATAGCATGTTCATCAATTATAAACCTCTTTATTTCTTGAACACCAATAAGATTCTTTAATACCCCACAAGCGAAACCAATTAATTCACCACCACTTTCACTTTCACTTTCACCATTACTACATATTTTTAATAATGGCGTAACACCACCATGAGCTGAAACTGACCATGCATTTTCTGAATTCTCTGTTAATTTGAGCAAACATTTTGCTGCAGATTCTTTACTTGATAAATTCCCACTTTCTAAAACCCTTATTAATGGAGAAATTACTCCTGAATTAATCAATACAGTTTTACAGTACTCGAACCCTGCAATTACAGAAATGGCCTTCGATGCCTCTTGTTGAATTTCGCATTCTTGTGAATCGAGAGAATACACTAAAACTGAGATTAAGCTATCAATTTCCAATGCAACTTTTACATATCTATCATCTTCTTGAATTACTTCGTTAAACGAAATTAAAGCTTGTTTCTTCATCTCTGTACTACCAACTTTGATCCTCGAAAACAAATCGTTGATATAAAACTTGATATCATCGCGAGAAGCAGCTAAACCAGGCCTTGAAACAACAATTGCATTGTTATAAGTGAGTAATCCAAGATTATATATATCAGAAAGATTTTTTACATGATTACTCAACTCCGTTGATACGATATCAAGATCACTCTGCATAAGAAGCTTTCCATTATAAGACATGTCTAAGCAACGCTTCCCGAGGTTATAACAGTTGTTGATTGTTTCTGTTATAGCTTCAATGGTGGTAAAGATTGAAGGGCTTTTACTAAAATCATAATTCTCCATTGAAATAAGGTTTGAAGCAAGTTCTTGAAGCTTGTTTCGTATTGAATGCCATTTGATTCCGAAGACTTTGATTGTATAAGATAGTGATATCAATGAAGATATTAGCTCAATGGGTTTAATTATATTTGGGGTTTCAGTTGATAATTGTTCAGAAAACAATTCTTGATCCATAGTGGGTTTCAATTTTCATTGGTTTAAAGACCAATTGATGAGCTTATGATGGGGAGAAAGAGTACTAGGTTAATGTATCTAAGCTTATCTGTTGTGTTGCATATGTTGCCAGAGTTGTAGTTGGATGAGTTTACATTTATACCCTCATTTCCTTTCAGGTGAGGTGGAAAGTAGTTTTTTTTTTTTTTCAAATAGGTGGAAAATAGTTTTTTTTTCTTCCCAAAGAATAGATATATTATAAGGGTGATTTATATAATAAGGCCCCATGAACTTCAACTTAATAAAATAAGGCCCAACAATTTTCATCTACTAACTAAACATCCAACCCTAACTAAAACCCATACAAAAGACTAATTACCCCCCCCCCCCCCCCTTTCTTATTCATACAGCTAGAAACAAAATATCCAAAACGAAAACCCCATTAGGGTTCGATGCCCACCTTCTACCCCCTTTCTCTCTTTGTTCTCTCTATACCGCCCCCTTCCCCTGCCGCCCGCCTTCACCTCCCACCATTACCACCTCCCTTCCGTCACCCTCCCTTTTCCTTCTTCACCCCACCCACCCCACCCCACCACGCCACTGAGCAACCTTCATCAGTGAGCCACCTTCACCACTGAGCCAACACGGGGCTGTGACGAGTGCTGTGACGAGGAACCAACACGGGGCTGTGACGAGATGAACATCACCACCACCATCAGATCCCAACCACCACGGAGCCAGGAGATCTCGACCACCACGGAGCCAGGCCACCATCTTCTTCGATCTCAGCGCCACCCTCTGTGGCCCGTTAGTGCCTCACCAGTGCAGGACGAGAAAACTGCTGCCAGACGAGGACAACCACCAGATATGCTCCGTTCCTTCTTTCTATTCTCACCTAGATCCACCAGCAGCGACACCAGATCCCACCACTGCGCGGTGATTCGTCTTCTTCCAGCGCCGACTCGTCTTCTTCCAGCGCTGCTGCAAGGTGCCGTCCCTGCTGCTGGCTGTACTCGAGCGCCGCTCGTCTGACTTTTCTGGCGCTGCTCTCCTGCACACAAAAGCTGGTTCTATCTTGACCCATAACTCCTCGTGGATCCATTACTCATCCGTGGACCCATTTTTGACCATCCAAGACTTCAGATCTATTCGTATCTTTCCAGATTTGTTCAGATCCGTTGAAAGGTAATTTTTTTCCTCTACCATTGTTAATTTCTTATTTTTTGCTTGTGATGATGTTAAGTGTTTGTTTATTTGCAGGTAAAACAAGTTTGTTAGGTCCAGACTTTTAGTTGTGGCCTTTTGAGTCCATTAACTGTTTTGCAGTAATAAATCTGTTAGTCTGTTTGGTGACCTTTGGGTCTGGCCCTTGGTGTCAGCCACTAGGGTCCAGTCACTAGGGTCCAGCCATTAGGGTCCAGCCACTTGGGTCCAACACCTTTTGTTTTTTTTGTTTTTTTTTTGTTTGTGGACTTTGTTTTATTATTTTGAATAGAGGAGTACAACCCCTATGGTATTGGATATGGACAAAAATTATAATTCCCAAACTTTTTTGACATGTTTTTTTAGTTCCTATGCAATTATGAATTAAGTGGATTAGGGTACATCCCCTATGGTATAGGGGTTTCATTGGATATACACTTGGACAAGGACGTAAAAATTTATTCATACACGGTACAATCCCTAAGGTACAACCCCTAATGTATAATGGACACAAAACGAACTCTGGTACAACCCCTAATGTATAATGGACACGAAACGAACTCTGGTACAACCCTTAGTGTATTTAGACGTTATAAAAAAATTCACACAACTTTAAAAAACGAAAACCCAATATAGGTCTGTACCTATAGGTACGGATCCATTCGCTAAATGTAAAGAACTATTAAAAAACGAATTTCTGGAAAAAAAAAGAAAAGGAAAAGGGTAACATTGGAAAAAAACCAACCAAAAACTGAAACCAGGCCTTAGTTAGAACTATTTTCTAACTAGGCTTTAAAAAATAAGTTTTGTATTAGTTGGGCCTCAATTTGTACATTCCTCATATTATAAAGAGAAAATTTAATTTTTAGGCCATTACCTATGCCTTAAAAACATTTTTAGGCCAAACGTTTTAAAAGTCACATTTTAAACCAAACATATTCAAAATGCCCATTTTTAGGCCATTTCACTAATTTCATGAGATATTTCGTCGATTTTTTTAAGAACAATTTGGACACTTTTTGTAATGTGACCAAATAAACATATAGTTTATTTAAAACTGCCTAAATTGTCTTTAGAATCAATGAAATAACTCACGAATTTAGTGAAATGGCCTAAAAATTGGCGTTTTGAATACGTTTGGCCTAAAAATGTAACATTTAAAACGTTTGACCTAAAAGTATTTTTAGCCCATAGGTAATGGCCTAAAAATGGAATTTGCTCTATTATAAATAGATAGTTTCAAAAGGTAACAAAAGTTAGTCTATCCCCATAAGCTTGTTGTCGTTGTACAGTATGTTAGCTAATTGAGTTAGGATACACGTCTCCTAGTTACCAAACAGGGTGCTTAACAGTTTCTGTTTAGCAACCCAGCCAACGACCTCAATTTTACTCCTATGAATTGAGGTAAAACTAGAATTCGACAGTTCAGCAAAATCGTAAATATTACAAATTAATTTTTTAATTGAATAACACATAATTGTTTGATTTGAAGACAAAGACATCATAATCTTTTAGCATCATTCTCAATGATAACTTTTTCGTGGGGATATTCCAACGCCATCTCTGTAGCTTTAAGCATGCCCGTTGCTTCTGCCTCCAAGACCAAGTCTACTCCCACTTTCTAACTCTTACCTGATAGAAAATCTCCAGTAGAGTTCTCTTACTATACATGCAATTGCCGCTTTATTATCCGAGAAAGCTTTACACAATTTATTTTAAAGAAATTTGGGGGAGGCTTTTTTTTTTCTTTAAATATTGTATTATGAATTGTATTATTAGAAGTATGATTTTGAACAATATTATTATCATTATTTTCATGATTATTTAAGTCTTGTAATTCCATAAAATTTGAATCACTTGGGTTTGAAATTTTATAATATTCTTTTCATACTATTAAAGTTTTATTTAATGTAGTTACCGAGCCACATTTTTTTATTATTATAGACAAAGTTATTTCTGTCTTTCCACATCTGCCATAGAATTGTACAAATTAATTTCAATATTCTATTTGTTTTGTTAAATATATTTGTAATTTTTTGGGTATGGATTAAAATCCATTGATTCAACCTATTAGTAGTTTCATTATCTGTTTTAATATTAAAAGGGCTTGTAAACCATACATCTCTGGTCTGATGACATCTAAAGAAAATGTGCTATTCAGTTTCTACATTCTCAATACAAATTTTACATATATTAGTATCATTACATTTACGTTTTAATAGTTTTTCTTCAGTTGGTAATAAATTTTTTTAAATCTCTCCACATAAAGTTTCTAATTTTAGTAGAAGTTTTCATTTTCCAAATCCTATTCAAAATATCTTTAGTATTAATTCTAGAAGAGTTTGGTTTTTGTTTTTTTTTTAATTTTATTTTTATCACTTTCTTCTGATTTGAGTTTATGATAAATTTCTTTTACCGTATATGTTCCATTTTTACCATAATTAATGCTAATATGGTCTTGACACTCAAATTTTGGTATCAACATTATTTCAATTTTTTACTAATAATGTTTGGATAAAGGTTGTTAATAAGTTCCATGTTCCAAGTTTTATTTATATTTATGAATTGGTTAACTGTTGTAAAATCTGAATTTGAGGGTTTTATATTCTCCTATTATTACAAATCCATTGATGTTTATGAATATTAATTTTGATATCAGCATTAGTTCAATTTTTTTACTAATAATGTTTCGATAAAGGTTGTTAATAAGTTCCATGTTTCAAGTTTCATCGATATTTATTAATTGGTTAACGGTTGTAATTTCTAAATTTGAGGATTTTATATTCTCATTATCATTACAAATCCACCGATGTTTATGAATATTAATTTTATTACCTATCTCCAATTTCCAAGTAATATTATTAATAAAGGTATCTCTACCAATTAGGATGCTTTTCCAACCCCATGAGGGAGAACTACCCAATTTGGCTTCTGAAAAGTTACTTGAATAGAAATATTTCTCTTTTAGTAGTTTATGTAATAGTGTATTTTCATTATTAGCAATATTCCAAACTTGTTTATCCAATAATGCTTTATTCATAAGTGGAGGTCCCTAAATCCTAAACCTCCTTCAAAATTTGAGTTAGTAAGAGAATCCTAATTGACCCAGTGTATTCTCTTTCTACCTTTATCACCCCACCAAAATTGGGCAATAATTGAGTATTTCATTAATTATATTTTTTGGTAATAGGAAATTGGGCATAATATAATTACGTAGACTCTGAAGAATCGTCTTTATTAAATTCTTTTACCTCTTTTCGATAAGAATATTGTTTTTCAGTTTTCAATTCTTAGTAGAATCATATCAGTTAAATACTGTAGATCTTTTGATTTGGCCCTTCCCCATTCAGTTGGGAGGCCCAAGTAATCTCCTAGATTTTTTTGTTAATTTCATATTAAGTCTATTACCCATAATATGTTGAATATAAGCAGGTATATTAGGACTAAAAAATAGCTCCACGGTTATTAAGATTTAAACGAAGCCTCGTAGAGTTGTTGTATTTATTCATAGTATCATTGAAAGCCTTAATTTTAAAATTATCAGCTTTCAAGAAGAAATGGGTATCATATGCAAAAAGTAGATGAGTGATTTCCAAGCAGTTATTTCCTATTTTTATTTCTTGGATAAGATCCTTTTCTTTTTTATCCCTTATTAAATCATTTAGGGTTGTGAAATTAGACATAAAAGAAGGGAAGAAAGTGAGTCTCCTTGTCAAATTCCCTCAGTTGGTTTTTTAATTTGGTGTATTTCACCATTTATGAGAACTGAGTAAGTAAATGAGTTAATACAAATCATAATTTTTCTAACCCAATCTTTATTAAAGCCCATTTTAATCATAAGATCTCTAAAAAATCTCATTCTATAAGCTTTTTGTATATCCTCTTTCACAGCTACAATATTTTTTTTGTTGTATTTTTCCTCCTTTTAATATGTGTAATAACTTAAAGTGCAATCATAGTATTTCTTGGATAAATCTGTTGGGAATGAAAGCACTTTGATTTTCTCCTACTAATATATTTATTCGGGGTTGTAATCTATTAACCAATATCCTTGCAATAATTTTATAAATATAATTGGAGCAATTGATAGGTCTATAGTGTTTAATATTCGTAGGTTTACCAATTTTTGGAATTAGAGTCATGAGAGTTTGATTTAAATCTGAAGGACCACCCTCATTATTCTAAAAATTATTAATAACTCTTATAACATCTAATTTAATAATCTCTTAATATGTTTTAAAGAAATTACCATTAAAACCATCAAGTCACTTTTCTTTACTAGGTCCAAGTTCCCAGACAGCTTTTTCCACTTCTTTTTCATTAATGGGATTATTAAGATTATCAACGTCTTTTTTATCCAATTTACTTTGAATAAGGTTTAAAGTATTTGTATATTTCCGATTACCAACAATTGTAAATATATTTTTGAAATAATCAACAATTTCTTATTAATATCACTTTTATTATCTAGCCAAATACCATTATCATTGCTAAGTTTTACAATTTTGTTTCTACTTCTTCTTTCCTTATTGCAAGAGTGGTAGTATTTTGTATTTTTATCACCTTTTTTAAGCTAGAGGTTTCTAGATATATCTTTCCAAAAACTTTCCTCACTTTTCCAAGTGATTTCTAATTCTTTAATAATGAAATTATATTCATCCCAGCTGAAATTAGGGTTATATGAATTAGAAATAACTTCTAATCTATTAATAGTTTTTCAATTTGAATTTTGTTATTATCATATTTCTTTTTATTCCAATTTCTTAAATCAATACTACATTTCCTAAGTTTATAATTAATCACATCATTAGGGTAATAATGTTAAGACAATCAATTTCAGTGTCTCAGAAGGACTCAAAACAAAATCTCCTTTTTTATGATTGTCAATTTTATCATGGTGTAGAATGAGAGGGAAATGGTTAGAAACAATTGCAGGTGCCACTGCAACCCAAGCATTAGGAAAACAACTATCCCATTGATTATTATGAACACATCTATCAAAGTTAGCTTTAATTAATTTATTACCACTTCTCTTATTAGTCCAAGAAAACCTAACATCATAGGAAGGTGTTTCAATTAAATTATTATTATTAATAAATTTATTAAATTTTTATTGATTTTTTATAACAAACTATACCCCTAATTTTCCTTTAAAAACCTTATAGAATTAAAATCTCCCAAAATGGCCCAAGGAGAGTCTCTGGGTCTGTGTATTTAAGGAAGAAATAGGATATTTTTACCATTTTCCTAAGGGAAAAGGTAAACATATGAATAATTTTTTTTAACCTTTTTCATTAATATGCATTGTGTGTATAAAATTTTCAGAGCTCTTAACCACTTTCAAGTTAAAACCTTTCTTAATAAAAATGGCGAGACCCACACCCAATCACACCGGTTCAATAGTCTCCAATAATATCATATCAATCAAATTAGCAATATTCATAAGCTTATTAATAGAATTTTTAGTCTCAGACAAGAAGATTATTCCCGACCGATGTTTGGAGCAGAGGTCTTGAAGGGTCTGGACTGTCAAGGAGTTGCCAATGCCCTGACAGTTCCAGGCGATGCGTATTATCGGTTAGGATGGGGTTGATTTGGAGCAGCCCCAGAAGACCCTTTAGGTTTGTTAATTTCATCAATTCGTTCATCAAATTGATTGTTCTGACATTCTCCCAATTCCTTCTTAATTTAAATTGGATCAAAAAAATCCATTTCGATAAATTTGATTACTATGCTTCTTTTTTGTACATTTTTCTTTCTTCAAACGACTTTTGCATAATAGCCGATTGCCTTCTCTTCTCCCATCATTTCTGGTTACGTAATTTTTGACTAGGGATGCTTGATCATCTGTTTTGAAACCTTTGGTAATGGATTTCTGTTTAATCTATCAATCCCTACCAAAGTATTATTTAAAAACACTGAGTATTATTTAAAATCTCTAAGTATCATCTAAAATTATTGATTATTAACACAAAATCATTGAGTATTAACGCAAAATCAATAATTAATAACACAAAAGTTACAATTAATCAATTAGTGTACACAAAATCACTGAGTACTAATACAAAAATCACCGAGTATGAACGCAAAATCACTAAGTATTAACAAAAAATCAAAACTTCCTGCATAATCTTCTATAATTGAAAACAATGGTGCTCAAACACTCTCAATGGTTGGTTGTTATACTGTTATCATGGAACCAGATGTGAGCATTAAACAAATCCAGTAAAGTAGTTGTGAGAACCATGAGATCTGCGAATAATAAAGAGAAAAAAGGAGCAAATCATTGTTTAGCCGTTGTGAGACGCTAGAAGTGTCACTTCGTGTGCTTAGAGACTTGTCCGCAAAAAATGGATGATAATATGGCTTCGAACGCCACTGCAAATCTAAAGTTTCGAACGCCACTGCAAATCTAAAATTTCGAACGCCACTGCAAATCTAAAGTTTCGAACGCCAATAATGGCCACCAGAAAGGAGTGTGTCGCCATGAGTTGTCGTGAGTAACCATTTCCGGTGGGTTGGGGTGGGAAGGGGAGAGATTTTTTTAGGGTTTGTAATTTATGTATGTAATACAGTATATATAGTATTGGGTAAAGAATTATTTAAGGGTATAATGGGAAAAACATTTTTTAGTGTTAAATCTTTCAATTACCTTTAGGGGGGGATTTCTCTCTTTCATATAACTTTGCTGATGATCTTATATTATTTTCAGATGTATCTGATCAAATTTTTGATATTGTGTAGGAATCAATGGAGGATTTTTGCCATAGCGCGGGTCAATCTATTAGCAAACAGAAGTCTTTGATCTACTTTTCAAGGAATGTCGATATGGAGCTCACGGAAAGGATAACTATTTGAAGTGGGGTTAGTCGCAATGAGGGATTGGGCACCTATCTAGGTGTACCAATTCTTTCGGGGAGAAGGCTGAAAGGCTTTTATTGATACATGATTAATGGATTAATAGGAAAACTCGTGGGTTGGAAAGGTAAGGCTTTATACTTCGCATAGAGGATCACTCTAGCTCAAGTGGTTCTATGTGCAATGTCATTCTATATCATGGAATTTGAGATATTTCCCGGGTATGTTTGTGAGGAAACAGATCAAATTGTTTGAGACTTTATTTGGGGTTCACCCGAGGATAAAAGGAATATTAGTTGGGTATCTTGGGATAAATTTTGCACCCTGAAAGCGAAGGGTGGTTTAGGATTTAGATCAGTATGTGTTATGAATAGGGAATTACTGCAAAGATTAGGTTGGAAAGTAATACATGAGGATAAGGCTTTGTGGGTTGTTTCGTTACGACATAAATATTTATAAAAAAGCTTTCTACAATACAAAGCAAAACTGTATGACTCTCAAATTTGTTGTGCCATCATAGAAGGTATTGTCGTAGTTAGACGGGGATCCCAATGGACGGTTCGTAATGGAGGAATTGTGGCTTTGTGGTTAGATGTGTGGATAGGTGAAGAGCATCTAGTAGAATGGGATCTAGTTGCGATTGAGAATGACATTCGAGGTGATAGAGTTAGTGATTATGTATTGGATGATGTGACCTGAGATTGGCATAGGTTTAGTAATATATTACCAATCCATAAGATACATGAGATTTCTAGCATGCTAATCGCAAAAGAGAATGGGGTAAAGGATGTTCTTTCTTGGTGGAACGAGTTGAATGGTATATACTCTGTGAAATCAGCATTTAAGGAAGCTGGGGAGGAAGAAGATACAGAGGGTATAGAATGGGAAAAGTGTGGAAACTAAAGGGCCCCCAAAAGACTCGAGTTTGGTTATGGAGGGTGGTGCACGAACAATTACCCATGGGGATACAATCTAAGAAAACGTGAAATGGAAGTGTCCAGAATATGTCTGTGGTGTCGTGTTTCTGAGGAGATGGTGGGGCCTAGGGTGAGATAAAATAAGATATAAATAAAGAGAAAATAATCACCCTAGACTGAGCACGGTTCTGCAAGTATACAGATCGTATGCAAGTTTTAGAAAATAAGTAAGATTCGTTCCGCAGAGACTACGAAGGTTAGGGGAATCTTATGCAATAATCAGGTGCAAATAATTAAAGCTAGAACAAATAACACGCAATAAAAGTAAAGACAAATAGATATTTATTTGATTTTCTAATTAACTAAACTAAAACTAAGAATTAAAAGGCAGAAAATTAAATATGGAAGAAAAGTAATATGAGAATATAGCTTGAGTCATTAGCATGTAATCCCTACTAGTTTTTCCGTTCTAAACATGTAAGGGTGAATTATGTAGTATTTCAATAATCGGTTCCAATTACGCTAGGTAGTTTTAAATAAGATTTACCTGTGTCAATAAGGCTTCCTAAGCAAACTTTTCCTGTAATTGGTAAATAGTCACAAGAACTAAACCATAGTGCTTATCTAGTTAGGTTGATTTGTCAGATCTAAACCGAATACTAGAAGTTATGTGCTAAACATGTAATTAAACACCGTTGTCAATAGTGACCTAACTACTAGATGGTAATTCTATATGGCGGCCGTCCACAAGAACATAGAATATAAATCCAAACACATAAACAGAGAATAAAAACTATAATTCAATTTAAAACATTAAGTTCCCAAATTAGATAGATGTCAATCAAAACTAGGGTTCATACATATATGCTAAAATGCAAGCTAAAGAAATTAGTTCATGAAAGAAAAGAAAGAAATTACAAATTTAAAGGTAGAAGAAGACATTGTGATGAACAACTCCTTCCACACTTCTCTCTTGTGTTGTAAGCTTCCTATTGGTTTAAGGTTTCACCAAGGATGATTTAAGAGTGTTAAGAGGTTGTATTTATAGTGTATAGGTTGACCTAATTCGTTTCTTGGAGATGAGGTTAAGTAATGGACTCCAAGCCCAACTCAAATTCGTATGGATAATTACTGCTGAACTGTTTTGAGCATATCTTCTTCGTTAGTGGTCGATTTTTGCTCCATAATATACCAAAAGAATCCTCAGCAAATTATCTACGTCCCTATGAAAGGAATCTTCCAAGATCGGCTTCCTTTTGGAGTTATCACCACTTCTTTAGGCGTTGCTGCAGAAATTCAGATTTAGGCAGCTTTTCCTTTTCCATGTTTTTAGCCTTTGTTACCTTTATCTCCATTTTCCATGTAAATCTCTTTCCATATCTTGTAGTCTTTGACTTGGACTCTAATTAATCTCCATAATTATCTTTAAAGCTTCACAATAAATAAACAATTAAACCCAATATGCTCTAAAAATATTATGTTACTAAATCAAGACTCAAAATAGGAAAGTGCACTAAATTAAGCTAAATTCGACCTATAAACTTATAAATACGCCTAAAATGATGTCTCAGCAGTATATTTTATTATAAAAAATGAGGAGACATCAAGACCCCCAACTCAAAGTTGTATCGTCCCGATACAATAAAAGTAAAGAACAGTAGGGTAGTCAAATAAACAAGAAGAAGTCGGAGGAGAATAAGAATAGAACATAATGAATGATCCTAGAGCATAAATATCTAAAAAGTCTCATGTAGTAATGCTCAAGAAATAATGCACAAATATGCTTAATATACATGTAATCAACAATCCATAAATTCAAGTTAAGATTAATTTCGCAATGCCAGAAGGAGAGGATGATAACTTAGTTCAGGTTTAATGGCTATAGGTTGTTCATAGGTCCTAATATAGCATCCAATGGTCCACTCACCTATTACCTAATAGCTCAATTGTTTCTCCACCAAGTAGTTAGAAATCCTAAGGTCGTTGGTTATAACTTGGCTTAAGGACGGGTGTGGTATATTTGGGTAATGAAAAGTGAGCTTGTATCTCTCTCCTCACTAGCCATCAACGAGTCGCCCTAGAGCTTGAGTTTTCACTCGAAGATGTTCTCACTCAACCCAACTTTTGATGCTTTTGATGTGCATCCCCAATAAATCCCAATTAAAACCTTTTATAAAATCCACTTTGCCGGTCCGAATATATATTTTCTTTTCAAATCAATTTTTCTCTTTTGTCTAGCTATGATTCTCTTTTTGATGTTGAGATATCACGCTATTTTTCCATGTATATATTCTTTTTATGCCCTTGTGGCAAATTTAGCTCGTAGCTTCTTTTCCATTCACTATTACCCCGGCAAAGGGTTACAATAATAACTATTTCATCATCAATAAAATCACAAATATAATTCCCAAAACCCAATGTTCCCTAATGATGAAACCCACCACCCCAAACTCAAGCTCTAAAACGAGTTGTCTCAGGTTTTGCGATTCGAGTGCGGGTCATATAGATAAGTCCTGCAAACTAAGGGTATGGATTATAATGTGTTTCTATAAAAAGGCTTTAGAAAGGCTCAGAGGGGTTAAGACGGATAAATAACAATATCAAACAAAAGGGTGAGAAGGTATAAAAGCTTCAAGTATTTTATCATGAAAGAATTGCCTTAGTCATTTTTCTAACTACCGGATTTCGTTACTTTTTCATTATTAGTTCATAGATAAGCGGGTTTTCAACTAATTTTAAACCTCACGTTCTACACACCAAATAACTCTCCCTAAGTTTCAACGTGAATTCTTAGCATTGCTCATTAACTTTTCTATCTTTTAATTCCTGTTTTCATACATGCATCTAAAAACATTTGTATCATCTTTCAAAAACATACTACTTACTATCATTGACCTAATAAAATCATGCTCAAATAGGTCCATTCAAAATATTCTATGCCTTAATTCAACCTAAAAATTTTAAATTTTATGCAAAAACGAAAAGAAGACGAGGACAACGAATCCCCACCCCCATCTCAAAATTGAGCCGTGTCCTCACGACTCGAAAAAGACTCAAGGATGGAATAAAATTTAAAATTAAAACTAACTAAACTACCTAATGCATACAAGCTAATAAGAAAATTAGAATGACTTACCTGGCTGGCCATAGAGATCCATTATATCCTCCTCCTCATCCGAAGCTGAGGGATCGGTATAACTATCAATATCTCCACTCCATAACCAAGATTTATCCCCCATAATTTTATTCCACTTAGTCAATTTACTCCATAAATCTTTTTTCTTTTCATAATTATTGTCTGCATAAATCATAAAACACATAAATCTTATTTTGCAACCCATCCCATACACCTCACAAATTATAGCTTGGTCACTTTTATCTACACATTTTACATCAATTGCATTGAAATTCCACCTAATACAAAATCTACCTCTAATATCTTTATCATGATTAGATATAGACCCCCAATTACCAATATACTCTTTACAAAACTTGTCATACTTCTTTACAGTCATTTTGGTGTGTAAAACCACGCTAGATCCATTTTTTTAGTTTGTGTAACTTGTACAAACTCTTTTTGTTTGAAGATTCTACTAAATACTTTCATATTCCAAGATGTAATTATCAAAAATCTAGTGAAATTTCTTTCTTTCCACCTTTACTACTCTCTATAAATCTGGTTAGAGCATACTCAAGGTTACCATAAGCCATATCCAAATCACTAAATGAGTTACTCACCAAGCCATTCTAATCTTCATTATTCTTATTTGTTGTAACTTTCATAGGAGATATAGTAATTGATTTCTTGCTTTTAACTGTTAATTTTTTCATATTTCTTCTTTGGTTATACTAAATTCCATTCTTCCATTTTATACTCTTTAACCTCACATTTTTCTTCTGTCTCCCTCTTTCATTATATTGTGTTTCCAATTTTATATCATTTTCAAAATTATTCACACTACGTCCTATTTCTTTAGACATTGTACACCTTGAAGGTAACAATTCATAATAAACCTCAACTTCCTGAATACCATCCTTATCCATATCTATCCGAATTTTTCGTATCAATTCAAAAGCAACATTAACCTCAATGTAAGATCTTGTAAAACTCAACTTATTTCTAGATTTTGTTATGGGACCCACTTGAATTAACTTACCAATTAGCACTACAAAAATAGCCTAACCCATCATGAGTCCATAATTAGAGTTGTAGGTTCCTCAGCTTCACCCATAAAGGTACTTTTATTACATAGTACTTCTCAAGTTCATGTTAGGCTCCCATTTTATCAAAAACATTATTCTAACCCCAACATGCCAACTAATTTCTCCAATACCTTGTTAAACTCTTCTTCACTTTGAAACTGAAAAGTATATGTATTCATATCTGAAGAATTCATCTCTACCCTACTAATCTCCTTCCATTGCATATTAACCATACTTCTAACCATAAAGTATGCAGGAGCTTCTCCAAAAAACTATCTAACTAAGCAATTCTTCCACTACATATCTCCCAGTTCAACAATTTTCATTGGTGGTTTAACCAACATCTTACCATTTATCATATCACGAGGATAATACTTCAATTCTAAGTAAATAGTTTAGCCCACACTCCTATGTACTTATCACTTTTCACTTCATTTTTGTTCAATTCATCACTTATATTTCTCACTTCTTCAACCAAGGACTCAAAATTTCATATAGCAATACTTGTACTAGGTAAAGGGGAATTCTCCTTCCATTTTCCTTGAGCATAACTAATCCCCTGAATATCTATACTATTTTCAAATTTCTTGATAACTTTTGGAACTGCACACTACTCTAAGCCATTCAAATCATCCACTGCTAGACAATCAGTAAAGAATCCTCAATAGTACCACCTTCCAAAACTTTTGAGTCCTTAGCTTTATTGCACACTCTGTCTTCCTTACTTAGTCGCTCATCAAATCTCAAATTATCACTCTGTTTCACACTTCGCTCAACCTCTTACATACCTTCATTTTTCATACTTTTGTTGCTACTTTTAACTACCGAAACCTCATAGTTATTGCTAATTTTCAAGATTGGAGAAACTGATACATATTGGCTGCTTTTGGCTCATTTTTTTAGTTCATTCACTTCTTGAATTTTACTCTTCTTTTGTGGTCGCATCTTGTGTTTAATTAAATAAGGAATCCAATGCAAAAAGGGTGATGCAATTTGGTGTCGAATTCATGAAGAAATTTTCTTAACAAAATCTTTTCACTCATATTAACTACACCTATTATTAGAGAGTTTATGCTATCTTTTATATTATTTTTTCACAATCCTATAAGGATTAACTCATTTTTATCGCTAATCAATGAGTAATAATTAGTGTATCAAACTTTGAAAAATAGCCAGGTGAAAGACACCGCCCAATTACTTTATCAAACTACACGTTAATGGCCGACAACATCTCGCACGTGTATCCCTTTAATAGACTTATGTTATAAGTAATAATCCCAATAAAATCACTACTAATCACTTTATCTATTAAAAATAAAATACCCACTAAAAATAGAAATCCGATAGAAAAACTTCAAACCAATCCAATTAATAGAAGTTATTTGCGGTGATAGGTGGCAGTTTGGTGGAGACGACGTGGCTGAATTAACTATCAAAAGAGATGAATAATAGATGGAGATCTACTATTTTTTCTCAAACCTGGAAAGAGAAAAAAGAAATAAGCATGAGCCATTTTTGTGTTGCCTAAATTGGGCTGGGTATGTTGTGTATGTCAGACAAGAAGAAGTGGATTGAGGAATGTTGATTTTTAATTTGGGGAGGGGGTTAGTTTTGTATTACTTTTAAGCATAAGGGATTTAATATATTTTTTATTTCTCAAGATAGGGTTTTATTAAAATTTTCTATTATGTCCCTCATCAAAATATCCACGTGGAATTTAACACATAAATTTGATGGAGGTAGAGACACTTTACGAAAGATTGGGGACCACAATACACGTTTTGATATTATGTGTACTCAGAAATCCCATCAATGATTATATGGATACCGCGTGGGAAATTATCTCTCAAAATACTTGAAAAAGGCACGTCTTATCAATGGTGTCTTAAAAAAACAATACTCTTCTTACTCCAAACCCCTAATTTGTCAAAACTACTCGGATTTATTTAGCTCAACTCCTAAGAAAGTAATAGGGATTTAGTCATAAATATTCTAAAATCATCGACAAAGGAGGATTCAGGAGAGTACCTTGGCATTTATATTAGAGTTTGTGCATAAACCATTCAGAATTTAAGGATAAATAAGACTTGTTATGTGAATTGGGGTGGAAAAGTTTACTCAGTGACCCATAGCAAAAAATTGTGGAAAAATGTTGTTTTGCAAAAAAATTAGGTGAAATCCTCTTCTCGCGTTGATATCCAATATCATAATCGTCTAGAATTATAAACGAGTAATATTATAGTTGAGCATCATCCATGTAAGACTCGAACCCACCTATACCTTTTTATGTTTTGTAAAAAAAATTACTCTGTCATTTAATTTATATATATAAACAATATATTACTACCTATATCCCTTACTTTGTAAAAAATCTTTTCTATTAAGATGAAACTATAGAAACTTACCCTTACTTATACTTATTGCACATTCTTTCTTTCTCATAATTTCTTTATTTTTCTTTGTAACCCTCGCCTTCCTCTCTCATTCTTGTATACTTCTCTTCTTAAAGTCGCCGTCTCTTTTCTATCTTTATTTTTACATCGCTATAATTCTAACATCTAAAATACCCTACAATATACAATAATATCGATCTATATTGCTCGCCAATAAATATAATTTCTTCATCTCTTTCGAGTTATGTAATGGATTTTCGAAATAGATCTTAATGGTAAGTATCTTAAATATTAGTAATTATCAGCATATATAAAATCTTTATGGTTCTAATTGAATAATTTCAATATGTATCACCATAGATGTATATATCACGTTTTGTGATTAAGTTTTATCTATTATTTGACTTAATTAATTTGTTAGTTGTCAAATGAATTGATCTCGCTTTTAATTTGATATCATCTCTTTTTAATTTTTTTATAGGCATAATTTCTATTAATATAATGTTTTTATGTGCACAGATGAAGATAAACGAGTTCATTGTTTACTTGTATAATTATTTATATTTTTTTGGTTAATATGATTCATACAATAAACATTTTATTTAATATTAATTTTTTACTTCATGTTTCTCATATATATATATTTTTAATTTATTAAGAGTCATGATATATACTATGCTCATATCATCTCCTTATGTGGCGTGATTTGATTGGAAATGAAATAATTTGCATTCGAATCATGCCACGTAAGGGGGTGGTATGAGAGTTATATAAAAGGGCTGATATATACAACTACAAAGTTATAAAAAAACATGTGTATTGATGCATAGTAATTTGATAGAATATATACTTAACCAGTTTAATATGATTTGTAGGTAATTTATTCAGTATCAAAATTATATTATCTCAAGAAAAAGATCGTTGATCATGTCATTTCAAATAAAAGTAACATTTATATCAGGTATACCATTTTACTATATGTCATAATATAAAACTGATTTTTACCATTTACCTTCTTATGCATAAAAAAATGGCATGTACCTCAATATATTTATATCAATATATATCATATTCATGTATATTGAAAAGATGTGCATAATTCAATCGAAAATCTTCATCCAATGTTTAAATTTTTTTTTACCAATATTTTACATGAGAAATAGTTTAGGTAAATTATATAATATCCTTGTATCATGCTATCTCTATATAGGTTTTAAGATTCTATAAATTAAACTTGCTATCTTTTGAAAGAATGGTCTCTCAAGTTACTTTTGGAGGGATGACAAATTCAAGATATTGAATAAAAAAGAAAAATATAAAATATAAAACTAAACCAGCATAAAAATTAAAAAAACATCTACTCTTTTTTTATCTCATTTTTATATCACTTTTTTAATGTTATTTTATTAAATTAAAAAAATATAAAAAATAATTAGAAGATGTTTCCACTTAAGTTAGCTTAACTGGTCAATGTTGTTTATATCCTACTGGTGTGTATTTCAGTCCTTACCAATGGGTCCCTTCAGGTTCGAGCCACAACGGTGCTGATGTGCGCAATTCAAATTCACACATGATGGCTTCTAATCACCCCCTTCCGGCCATGGCCACCGTAACGTCCATTTTCCTGGCCCTCATACATACCCTTCTAGCTTTCAAAATTACTATCCACCTGGAATGAATGGTGGAAATGCTTACCTTTCCGGTAACCGTATGGAGATGGTAACTGAGGAGGACAATGAAGTCCCACAAGAAGACAGGACTATTTTCTTAACTTTCTCAAAGGGGTATCCGATTCCGATAGATGAAGTTCGGGAATTCTTCACCCAGTAAGCGCACTTTCTAATTAATCTGTTCATTTTCTATTTCATTAATTATTTTATATTTATAACTAATAATCCAATACTTATCTATACATTTTTGACAGAAAATTTGGAGATTATATTGAAGGCTTACATTTGCAAGATCCACGAGATGGTGAACAATCCTTACTTGCGCGCCTAGTTTGCAAGTAAGCTGATATGGTCGATGAGATTACTGGAGGTGGAGACGGAAAGGCCAAGTATAACATCAATTCAAGGCATGTGTGGGCCAGAAAATTCTTCAGACAACATTGATCTCTCAGGAATTGGGACGAGGAGATTCTGTAACGAAACTTCATTGCAACGTGTCTGATGCGGTATGTTTTTTAATCTACTAGTTATGTGTTATCTCTATAATATAATAAGCAACACTTAAATAGATGCGTAGAGGATGTGACATTTAAGTCTTCTGTTTTTGTATCTCAGGTGAATGTTTTGATGCACACCCAAGAAATAACCTTGACTTCTAACAACGTTATGAAAATAAAGGAGCTGAAAAAGAAGCATGCTGCACAAGATAAAAGGGAACTTAGGGGGATCGGAAAAAAAAATCATCTGAGAACTTAAAAGAAAAGAAAAATCATACTTCTCAAGATGATGCTCAGATAGATTAAACTACAGTTACATAGGTTGAAAATGACAGCAAGGGTGGTGCTGTTTGGGACATTTTTAGGAGGGGAGATGTTCCGATACTGGAGGAATATCTTCGCAAGCCCTATAAGGAGTTCAAATATATCCATTGTTCTCCATTGGACTAGGTATCTATTGCGCCTCTTTCTTTTTCATTTTCTTATGTGGAGATATATATGTAAAATGTTAGAAGTCTGAGATGGGTTTGTTCTTATGCTTCACCTTAACCACCCTATTCATGACCAGACTTTTTATTTTATTCACCACACTAGTTTTAGCATAGGTCCAATCTTTACACATTTAAATTATATGTATGGCCTATGCTTAAACTAGCGGTTGTTAATGCAATATGGGACTCCTTATGTGCACATAACTGACTTGTGAATTTGCATATATTATGATATCTAAATTATATGTATTGTCTTTAGTTTAAATTTAGTCTCATTGTTGTTGAGGTGCAACATTAGATTCATATTTTATGAAGTACAGAAAACTACATTTTACCAATTTTACTGGAGAGGACATGTATGCTTGTACTTTTATTCAACATCATGAATCTTTAACAACTATATAACCTCATTGGTTGATTGAATTATAGGTTGCGGAGCTGAGGATGCAACTCCCTCATTCAGCTAACGTGTATGAGGAATTAGTAAATAGTCGATACTGTAGAGAAGATAGTTCTTAAGGCTAAATTTTGAAGATAATTATTTTGGTTATATATTGTTCAAAGTATTATTTATGTTATGTTTGTGTTGGTATTGTTGTAATTTCTTATCAAGATTAAGCACTATATCACGATACTCAAGTAACCAGAATAAGAAAATATGCGAGAAAATAAGAACATAGCAATTTATCGTGGTTCAGCCAAAAATTGACCTACATCCACGTTGAGCTCCGATGAGAGTTGCTCAGCCACTAGAAATCACAAAAGATACAATGTTTCAGATCACCTTTACACTTACAAACCACAAATTAATCGAATACGGCTTCTAATCTAATTCTCGAACCCTAAAAGATCTAATAAGGCTATCTAGTGATTAATCAAGATGATTATCACAAATTACACGAGATATTACAACCAAGAAGCTATCTAATCGATTACAAGAAGAATCATAGATTGATCTTCTAAGACTAGGGTTTCGTATGAATGAGAGAGGCGAGAGAATGAAACGCGTGAGTTGAGAGAAGGGTTATAACTTCGGTTAAACCCTTTTGCCTTTTATACGAGACATAAGCCAAGACCAAATGAGAGCCATACGATGTAAGTAAAGATCAAGCGCCCATATGAAGCCACGTCTTTTTTTGGTATCTGAACTTATTAATTCTATTACTTTTGAATGAAGACTTGATTTACTCAACCTTTACTTTACAACTGAAATTGCTACAACCATAGCCTCCCTATACATTCCTCCATTTGACTGTTTAGATACTCCATTCTGGCCCTTCTCTATGTTTGGTTGTGTCTCAGTTAAAGACATGTATAGGAAGCTTTGGATGGCACAACAGAAAGTTGAAAGGGTAAAAGATAAGAATTTAGGTTCTACCTCTTTTAAACTTTAGTCTGAGGAATGGAAATATATTTGGAGTACGAAAATACATCCAAAGATTAAAAACTTTATTTGGAAATGTTGTGAAAATGGTTTAGCAACAAATGAAAATAGGAAGAAAAGAAAATCTTGTCAAAGTGATCTATGTTCTATTTGTGGGATTGAAACTGAGAATGTTGAACACTTATTCCATTGCTCATGGACAAGAGCTCTGTGGATTGCTAGTCCTCTTAATTTTAACTCTATGACTGAGCCTACATTTAACTTCATGAAATGGGTGGCTTTTATTAGAAAATGCAGTATTGAAAGTAAACAAAATGATGTTTACTCAGGAGAACTTGATTTTTACTTGGTGTGGTTTGTTTGGAAAGGAAGAAATCAAAGCCTCTTTAGAGGCATTACTCCTGACCCTCTTCTTGTTCTACAGGATGCTTTAAAAGCCTATGATGAAAATAATTAAATTAAAAGAACAATTCTGAGGCTAAAATCAAAGAATCTTTTAATTCTAATGTTGCCCTTTGTTCTGGAAATGCTAACTCAAACTATGTAACTCAAGGCTTGACCTTTAGAGAAGACAGAGTTGAGAAATGGAAACCACCACTATCTGTTTTTTTTTAAAATTAATTGTGATGCCTCCTTTGTTAGTGATACAAATAAGGCCTCATTTGCTTGCATTACTCGTAAATCTACAGGTAGCATGGTGGATGGTTTTGCGAGGGATATGAAAGCTAACTCAAGTCTTGAAGCAGAGGCAAAAGGAATGGCTCAAGAGTCAAGCCTGTGCTATGGCAGCTGTCTTACCTCCTGGCTCAGTGGAAATTGAGAGTGATAGCTTAGTTTTAGTTAATCAAATGTATTTTGGTAGCAAAGTGTATTGTAGCATTCTAAACTTAGTTAATTACATTCTTAAGTGTAAAATTAAGTATAGGATTAAAATCTCCTATATGAGGAGATAAAAAAACCGTGCTGCTGATTAGGTGGCTAAACAAGTGCTTAAAGGTGCCTTGTTTAGCCTTTGGAAGTTCTTTCCTCCCTCTCAATTAGCAATAATTTTATTTTGTGATTTTGATCCACTAGGGATTGGCTAACTTGTAACTTGAAGTTTTAAATATTAATGTGAAAGAAATAAAATAAATTAATAGATTTATTTCCATGTCACCCATGATGGGTTAACATGAACGTGCTAAGATAGTTACCTGGGTTTAACTGAAAGAACTTACCCACTTTCTTAGTGCTTGGGGTGGAGATCATGGGAAGGTGGTTTATTATCATTTAATAAACCAACGCTTCCTGGACTCTATAAATAGGAGTCTCCTACTCCATCTTCAACACAGCTTCACTGCACACAATTTCTTCAGCAAAAATTCCTTCTCTTATTCCATTACACTTAAACAAGATTCTCAGACACTTAGGTGGTGAAAACAAAGAATTTAACTCTTGTAATTAAATTCACGATCAGAAAGCAAGAATTCAGAAAATTGGAATTCAGAAATCAATCCGCTGCGTAAGAGGTTTGTCTAAAAACCTTTACTATTTAATTTAATAGGTAACAATTGGTATCAGAGCATGTAACCTGGATTTTTTTTTTGCTTCGTCTTGTTTCTTCTGTTTCATGCGATTCATTAAATAAAAGAAATAAAAAAAAAAAAGGTTGAAAGAATTTTTTTTTCCTGTCGAATGCATAAGAGAAAAGAAAAGAAAATTGTATTTATTTTTTTTGCTTCTGTCGAACGTATAAGTGGAGAAGAAGAGTTTAAGGGCCTATATATTTTTTTTTGCTGAGATTTAATAATTTATTTTGGGCCGGACCTATTATTTATTTTTGGGCCAGTAATTAATTTCAGATTTAATTTTTTTTTGGGCCGAATCCTTATCTATCAATTATGAGCGAATTTTTATTGAATTATATTTAGTCCGGGCCCGTTTTAGTTTTGGATTAAATATCGGACCAAATTAGTAGTAGTAAAATTGTTTTGCATGAAAGGGGATTCAAACCCTGGCCAACCCTACCAATGACTAGTCACTTAACCATTTTTTCTATACAATTAGTTGTTACTTAAAAGAATATATGTTTCATTTATAACAAATTTCAGAAATGTATTATTTTAATTCAAAAAGGTGGTGAATTATTTTTGTTCTTAATTTTTCTATAGAAGAAAATGGTGATTACACGATCCCGGGGATTACGTGCATTCAGACGCGACCTGTTGATGAACTACAGGACTGATTACAAGAACATAAAGAATACTAATAAAGCAAAATCGGTTTACACCGCCAAAAAACCCGAGTCAGATGGACAAAGGGAAGATTTGAAAAACAAAATAATGACACTTCGAAATTATAAGATGAAATCATCACATTTTTTAATACAACACGTGAAGATTGTAAATGATATGATACAAGGTGTCATAAAATATGCCTATCACATGAATGAGAATGACAAGGTTGATGCCCTTCTCAGGACTTTGCCAAAAGACTTGAGAAAAGATCTCCTTGATATATGGAGGAATGTGAATCCCGAAAATTATGTAGATAGGAGATAAAAAACATATGGTTGGGTCGTATATGCCTTCACTGAATCTCATATGTGGAATCATTTCAAAAGGCATACAAGTTTTTTCAGATGTCCTTGTGAGATGAATTCGCCTACTAAGTATGATCCGATAAGTCTCTATGTAAAAGAGGGTTTTGAAAAATCGATTCCTTTGAAAACGAGATACGAGTGATTGTCATGTATAAGTTAGAGTTTCTTTGGTAGGTAGTTTATTTTGGTAGTTCGTTTCAAATGTTAGTCTTTGAATTTTATTTGGTTATTTGTTTACCAAACATGTTTTTTCATTTATGTATGAATTCAACTAGATTATTTGCTTTTATGTTATTAGTTGTTTATTTTTCATACATTTTTGCCCTATTCATGTTAGAGTAAGTGGGAGTTCTTGAAGAACTTAATTTTGCAGTTAATGAAATTGATTGAATGGTTAAGACAAACAAAATATAGTGGTTCATGATTGGGAACATAGTGAACTTTATTTATCACTTATTTTGTTATCTTTCTTATTCATTCCGTTTGCATTAATAGCATAGAGTTGTTAAATAAATGTATGACACTAATGGAAATCTCTTACTTTATAGAGAAAATGGCATCGAAAACCATCATTGCTGATCTCAACAAAGGAGAAAAGATGAATGGTGAGAACTATAACCTTTGGAAGCTCAAGATACACTATGTTCTAGAAGAGCAAGATGTTCTTGAGGCTGTTAACAATGTCATGGCTCAGCCTGAGGAAGGCAACACAGCTCAAAACAGAAGGGACATGGAGGCTTATGAGAAGTGGAAAAAGAAAGATTCCACTGCAAGAGGCATCTTGATAGGCTCCATGAATGACGATCTTGTCTATGAATGTCAACGATACCTCACTGCTCACGAAATGTGGAATGCTCTTAAGGAGAAGTATGGGGGTACGACTGTGACTAAGTTGCGTCAATTGACCATTAAGTTTGACACTTGCAAGAAGAAGCCTAATCAAACCATGCAACAACATCTCCGAGAGATGTCTAACATGATTAGGGAACTTAAGAATGCAGGTCATAACCTTACTGATGAACAACAGGTTCAAGCTGTGATCCGATATCTTCCAAATAACTGGGAGCATTTAAAGATAAACTTGACTCACAATGACAACATCAAAACCTTTGATGATGCTGCTCGTCATGTGACATTGGAAGATGAACGTCTAGATGCAATTAAGCCTCAGGGTCAGGTTTATGTTGCTGAGTCAAGTTCCCACAAAGTTTCTGGCAATAAGCGCAAGAACAATGGGAATAAGAACGGAAATGAGCATGTTTCCAAGAAGAACAAGAATGGTGGTAACAATAATGGAAAACGTTTCCGTAAGAAGAAAGACAAGAGTAAGATGAAATGCTTTAACTGTGAGAAAATGGGCCACTTCGCTCGCGAGTGCAGCGAGCCCAGAAAGGTAGCAATGTCATTTACTTCTTGTAATTTTACTTATGTTACCAGTACTTTATTGCTTGCTGATTCTAATCCTTTGTGGACTGTGGACTTAGGAGCGACATACCATGTAGCCAAAGACCGAGAGGCATATGTAGAGTACCGTCGGATTCCAGAGGGATCAAGGTGGATATATGTAGGAGACAACAATAAGGTTGAAGTCAAAGGAGTTGGCACTTGCAAGTTGAACTTGCGAGGTGGTCAAACCTTGTACCTGCATGATGTACTTTACACACCTGACATTCGACGGAACTTAGTCTCGGTCACTGTTCTTCTAGGATTAGGTTTTAATTTGCATTTTCATAACAAACAAGTAGATATCTATTATGATACTAGGTATTATGGTTCTGGTTTTATTTCGCATGGTTTAATTGTACTAGATGATGATAACTCGTTTAATAGTTATTGTTTAAGTAGTTGCTTTTCCACTAATACTTCTTCTTCTAGTAATTCTAATGTAGAAGAAAATGTATGGCATGCTAGATTAGGTCATATTGGTCAAGACCGTATGAATTTGTTGGCTAAGGCGAACCTTTTGGGTTCGTTGACTAAAGTCAACTTGCCAACTTGTGAAAATTGTCTAGCAGGTAAAGCAAAACGGAAACCATTTGGAAAGGCTAAACGAGTCGAGTACCCATTACAAGTAATTCATTCAGACATCTGTGGTCCAATGAGTGTTCAAACTAGACGTGGGGAACGTTATTTCATCACTTTCATAGATGATTTCACTAGGTTTGGTTATGTCTACCTGATTTCTCACAAATCCGAAGCATTGAAATGTTTTATGACATTTATCAATGAAGTGGAAAATCAGTTAGAGAGGAAGGTGAAAAACCTAAGAACCGATCGAGGACGTGAATATCTATCTGATCAGTTTAAAGAACTGTGTGATGAAAAAGGGATAGTAAGGCAACTTACAATTCCTAGAACACCACAACAGAATGGTGTGGCTGAAAGGAGGAATAGAACACTCCTAGAAATGGTTAGGTCTATGATGGCACAAGCAAATCTTCCAATATCTTATTGGGGAGATGCCTTGTTAACCGCCTGTTATATACTTAACCGAGTACCCACAAAGACTATTCCATAAACTCCTTATGAACTATGGACAGGTAGGAAACCTAATCTGTCATACTTGCGACCTTGGGGGTCGGCAGGCTATGTTCATGATCTATCTCATAAGTATGGGAAGTTAGGTCCAAGAGGTAAGAAGTGTATCTTTATTAGATACCCAGATCACTCTAAAGGATATGTGTTTATTGGTGAACATAATGATGGGGGTCTTACTGAAATTGAGTCACGAGATGTTACATTCTTGGAGAATGATTTTCCTAGCAGAGGCGAGGTTGACAGAAATTCCATTTTATGTGAATTAAATGAGATTCAGGAAGATGATATGCAAATAAATGTGACGCCTGATGAGGTAACACATACTCAAGAAATAGAGACGGACACTCCTCTAAATCTTGAGACGGAAGAAACCATTGCATCATCTAGTAATCCTATTTCTCAAGATTCTCAACTTAAGAGAAGTGTTAGAGGTTTAGTTCCTCATCGCCGATTTGAAATCGAAGGAGAAGTCTTTATGATAACTCCACAAGAAAAAGAAGAACCTCGAACAGTTAATGAAGCACTCTCATGTCTCGCTAAGAATGAATGGAGGAAAGCAATGGAAGAAGAAATGGAGTCGATGAAGAAAAACCAGGTATGGGAACTGGTTGATCTCCCGAAAGGACATAAGCCAATTGGGAATAAATGGGTTCTCAAAATAAAGAGGAAACCTGACAATTCCATTGACAGGTATAAAGCTCGCTTGGTAGCGAAAGGCTATACTCAACGGGAAGGAATAGATTTTGAGGAAACTTTTTCTCCTGTTGTTAGATTTACCTCAATACGTCTTATTGATGTCTCCCTAATTGTTCTTATTTTAGACCCTTGGGAGACATCATTTTTTGGTGTTTATTCGATTTATATGATAGACTTTTGGACTAAATTTGCAATAATCCGGAATTACCTTTTTATTTCTAGCATTTTTAATTTATTAAACTTTTGCGCGTAATATTGGTATTTTTTAGTGTAAAGTTTACAGGTTTTAGATGTTAGCTAGGAGAGGAATCCGAAGATAAAGTCAAAGATCAAAAGATAGAGTCAAGACTTGAAGAGAAATTCCGAAGATATTATTTTTAGAGCTGAAAATCCATTTTCCAGGCCCTTGATTGCTGTTTTCGAGGGCCTTAAGAGCTGATTGAGCCGCTGACCTTTGAAGAGAAAACATTCCTTATCGAAGTACGGAACTTTAGCAACTGGAATGAGGTCAATCGGAGTTGTAACGCATCGGGAAAAGCAGTTTTAGTGGAGGCCTGTCATCAGTTACGGGATTTTGGGCTTAAAGAGTGGGCTTGGACATTTAATTAGGCTTTTAATTTCTGGTCCAAGCCCTAATCCGTTTTTCTTATTATAAAAGGAGGTCTGGACTTCTATTTTTCACACAATTCACTTTCCACAAGATTAAAAACACCAGAGAAGCTATAGCAGGAAGAAAGGAGAAGCTACAAGAGCTGGAGTGGGTCTATAGCTCCGTTCGTAGTCATTCTGATTCCGAAAATTAGGTTCTTTTTATCTTTTAATTTTGTAAACAATATGAATTCCATTTCTTTTTATTTAGTTTTTAATTTTCATATGAGCTAAATTTCAATTAGTGCTTGAGAATAAACAATGGGTGAATCCTGATTTTATTTTATAATGAATGTTGAACTTGGGTTTCTGTGAAATTAAATTAAATTAGGGCTTTTACTCTTTTCGACAATTTGTGAATGTTTACTGATTTTAGAGTCGCGAACTAAAATTAGGTGTTAGTATCTAAGCTATTCCATATATGTGGCGTATGGATCATCCTGACGGGGGGTTTAGGTACAGAAATAATTGTTCAATCTAGGATAAAAACTATTGATTCTGACGAACTTAGTTAATCCTAGGGCCAATGTGGTAATAAATCTTAATCATCCAACGGTGGATCATATTTACCCTGACGGGACTAGTGACACTTTAGGATCGCCTTATAGTCCACCCTGACGGGGGTATAAGGATATTAGAATCCCGACCATTGTAATTGACTGATTTATCCCTTAAACAACATAAGTTAGAAAGTAAAATTAGGAGGATCCTTGCGTTCTCAAGTACTACATCTCATATTGCGTTTTCATACATTTTACTTGCGTTTTATCTTTTACTTGCATTTAATATTTGTCTTTAATTTATTTAGAATTAACAAACAAAACCAAAACAAACATATTATCCTCTTTCATTTTCATAAGTGCATCTATCGCTATTTGCATAAACATTGTGATCAACCATCCGTCCTTGGAACGAATCTGATTATCAGAATTACTACTTGGGACAACCGTACACTTGCGGCTGTGGTTCGATTATCATTTGCATTTATTTAGAACACACAAAGGACCACCAAGTTTTTGGCGCCGCTGCCGGGGACGGTAGCGTGTGACCACGGTGTTTATCCTTTAGTGATAAGTGCATTTATTTTATTTTATCAGTTTTACGCTTTTTGTTTGTTAGCTTCTTCAGGTTTTTAGGTTTGGTGTATGCGAAGAAGGCTATTCAAGGATCTAGAGCCAACACCTCCGATCCTTAGTAATCCAGAATCGTTGATCAGACTTGCGAACAGAAGAAGAAGAGAACGAGAAGCTTTAGAAGTAGAAGAGTTAAGTAACAGAATGGAGAATATCATTATTCAAGGTCAACAGAATGGACAAGGCCAGTTAGATGCAAATGGCCAACCTTTAGCTCCAGGCGTTATTCCTCAAGTTCAACCACTAAATCCTAATCCTCCAGTCCAGATAGTGATGAATCATGATCCGTGGTTCACTAATGGTCCTCCAGAAGTTCCATTCCGTGCTCCAGCTATAGGAGTAGGTGCTCCAGATATTAATGTCCCGCGTTTCCGTCCAGATTCGGGTATGTTAGCTCAGTTCCAGAATTTTGGTAATTTTCGTGGTAGACCATCAGAAGATCCTCTTAGGGCAGTACAGAAATTCAAACAGATATGTGATTCTTATATCACACAAGGGGTTTCGAGAGAACAAATGTATTTTGCTGCTTTTAAGTTCTTTGTTACTGAGGGAGCAAGTGAATGGCACGATACGCAAGATCCTACGAAGATCACTAATTGGGACCAATTAGAAATTACTTTCTTTGACAGGTATTACCCAAGTAATATGCGATTAGATGCTGAATTAGAATTGACACATTTCCGTCAAGAATATGATGAAACTTTGGGTAAGAGTTGGACAAGATTTCAGATGTGTTTGCGTAAAGTTCCCAACCATGGCTATTCAGAACAACAACAGCTTAAGATCTTTTATAGAGGCCTTGATGGGAATTCGAGAGAGAAATTGGATACGCTATGTGGAGCAGGTTTTCTTCAAGTTCAACCCGCTCATGCAAAGATTATCCTAGAGAGAACAGTCAAGAATGAAGTTGGGTGGAATTCCGTAAGAACACCAGTTAAGGGAGTGAATAATGTTGACATAGAAGAAAAATTTGCTACGTTTGAGACTAAGATTCAGAATACTTTAGAACAACAATTGAAGCAGCTTACTCTAGCTGTAAAAGAAGGATTTTCGGGTAAGAAGGTAGCTGTGCATGCTGCACAAGAGGTTTATATGTGTTCGATTTGCAGAGTAGATGATCATGATGAGGAAAATTGTCAAAATAACCCAGAATCCGTGATGTTTATGTCCAATAGAGGAAATTTCAATTCAAGTGGTAATGGATATCAGCCTAACAGAAACCATCCTGGGTTTCAATACTCTAATCCGAATGGGGCAGCCAATCCTACTTACGCGTATCAGCCGCGTCCTCAAGGCAACAACTATAATCCAAGACCACACAACAATTATCAAGGAGGACAGAATCAAAACAACTATGTACAAAGACAAGCTCCTCAGAATACCTACGATGAGAATTTAACCCAGAAAGCTCTACCTGCCCATCCACAAGAAGGGGTAATTACCCTTCAGAAAACCGTTGAAAATTTGATTGCTCTTCAAACACAAGCATTGGAACGCCAAAACGCAGCCGAAGCAAATATGAAGATTTTCCAGAATCAGCTAAGTCAAATTAATAAACAGTTGAATCAGCGTCCACAAGGGCAACTTCCTAGCGATACGGAAAATCCAACACAACGTGAAGATTGCAAGGCTGTTACATTAAGAAGTGGTAAGAACCTCCCTCCACCTCCTTTTCCCGTTATGAAAGAGAAAGAATTTCCAAGAAAAGAAAAGGAAGTGGGTGAGAAAGAGAAAGAGAATGAGAAAGATAGTGAGGTTGAAGAGATAGAAAGACCAAGAGAAATTCCGAAAAAGAGAGATGAAATTGTAAGCAATCGCCCTCCACCACCGTTTCCATCGCGAGTTCAGAAAAAGGGTGATATGGGTGATTTTCAGAAATTCTTCAATAGGGTGAAGGGTCTAAGTATTAATATTCCGTTACTTGAGGCGATTCGAGATATTCCTAAGTATACGAAGTTTTTAAAGAGGGCCCTCACCAACAAAAGGCCCTATTGTGATAATGAGATGATTGGCCTTCTTGAAGAGTGTAGTGCGATTTGCCAGAGTAAATTACCTCCGAAGCTAGTTGATCCAGGGAGTTTCACGATTCCCATATCGATTGGAGAAGAATGGAAGGGAAAGGCACTATGCGATTTGGGGGCAAGCATCAACTTGATGCCCAAGTCAGTCTTTGATAAGCTTAAAATTGGAAACGCAAGACCTACCTCTATGGTCTTGCAAATGGCGGACAGGTCCCTTGCTCATCCTGAAGGCCGTATTGAGGATGTCCTTGTTAAGGCAGGTACACTTATATTTCCTGTTGATTTCGTAATTCTTGAATACAATGCAGATAGAAATGTCCCCATTATTTTGGGTAGACCCTTCCTAGCTACAGGGAGGACATTAATCGATGTAGAGAATGGCGAATTAACGATGAGGATACAAGATGAGGAAGTGAAATTCAATGTATTTCGAGCTATGAAATTCCCAGATTCTCAGGAAGATTGCTTCAGAATGGATGTAGTAGAGCAAGCATCGCAAGAGGTATTTAATTGTTTAAATTTTGATGATATCTTGCAGGATGCTTTGACATTAGATTCACCTGAGATGATGGAGGAGCTTACAGAAACAGTGGCAGCTCTCAATTCTGAATATCCAAAATATAGGCGTCTTGCCTATGAACCTGTGAGAGAACCGGGGGAGATTATTCCTAAAAAGAAGCCTTCAATTGAATCTCCCCCGGAATTGGAAGAAAAACCATTGCCAACACACTTAAGGTATGCATATTTGGGTACTAATGAAACTCTACCTGTTATTGTTTCAGCTAATTTAACAGGTCCTCAAGAAGATAAACTGTTACGTGTGTTAAGAGCCAACAAAGAAGCAATAGGTTGGACAATTGCTGATATCAAAGGCATTAGTCCATCCTATTGTCAACACAAAATCATTCTTGAAGATGTAAATGCATGCTCAGTTGAAGGTCAGAGAAGATTAATGCCCGCTATGAAGGATGTGGTGAAGAAAGAGGTGATCAAGCTTTTAGATGCGGGGATTATTTATCCCATTTCGAGTAGTGAATGGGTGAGTCCGGTTCAGTGTGTACCGAAGAAAGGAGGAATGACAACGGTTCTTAATGATAAAAATGAAGCGATTCCTTCAAGAACGGTAGTTGGATGGAGAGTTTGCATGGATTACAGAAAGCTGAACAAGGCCACCAGAAAAGATCATTTCCCTTTGCCCTTCATCGATCAAATGTTAGATAAGTTAGCCGGAAGAGAATACTATTGCTTCTTGGATGGTTACTCCGGGTACAATCAGATTTACGTGGCTCCAGAAGATCAACATAAGACTACCTTTACATGCCCATTTGGTACTTTTGCATATCGTAGAATGCCATTTGGGTTGTGTAACGCTCCTGCTACTTTTCAACGGTGTATGATGGCAATCTTCTGGGACATGATAGATAATTTCCTTGAAGTATTCATGGATGATTTCTCCGTGTTTGGTGATGACTTTGATATATGTTTAGATAACTTGGAGAAAGTGTTAGTGAGATGCAAGGAAACAGATTTGGTGCTCAACTGGGAGAAGTGTCATTTCATGGTTCGCGAAGGTATTGTTCTGGGTCACAAAGTTTCGAGTGCTGGTTTAGAGGTTGATAGAGCGAAGATAGAGGTAATTAAAACTCTCCCCCCTCCTGTTTCTGTTAAAGGGGTAAGGAGTTTTCTTGGCCATGCTGGCTTTTATAGGCGTTTTATTAAAGATTTTTCTAAGATTGCTAAACCGTTATGCAACTTACTCGAAAAGGATTGCAAATTCCTTTTTGATGAAGCTTGTTTAGCGGCCTTCAAAGCAATCAAGGAAAAACTCATTTCTGCTCCTATAGTGTTACCTCCAGATTGGAATTTACCGTTTGAGGTTATGTGTGATGCGAGTGATTTATGTATGGGAGCTGTATTGGGACAGAGAAAAGAGAAAGTTTTTCATTCAATTTACTATGCTAGTAAAACTTTTAGTGGTGCTCAGATTAATTACACAGTTACAGAAAAGGAGTTGCTAGCAGTTGTCTATTCGTTTGATAAATTTCGCTCTTATCTTCTTGGAGCGAAAGTTATTGTTTATACAGATCATTCCGCGATCAGATTTCTTATGGAGAAGAAAGATGCAAAACCAAGGTTAATTAGATGGGTGTTATTGCTTCAAGAGTTCGATTTAGAGATCAAAGATAGAAAGGGTTGTGAGAATCAGGTTGCAGATCATCTATCGCGCTTAGAGGGTTCAGAGATGAATAGTGGTACTGAAGCAGTTAGAGAAGAGTTTCCTGATGAGAATTTATTCATTGTTCGAGATTATGAGGCTCCGTGGTATGCAGATATTGCGAATTTAGTGGTGAGTGGTGTTTTTCCTGAAGGTTCTACTTATCAAGAAAGAAAGAGGTTAGCTCATCGGGCTAGACAGTTCTTTTGGGAGGATCCTTACCTCTACAAAGTTTGTGCTGACCAAATGATACGAAGATGTGTAGCAAGGGAAGAGACTCAAGCCATTATAGCTGGATGCCATGATTCTTTATATGGCGGACATTTTAAAGGAGATAGAACTGCTGCGAAAGTATTTCAATCAGGTTTTTACTGGCCTTCTCTTATTAAAGATTGTCATGAATATGTTAAGAAGTGTTCGAGATGCCAGTTTACCGGAAACATATCTAAGAGGGATGAGATGCCGCGTAATAATGTGTTAGAGGTCGAGATATTCGATGTTTGGGGCATAGACTTTATGGGTCCCTTCGTTCCTTCAAATGGTAACCTCTATATCTTATTAGCTGTTGATTATGTATCTAAGTGGGTAGAAGCGGTGGCTTTACCTACTAATGATTCACGAGTGGTGATCAAGTTCTTGAAATCTCATATCTTCACTAGACATGGCACACCTAGAGTGATTATTAGCGATGGAGGATCTCATTTCGTTAATAAATATCTGAAGACTGTTCTAGAGAAATATGGAGTTAGACACCGTGTATCTACTGCATACCATCCACAATCCAATGGTCAAGCTGAAGTTTCGAACCGTGAAGTCAAGTCAATCCTAGAGAAAACCGTTGGTCCTACAAGAAAAGATTGGTCAATGAAATTAGATGATGCGTTGTGGGCCTATCGTACTGCGTTTAAGACTCCAGTTGGTGCATCTCCCTATCGAATGGTGTATGGTAAGGCTTGTCACTTACCTTTAGAGCTTGAAATGGGTGCCTATTGGGCAATTGCGCAGTTGAACTTAGATCCTATCTTAGCTGGAAAGAATCGTATGATGAAGCTTAATGAACTTGATGAATTCCGATTGCATGCTTATGAAAATGCTAAACTTTACAAAGAAAACACAAAGAAATGGCATGACAATCGGATTCGTCCAAAGAACTTTGAAGTGGGGCAAAAAGTATTAAAGTATAATTCAAAGTTCAGCAATTTTCCGGGTAAGTTAAGATCTAAGTGGTCAGGTCCATACATTGTGACCAAAGTTACACCTCATGGGGCGATAGAAATAGAACATCCGCTAGAGAACCGTACTTTTATGGTTAACGGTCACAGACTAAAGATATACCATGGAGGTGAAGATACCAATCGCGCGGAAGATCCACACCCCGGGGAGGTCATGTACCTCCGCGAGAATCCTTAGTAGCGTGAGGTAACCCGTCGAGCTTAACGACGTTAAACAAAAGCCAATTACTTGTATATTAGCTGAGTTTTTCTATTTTTGCAATTTAGATTAGTTTGATTTTCGTAATTTTATTGTTTTTATTAAGAAATGAGGAAGGGTAGTTGTTTTTGATGATTTCAGGGGTAAAAAGGACTTGAGTTTGGGGTCGATTTGGCGAAAACAGAAGAAAAAGAGGTTGGATGTCCAGGAGAAACCGGGAACCCGCATTCCACAGAACCGGGTACCCGGTTTTGGTGCTGTAATTTCTGAAATTCCCTGACCCAGCGTCTTGGTGGCTTGCGTTTTCGTGCGTTTTCATTCGCGCCATCGACACAAATCCGGGTACCCGCATTTGGCAAAACCGGGTACCCGGTTTCGGAGCTGCTGTTGGTGTAATTTTCTGGTCCAGCGTTTCAGGGTGCTGCGTTTTGGCGCGTTTTCAGTCGCGCCAGCGAGAAAATCCGGGAACCCGCATTCCACAGAACCGGGTACCCGGTTTCGGCGAAGAAAATCCCTGACCCCGCGTCTTGGGGTCCAGCGTTTTGGTGCGTTTTGAAAAAAAAAAAAAAAAAAAAAAAAAAAAAAAAAGTCCACAATTATTTTTTCGCACCGTCACAGCGACGCGGAACCGGGAACCCGGTTTGAAAGCTGTGAGAGGTGGTTTTGGGTATTTTAACCTAGTTTTCTTAGCCTCTTTTGCAAGTATTTACCTAAAACGCACCAATAGCCTCCCCACCTCCGAAATTCATCTACCAAAACACTATATATCATCAAATCCTACCCTCTTTCACCACAAAAACATAAGATCAACTCACCTCCTCTCCAAAATATCATCAAATCCTTAGTTTTTCCCAAGATTCTTCTTCACCCAATTCCTTAAATTAAACCCAATTCTTTCTTCTCCCATACAAATTAACCAAGACCCATCTCATATTTCACCTAGTTCTTAAATTCTTCAACCTCAAAACATCAAAATTCTAAACTTTTCCCTAAGTTTTTCATTATTTGAAGTTTTGAGTTTGGGGTGAAAAGAGATGACTAACAGAACCGGTGATTTCCGAAGAACTGCTCCTAGAAGAAAGACCACCATTGGTGGTTCACAAGATCAAGCTATTGAGATTCCTGATTCGCATCCTAAACGAAAAATTGACGAAGTTAAGCTTGGTTCTAACAGAAAAGAAATCACAAGTCTAAAGAGAAGATTGATTGATGAGATTGAAAGTGAGAAGGAACCAGAAGAGGAAATTGCGAAGAACATTGAGAAGGAAAATGAACAAGAGATTCCGGAAGCACCTGTTCAAAAACCTCCGCGTATGAAGATGTGGGCCCACAAGCCTAAGAGGGTTTACACTTGTTGGAATACTCAGGTTCGTGAAAGAATTGAATTTTTGAAATTTGGTGAGGAGACGAATTTTCCTAAGGGTATTATGAGTAGTGATTATAAGGAATATGCTGTGACATGTGCTAAGTTTGGTTGGAAAGAATTACAAGAAAGGAAGCTTGAGTTTATTCCTACTTTTGTGCGAGAATTTTACGAAGGTTTAGCTACCTCACATGATGCCATTGATATCCGCAAAAAGGTAGTTCCTTTCTCTATTGAACGTATTCGGAAATCATTGAAACTACCCAACTTTTCTGGAACATGCCCCTTCCAAGAAACTCTTAAGGACCTTTCTTTTGGTTTTGAATCCCTTTGGGGGACCGTGCTTGTTAATGGGACTAGCCCAATTCCTGAAGGTGAAAGGTATCCTGGACAGTTTTACAGCAGTAGTTTGACACCTCGTGCTAAGGTTTGGTCTCGTTTCATAATACCCACTTTCTTTGGTATTAAACACACTTCCGAGTTGAAGAAAGAGCACATATTTGTTATTAAGTGTATTTTGGAGGAGAAACCATTTGATGTTGCCAAGATCATTTATGATACAATCATGGAGTTCGCGAAATCACCAATGAAACAACAGAATCTGAAGTTCCCTTGCACTATTACTCAGTTGTGTTTAGACGCAAAGATTCCGCGTAAGGACGCAGATATTGATACTGTTTCAGTTGGTGTGAGTATAGCTTTGAGCACAATCAAGAACATCCATGAAGAAGCAACACGAGCTACAAGAAGTCCAAGAACTCCTCAATCAAAGAAAGCGAAAACTGTACCTGAGTTGGAAGCGAAGATTCAGGTGTTGGAAGAGAATCAGGAGAGGATGATTGCTACCTTGGGAAACGTTACAAAAGAATTGGACCTGCTTCGAAATTTAATCCTAGGCGTAAATACACTTCGAAACGCGATTTATGATGCTGTTACGCGAGATAAAGGTCCAGAACGCAACACCGATAACCAGCCTCGCGCTGGTTAAGATACGTTTTCTAAACTTTCCTTTTAGTGTATATTAGTTTAAATGCTTTATTGAGTCTTTTCGAGTCGTGGGGACACGACTCATTTTTGAGTTTGGGGTGGGGTTCGTTGCCTCATCCCAGTTTTTATGTGTTATTTGCTTTATTTGCTTTCAATAAAAGAATTTTCGGAGTTGCGTTTGACTATAGAAATTTTTAAATATCCCTTTAAGCATACTTTTGATAAATCTATGATAGTAAATAGTGGACTTTAGGGATTGATATAAAACACACTTACAATTGCATGCGAACATAGGTAATTGATAGGAAAAATTAATTAACAATGCAAATGAAGTAAGCTTGTACTCAAGGAATATGTTTGGTGTGTAGAACGTGAAATCTTAATTAGCAGAGAACCCACCTAGATATGAACTAAAAACAAGCTATGTACTTAGGAAAATGATAGGGGCAGTTCTTTGTTAGCCATTTGTGCCTTTTTAGCCTTCTATCCCTTGCATTAATTATTATCCGTCTTAGCCCACTTTGAGCCTTTAGCCTTTTCTTTGTAGCCACGATATAAGCCATTATCCCTTAGATTATTAGGCATGACCATATGACCCGCACTCGAATCACAATCCTGAGACATGTCTCGAGCTTGAGTTTGGGGTGGTGGGACCACATATGGGGAATTTACTGGGTTGGGATCGATGTGCTTTGTATTGTAGCATAATTGCAGATGATACATACTTGTAACCCTTTGCCGGGAATGAAGAAAAATGAAAAAAAAAAAAAAAAAAAAAAAAAAAAATTGAAAAATCATACAGTAGGGACCGGGAACCCGGATTCGTCAAAACCGGGAACCCGGTTTGCTTCTGTACAAAAAAAAAAAAAAAAAAAAGAGAGAAAAGAAAAGAAAAAGAAAAATACATATGAATAAAACATCCGGCAAAGTGGAATTTTCTGAAAATCATCTTATTTATAGTGGGTAGACATGGGACGCTAAATTAGTGCGTATATGGGTGAGTGAGAACATCTTTTTGAGCGTTCACTCAAGCTCGAGGACATTGTTGATGGTAAGTGAGGAGAGAGCCAAAAGCTCACTTCAAATGTACCAAATATACATCCACACCCGTCCTTAAGCCAATATTATAACCGTAAAGACCTCGTGATTCCTAAGTGCATAGTGAATTTATTATTCCGTTGATAGGGAATATACTAGGTGGAGCGTTCAAAGCGAGTTAAATTAATGACCACCCTATAGCCATCATACAGAAATGAGTACAAGTGTAACCTTCAAGCATTGCAACTTTAATTTTATGATTGAGATTATTTATGTTCGATGTTGCATGATTAGTGTATGTGTATATTAGTTTCTAAAGTTTGCTATATGAGATTTATTTTGAGAATTGCTTTAGGGTTTATTTGCTAGCTTCTATTGGTTTATACGTTTACTTCTGCCCCTTTGTTTTGTTTTACTTTGTCGGGACGACAAAGGTTTGAGTTGGGGGTCTTGATGTCTCCCTAATTGTTCTTATTTTAGACCCTTGGGAGACATCATTTTTTGGTGTTTATTCGATTTATATGATAGACTTTTGGACTAAATTTGCAATAATCCGGAATTACCTTTTTATTTCTAGCATTTTTAATTTATTAAACTTTTGCGCGTAATATTGGTATTTTTTAGTGTAAAGTTTACAGGTTTTAGATGTTAGCTAGGAGAGGAATCCGAAGATAAAGTCAAAGATCAAAAGATAGAGTCAAGACTTGAAGAGAAATCCCGAAGATATTATTTTTAGAGCTGAAAATCCATTTTCCAGACCCTTGATTGCTGTTTTCGAGGGACTTAAGAGCTGATTGAGCCGCTGACCTTTGAAGAGAAAACATTCCTTATCGAAGTACGGAACTTTAGCAACTGGAATGAGGTCAATCGGAGTTGTAACGCATCGGGAAAAGCAGTTTTAGTGGAGGCCTGTCATCAGTTACGGGATTTTGGGCTTAAAGAGTGGGCTTGGACATTTAATTAGGCTTTTAATTTCTGGTCCAAGCCCTAATCCGTTTTTCTTATTATAAAAAGAGGTCTGGACTTCTATTTTTCACACAATTCACTTTCCACAAGATTAAAAACACCAGAGAAGCTATAGCAGGAAGAAAGGAGAAGCTACAAGAGCTGGAGTGGGTCTATAGCTCCGTTCGTAGTCATTCTGATTCCGAAAATTAGGTTCTTTTTATCTTTTAATTTTGTAAACAATATGAATTCCATTTCTTTTTATTTAGTTTTTAATTTTCATATGAGCTAAATTTCAATTAGTGCTTGAGAATAAACAATGGGTGAATCCTGATTTTATTTTATAATGAATGTTGAATTTGGGTTTCTGTGAAATTAAATTAAATTAGGGCTTTTACTCTTTTCGACAATTTGTGAATGTTTACTGATTTTAGAGTCGCGAACTAAAATTAGGTGTTAGTATCTAAGCTATTCCATATATGTGGCGTATGGATCATCCTGACGGGGGGTTTAGGTACAGAAATAATTGTTCAATCTAGGATAAAAACTATTGATTCTGACGAACTTAGTTAATCCTAGGGCCAATGTGGTAATAAATCTTAATCATCCAACGGTGGATCATATTTACCCTGACGGGACTAGTGACACTTTAGGATCGCCTTATAGTCCACCCTGACGGGGGTATAAGGATATTAGAATCCCGACCATTGTAATTGACTGATTTATCCCTTAAACAACATAAGTTAGAAAGTAAAATTAGGAGGATCCTTGCGTTCTCAAGTACTACATCTCATATTGCGTTTTCATACATTTTACTTGCGTTTTATCTTTTACTTGCATTTAATATTTGTCTTTAATTTATTTAGAATTAACAAACAAAACCAAAACAAACATATTATCCTCTTTCATTTTCATAAGTGCATCTATCGCTATTTGCATAAACATTGTGATCAACCATCCGTCCTTGGAACGAATCTGATTATCAGAATTACTACTTGGGACAACCGTACACTTGCGGCTGTGGTTCGATTATCATTTGCATTTATTTAGAACACACAAAGGACCACCACTTATTTTAGCTATTGTGGCGCATCTCGATCTAGAGTTGCACCAAATGGATGTTAAAACTTCATTTCTAAATAAAGATTTAGAAGAGGTAATTTTCATGGAACAACCCTCGGGGTTCGTTGCAAAAGATCAAGAGAATAAAGTATGTAGATTGTTGAAATCAATCTATGGTCTTAAGCAAGCCTCGAGACAGTGGAATTTGAGATTTCATGAAGTCATCTCGTCAAATGGATTTGAGATGATAAGTGAAGACCACTGTGTTTATATTAAACGTTCCAAGAAAAATTTCATGATTTTATCTATATATGTGGATGACATCCTATTGGCTGGGAATGATAAAGAGTTTATCCAAGCTAACAAGGAGTGGCTAGCTTCTCAATTCGATATGAAAGATATGGGAGAAGCAAATTATATTCTTGGTGTTAAGGTTCATAGAGATAGGTCTAGAAGACTATTATCTTTATCTCAGGAACCTTACATCATGAATGTACTTGAGCGCTTTGGTATGACTACGTGCAATGCCATTGACACTCCTGTAGCAAAGGGAATAAACTTAACTCTCGACATGTGTCCTAGTACTATAGAAGAAAAACAGAAAATGTCAACAGTACCATATTCTAGTGCCATTGGCAGTCTTATGTATGTTATGATGTGTACGAGACCAGACATTTGTTATGCAGTAGGTTTAGTTAGTCGTTTTCAATCGAACCCGGGACAAGAGCATTGGAAAGCTGTAAAAAGGATATTGAGATACCTAAAAGGCACCAAAGATCATGCCTTATGCTTTCGAGGAGATAGATTACGCCTAGAGGGATATACAGACGCTGATTGGGCTGGTGATATATATGGGCGTAAATCCACTTCAGGTTATGTATTCTTGCTAAATAATTGCGCAATCTCATGGAGTAGCAAGAAACAAACCTGTGTAGCTTTGTCAACGATGGAAGCTGAGTTTGTAGCTTGCTCAGCTGCGGTTCAGGAGGCTGTTTGGTTAAAAAGGTTCTTTGAACATTTAGGATTCTCTGGTGATAGTGGGAGTCCAATAACAATATACTGTGATAGTCAAGCTGCAATGGCTTATGTGAAAGATCCAAAATATCACAGCAAGACCAAACACATTGATATAAAGTATAACTTCGTTAGAGATATAATTGCACAAAAGGATGTTACTTTGCAATATATACCCACACGCAATATGCTTGCTGATCCATTCACAAAAGCTATCCCAAGGGATGTATTCATGGATCATGTTAGATCTATAGGATTAAGCAAGATATAATGTATGAATTATTGCTAGTTTATGTGCATTCATGTATATATTTCCATTAGTATGTTTATTTAACTGTTTGTTTTAATGATATCATGTTTGATATGTATTATATATATTGCGTGTGATTTTGTAAGTATGTATGTCCTATAGACTGAGATTGGCCTGTCACACGGGCAATCGCCTTTGGCATAAGAAGTGCGCAAAGATGAGACTAACTCATAGTAGTGAAGAACCCTTAAGATAACTTGAGTTAAGATAGTCGCCTTAACTAAGTGTTAAGATGAGATCATAAACATGGATAAACCATGTTAAGCTTATATTATGATCGAAGTAGAATCCCACTATCTACTTAGTCTATAATAGCCAGATATGAGTTGCTTGATTGATTTCATAGAAGGGTTGATCGATCGAAGAATTCATCTTAGGCAACGAGGCTTGTCTAATTATATATCTGTATGGTATTTGTAAAATTGTGACATACAATTGGAGATATATGAATAATACCATAACACGTGTGTCATACCACGTGTGCTTTCGACCAAAAGGAAGTGAAGAATTGATCCCTGTTTCTTCACTGTGTGATACCTTTGATTTGTGCCCTTATTACTTTTGACTATATCTTGATATTTTGATTAGGTGTATGCTACTTTGAACACATTACCAATGATCATGAGTGATTCGGTCTAATGGGGTATGTTTGGGAAAGCAACCTAATCAATATAAAAGGATATAATTGTAAAGGGAAGACTAGAATTGTGTATCAAATGTGTGCTTGCAGGTTAACCGATCATGTAAGTCAATACGGACTATAACATGATAGTGAGACACATAAACGAAATGACAGTGAACTCTTTTTCACATAGAAGTTGTGATATAAATTTGAAGGGGTCAGAGTTACTGTAATATGATACAACATATTGTTAGTCTGGGGTACTACAAGATACGTAAGGAATGAGATTTCATTTGAGCAACTATGTACCCTAACAGGTTAATAGTAACATATGCTCGTATGCTTGTCGGTCGCACGACCTATTTGTCAAGTATGATGAATTATTGTGGTAGTGTGTATATGAGAGAATTTTGAGAATTTTTTTATGTATGGGACATTGTGATGCACGTACCTAATAGTACGATGGTAACTCCATCATGTGCGAGTGGGAGAATGAAAGAAATAAAATAAATTAATAGATTTATTTCCATGTCACCCATGATGGGTTAACATGAACGTGCTAAGATAGTTACCTGGGTTTAATTGAAAGAACTTACCCACTTTCTTAGTGCTTGGGGTGGAGATCATGGGAAGGTGGTTTATTATCAGTTAATAAACCAACGCTTCCTGGACTCTATAAATAGGAGTCTCCTACTCCATCTTCAACACAGATTCACTGCACACAATTTCTTCAGCAAAAATTCCTTCTCTTATTCCATTACACTTAAACAAGATTCTCAGACACTTAGGTGGTGAAAACAAAGAATTTAATTCTTGTAATTAAATTCACGATCAGAAAGCAAGAATTCAGAAAATAAGAATTCAGAAATCAATCCGCTGCGTAAGAGGTTTGTCTAAAAACCTTTACTATTTAATTTAATAGGTAACATAATGCTTCTTTCGACTAAAAAAAAAAATCCACAAATAGTAGTATAGGAGTAGTATATCTCTATTTCTTATTATCGTAAAAAAAAAAGAAATCCAAAATGTAGCTTCCGAAAGTATTGGAAAACGAAGAGGTTCGTTAAGAATATGAAGCAAGCAATGAACCTCATCTGGTACAAGTTCCCATATATCTACTTGTCCATTAAATATTTCACTGGCTTCTCTTCTTCATTAAGTCGAGCTATTCTCACTGCCCATTTTCTCCCACTGTATAAGCTTCAGAGAGATTAGAGAGTGGTAGAATGGCTTATATACCTCCACACAAAAGATTTTTATCTTCCTCTACTTCACCGATACCTGCTAAGCAACGTGGATTGAAGCAACAAAAAAGTTCATTTCCGAAAAAAGAAAAAGAAAAACGGTTAAAAGATATCTTATTTGCTAAAGACGCAATATCAAAATGGTTCCCAGTTGGTTTATCTACTACTTCTACTACTACTATTGATCAGCTCTACCATCTGGAGCCGCTTAACATTTACTGGTTATATAACTTTTAGTTTGATTTTACATAATTACTGGTTACTGGTTACAGCAACTAAAAGATGAGCAAGGTGAATCTTTTTTGCTTTTATTGTGTATTATGTATGATCCTAATAATCTGAATTTTACTGTTCACAGGAGAATTTATCGAGCAGTGATAAGAAAAAATATAAAGCATTGAAACGAATAACCGAGAGTGAAACTGGAGATCCTAGATTATCTAATTTTGATTTCGTCAGGTAATATTATAATTAAGCACAAACTATTTATATAATTAAGCAATTTGTTGACAGTTTCTAATTATGTAAAATCTAAAGTTATGCACTTTGTTTAATTGCAGATGCATTGGTTTACTGATTTTACTTTTGATAATAACCGAAATCAAACTACAAGGTGTAGTAACTTGACACGTTTGACATTTACTGGTTATATAACTCGAGATAATTAAAGCTTGACACGTTTGCAGCCCTATTTCCTTATACCATTTTAATTCTGTAATCTGTTTAGCTCGCAAATAGATCAGTTATGGTGTAGTAATAGAGGCCTTTATAGTACTCACTGAATTAACTAGAACAGTGTGTAAATTAAAACTGGAAGGTGTAATGGGTTTTAGAAAAATTTATATATTGAATCTTAGCCTCCTAGCTGCTAATTTATGGGGAGATCTGTTTCTTTAATTGGGACTTCCTTAACGCAATGCCAGGAGCAACCCCTCATGGGGTTGGAATAACTTACTAGCAGGAAGAGATTGCTTCAAACAAAATATCTAGTGTAAAAATAGAATTTGGGGTAAGGGATCCTAAGTTTCCTAACCTTAAAAAACCAAGCATTATACTATGCTCAAAGTTTAAGATTTAATCCACCCAAATTCTAATTTTTTATTTGAAGAATTCATCATGGTTTAATTGACCAAATTATGACAAAAGAAATTTATAACGTGAACCTATCGTGCATAAAATCCAAAGATGCTCCATAGTTGAGCACTTCAAATTATAGCCATCTTACTAAAGAAAAGTTTCTAATGGCTTAAATTTTTTGGAATATGGAATTGGAAGGCCTCAATACCTTATCTATTCCCATGGGTATATATAAAAAAGATTTGGAGCAAATGTTAAAAAAAAATCTGGAAAGCTTGTAAAAGTATCCTAAACTATTATGCAAATGCGACCTACATAACTCTTATACTTTATGTGTTAATGATATTGATACTACAACACATGCATCTCCTTTCTGGCTAAATCGACATCGTCTTTCCTTTTTGACATTTGCTTCCTTGAGCTTTTCAACTAAAAGTACGAGCTGGACTTGATATGAAAAAGGACAGTTGAGTTGACTTGTTGGCTGGCCTGGAACATTTGAAAAAATAGAAATAATCTTATATATAGAACATTCCCTTTCTCTCTTCGATAATTCTTAAAAACACTACGAGAGCCTATGATAAATTCTTTGTGACCCAAACTTCCCTTGAGATAAAAAATATAACAAAGAAATTCTTAACGAAGTTTAAAATTTAAATTCATCATTCTGATATTTGTATTTCTATCTATTGTTCATAGAGTATAAAAAGTTACACCCATCATCTTTCTCGGCCTGAAAACATAATCCAAGGCCAAACACACCATAACAGAGATGTGTAATATGCATAAGAAGAGAAGATATTGAAGTAGGCAAGGTGAGAAGTGTAAATAATTGCGTACCTTATTCTCGATCAATATCAGAAAGTTTTATCTTCACTTGTCCGAGGATCTGACTGTGACTTAGCTTGAAAACTCTCGTCTGACAACTTGCTTGCTTCTCTGAACCTTCTTGAAACTAGACACTAGCTAGGTCAAGATCACTGAAAGTTATACTCCCGATAACACTTTGACGATCAATATTAACATTATTGTTATCCAATTTATTTAAAGCATGTGGGATGATGTTATTGGCGCAGCATAACTCGAAGATAAATACGTAGGATAAAATTGGAAAAAAAAATCATGTAGAAGTAATGTTTATATGATGTGATACTTCTGGCCTCGAATGACTTGGAATACCCACCCTCATAAGAGTTTGACACTCCTCCTCAGACAAGCATGTTATACCTTTTAATTACATCTTTGTATCCTTGGTTCTAATTGTTAGGACCTCTTTGGGTTAGGACAAGTACCGATATTATATTTTGGTTTATCAATGTCCATTTGAATTTGTGAGATCAATATCTCTTGTTCAAATACGATCGAAATGAATTCCGTACTTCTAGCCTCTTTATGTCGATATATAAGGTTGATTTTTAGAGTCGATGTTTCCCAAGATACATCTTGCCAAGAACTGTGTTGGTCTTTTCTTGTGAGGTTGACCGTCTAACCTACATCGGTCTGACTGGTAATTCTGTTTGACTATAAACACTATGTTGTAGGAGCGCACCTCCAAGAGGGGGTCAATGACAGGGATTGACGAACCCAAATCTTTTCATGAAGGCAATCTTCAACTGACAAATTTATCTCAGTTTCAAGGATAATATCTAATTGCTAAAACCATGTCAGATTTTGAAGTTTTCTATCTCTCTTTAATTATTCTTTTCTTTTTTTGTTATGAAATTTTTTAACGTTCACTTATTCTTTTATTTAGATTCTTTTTGTTTTGTTTTATTTTCTAATTTATGATTTGTTTTTATGCAGAAAATCAGTTGTGTATATACCCAAATAGTCTTAATGAGTATAGATTGGTTGGTATGAGTATAGATCTGTTGGTATTGGTATAAATATGTAGGTGTGGGCATATACCTAGCTGGATCTGTCTGAATGAGTATGTACCCATCACCGATTCATACCTAGTTATATTAGTTGGTTATAATTTACGATATATCCTTGTGCAGGAATTAATTGAGTATATATATATCGAATCTCCTATAGGTTAGAAATTTGTATGGGTATGTACCCAGTATAATCTGTATGGATATAAAAAAAATTATGAGAATACGGGTATGTACCTATTTTATTTTGTTATGGTCTACGCTTTCTTATGCAGAAAATTAGTTAGGTATATACTTATCACCGACATACCTTCACCGGGAGAAATTTTTTTGACAAAATCCAGTTAAGTTTATACCTCTTGCTGAATAAAATGATCTTAAATAAATAAATTATAAATAATTAATGTATACTAAAATGTTTGTAGGAGACCTATAATGTAATTATAGTAAAAAATAAATTTTATATCGATTTATATCCCTTCTAGAAATATACTTATACATGCAAAATCAGAAAGAGAAGTAATAAAATAAAATTACAATTTTTTCAAAATTAGAATAGGACAATTAAGTCTTATTATAATAAATAAAAATTTAATTAGATCTTAAACGAAAATGGTTAAAAAACTAGTTTTCCCTTTAAAAAAATTGGATTCTTATTTGTCCATGTCAGCAGTTAGATGGACCATTCAATCGATTATTCGCCAAATCTGGCAACGATCGGCTGATGTAGTACCGATTTCTTTTCGGCACATCCCGCGAAGAACCATCTAGCGAAAAATGCTAGACATGGAGTCACGAACAACAAGGAGTCAGCTTTTGACCTCACAGGGAAATTCTATAAGATGGGTATAGGTTAATTGGTCTTAGGGTTTTTTTTCCGTTTCATTTGTAAAAAAAAAAGGGACTATTTCCCATAAAGAAAAGTTAGAAATACGAAGCAAACTTCCCCATATACTTACTTGTTTATTAAATACTATTTAACTAAACTCCTCTTCTTCCATTATAATTTGCTCTTCTCACAGTTATAGAGAGTACAGAGTAGTAATATGGCTTATATACCTCCACACAAGAGATTCTCATCTTCATCTCCATCACCGATACCGGCTAAGCAGTCTCAATTGAAGCAACAAAAATATTCATTTTCGAAAAGAGAAAAAGAAAAAAGGTCAAAAGATATCTTATTTGATAAGGACGCAGTAACAGAATGGTTCCCAGTTGGTTTATCTACTACTTCTACTACTACTACTATTGATCAGCTCACCCATCTGAACCCTCTTTCTTCACACACCATCGACCCTCAAAGAAAAAAGAAAAAGCCTCTTGTTTTGGTGCTTAATCATCGTGCTTTTGAAGAAGGTGATTTCTTGGTTTCTTCATTTTATTTTTAAATTTTTTATAAAATGCATGTCATCTATGTGTACCATATGCTTTGTAAATTGTAGGTTATGACCTCATTATTTATATAATTTCACCATCGGTCCTTGCATTAGGCAAAATATTCAAATATACACGTATTCACAAAGCACACTAGCGGTCAGGGTCGATTCTTGAGAAATTACTTCTTCAACACGATTCCCATCTCATTTTATTTTTAATTTCATTAGTGAGTTACATGACTTGGTTCTGTTTGATCCTACATCTTGTCATGGCCATATAGGATAATAAAAACCTATAATTACTATACTCCTTAATCCCATTTAGCTTATATTTAGTATAATATGTTCTCATGGAATTTTATATATATATGTGATAGTATATTGTGTTTTACAGAAAAAGGGGAACAATCTAAAATCTTTACAGCAGAGCCATGGAATATTGTTGCTGAGACTGTGAAGCAGGATCTGTTTTTATCTTTTGAACGAGTCAAGAATGCATTATCCAATAATGATAATGTAAAACTGAAGCCAGAACTTGTTGTCCGGATGGGAACAATTCATTTTCATCGGTTAGTTACCATCTACTATACATCAATTTACATTGGCTATTTAAAATAAATTTATAGAATTTAACTCACCCTCTTCATCTTTTGTTGAGGTATTAAAGTCCAGTGTATTCAATTCTGAGATTTTTTTTTTGTGATGCAGGGGGTTCTTGTCCAACGATGATACCATTGAAAGTTTATCTATGTCGGAAAGTGACCTTAGAAAATTAAATAAAACCTTTTACACTAATCTTCCTACTTCATATGTCGATTATGTAATCAATGAAGTTGTTCCGATATTGGGACTCTCTTTGGCGGCAGTAAAGGATATATATGTAGTAAAGGTAAGTTTCTTTGCGTGGTCTTTAAACTTTATTGTATTTCCAAGTCCCTTGATTTAAAGATATATGGTCTATATCTTGTAGATTTCTGATAATAAGCTACACAATACAACACTTTCATGCAAATGTGTGATTAGAAAGGATCATGGCAAGCTTGAATTGCTCAAGGCAAGTATCTCAATTCTAGCTTGTTGAAATTTATTACTTAAATGTTACTTGTGTATGTACCATTTTATGAGTCTTTACTTCATTTCCTGAATCTTGACCTGATATGTTAAACTTCGTGTAGGTTAAGCGGAACGCTGTGCGCCAGTATGTTGCGGATGTTTCTTGCCTTGGTAAGAACCTAGACTTGAGGCTCATGGTTAGCACCCAAGGGACCATTACATCATTAACAGTGAGTTCCTCTCCTTCAACCTTTATATATATATATATTACATTTTATGATTTTATTATTACGGTGTTACACCGTAATAATAAATTTCGAGTCGGTGTTTGAATATCTGGTTTTTTTTATCCTTTTTATTCGAACTTTGATTTTCAATATGTATCATCTTTTTAGTGATGATTAAAGTTGTTATTAATGTGACCTCTTAAATTGTGTGACGTTTTTTTAACTCATCTTTTGCTATTATTAGATATTACATTGACTCTAGAAGAATAACTTATTGTAATTTTTTATTCATGTATTAGGATGATGAGATTGAGATGCTGAAATGTTTGGTTAGTTACGCGATACTAGATCCAGAAGTTAAGGGTGGGTTAAGATGGCCCTTTGGTAAGAAGTCTTTGGGAGATCGATACACTGTTGTAGGAGTCTGGCACGTGACTTCAAAATTGTTTGGAAATTCTTCAATTAAAGTGAAGATTCGACAAGCAGATCGATTTGATTTCAGATCTTCACTTGGCGAGTATTCAGGAGAGGTCACTGTTAAGATGCGTGCAATTATCTCACTCCTCTTGGTAACTTCTTTCAACACACTTTTATTTTAGTAGCAAGCTAAATGTATGTTTATATATTTATCATGTTTTGATAGAAGTCTTTAGTTAACAAACCTTTTTGTTTTTGTCAAACTTGCAGGAGGAAAAAGATCAGACTGAACTTATATCAACCATGCTTAAGCACAACTTAAGACTAATTTGGGAATATTTCTTAAGCGGCTCTGCTACTTAACTCACCATGATTCGGAGAAGAAATTAAAACTGGCGGTGTTCTTAAAATGCTTAAAAAACACCTTTATCTTAAGTTTTATCTCATTTAATTTACATATACACTATAAATATTTTGATAAATATCTCTGTCTTGAGAATCTCTTTATCTATTTTTTTGCTGTGGATTTCATTCTTGATCATTTGCAATGATAATCCTGCAATTTCCTTTAGTGTCTACCACATTAACTTTCTCCTGCATATCCATTACCACTTGTTTCAGAATTTAATAATTATAGACAAAAATTAGTTGTATGTGAGGTTATATATTGTCTCCATTGACCCTCTCATAAGATTACCCGTTTCCACATTCTGCAATGACCTTATCTCTTGGCCAAAGAGTGGGAAGTAATGCTAAAAATTGCAAGTGTTAATTCAAAGTTGAGAAACAAGATTCAACCATTGTGTTAAAATCTGACAATTAAATTATTTTATCTTAATTACCTTGGTTTCAATCATCCATACTAGCAATCCTTTGGAAGTTGGAAGAAATAGACAGAAGATTTGAGCTAATATTTGGAACATGAAGTATAAAATTAAGGCTGAAGTGGAATTTGAAGAAGAATACTTACTATTACCAACATTGGCTATCTGCAGAGCAGCACCATTACCAACAGAGAGACATTAACATGACTGTTTGCACCAGAATCCAAGTACCAAACCTCCGGATCATAAGAGGAGAGGAAGAACTAGCAGGTGAAGAGGTTTATATGATTCAGCCTCCTGGTTTGTTAATGCTCAATATCCCTTTTGTGATCTGATACCATACTAAAAAGATAAAGAAGAAAATATTTCTATTATCTTATTGATATGAATGTATGTGATTACACGAGTATATATAGAGTATTACAAGTTATGACTAACACATTCTGTACCACTAACCATCTAACAGCTTTCTAACAAACTTTGCCTAGCTGTAAAATACATTTCTTTTATATTTATTTTCTATTTTTATCAACCCGTTTATTGCTGAATTGAAGAACTGGTTTTTTAAGTTTCCTTATTGGAAAGTGAAATATATTAACCGGGAGTTAAATACGATGGCTGATGCGCTAGCTAGAGGTTCCGGGAAAGAAGTGAACTTAAGAGGTGGAAATATTTTTCTATTTAAAGTTTTTGTAGATTTCTTCATGACGCTTGTACTTAATTTTTTTTTTCTTTCACTTGACAAAAAAAAAAAAATGTGTGACGTCTTGCAAGTTTTGATGTTTTTAGACACTTATTTTGCTATTAATACATTGCCTTTAGAAGAATAACTTATTGTACTTTGTTTTTCATTTATTAGGATGATGAGATTGAAATGATAAAATGTTTGGTTAGTTATGCCACAGTAGATTCGGAAGTTAAGGGTGGTTAAAGATGGCCCTTAGGTAAGATTTTTTTGGGAGATCGATACATTGTTGTGGGAGTCTGGCATGTGAATCATTTGGAAATTCTTCAATTAAAGTGAAGATTCGACAGGCAGATCGATTTGATTTCATATCTTCCCTTGGTGAGTATAAAGGAGAGGTCAATATTAAGATGCGTACAATTGTCAAACACCTTTTGGTAAGTTCAACACCCTATTATTTTAGCAGCAAGCTAAATGTTTTGACTGTGTTTATGCATATTTCATGTTCTGATAAAAGTCTTTAGTTAACAAACAGTTTTTGTTTTCAATAAACTTGCAGGAGGAACAAGTTCAGACTGACCTCATATTAACCTGCTTAAGCACAACTCAAGACTAATTTGGGAATATTTCTTAAGCGGCTCTGCTTGTTAGCTCACCACGGATTCAAAAAAAGAAATTAAAACTGGCAGTTTTTTTTTTAAATGCTTAATAACACCTTGATATTCAGAATTTTCTCGTTTAATTTACATATACACTATAAATTATAAATATATCCATCTTGAGAATCTCTTTGTCTACAGGTTATGCTTTCGCATTTCATTCTCGATCGTTTGCAACAGACAATCCTGCAATTTCCTTAAGTGGCTTCCACATAAACTTTCTCCTGCATCACCATTACCACTTTATTCAGATTCATTTACTATAGAAAAAATTAATTTTGTGTGAGGTTATTTATAGTCTCTATATTGACTAGCTAATAAGATTACCAGTTTCCACATTCTGCAATGACCTTAACTCTTGGCCGAAGAGTAGGAAGTAATGCTAGAAATTGCAACTCTGCCTTGGATAGAACCTGAAAATCCAGAATTGCAATTAAAAATTTGGATAACATAAAATCGACCATTAAATTACCTTGGCTTCAATTATCCATACTACCAATCCTTTGGAAGTTGGAGGAAGCATAGAAAGCCTGTAATCAACTTCTGGTGGGAAATACCACCTAGCTATCGGTTGCTTCCCTAAGTGAGGCTGCAACATTTTACTGTTTTATCAATAAGTTAGAATCGTTATGGAGTTTCGAATACTCAAACACTTGATGTGATATGATCTTACCGGACAAACTGGGTGAACCTTAGTCAAAGTAGTCTCAGGATCGCCAAGGCCACGAGCAGAGAGATCCAAGAAATGATACCCATTGTATACCAACCGATTAAGGTAACGACCTTCATAACCGCCTTCATGAGGAGAGTATATAGCTAAAGCTTTATGTTCTTCCACATCGGATAACCATTGGCCTAAATCAAACTTTACCAAATCTCCTCCAATAAAGTCTTCGATTCCAACCTTGCATATCACTGATGATTTTTTCTTCTGTATTTCGATTGGTTTCTGCTTTCTAATTCCTATTCTTGTTTCTTGCTGAAAAATGTTTACGGAATTACGCACCACTGCTTTATAGGAACAAGCTGCATCTTAAGAAATAAAAGATGTGAGAATTTGATGGGTGCTTTAGAGGTTAAGCTGTTGTTGGAGAGAAACATAAATCAATTTTACTATCGTTACCAAAGATTCATATCAATCACATGGAAAAAGCATATGAAAGAAAGCAAAGTAGTGAAGAGAAGATTAGAGATACCTTTGGTAGGGGATAGATGGCAACTGGATCTAATTGTTAGGAATTGAGACATTTCAAAAGCAGTGGCAGAAGCAGAAAGGTAGACCGTTTGCAAAGAATACAAACTGATGAAGAGAGAACGTAAGAGGTGGCAAAACAACTGCTAAGGATGAAGTTAGGATAAGAAATCAAATCTTGTGAACGTTAATAGTGCATGCATGTGTGTTCCCATTACATGTCCGGTTATGATGCTAGATTACATTCATACCCTTTTTTCACATTTTTTCTACTTTTCTCATTTAGTTTGGGTAAAATTCATTCATACCCTTTTTTCACATTTTTTCTACTTTTCTCATTTAGTTTGGGTAAAATTCTCTCAAATGACAACACTAGTACTGTTGTTTATGTAAGTTCTCTATAGTAGCGGTTTATTTCAGACCCTAATTTGGAAAAAAAAAAAAGTTTATTTCAGACCCTAATTTGAAAAAAAAAAAAAAAGTTTATTTCAGACCCCTTATTTAGTTTTTTTTTTCTTTTTATTTCCTTTTCATTCTTTATTTTTTCCCTTTCTTAGCAATACCTTCCCTTTGGGTGGCAATGGGCACCTTAATGGAGAAATTTGGACGACTTCCCCGCCCGCACCCACCAGAGTCATATAGGTGGCAAGAATGGCCGTGGGAATTCGGTGAGTCTGACATCGTCATCTTTTCTTCCTTCCATACCTAACGCTAAGATCATCCCATCTAAAGAGAATTCCCACAATGTGAAGTGTTTGTTAACCAAGCGCCTCCGGGTTTATCTCAGGGGTCTGATACTTCGAAGGAGGCGAGCCCATCTGAATTATCGAAGAAGGGTGATACCGGTGCGGGAATACAGAGAGCGTCTGGGAGTGTGTTAAACTACGTAGACAGAGATAAGTTATCACCTGTTATGGAGAGCGTCGCTGATTTCTCCCTATTTATGATGAATTAATCTAGGTTGGAGACATCATTTTAGGTGTGTTTAGGAATTTAATTATATATTTTTATTCATATTTTCATATTCTCCTATTTCTTGTCTTGATTTGAGGATTTATTATTTTTAGAGCATATTTGGTTTTATTGTTTGTTAATTGTGAAGTTTTAAAGATATATATTAATTAATTAGATGCCAAATCAATTCTAAGAGATAAGGGAAATAAGATAATGATGGAAATTGGAGATAAAGGAAGTAAAAGATAAAATAGGAAAAGAAAAGTTGCAAAGTAAATCTGAATTTCAGCAGCTACGTCCATTAAATCCTGGTTATTGCAATTCAACATAATTCTCCCTTACATGATTAGAATAAACAAGTCTAGTGGGGATCACTTGCTATATCTCGAGCCAAACTCTCATACTATCTGCTTTTTACTTACTTTTCAGACTTTAATTTATTTAGTTAATCTTTCTATTTACAAAAACCAAACAAAAATTATTGTCTTTTATTTCTTGCGTATTATTAATCTAGCTTTCTTATTTGCATTTGAAATTTGCATAAGTTCTCTCTAACGTTTGTAGATCATTAAAACTTGCATACGATCTGTGATACTTGTAGTGAGTAACGTGTTTAAACTAGGGTGTTTATTTATACTTATTTTATCTATTATTTAATCACACCTTAGCCGACACCAAGTTTTTGGCGCCGCTGCCGGGGACTACATCGTCAGTCCTTTGTGCATTTATTTAGTGCTTTTATTTTAGTTTAGTTCTATTTTACGCTTTTGTTTTTAGTTTTGTCTTACAGATTTACATATGGAAAGCCCGAGGAAACCTGATCTGCCCATCTCATTCAGATTGCAACCCAGAGGAATCCGCACACCAGAAATCCAAGCCACTAAATTTCGACCTGATCCAGGCATGATAGCGCAATTTGCGAGTCATGGACAATTTAGCGGTGCTGCACATCAAGACCCGGTTTGTTATGTCTAGAAATTCATGCAGATTTGTGATGCCTATATCATCAAAGGCGTTACACAGAAACAAATGCATTACGTTATGTTCCAATTCCTTTTAACCGGAAGTGCAAGCGATTGGTATGATTCTCAACCTCCCGATGTAATTCCAGATTGGGATAATCTCCAAGCCAAATTCCTATACCGATTCTATCTAGTTAGTAGACGTTTAAAAGATATGTTGGAGTTTGAACAATTTATGCAAGAAGAATGGGAAAGTGTTGGTGAAGAATGGTTACGGTTTAATGAGAAGAAATCGAGGTGTGCATTCCATGTCTCCTCACCCGAATATCAATTAACCATGTTCTATGGAGGACTCAACAGCGAGTCTAAGGCAAGGGCAGATATATTAGGATATGGAAGTTTTGTGCTATTAGATCCTGAAGAAGCTCATACTATTATGGAAATTGTTCTTGATACCGAAAGAAGTTGGCCGGTAGAATCAGAAAAAGAAAAAGATACCTTAGAAGCTCTAAGGATCGAAGAGTTAAGCCAATAACTTAAGGAATTACAAGATCAAGCATGTTCAGTAGCTCAGGTAAATCTAGTACACACTTTACCTTCATGTCTTGGTTGTCGATCAAGAAATCGTTCGTGGGAGAACTATATTGAGAATCCAGCTTCGATTTCCTTCGTATCTCAATAAAGAAACCATTACTCGAATGGTTATTATCACCCTCAAGGAAGTCACACTAATTATTATTCCCTACAGAATCAGAATTGGGTCAGAATTCAAGGTACTATTACTAAACTCGACCTCAACCTTATTATCCACCACAACCTATCTATCAGCAAGTGCCGAATTATAAAGAACATTATCAAGAACCACCTCCATATTCAATGCAACAAGCTACACATGAACAACCTTCGAGTTTGGATCCGAGTATAGCTGAACTTTTGGGACTATTTGAAAAAAACATGAAGATAAGTCAGCAAAGACTCCAAAACCAATCAAAGGTAATTAAAAATCTCGAGCATACCCTTTCACAGATGGCGAGTACACTTCAGAACAGGCCAAAAGAGCAACTCCCAAGCGATACGATTGCTCCTCAAGATGATGCTTCTTATGCGATTGAATTAAGAAGTGGAAAATAATTACCTACACCTAGAGTAGAATAAACAGAACCAACCTCTATTCCTGAAAAGTGGTTGAAGAACTAGTAGAAGACAAGGTCGAAGAGGTAATTGAACCGAAGAGTGTCCTAGAGAAGACACCAGAAAAGAAGTAGAGCTCAGTGGTAAACAATACATGTCCTCCTCCACTATTCCCATCATGTGTCAAAAACAATAACGCTGAAAAGAATTTAAGAAGTTCCTTGACATGGTGAGCAAGTTAGATATTAACATCCCGTTTGTAGAAACTCTCAAGAGAATGCCAAAATATCTTAAATTCATGAAGGACATTCTTTCCAACAAACGAAGCTTAGAAACTGAGGAGATGAATGGATTGCCAGAGGAGTGTAGTGCTATATATCAAATCAAGTTACCACAAGACGCACATGCACCTAAGAACTCTTGGATTGTTACATCCATGGCTACAAAGAATAGATCTGAGAAGTTCGTGTGAGTGAAAGGCAAGGGATTCAAATTTCGCATGCCAGATATTAATAAATTTACTCATTGCTGGGGAGGTGATGTTCAGACATAATCACTGAGGTAACACGTCAAACTTAATGACGATAAACAAAAGTGCTCTTGGGAAACATCGCTTGTTTTAATTGCTTTCTAGTTAGTTTATGTTTCGTAGTGTATAATTCTAAGTTAGTGTATATTATTAATGTGTTTACAAGCTAATAGGAGAGAAAGGTAGTGTGTTATATGTGCAGGAATTGAGTTTGGGGTCAAAAAGATGAAAAAAGCGGAAAAACATGACCTTCTTCTAATGTTATTGGTGTATGTTTAACAACTTATATATATTTGTATGGAATGAAAGGAATAGGCGAGAGCATGGAGAATATGCAGCTAATGAGGAGAGGATTTACAACAAAATTGTCACCTTTGTAGCTGTTACACTTAAAGAGAGAAGTTTCAAGAATAGCAAAGTGAGGAAAATGATTGAAAAGTTTATGTAATAGTTAGGCATTATGTATTTCTATTCTTAAATGAGTTATTATAATGTCTCTATTATATTCATATGCGTGTAATAGTTAGTTAAAGTTGATTAGGTTAATGCCCATATCATGTGGGTCAAGTTGTAATGTTTTGACAGTTGTGGTCTTCATTTTAATAAAAAGTTTGATTTGCCGATCAAAAAAAACATGACCTTTCTTCTGGTGTACCGGAAGGTAGGTCCGGTGTACCGCAGGTCCTAAACAGTGGCGACGGTTTTTTCCACGGTCCAGTGCCGAGAGTGGGGAGAGAAAAACGTGTCAACATTCGTGACCACGGTTCTGGTCAACGCACTGGTCCGGTACACCGCACACTTCTTCCGGTGTACCGCAGGCGAAAAAAAACTGCTTCAGCAGGCGACGAAGAAAAAAAATTCAAAAAGTCATAACTTTGTGCTTGGAGGTTGAAATTCACTATTTCAAAAGTCTAGTCGCATATGTTTTCGAGATCTATCCAATGGTGTGGAGAAAACCTGATTTTGAGGTAAAATAAAAACGATTTTAAGACCCCAAACCCTATAATACACCTTGAAACTTGATTAAATCATCACACATCATCATCAAATCATCAAGCTTTCAAGAGTTCTTCAACAACAATCAAGAAAACCATCTTCTACCATTGATTAACCATTCATCCAAGCAATAAACTCAAGCCACACCAATCTTTTATAACTTTATTCTATCCTTGGTGTAACTTGAGTTGTGGTTTAATCAAAGATGACAAACAAAACGGATTCTATGGATTACAAGCGGAAGTGTCCAGTCTTAGGGAAGAACAAGAAATTGCCTGGAGATACAATAGAAAAGTCCATTTACCTAGATGAGACTATTAAAAAAAACCAAAGATAGAGGCACCAGCACAACCACTACGAAGAAAATTAACAGCTAGAATGAGTGTACCACCTAGGCCTAAAGAAAAGACAACGGTCCAAGATCAAAGTTCTTCTTCAAATTTTAATGAAAATTTAGAGAGTATATCCACACGTGATGGAAGAAATTGGTAATTTAAAAAGAGAATTCAACTCCTGCTGGGATGAAAGTTCAAGGATTAATCATGTAATAAATGAAGTAACAGAAGATCTGGATTCAGATAATTATTCTTCTTTGGAAGAGGATAGGTACCCCGTGCTAATTATTCTCCTTAATTTCTTGTATGCATTAGTTTAGTTAGATAGTTTAAATTTTATTTCTTTATTGAGTCTTTTTGAGTCGTGGGGACACGTCTCACTTTTGAGTTCGGGGTGGGGATTCGTTGTCCTCGTCTTCCTTTTTGTTTTGCATAAAATTTAAATTTTTTAGGGTTGAATTGGCATAGAATATAGTGAATGTACATATGAGCATGAGTCAATGATAGTAATTAGTATGTTTTTGAAAGGTGTCACAAGTATGTTTGGTATGCATGTATGAAAACAGGAAATAAAAGATAGAGAAGATTAATGAGCAATGCGTAAGAAGCCAAGTTGAAACTTAGGGAGAGTTATTTGGTGTGTAGAACGTGAGGTTTCAAATTAGTTGAAAACTCGCTTATCTATGAACTAATAGTGAAAAAGTAACAAAATCTGGTAGTTAGAAAAGTTAACAAGGCAGATCTTTCATATTGAAGCCACTTGAAGCCTTTTTAGCTTTCTCACCCTTTTATTTTATTGTTATTATTTGTCCAACTTAGCCCCTCTTAGCCTTTCTAAAGCCTTTTATAACCACATTATAAGCCATACCCCCTAGTTTATAGGACTTATCCATATGACTCGCACTCGAATCGCAAAACCTGAGACAAGTCGCTTTTTGAGCTTGAGTTTGGGGTGGTGGGTTTCATCATTGGGAAACTGTAATTGTGATATTATTGATGATTAAAGTTATTATTGTTACCTTTTGTCGGGGTAAGAGTGAATGAAAAAATCTAAAAAGAAAGAAAAAGAAGAAATATATACGAGAAAAAGTAGCATGATATCTCAACATAAAAAATAGAGTCATAGCTAGCTTTCAAAAGAAAAAAATATTAATTAAATATGAAAAGATTGAAAAAGATTTGGACCGGCAAAGAGGAATTCATTATATCATCATGAAAAGGTTTTATTGGGTTATTTGGGGATACAAACTAAAGCATCGGAAATTGGGTTGAGTGAGAACATCTTTGAGTGAAAACTCAAGCTCTAGGGCGATTCGTTGATGGAATATGAGGAGAGAGCCAAAATCTCACGTTTCATTATCCAAATATACCACATCGTCCCTAAGCCACATTATAACCTTAAAGACCTAAGATTTCTAGCTACTTGGTGGAGAAATAATGGAGCTATTAGGTTGTAGGTGAGTGGATAATTGGATACTATATTAGGACCTATGAACAACCTATAACCATTAACATGAACTGAGTTGAAGACCTCTCCTTCTGGCATTGCAAATTTAACCTGAACTTGAATTTATGGATTATTGATTATGTGTATATTAAGTATACGTGTGCATTATTTATTTAGCATTATTATATGAGACCTATAGATATTTTTCTCTAGTATCATTTATTGGGTTATATTCTTCTTATCCTCCTCCTTCTTCTCTCTTTGTTATTTGACTACCATACTATTCTATATCTTTATTGTAATGGGACGATACAACTTTAAGTTAGGGGTCTTGATGTCTCCCTATTTGTGATGAATTAATCTAGGTTGGAGACATAATTTTTGGTGTATTTAGGAATTCAATTATCGATTTTTATTCATATTTTCATATTCTTTAATTTCTTGTCTTTATTTGAGGATTTATTATTTTTAGAGAACATTTGGTTTAATTGTTTGTTAATTATGAAGCTTTAAAGATATATGATAATTTATTAGATGCCAAATCAATTCTAAGAGATAAGGGAAAGAAGATAATGATGGAAATTAGAGATAAAGGAAGTAAAAGATAAAATACGAAAGAAAAAGGTGCCAAGTAAATCTGAATTTCAGCAGCTACGTCCATTAAATTGATCATAACTCAAGAGTGGCTGGGAATTTGGAAGAATTTTCTGACAAATGAGTGTAGAGCTTTCCGAGTTGATCAGTTTCGATATAAAGAACGCGTCGATCGGAGCAATATTGAAGAAGTTACGACCAAAACAAGACAACAACAGTTTCTTACCTTTTCTAAATTTTAGGAAACGAATTTGATTTGGAAAGAGTCCTCTTACTTGCCCGCTACTCCAATAATCCAAACTAGGGTTAGGAATACCCTATAAATACACCCTTTACTCAGTATAAAATAATCCTTGGTCAATCCTTAATCCAAGAGGAAGCTTACAACGAGAGAAGAGAAGTCTAGAAGGAGCTGAACATCAAATTATGTCTTCCCAAGCCTTCAAATTTGTAATTGTTTTCTTTTCTTTCTCTAGTATGAACTAATTCTATTTTATCTTGAGATTTAGCATATGGGTATGTACCCTAGACTTGTTTTACATCTATTTCAATTTGGGATTATAATATTTAAATGAATGATTGTTTTATTCTCTGTTTTATGTGCTTTGATTTATGGTCTGTTTTCCTTGCGGTGCACAAAGTAAAGGATTACCTTAATAGTAGTTGGATGGTCAGCCGAAAGGGGTGTCTAATTATTGAAACACCACATAAACGTCTAGTGTGCGGTAGTGATCCTGACGGGCTTGCCTAATTAGATAGCCATTAGGGTTTAGTTTAACCACCGATCATTATTTGCAGGCCAGTTCATCTAAGAACCTAGTGGCGAAGGATCACCTTAGTTAAGTCCCCTGGTAATTGTGAGGTCGCCACCTAAGTCCACCCAGAAGGGGGTTAGGAGAAATTTAGAATTCTGGTTATTGCAATTCTACATAATTCTCCCTTACATGATTAGAATAAACAAGGCTAGTGGGGATTACTTGCTATTTCTCGAGCTAAACTCCCATACTATCTGCTTCTGTTACTTACTTTTCTGTCTTTAATTTATTTAGTTAATCTTTCTATTTACAAAAACCAAACAAAAATTATTGTCTTTTATTTCTTGCGTATTATTAATCTAGCTTTCTTATTTGCATTTGAAATTTGCATAAGTTCTCTCTACCTTTTGTAGTCTCTGGGGAACAAATTCTATTTATCATTAAAACTTGCATACGATCTGTGATACATCCAGTGAGCGATGTGTTTAGGATAGGGTGTTTATTTGTACTTATTTTATAATATTTTATCACACCTTTGCCGACACCAGTCGAAGGCAGTGCGACAGCAGGGGTGGGAATAAGTGATGTGCGGAGATCTCTGGTGATGTGGCGGTGGTTTGACACCAAATTCGGCAGGGATTAGCACGATTGAAAACCCAAATTTTGTTATTGAATCGAAGCAATTGGAAGGAACCGTTTCACTAATCACTGAGGCGCCCTCCTTAGAAGAGGCGATACATATGGATGCGCAAATCCAACCAGGAACTTAGCAATTCAGGTATTGTATTGTGAACTTAAATAACTTGTTGTGAGGGAAACCTCTGGATGCAGGTACCGGTAGTGAGGAGCGAATGGATATTTCCATAGAGCCTGTCCGGGATCCTATTGGCTCAGATGAGAATAATGGACGAGTTAGATTGTACAAGTACGCTATATGGGACTCACCACTTGAGGGGTCGCAACTCGGTGAATCTCTAGCAAATAAAGATGGACGCTCAACTGGTAGTCGTGACGCAAGATATTCAGCTCTATTGGGGAGATTTAGATGGCTTTCTTATGACACATGATATACCTTTTACCGATACTACTTACCCGTAATTGGTATGGATGATCGAGCAAAAGCGTAAAAGATGTAAGGTATGGCAAACAAAATCTTATCATTCGGTTACTTGTTATAATTGCAGGTTTAGATGTCTATTTTATAGATTAAGTCAAATATGGGCACCGAAAGCGCATATGGACCTAGTTGAGGTGGGATTTGGGTATATCATGGTATAATTTATGAACATAGAAGATTATTAAAAATACCTTAGTGGGGGGCCGTGGATGATTTTAGATAGGTACCTTATTGACGCTCATGGGACCCTTATTTCATGCCTCAAGACGCGTTGATTCTTAAGACAACAGTGTGGGTGAGGTTACCGTGGTTACCTTTAATGCATTACATAGATGAGATCTTAATGGCGTTGGGTAATATAATTGGGAGAATGATTCGGGTCGATACAGTTACTAAATCTCGTGCGCGGGGGAATTCTGCTAGAATAGCGGTTGAAATTGAACTCAATAAGCCTTTCATATTAATTATCTGCATTCAATATCATCTGCAAAAAGTCGAATACGAAGGATTACACCTTATATGTTTTACGTGTGGAAAGATTGGACATGTCAAAGGGGATTGTGCTAATTATAACGGGAATACAGGTCCGGCGAGGCAAAATACGAGACACGATAAACCAAGAGAAACTATTATCAATGAGACTAGTATATCTTTATGGATAGTGGATGACCGTAGAGCGAGCGAGGGGCCGTCCACGCAATACCGGTGGTACTCAACAATATAAGACAATTCCAAAGGCTGGAAACGTGGGGGCGAAAATAGGGGGAATGACTCTAAGAAAAAAGAAGTCGGTCCCTAGTTCTACGCTTGATCGTGCGAATGGGTCAAGATACGAGGTGTTAGCTTCGTTAGACATAGCTGAAAGTAGTGGAAGTGGAGATCGGGAAGAGGAATTCATTGAACCAGTGGTTAATATCACAGTGAGAAATTGTACACAAGTAGCTACCGCGACCAGAAAAGGTAGTGAAATATTACAGCATGTGGTGATTGACTCCATGATGAATAGTTTAGAGGGTGGATTATTTGACACAGAAAAACAAAAGATAGTTGATGGTGAGTTAGATGGCCCATCTCTGAAGCGCAAAGAGAAGAATAATGAAAAGGATGGAGGGGGAGCATATAAAAAAGGGACTCTTGTTTCATCGGAGGGTGCAATATGGGCGTAACGTGATCAAGGGTGGTAATCAGATGGGCTGTGATGGAATTAAAGATAGTTTGGATCTGGAGGGTGCTGAAGTTAGAGGGGCTATTTTGGATGAGGTGGAGATAAGGTCTGTTTTGGATGAGAGGTAAGTTACAGTACAGGAGGTGAAATTGCTTTGGTTAGAGCCACAGATCAAAGTGAAATATCCGATAGTTCGGGGGATGCTAGTATAGAGGGCAATTTTTTGAGTGTTGTACTTGGTCAAAGGCTGATTCGAGTGTCAGGTAATGAGGAAATTTTTCCTCCTAATGACCAATTCGTTGAAAACCATCAACACTACTTAGCTTGGCGGGTTACACTTGCAACATAGACATTTTAAAACGTGTGGGAAGTGGGAAAGATCTGCACTTCCATAACAATCAGGTGGAAACCTTTCGTTAGCCATTGATTCTGAAGAGATGAACATTTAAGAAAGAGGTCAGCAGGCTGCGCAACATGGAGATTATATTCTGATGGCGGATACCCCGAGCGCACTAGCCATGGATCACGAGGAGGGCAAGATTGACGATAAGGGCTGCGAGACAGCCCTTTGAGTTAGTATGTTCTGATCTTCGTTTATATTGTCATGCTTAGATGTCTTATTTTATTTGTTTTTATGTCTAACACACCAAGTAGCAACCTTTCCAGAAATTGTCTTTGACTAATCTCCTGGTTAAAATCTTATTTTGGAACCGTAGGGGCGCTAATAGTGCAAGTTTTAGACGTGCTTTCATGGACCTCCACACATGCCATTAGCCTTGTCTAGCGATTTTGGCGGAAAAAAGGCTTCAGGAGGAGAAGCAACCAGAATCATTAAATCCCTTCAGATGGAGAAGTCGGTTAGAGTTGAAGCAATCGTATTTTCTAGAGGGATTTGGATTCTTTGGAATCCAAAGGATCTATCGGTCCATATTTTGTCATCTAGTAAACATGTAATTAATATTCGTATTTCTAGAGTCTCATGTGTTCCCTGGATTTTATCTACAGTTTACGCAAGCCCTAGAGATAGGATACGTGACTTTATTTGGGATGCTCTTGAAGAGGCCTCATGGTTCATCAAGGAGTCATGGTTGGTTGTGGGCGAATTTAACTAGATAGGGTCTCCAGAAGACTAACTGGGAGGAGTAGAGGGTACAAACTGATCCATGGTTAAGTTTGAGAGATGGCGGGATTAGTGTGGGTTAGAGGACCTGTGTTTCGTGGGCCCTAGGCTCACGTGGAGCGACTCATAAAATTTAGTCATGCGAATCAGAAATGCTTAGATATAGATTATGGTAATCAACAATGGTATGAGATCTTTGGAGATACTAGAATCACACACTTACCTAGGGTGCATTTCAATGTGTACCTATCCTGATTTCAATAGTCACACCTCTGGCACGTCATGTTGGGAGTAAGAGAGTCTGATTGGAAGCAGCATGGTGTCATCATGAGAGTTGTAAAGGTCTGGTGGAAGCGAAAAGGGCGAAGGAGGGAAGCACTCTTGAGGAGAACACTGAGATGATTAAGAAGGAGTTGGAATTGTGAAAGGGTGAAACATTTAGACACATTTTCTGGTAGAAGAATAGATTACTTGCACGAATCACGGGTTTTCAGAAGGCACCACAATAGTCCTATAATGTGTCGTTAGTAAGGTTAGAGGAGAGGCTGAATAGAAAGTACGAGACTTTACTTTAGCAGAAGGAGACTTTTTAGTTCCAAAGATCGCATACGGAATGGGTTAATTAGCGAGAGGAACATGAAGTTTTATCATTGCGCGTGCAAATTAAGAAGGAGATGAATGATGACCTGTGTATTAGAGAATATAGACTTGAGTGGATTTTGGATAGCGAGGAAGAGAAGACTTGCATTAGGAGTTTTTCGAAGACCTTTTCTCACTGGAAGAAGACACTCTGGGTCAATTTGAGCTTCCTCGACTACCAGACTTCATGAAAGGATATATTGATACACATAGTGGTGATATATAGAATAAACAAGTTAGTATTGTTGTGTTCCAAATCTATAAAATATTAGGTTCGGATGGAATGACAGTCGGTTTCTACCAAAAGTACTGAGATTTTGTGGGTACATCTATTTGTGACATGATCAGGCATGCTCTTGAGGTAGTCAAGTTTCCAAAGGAGGTTTTGGGGACTCTTATTCATCTTATGCCGAAATTGGGAAGTCTGGAATATGTCGCGCATTTTAGATCGCTCAGTTTTTGATTAATTTGAGTTATAAGATTTGTATGAAGGTGTTAGTGAATAGGAAGCTATAATATTTTAGTAATAAAATCTTTGGTGTTTTCATGCTTCCATGAGTTTAATTCCCACCGAATACTATCCACGTTTTTCCCTAATTCATTCCCTTACTTGTCCCATTAACTCTCAATACATTCTCAAAATTCCTCGCCGACCTAAGCCTCGTCAAACCCTGAACCACCAGTGTCTTTCATTCTTTGTTAGTGCTAGTACATACTCAATGGAAAGAGGGAGGTGGTCAGAGTGGATATGTGGTAGAAGTTCAACCCTTGTAATCAGGAATATAAAAATTCAAGGGATATGTTCTAGAGGAAGAAAAGATATATGTTGATGTCTCCTCATTTGTGATAGTAAAATACACTCATGAGACATCATTTTAGGCTTATTTATTAGTTTATAGGTTGATTTTAGCTTATTTTAGTGCACTTTCCTATTTTGGGTCTTGATTTGTAGAATTATTATTTTTAGAGCATATTGGGTTTAATTGTTTATTTAGTGTGAAGCTTTAAAGATAGGGTCAATTACCCAAAGAGACTTGAGAAGAATCAATGTGCCATATAAGAACCAAGAGATTTCTCTCTCCTACTTAGAGGCCAATAATATGTTCAATGTCATAACTACCCTTATAGTGTATATAAGACAAAAAAAATAGATTTCTCTCTCCTCCACTACCATTACACTCTCTCCTCCATTACCATTAATCTCTCTCCTCTTTTATCATTTTTCTCTCTCCTTCTTCATTAATTATCAGATAATTTCCAGCTCCGACCACAACCACCGATCACCGCCGACCACCGCCGGTCACCGCCGGAAAAAGTTCTGAGTCTGGAAAATAGTTCTGAGTCTGGAAAAAAAGTTCTGAGTCTGAAAAAATAGTTCTGAGCATGGAAAAAAGTTCTGAGTCTGAAAAAATAGTTCTGAGCATGGGGTATTGGACATGGAAAAAGCACTGAGCATGGGCTACTGAGAATGAAAAAAGTTGTTGAGTATCGTAAAAAAGTTCTGAGTGTCGAAAAAAGTTGCTGAGTATTCGAATTTTTTTATTGAATGACTTTACTGAGCATGCTCGTTTTCTCAGTATCTTTACTAAGCATGCTCAGTAACTTGCTGAGTGTTTTTCGTAAAATCAGTAAAAGTGCTGAGCATTTCTCGTATAATCAGTAAGATGCTGAGCATTTCTCGTATAATCAGTAAAAGTGCTGAGCATTTAGACAAAAGTATAGAGTTTAATAAAAAAATCTATTTTACATTACAAAAAATAAAATTATTACATCATAATTACAAGAAAAAAAAGAAAAAAAAACTTGACCAGATCCCTATCCCTATCCCTGGTTTCACCCATGTGCCTAACCTTTTTTGTGTTGTGCGCGTATTACAGTATAGTATAAGGAATTGTAGTGCAAATTTTCCATATTTTTTGTTTTGTATAAAATGTAGTGTTGTTTGATCTTGTAGGCTGAAATAACAGAATGGGTAGAACTAATGGGTAGACAATTCTTAAAAGCAAAAAACAGTTTAATGAAACTACAAGTCCAAGTGCACAAACCGTGTTAAGTGAAAAGGAATTCCAAATCCAAGTCAACCCTGATCTGTGTAAACAATAAAAAAAAATTAATGCTCGATTCCATTAAAAAAAAAGAAGGCGCTGTTAATCATTTTTCGCTGCAACACCATGGGTAAAACGCTGTTGTGTTTCTTCTTCGCTGCAACACCGGAATCGTCCTTCTCCGCTGCAATGGAGTCCAAGTCCGGCGAGCTTTCCTGCCCAAGAACCAACGATGAACTCCATGGTGCAGTGAGCAGCGGCGAGCTCCGACGAAAGATCTGGTCACTGCAGCTTCTCGCACCACCAGGGCTAAGATCGTCTACGGCAAATCCTAGCTCCGATCTTCCCTGGTGATGGCGTTCTTGTCAGCTCCGACAGCGGTAATGTGTACAGGTGGTGAAGAACGAACCTAGAAGCTCAAGAGAGGAGAGAAGAAATGTTTGCCGTGAGAGAAGAAAATGGGATAGGAGAGAGAAACAAGAGCTGGAAATAATTAGGGTTTAAAAAAACTCTTTTAATAAAAAATAGTATTTATAGAGAAATAAAAAACAAAAGAGGGTAGGAAGGTAATTGGGAAATTAGGTTTGTAGTGTTAAAATTAGTTTGTGGCCTTTAGTAAGAAGAGACTATAGAGCCGGTCTTGTTAGGTCACGAGGTAGTGTTTTCAAGACCCTTTGGGTAATAATCTCTTAAAGATAATTATGGAGATTAATTAGAGTCCAAGTCAAAGACAACAACTTATGGAAGGAGATATGCATGGAAATTGGAGATAAGGAAATAAAAGCTAAAAAGATGGAAAAGGAAAAAGCTGCCTAAATCTGGGATTCTGCAAAGATAGGCGTTTTTACCTAATAAAGAGGCCGAATTTGGTTAATTACTACTAAAGGGTCTATATAATTCTGTTGCGATTCTTTTGGTATCTTGTGGAGCAAAATCGGACCAATAATAAAGAAGTTATGACCAAAACAACGCAGCAGTGTTTATCTTTATTTCTATACGAATTTGAGTTGTGCTAGGAGTCCATTACTTAACTTATCTCTAAAGAAACGAATTAGGTCAACCTCTACAATATAAATACAGCCTCTTAACACTCTTAAATAATCCTTGGTGAAACCTTAAGCCAAGAGGAAGCATACAACACAAGAGAGAAGTCTGGAAGGAGCTGTCATCAACAATGTCTTCTTCTACCTTTAGATTTGTAATTTCTTTCTTTTCTTGCATGAACTAAATTTCTTTAGCTTGAGTTTTAGCATTAATGTATGAACCCTAGTTTTGATTGACATCTATCTAATTTGGGAATTTAATGTTTTAAATAGAATTATAGTTTTTATTCTCTGTTTATGTGTTTGAATTTATATTATGTGTTCTTGTGGACGGCCGCCATTAGAATTACCATCTAGTAATTAGGATACCATTGACAACGGTGTTCAATTGCATGTTTAGCACATAACGTTTAGTCTTAGGTTTGATTTGACAACCCAACCTAGCTAGATAATCACTATGGTTGAGTCTTGTGACTCTTTACCAATTACAGGAAAAGTTTGCTTAGGAAGCCTTATTGACACAGGTAAATCCTATTTTAAACTACCGATAGCATATTGGGACCGATTAGGGAAATACTACATAATTCACCCTTACATGTTTAGAACGGCAAAACTAGTGGGGATTACATGCTAATAACTTAAGCTATATTCTCATATCACTTCTCCTTCATATTTATTTTCTGTCTTTTATATTCTTAGCTTTAGTTTATTAGAAAACCAAACAAAAATCTATTTGTCTTTACTTTTCATTGTGTTTAGTTGTTCTAGCTTTAATTATTTACACTTGGTATTTGCATAAGATTCTCCTAACCTCTGTAGTATCTGCGGAACGAATCTTTATCTAAAACTTGCATACGATCTGTATACTTGCAGAACCGTGTAGTTCTAGGGTGTTTTTGCACTTATTTTATATCTTATTTTATCACACCCTAGGCCCCACCATATGTCGTGGTTATTTTGAATCATATTGCCCTTAAATTATCATGTAATGGATCCCTACTAAAATTGGATATACGCCTCAATTGAAATTATAACATTGTGCTTAAACATGAGGAACTATTTTGGTTTCAAGAATCCAGAACTGATAGGATTTACTCAAGATACAAAATACCCAATTCTATCATTTTCTTACTTTGATGAAACAAGATTTTACGGGTCAGTCGGGTTTCAAGGGTGACAAATAAGAACAGATAGGGGTCGTGGAGGATCAAAAAAGGTGGGTCTGAGAAAATGTTAAATGAGGAGACACGGTCAATACTATTTTAGATGCACCCCTACAAGACACCGAATATAAACGGCATGACCAGGTTTTTTACCAAACTTGATATGATATGGTAGGGTCGTTAGTTTGTTACAATGACCAAACAAGATTCGGTTGGTTTGTTACAATGACCAAACAAGCTTCGGTGGATGGATGTTTTCCCAATGAGGTATTTGGAATCCCCAAATACGAGTCAACACTCATAAAAAATTGTCCCATGATCTACCAAATCCTTCCAATGTTACAGTGAACCGCTTGAGGTGTGATAAAAAGCACTTCGATGTCTACCTTTATCGGATCACAAACTAGTAGAATTCTCCCATGAATGTTGAAGTCAAAGTTATTTCCATATTCCCATCCTCTAACATTGTTCTCATAAACCTCTCAACACTAACCTGGTTTTTTTTCATTTCTATAACACCCATAATATCAATATTTTTGTGTCGGTTGAGGCTCACGATGTCTCTCCTTTTATAGGTTGACGCAATTGACTTGAGTGTTTTTCACCCTAAATTTCACACCCTATTTATTCACTGTTTCTCAATATCCACAATATTTGGTAAGATTTTTGACAACATACCCCATAAGATAATATTCATAATCTTGATCAGTTGTCATGACATCAATCTCGAGAAATTACAATGTCTCTTTTTCAATCAACTCAAAATATACAAGTTGCATCCTTATAATGGTTTCCTATTGTTTGGAAACATACTCCTATAATCCTCCCCCCATTCACATCCTCTATTTTGGTTGAACACGATCTTACCAAGTCGGTGACCAAATCCCCAACCAAAATTACAGTTTTTTTGGATGGTCCCCTCATGCCTCAAATTGAACACATTCTTTGACTTGTAAGGTTCATCTCTTTCAGCTACAATTTACTCACTAGCAATTTTCCTAGTAATATTTTATAAACACTTAAGGTACACATATTGTTTTGTGTTTTAAAATTTTCACAAATACACCATGTATAATAAGTTGAGACTAAGCTTTTGCCAAGAAATAACTAACTTCATCCTCCTTCCTATCCATGCCATTAGGCCTACCAATGCTATAGGCTCAAATACCGACACAAACTCACTAGCAAATTTTACCTTAGGGTTCGAAATAGCCACAATCGTTTTTTCACTGTCGTCGATCTTCTTGAATTTTTTATAACTAGCCAAACGTGGATTGAAGAAGTCCCGTCCTGGCGATTCATGAAATAGTGTGAGACTACCCACAATTGAGGTGTAAAGGAGTTCCAAGGTGTCGATGATGTGAGGTCATCCGGGTCCAGAGATTTCTTGGCGGCCATTTCAAGAAGGAAGATCGAAGTATCCATGCGATCGGGATCACCTAGAAATGACCCTGGTTATTGAGAGACTTGGAATGATCGTATGTGATATATTCATCGAGATCGAAAAGAAAAATACTAAGGGCCCGTTTGGTTCGTGAAAATAATGGATTTTTTTGTTTTTATTTTTTTATGTTTAAAAATACTAATAAAAATGTGTTTGGCAAGAGAAAATGAAAAAAGTTTTCTGAAAATTTAAATAAAAGTAATGCTATGTTAGAGAATGTGAAATGGACGTTTTCCATATTTTCTAAAAATATTGAAAAAGATAAAAAAAAAATCATTTTTTGAATATATACTTAAAAAAATAAAAATATAAAATATTTTCACAAACCAAACAAGCAAGGCCTAAATTCTTAAATTTAAAAAAAAAAATTCAGTCTTTTTTCTCTCTCTCTACGTTTACTATAAGGGTAATACTTCCATCTAATATTAGATGGTCCAATATTCATATCATGGCCATTGATAATTATAATGAAACACATGTCATTAGATTAATAAGTTAGTTACTTTTGTAACTTTAAAACATGGGTAATGTGTATTAATATTATTGGTGTAGGATCATCCAATATTGGATTGAAGAATGTTCCTTATTATAAATGTTTGACAAAAACAAAAAAGGTTTACTATATGCAAAATTCTTTTTTAATAGAATTATCAATGGGTCAATGCCTCAAAAAATCAAACTAATATTATTCTTGTCCCAAAGAATCATCATTTAATTAATTAGAACTAGATTACCTATTTACCCTTAAAGTACAATTAACAAAAGAAAAACAAAAAATAAAACATAACATTTCAATCAGATTACTTATTTTACACACACTACACATTTTTCACACAATTCTCTCTCTCTCTATATCTCTTCTCTCTCTATCGCTTCTCTCTCTTCTATCTCTATCTCTCTTTGATACTCACGAAAATCATAAAAATGTTGGTCAAATCGCAGAAAATCATAAAATTGTTGCTCACATATGTTACATTTTTACAAGAAAGTCACATATGTTATGGATCGATGCGGAATCACAAAAAATCACACAAAGATGAACAATTATAAAAGCTTCATCAATTTCATCCCATCAAACAAAATCGGAATCATAAAAGGTAAGAAATCTGAATCTTTTGATGTGTTTCGTTTTTAATTTACAATTTAACGGTATCAATTAATTTGATTTCTTCTGTTTTTTCACATTCTTGTTAATTTGATTTCTTCTGTTTTTTTCACATTCTTGTTTATAGAGTTATAATTGTACTCATCGAAGTGATTAGACTGATTCAAATTAATATTTTTGAAGTTGATTTTTTCAATTTTTGTTAACATTTACTTTTTTAGGGTTTATGTTTACTGCATAATCCCAAAAATCTTCTAACAGCTAGCGTGTTATGTTTACTGCATAATCCCATCGATTTTTATCATATTTTTTGTTAAATTATGCGATTAAACATTATGTATATTGATGGGATTTTAATGATTACGTGTTTGTTCACTGATAATTAGTCTAAAAACGTAGTAGATAGGATTACTTCAGTGATATTAGTGTTTCCTCCATGATGGGATTAACAAATTTTTGATGGGATTAAACATTGTTGATGGGATGGAGTATGATGATGGGATTTTTAGTCTGGTTTTTTTAGTAATAATTGGATTTAGTATTTTTTATAGGGAAAATGACCCAAAAAATCAAAAGAGTAGACGCAAATTTGGGTTTCAATTCTTGAGTTGAATTTGAGATCAATTCTGATTGATGGGATTAGTATCAAAGCCTGATAGTGATTTAAATAAAATGTATAGGTTGTTGAATTACTGAGGAAAATGTTTGATAGTGATTTAAATCAGTCAAGTGATACCTCTGAGGAAGTGTTTCCTAGAGGTCAATTACAACTCAATGCTATGCGTCTAACAGACATTTTCTCTGATGATTCAAATTTTCGAGCCTTCATTACAAAACACTTGGTAAGATCTTTGTGCAATCCTCTAGTGGCTAAGCTAATCTTTGTTTTTTTTTTAATTAAAAATTTGTGAAATAAATGTTACAGACTGAAATATTGAGTGCAACATTTCTGCTTCCACATGGAGAGTTTGTATCAAGATGGTGTTCATCTGGTGTTCTGATTTGTGAAGAAGATGCAATATTAGAGTATAATCAAATGTTGTTTAGGAATCTTCCTAAGTCATCTTATGCATATGAGAGAACAGCTTTGCTCGCTAAAATTATAGCAAATCTTCATTGTTATCTTCCCCATATGCGTAAAGGTAATGTGTCTGTCTCAAGCCTTAGTTTTTTTTTTTAATCTTTTTTAACCATTTTGTGTGAATTTTTTGTGTTCTGTTTTCAGAGGAGAAGGATTTGTTCCTTAATAAATTGGTTGAGTGCTTGCAAAAGGGTGTTGCATCCGTTTCTACAACTGAAATAGCAACTAATGTTAAGAGAAACTTAAGTAATTTTCTTTGTTGTATTTATACAAACTCTTTATATATTCACTGATGATATGGTTATATTGTCTGTTTAGATTCACGGTTTAGTCTGCATCTTTAATTCCTTGTTTCCTAAATGAAAAGGATGTGCAACTCTTAAGGTGATTTCATTTTTTTCTTCTTATATTCACTTACTTTTAATTTCTGTTTTACTGTATCATTCTTCTTTATTGACAGTAATACAGATATTACTTGGAAATCTTGACACTACCTATTATGTTCATTACATTCTTTGTTCCCCAAGTATGTTCCTTTATAAACCCTTTCTATTGCTTCAGTAGATTTGAGCTCAAATTTCTTTATCCAATTTTGCAGGGGACTTCTGTTTTTGGCTCACGAATAGTTCATTAACTCTCCTTCAGGTTAGTAATTCTTTTCATTGACCGAAGGGTCCACTTTATGCTACATATCTTAATTCTTTCGAGTCAAATTTTGTAGCAATTAGTTCTAAACAATCCGAGTATACGCAAAGAATTAGGTTTACCTGACATGGAGCTATTAAAGTAGCTTCACAAATCAAAGTGAGACTAAACTTGTAATATCAGAATCTAATGAATCAAAAAATCAAGGAAATAAGGTTTCAACGTTAGATCTTTCACCTTCAGACCTGGTCAAGGTAACATAATTTCAACCATGATTAAAGCGATGTCTTGTTTTTGACTACTTTCTTTCATTATGTAACAACTTTCAGTTAAATACTTATCAGAAGGAAAAAAAGATAGAGCACGTCCATTACTAAAGTAATAACAAACACTATATTTTCGCATAATTTATAACGCATAATTGTTATTGGTTTTAATTTGGTTTATAAATGTCAGACTTGCTATTGAAAAGGACCCTGAGAATGTAAATGTAAGAGCTTTACTAATAATGGGACAAACCTTGTTACAAGATCAGCTCCCGGTTGAAGCTATTGAATACCAAATTGCTGATGGGATTTATCACGGTGACGGGATTTATCGCGGTGACTGGATTCATCGGGTGACGGGATTGTATAAATTGTTTATAGGTATTAATTTTTTGGGTTATAGTATCTGATTAAATTATAATTCATTACATAAATTTACTTTAATTTGAGATTTCGTATAAAAATATTAACTTTATTTGTTATTTAATAATTAGCATAAAATTGAAATATAATATAAGTTAGGTTTCACTAGTTTTAGTTAACGATAAGTGTGTATGCCACTGATTTTTATTGGTTGCGAACAATCGATGAGAATCTATAGCTTTGTTACTCGTGTAATTGATTACAGATTAGGTCATATATATTAGTTACTGTTCAGGGACGTTGAGTGTCATTTGCACCATTGGTTATGTAAAATAGCCAAGTATTTATACCTTTTGAAAATAAAGCTCGGGTATATTTTCTAATTTCTGAAACACAGGTATATTAGGGTATTTCGTATTACACGGACCGATGGTGCAATTTATCCAGAATTCTTTTACATGTAGGATCTTATGTAATAGTTAATCATATTATGGGGTCTATTTTTGCAATTTACTTCCAAATTACATGCTTATTTTCTTGTTTAATTATATGAATTCATGTATTTTACAGATATTATCCAAGAAAAATCGAAGAAACGATTAAAAAATGGCGGGAATAGCCATATGATTAGATCTAATAAAAAAAGGTCCCACCGTAGCAAGTAAAAGTCCTGTCACCGCGACGAGTCCCGTCACCGCGATATTAGTCCCGTTACCGCGACGAGTCCCGTCACCGCGATATTAGTCCCGTTACCGCGACGAGTCCCGTCACCGCGATATTAGTCCTGTCACATAACTCTATTTATAACTTTTGTATTCGGTTCTTGTGTACATTCTATACCTTTTGTTTATTTTTGTTCTTTATTCAACACCCTTTTAGCTGTCGAATTTGTTGTTTTTTATTTCATGCTCTATATTGGTTATGTGTAACACTAGGAAATTTGATCAAGAAATGGTAGTAGTTTGTTTGTTTTGAGCAATTCTGGTTATAACGTGTTATGCTAGAACATGCTTCTTGTGTTCCTATTTGGTACACGAGTAGTTATGCAGTTCCGAGACTCACTATGAAGGAAAATGTACTTTCTCTTCAATTAGTCATATTACATATTCCATGTTAATTGTCCCATCTAGGAAAAGTTGTTGAGAAACAAGAATGTTTTGTTGTTGAGCTTAGTATATATACACATAACAACTCCAAGGAAACCTTTAAACAACAGATAAACCTGAAAATGTAATCAATGGGACTCTATCGCGCTGATGGGATTCTATCTCGCTGATGGGACTCTATCGCGCTGATGGGAATCTATCGCGCTGATGGGAATCTATCGCGCTGATGGGACTCTATCGCGCTGATGGGAATCTATCGCCCTGATGGGACTCTATCGCGCTTATGGGACTCAATCACGTTGATGGGACTCATTGCGCTGATGGGAATCAATTGCGTTGATGGGACTCTATCGCGCTGATGGGACTTTATCGCGCTGATGGGACTTTATCGCGCTGATGGGAATCAATCGCGCTGATGGGAATCAATCGCGCTGATGGGACTCAATCGCACTGATGGGAATCAATCGCGTTGATGGGAATCAATCGCGCTGATGGGACTTAATCGCGCTGATGGGACTCTATCGCGCTGATGGGACTCTATCGCGCTGATGGGAATCAATCGCGCTGATGGGAATCAATCGCGCTGATGGGACTCTATCGCGCTGATGGGAATCAATCACGTTGATGGGATTTCATCGCGCTGATGGGAATCAATCACGTTTATGGGATTTCATCGCGCTGATGGGACTCAATCGCGCTGATGGGACTCAATCGTGCTGATGGGACTCTATCGTGCTGATGGGACTCTATAGAATTATATAAGTTATCTGTTTTATGTTGTGGAATAATTGCACCATTGGTGATTTGGTGTAATGCCAAAATAACCAAATATATTAAATGGGACTGATGGGATGGGAAGGGAAGGGTATAGTTGCTACCGTTTAAAACACATGGATTTTTCTTTTGCAATTTTACACAACTTCAACTACAGGTTGTAGAATTATTTAAGTACTAATTGTCTAAATATTTGTGTAATTGCTGTTTAAGTAGTATATATTTTTGGAAGGCCTTGAGGACCAACTTCTCTTATGATCAAAGCAATTATTAGTTTTTTTCTGCTGAAATATTTGTACATATGCTTCTTGAGTTCATATGAAACAGAAATTTCAAGAATTACCAAAGATTTATTTAATGTAAAAACAAAACACTTCTGGGAAATGAAAAGATTGGTAAAAGAGTACATAACATTATTAACATAATTTACATCATAGTGTTACCAATTTCTTATCGAGTCATTTTTTATGGGAGTAACAAATAATCCTACAATTGATTTGACAGCTCACATGATCAAAGCATATTGTATTCTAGTGCCTGATTTTGATACATTTCTCCGCCCTGATAAGATGTAGAAGATGAATTCCACGAGTTCAATGGCTCTTGATTGTTAGCATGATTATCAAAATCATTGGACCACCATGAAGGACCATCCTTTGAGCTCTCCATCTCTTTTAACCAATCCATTTCAGCTATATTCTGACCAGCTGATGGTAGAAAGCCATTTACTTTGTTGTTGAGAAGGTCATCAAGTTCGCCTCGAGTAAATGTTTGATGAACACCTCCACTTGGTTCTTGCAAAACATTTTCTTTCATAGTTGAATTTGCCAAAATATTGCAGGTTCCAGAGTTTACAAACCCGATTGAGCCGCTATCTGAAGAGGGAATACTATGCATAGAATTCTCCAATTTATGTGTGTTTACATTGCTCGAATAATCTTGTTCAATTCCATCAGAAGCAGCACCAGATTGAGGACTAAGTGGGAATTGTTGCATCAAACTATTTTGATCGTCATTGTTCATTGATTGTAGGCTTTGGATCATCTTTTCTTGTGAAGGGTTCAATTTAGGCCAAAGGGCAGGATTATTATAGAAAGAAAAGGTGCTTTGAAGTTGCATATGGAGTTGAAGCCTTTCAAGAGCTGAGTTGCTCAAATTTTGCCCATATAGATTATCTTCACCGCCATTACCATCGTTTTGCTCATGATCGGTTATGGACAGTCGAGTGATTAGTGTTTGTTTGCGCTTTCCAAGTAATTTTTTCTTCAATCGAGTATTCCAGAAATTATTGATATCATTATCCGTTCTTCCAGGGAGTTGAGCTGCAATTATGGTCCACCTAAGGATACCATATAAGAAAAGTATTTTAGTATCATGATCAAAAGAGAGAAAGACAAAAGAACCCTAAAAAAATTTGGATCTTGGGGATCGAGAATGATTCTTGAAACAAAAACATGGTTGACAACTGCAATAGGACAAGCATATTTGTTGAATTTGATGGGAACTTATTCTCTTATGTTCTTTTCTGTGTGTCTTGATTACGTTAGAGAGAGAGAGAGAGAGAGAGAGAGAGAGAGAGAGAGAGAGAGAGAGAGAGAGAGAGAGAGAGAGAGAGAGAGAGACCTGCTGCCAATACTGATATACAGACTGCAGATAATATTGTCCTCTTCATCCGTAAATCCACCATGCTTGATATTAGGCCTCAAATAGTTCAACCATCTTAATCTACAACTTTTTCCACATCTCTTAAGCCCTAATAAACAAACACAATCAAGTTAGTCTAATGCAATCGATATTAATTTTGAGCAAAAACCCAAAAAAAAAAAAAAAAAGAGATCATGCATACCAATTTTTTGGGGTAGAGCAATCCAATTGTTACCAGTTCCATGCTTCTCAATATATTCCTTAAGCTTAGCATCTTCTTCCGGAGACCATGGACCCTTCTTCACGTTTGCTTTATCGCAGCATGGAGCTCTTCCCATTTTTTCTTGCTTTGTTATATTAGTCTTAACTGAGTAAAACTTTTGAATCTGTCAGCTGCTCAAGTTGATTAATCTTTTCTCTCTTTTCTTCAAGACCAAGATGGAATGATTGTTGTGTAAAAAAATTCAAAGGAGAAGACCAAGATGGAATGAATCTCATCACCGGGTCACTTCGCTCAAACATTTTCCTACACTTATAATCCCGTCACGGCGATAAATCCCGTCAAGCGAATTCCTATACTTGTTAAATTTTTTAACTCAGTAATCAATCTCCTCCTCAACCTCCTGAAAATTATTAAGAGCCTTGTTTTGTCTGCAGCTATACACAAAAATAATTATTATTTACCAAAAACTATTCTACTCTCTAGTACAAAATGAGAAATAATTACCCATCCCTTAAAATTATATCGTATATCAACAACCATATGCTTCATCTCAATTATTCAAAATATAGTCTTTTACCTTATAAATCCAATCAGGGTCAATGGGATTCATCTAATCACCAGGTCAAAATTAGTTTGTTAGCTTCTGAATCCTTCGCATTATAGCTGCTTTAGAATTGTACACCAATACTAAGTTAACAAGACACTATGAAAAAAACATTTAAATCAAGTTTTGATTGAAAACTAAGCGAACAAGACATTTCATCACAGCTATTTCCTCAAACTAATAAGCTATAAAATCGATCCTACAGTTAATTTGAAGTAATATTAATAGGAAATAGAACGCAACAAGATCATAATTAATAGAATTGACATGTTTTGTTTCTAAATTCCTCAGAAAACTAATAAGATCGAAAAAAATTCAATAGAAAAGGGGGGAAATAATTACTTCAGTTAGGAGACGATTCTTTGGAAGCAGCTTAGCAACTTCAGATGGGAGAACAAAAATCCCGTCACCTCGAAGAATCCCGTCATCGAAGAAACCCGTCAACTCAACGAATCCCGTCAAGGCTTAATTACTACTCTGTTTCTCAGCACAAATGTAACAAACCTCTCCGTTAAGTTCAGCTACAATCCCATCACCTGCTTCGAATATCTGGGCTTTTGGTTTCTTAGTTAAACCACTCGCAGCCTATTTATATACAACATTTATAGATTAGAAAGGGGTAAATTACAAAACTATCTTTTATCATGATTGTGTTTTTTAGATAGATCAAGATTTACCTTGCTTCTAGCAGTTAGAGTAGCAGTAAGTGTTGGGCCTTGCTTTTTGGCTGAAACTCTTTTCGGGATTGGCTTCTCCTTCTTGATTTCTTCTACAGTCACCTTCTCGGTCTCGGGTTCGGGCTTCTTTGGTGCGACGGTGGGCTTTAGTCTTATTGCAGCTTTCTTCTTCAAAGGTTGAGGTTTCCTCACTTTACCCGCTCCATCAGCATCCACGATAACGTTAACTCCTAAACGTATCTGAAACAAGAAAAAATTAATAAAAATTCAATATAAATTAGTAAAGTTGAATTAATTTTAAAGAAACTAACATCTGCTGCTTGTGCATTAGCAAGCAATTGTGCACAAAAACTTCTTGTGACAGGCCTTGAAATTTGAGGTAATGGCTTCCCGTCGATTCCACAAACAGTTACCAAATTTCCGATGTCACCAAGTGCTCGACGATTTCTTAAGTTCACCTCTCCGATCACTTACTGCTTCGTTCTTCACACTCCACCACCTCCATCCGCCTCCACCGTCCACCACCACTTGCCCAACCACTACCTCTTCCATCGCAGCTGCGTTATACATATACACCAAATCAGACCAATTTTCAGTTCTCGGATCAAACCGGCGCCACTTCAAATGCAAGGGATCGTTTGAAAAAAAAATAAAGAAAATGAATTGTTTTAATAATTAGGGTATATATATTAAGTAATTTGTAGTATAAAAGTTAAGTAAGGGTAGTTTAGTCAAATAGGCTATTAAATAATTAAGTTCATGATTTTATTGGGCAGATTTTTTTGTCTTGATTTAATTGGGCATAAAAAAATATTAGTTTGATTTTTTGAGTCATTTTCCTATTATCAATTATTCTTTTTTCTATATTATTAAATATTTAAAAAGTCAACCCATAACTTTAAAGATCCTTTATGACCAATTTATTATTTTTTAGACTTTATTTATGATCCATCACCCTTCCAATAAAGACTTAAGTAAAGTCCGATACATGTATATATTTCATCATATCACGGGAAAACAAATCATCTAATATACTTTCTCTATAATTTTACCAATAGATTTTTCTTTCTCCATTACTTTGCAAATCAAATGGCTGCAAATCAAATGGCTAGCTTTTACCGAACTTCTTGCCTTCTACTCTTCCTATTCTTTGCAACAGGTAAAAAAAATTATTCGACAATTGCTTTTCTTAAGTTTCATGCGATGCGAGAATCATTTAATTATTAATTGAGCATTTATATATTCAAATTCATTATTTCTAATTCCGTTAACTATTCTTATTGTAATTTCAATTTTTGCATACCTAAAAAAAATCATTTTTTCTTGATTTGGCAAAAACAATAATGCAGTGAGCAAGGTTATACCAACGGAGGCAAGAACAAAAGATATTCCTATACACCCTGCACAGGACACGTGTCCAATCAAAGATCTAGGTCCATGCACCACAGATTGTGGTGAAGATTGTTGTAACAAATTATGTAAGTTTAACTTTAGTAATTTAAAAAATGTAATTGGAAAGTGTGAAAAATTAGGTGGTGATAAGACACACTTATGCTACTGTTATCTTGATTGCGAAATATAGAACAAGAAATGATGGCCATAGAGAACGAAAAAAAACTGAAAATAGCTCAAAATACATTGATATAAAAAAGAATTTCTATGTTGGAATTCATTTTGTGTTTTTCTAATTTCTCGAAGGTTTTAACTGCTTACTACTTTCAGTTTTTCAGTTTTATAAATAATATCTATTCAATTTTCATCATATTAAAAAGAATATTACATTCACCATTACAAAATATATTAATATTTTAAATATATATAAAAATATAAATTTAAATATTTAAATAATAATAGTGAAAAAGTTTGAAAAAAATTATTTTAAAATTCTAAATAAACATTTTTTTAAAATACCACTTTTAATAAGTGGATATAATTTATAAAACATAGAAAATATAATTTTTTCTTTTTTTTAGTACGAGCCACAGATATTTTCTCATATATTTCAGTCTTTGAATGGACTCCTTGCTACATTTCGTCTCGGCAACATCCCACAAAGTAGATTTATAGACTACAATACAAAATTCAGGAATTTTAAAAACAAAATAACCAATACATGTCGAAAATTAAATTTAATGTTTAATAAATTTTTATCCATCAAACTATAAAAAGTATGGACACTACAAGAAAATTCCCGTACGATGACGATTTTTTAATGATGATTGTTCCAACGGTCATATAAGAAAATTTGACGTCCACTTTTTTATTACGCTTATTTGAGTCGTCAATATTTAAACCAATTTGTTGACGATTTCAAAAAGTCGTTACCAAAAAACTAATTTCTCAACGATTCTCATTAAAATATATCAAATAAGACGAATATATTTAATCATCAGCAATACTAATATATAGAGTTTTATAATATTTTTATTTTTCTAATACTAATCTATATTTTTCTGTTAAAAATATTATATCAACAATTATATCAACATAAACTTGATAACTTGTCCTTTGCACCGTCTCGTTTTACCCAACTCGCTCAATGGGTGAGAAGAATCTGGGTAAGATTTTTTCAATGTCGTGGGTCGTCTCATATCATTACGTTGAGTAAGGATAGTCTGTCCCGCCCGTTGTACCATCACCATCACATAACATAAAATTTATTCTTGTGTTCATATTGCATCACCAAACTCAAGGTCTAATGGCTGATAAATTTTTTGAACTTATCGTTATTTTTTAATTTATGAAATTCAATAATTTTATAATATATATATTCAACTATAATATAATATATTTAATATTATAAATACAATTGTTTATTTATATCTTTTTTTTAAAAGGACTTTTATAAAAATAATATAAAATTATAATTTTTTACAATTAAAATCCTAAAATAATAATAAAGTTTTAAGATAAAAAATTCAACCGAAAACGTTGACAAAAAATGAAAAGAAAAAGTAAAGGTTGAAAAATAATAAAACATAAGACCTAAAACTATCTGGGATTGCTTGCACGTACCACGACTAATCCCACGGGGATATACACGTCTCCCCATGTATATTCCCTAGGTTACCTATGTTCAGGAAGGGGGGTTCGAGCCTTGTACCTCTTACTTTACACCCGTTAGGGAGGGGATTCGAATTCTAGATCTGACCTTTAAGTGCAGAATAAATAATACGGCTCTGTCCAGTTGATAAAACTATCTCTTCACCCTCATGTTTGAACAAAAAAACAAAAAAGAAATCTCTTTACGCCGACCTTCCCACAGAGCCGGTTTCATGAACAAAAAACCGCCACCACTTAGTGAGCGTTCTTTCCACCATCATCAACCCGGTTTGGAAAAGCACCCAAATTAAGGTAAAAAATTAATTTTTACCATTGAAATTTAAAAAAATTAATTTAATTCTTTTACATTTTTTTAAGAATTATTAGATTTAAAGCTAAAATTTTAATGTCGGAGATTTAAGTACAATGACAGTGTGTTTATTATCTTTTTATGTAAATCATATCATGGCTATTTTATGACCGTTGTAAGCCTTTTACAGTATGTATGAGAAGTGATGCGCTGAGAGGAGGGATGTCGCGTGATTTCTATGGGTTCCATGAGCAATTTGGTCTTATATTGCAATTTTTGAATTGTTTTTGCATTATATATTCATTTGGCGGCTGAAGACAATCTTAACCAGGTATATATATTAATATTTTCCATATTGGTGGGTCCTTGTGTGTTATAAAATTAATGCGATAAATAAAGGAACCACAATACCGCAAGTGTACGGTTGTCCAAGTAATACTCCGATAAATCAGTTTTCGTTCTCAGGGATTGGACTGGTATAACTCAAGTGTTCAATAAATAAGTAGTAATAATTGCAAATACATAAAATAAAAGATAAAAGATATTTGTTTGATTTTGAGTTATTAAACTAGTAGACGCAAATAAAAAAATTACAGAAAATAAATACTAAAGGACTAAGATGCAGATATGAGCTATACTCGAGTCTCGCCAGGGAATCACCTAAACTTACGTAATTAATGCTTTCGTTAAGGGCATAACTAATATTTTTATATTAGTCAGGACTCTATAATCTCCTAGCCCCCGTCAGGGTGGACCTAGGAGCTATCATACAGTATTACAAACCCCGTCAGGACGATTATAAGGTACGTTCAGATGGTTTTAGTCTCTTACCATATTGGCTATAAGGTTAACTAAGTCCGTCAGGATCAATAATTTCTACCTTACGTTTATTACCTATGTCCGTAATTAAACCCCCCGTCAAGGCGATCACTTCCCCTATCAAAGTGAATAACTTAATTACTATGACCTATCTCCGATTAGCTACTTCATTGATAGTGAAATTAATATAAAACAATAAGCAATATGAAATACCCAATTCAAATTAAACTAGAAACTAATCCCAAATTGAAATACATGAATTAAATAAATTAGAGTTCATCCCATTACGATTCTCAAGTAATTAATGATTAGCTCATATTAAAAGTAAAAACAATAAAGAAATTAATAATATACATGTTCCTAATAACAGAAATAAAATAAGAACCTAGATAGAGGAATTGACTTGAGCTGTTGTTGGAGGAAAAGGATTCTCCAACTTCTGCTCTTGCTTCCGCCTCTTGACTCTCTCTAAGGATGATTTAATATGAAGGTTTAATGAGAGGTGCTGAATAATGAGGTCTAAGAGGTGTATTTATAGGTGCTAGGAAGCCCTAATTCGTTTTACTTGGAGTGGAAGATAAGTAAAAGACTTTTTAATTCGTAGCCCTAAAATATAGGAAATGTAAGATTCTGTTGTTGGTTTGTTTTGGTCATATCTCCTTCAATACTGATCCGTTTGATGCGTTCCAATAGGCGAAACCACTTGTCTCGGAAAGTTCTATCCATTGGTCCAGACCATTCTCCCAAATTCATCACCAATCTTGAGTTATGAGCTCGTCTTTGAACGTGGCTGGAATTTCATATTTATTTGGCAGCTTTATCTTTTCCTTCTTTGCATATATCCTTCTTTAATCTTCTTATTTCCATGTATATCTCTTTCCTTTAGTTCTTATACTTGACTTGGTCTCTAGTTAATTACCATATATTTTTAAAGCTTCACAATAAATAAATAATTAAACCGCATATGCTTAAAAAATTAATAAATCATTAAATCAAGACTAGATATAAGAAAGTGCACTCTAAAATTAGAAACTCGAATAAAATACTTCCTAACACACTAAAAATAATCTAAGACTCTAATTCTCACTTCTCCTCCTTGCATTGGTTTTTAAGAACTTACTAACTTTACACTAAAAATAACCAAATTAACACATAAAAGCTCTAAAAATGCAAATAGTCTAATTCCAAGGGGAGAAAGTGTAATATGACGAAATAAGCATAAAAGTCTATCAAATAAGTCAAATATTCACCTAAAAGGATGTCTCCAAAGGGCTAATAATTAGAATAAATAAGGAGACAACAAGACCCCAAACTCAAACCTTTGTCGTCCCGACAAAGTAAAATAATAACAAAGGCCCTTTAGGTGAATGTAGAAGGCAGAATCTAGTAAATATTCCCAAAGCACAACTTAAAACAAATCTCATATAGTATGATCTAGGAATTAATATACACATGCACATATCATGCAAAATCAAACACAAAATAATATCAATCCAAAATTAATTTCACAATGCTAGAAGGTTACGCTTATACTTATCTCAAGATGGTGGCTATAGGGTGTTCCTTGATTCTTACGTGCTTTGAACGCTCCACTTAGCATACTCCCTATTAGCTGAATCATAGACTCACTATGTATCTAGGAATCACGAGGTTTTTACGGTTTTAATATCCGCTTAGGGACGGTATGGTATGTATATTTGGTAAATTTGAAGTGAGCTTTTGGCTCTCTCCTCACTTACCATCAACAAACTGTCCAAGAGCTTGAGTTTACACTCGAATATGTTCTCACTCAACCCATTTGACGCGCTAATGTAGCGCCCCCAAATTAACCCAATAAGCACTAAAGATGATCACATAAAAATTTCCTCTTTGCCGGTCCAAATATTTATTCTTTTCATATGAAATTTTTCTTTTCTTTTGTATAGTCATGACTCTCTTTTTTATGTCGAGATATCATGCTATTTTGTCATAAATTTTTTCTTTTCATAACTTTTCATATTTTCTCTTTTTTCTCATTTACTCTTACCCCGGCAAAGGGTTACAATATAATAAACCTATGAATCATCATCAAATTATAGAATAGAGCATAATTGATAAGCTCAAAAATCCCAACCAATGTAAATTCCCATATAGTGGACCCACCACCCCAAACTCAAGCTCAAGACAGGAAGACTCAGGATCGTGATTCAAGTGCGGGTCATATGGTCATGCCTAACAAACTAAAGGGACATTGGCTTATAATTTGGCGACAAAAGAAAGGCTTAAAGGATAAAAATTTGGCTAAGAAGGATATAATTATTTCAGGGATAGAAGGCCAAAAAGGATTCAAAGGGCTAACAAAAAACTGCCTCTATCTTCTTCCTATTTACACAGCTTGCCTCTATTTCATACCGAAGTGGGTTCTCTACTCATTCAGATCTCACGTTCTACAAATCACTAATTATACTTAAGGACAAGTTTACTTCTTTTGCATTGTTCATTAATTCTTCCTATCAATTACCTAATATTTGCATGCAATCTAAGTGCGTTTTACACTAACATCTAAAGTCAACTATTTTCTATCATAAATTCATAAAAAGCATGCTTGATGGGGGGCATTTAAAATACTCTACAGTCAAAACATTCCTTAAACTAATTTTTTTTATAAAGCAGTAAAACACATAAAATTGGGATGAGGCAACGAACCCCACCCCAAACTCAAGAATGAGTCGTGTCCCCACGACTCGAAAAAGATTCAAGAAAGCAAATAATTAATAAGAATGAGAAAAGGATAGGGAAACGTATCTGAACCAGCACGAAGCTGGTTTCCATGGTTGCGTGTAAGTGGAGCTCCTCTTGATGCATAGGTGGCATGTTGAACATTGATCACTCCACGTTATATGTTTTACATAAGCTCCAACTCTTGTGTGACTTTTCCTATGGTTGGTGACACCTCTTTATGATTATCCTCCATAATTTCCATTCTTTCAACTACATCTTTCAACACCAAAAGTAATAATATATTCTTCGACTTCTTATTTTTCCTCTATATGGTAGTCTTGACCTCCCAATCTTCATCATCTCAATGAACCCCAAACTCAAAACTTCAAATCAAAAACTAGAGAAGAGTTTTGAAATTTTATGTTTTGAGGATGTGTAATGAAGGATTAAGGTGTTATATGAGATGGGTAATGATTACGTAGTGGACTGGGGAAGGTTCAATGAATAGGATTGAAGCTTTGGTGAAGAGGCTTAAGATTGAAGGAGAAGAGTTCTTGATGTTCTTGATGTTCTTGAAGGATTGTGGTGTTGGATGTGTGTTTGGAATGGAATAGGAGGAAGGATTTAATGTTTTGGGGTGTTTTAGTGGTGTGGTGCAGGTATATAAAGGGTTAGGGTCTGAAAAATTCATATTGGAGAGGCTAGGGTTTCTTCTTGATAAAGAAAGAAGGGGAATTGGATATAAACTCTTCAAAGTCTCCATCGGACCGGCATACCGATGGAATCGCCGGCATACCGGTGGTGTGGATCTTCCTTTTTGCTTCTCTCGGCAATAAACCTGAATCAGTACCCGAGGCCTCATGTTCTTGGGCGCCGGCATACCGGTGGTGTTACCGGCATACCAGTGCGCTGCTTTTCGAACAATCTTGCTTCGTCAAAATACACGAGTCGTCTAACCCGAGGGCTCGTGTTTCCTTCTGGCCGGCATACCGATGCCTTGGGCGGCATACCGGTGCGCTCGGTTTTTCTTGGACGTGCTCTCGGTAATAAACCCGAGTCCACCAACCCGAGGGCTCGTGTCTCCCCACCAGCATACCGGTGGTTTGACCAGCCTACCGGCCAGTGATACGGATTTTCCCTTTTCCGTTCCTCAGCACCCCAAACTCAATTCCTGCACCATTCAACACACTACCTTTCTCATTTCTTAAAAAATAGACGCTAAGACTCGACAATTACTTATAATATACACTAGGAATTGAAAACATTAAAGCAAATTAAAACATGGCTTGTCTCCTGGTGGTCCTTTGTGTGTTCTAAAATAAATGCAAAAAGTAATTGAACCACAACCGCAAGTGTACGGTTGTCCCAAGTAATAATAGTGATAACAGATTCGTTCTCAGGGACGGTTGGTTAACTACAATGCTTATCAAGTAATGAATGGTTGCACTTAGGAAAGCAAATAAAAGATATATTGATTGATTGGTTGATTTATATTAATCCTAAGTATGAAAGACTAATGCGAAAATGTAAATAAATAACTAAGACGCAAGTAAATAAAAGTAAGACGCAAGTATGAGAAGGCAGTACTTGAGAGACGCAAGGGTTTTCCTAACTATCATTCATCTCAGACATTGTTTAAGGGACAAATTGGTAAATTTGTATTGGTCGGGATTCTATATTCTCCTTACCCCCGTCAGGGTGGACTAAGGAGCAACTCTCAAGTGCTACAAACCCCGTCAGGGTGATTATAGTCCACTCTCAAGTGTTTAAGTTTAAATTACCCAATAGGCCATAGGTTTAATTAAGCTCGTCAGAGTCAAATAATTTCTAACCTACATTCGTTAACTAGTTCGGTACCTAAAACCCCCGTCAAGGTGATCCAATCGCCACTAATTGGAATAGCTTAGATACTAAGTCCTATTATTAATTGATCAGGTCAATAATAGTAATTAAACACAAATTAAAGAAAAATACGAATTACCCAATTTGATTTAAATAATAACTATCCCAAATTCAAATGTATAAAACGAAATCAAATTGGGATTAACCCATTATGCGTTCTCAAGCACTAATTAAGTTTAGTTCATAATAATTGAAAAGACAAAAACTAAAGAAATAAATAAGTTCATCATGTTTTACAGAATAAAATAGAAGAACCTAATTACGGAATTGAATTGACTGAGAATTGGAGATATAGACAGTCTCCAGCTCTTGCTTCTTCTCTTCCTGCCTCTAGCTTCTTCTCTGGTGTCTGACTATTAAGCGTATGTTGTGTTGTGAAAGAGGTATGTGAAAATAGAAGTCTAAAACCCTTTTATAATGTTAAAAACGGATTAGGGTTTGGACTTAAGAATAAATCAATAATTAAATGTTCAAGCCCAATTTCTAAGCCCAAAATCCTGTAACTGCTGATACACCTTCACTAAAATGGCTTTTCCCGCTTCGTTATGAATCCGATTGACTTGATTCCGGTTGCTAAAGTTCCGTAACTCGATAAAGAATGTTTTCTCTTCAAAGGTCAGCGGCTAAATCATCTTTTAAACGCCTCGAAATCAGCAATCTATGGCCTGGAAAACAGATTTGCAGCTCTAAAAATAATTTCTTTCGGGATTTATCTTCAAGTCTTGACTCCATATCACGATCTTTGACTCTCTTCTCGGATTCCATTCCTAGCTAATAATTAAAACCTACAAACTTTTCACTAAAATACACAAGATTACGCGCAAAAGTTTAATAAATCAAAATTACTAGAAATAAAATGGAAATTCCGGATTATTGCATATTATCACCAAAAGTCTATCTAAATAGTCAAATAAACACCAAAAATGATGTTTCCCAAAGGTATAAAATTAGAACATTTAGGGAGACATCATCTCCCAAGAAGCACTTTTGTTTATTACGTATTTAAGTTCGACGCATTTCCTTCCATGAAGATGGTATTGAGGCCTTCGCGGTTCTCCTCCGCTTAAATTCGCCTCGTCCTTGGCATGTAAGCTTTGGGACCTTCCCCCTTAGAATTTCATTTAATCGATCTTTGAAAGGGGGTGGGTAAGTACTTCGTTTCGCCTTCTTATTTTCACGACGAAACTCATTTTCCCCCACATAATAGTAGATGACCGTTCTCCGCGGTATAATCTCATTTTTATTCTTTCCAATCTCGCGTTCCTCTTCAAAATGTGGTGGGTAGGTGCTCCTCCTTGCCGCTTTATTCTCGCAGTGTGGCACCTTGCTTGCGTAGCACATGTTTGAACTTTGTGCTGGTGGAGGTGGTTCGAATTTTTCAGCTCTAATCTCATTCATGATTCGGGGTAGAGATGGTAATTGGTGAACTTTTTGTGGTGGAGATTCAACTTATGTTTTAGCGTGAACCTTGGATTCTTCAATTGATTCTCCAACCACTTCATATTCGTCTTTGCTGTCAACCCAACCTTCCACTATTACCTCATCATATTTTTGTTGTGGAATCTCTATAACCTCGATAACCTCTTCTTTCTGTTCACATGCTACATCCTGATCATGTGCATACTCCATATCACTATCACAATTGTCATATTTCAATACCTCCTCCTTAACTACTTCTTCCGTTTTGGTTAATATCATCCCGCAAGGGAGTGAAGTTTTTATCAGACTTGCTACTACTCTTGGCAAAGTTAGGAGAGTTATATTGGGAAGGAATTTCATCTAGCATCTGTTTTATTCTTTAAAGTCTATCATTGCTTTCCTCATCTCTTGCCTTTAGCTCTTGATCTCTTGCCGTGATTTTCTCTTCTAGACGTGTGAGTTCAACAAGTGGTGAATAATTCATTTTTATACCGGGAAGAGTAATCTGGGGAGGTTGTGGTAGTCTCCATTTATAATCGACATGGTGGTTATGTCACTATCACTAATATTTTATATTCAACAATTCCTTCTCAACTACTTCATTAAGTTGGTCTCTTTCATCCCTTGGGGGAGTTGAATCTTCCAAAAACTTACTACTACTGGCAGTATATTTTTCTAGTGCCTGTTGTAATTTGGCACTGCTTTCCTCTCTCTTGCGAATGTATTTAGCAAGTGTTTCATTCAAATCGGCCAGAGTAATATGTGGAGGTTGTGGAATGTTCCACCTTTGATCTTGCTGATAGTGATATGATGGTTGTTGTTGATTGTTCTCAACCCAATGGTGGTTCTATGCTTGTTCTTGTTGATAGTGATAAGGCGATTGTTGTTGATTGTTCCTGGTCCATTGGTTGTTCAATCCTTGCTCTTGCGGGTGTTGATAAGGTGGTTGGTAGAAGTTACTACCCCATTGTTGTTGTCCCGAAGAATCTTCCCAATAATCGAATGGACCAGGATTTGGGTAATATCCTCTATACATCTTTAAATAAAACTCCTGATCATTACCTGAATAAGGAACATGTAAAACAAAACAAAAACAAAGACCAAGCCTAAAACTAAAAAAAATAAACAATTAAAACTACTTAAAGATTAAACACCGGGGTCACACGCTGCAATCCCCGGCAGCGGCGCCAAGAACTTGGTGGGTCCTGGTGTGTTATGAAATCAATGCGATAAATAAAGGAACCACAATACCGCAAGTGTACGGTTGTCCAAGTAGTACTCCGATAAATCGGGTTTCGTTCTCAGGGATTTGATTGGTATAACTCAAGTGTTTAATAAATAAGTAGTAATAATTGCAAATAAAGAAAATAGAAGATAAAATATATTTGTTTGGTTTTGAGTTATTAAACTACTAGACGCAAATAAACGAATTACAAAAAATAAATACTAAAGGACTAAGATGCATATATGAGCTATACTCGAGTCTCGCTAGGGAATCACCTAAACTTACGTAATTAATGCTTTCGTTTAGGGCAGAACTGATATTTATATATTAGTCAGGATTCTATAATCTCCTAGCCCCCGTCAGGGTGGACCTAGGAGCTATCCTACAGTATTACAAACCCCGTCAGGGCGATTATAAGCTACGTTCAGATGGTTTTAGTCTCTTACCATATTGGCTATAAGGTTAACCAAGTCCGTTAGGATCAATAATTTCTATCTTACGTTTATTACCTATGTCCGTAATTAAACCCCTCGTCAAGGCGATCACTTCCCCACCAACGTGAATAGCTTAATTACTATGACCTATCTCTGATTAGCTACTTCATTGATAGTGAAATTAATATAAAATAATAAGCAATATGAAATACCATATTCAAATTAAACTAGAAACTAATCCCAAATTGAAATACATGAATTAAATAAATTAGGGTTCATCCCATTACGATTCTCAAGTAATTGAAGATTAGCTCATATTAAAAGTAAAAACAGTAAAAAAATTAATATATACATGTTCCTAATAACAGAAGTAAAATAAGAACCTAGATAGAAGAATTGACTTGAGCTGTTGTTGGAGGAAAAGGATTATCTAGCTTCTGCTCTCGCTTCCGCCTCTTGACTCTCTCTCTAAGGATGATTTAATATGAAGGTTTAATGAGAGGTGTTGAATAATGAGGTCTAAAAGGTTTATTTATAGGTGCTAGGAAGCCCTAATTTGTTTTACTTGGAATGGAAGACAAGTAAAGGACTCTTTAATTCGCAGCACTAAAATATAGGAAAGGTAATATTCTGTTGCTGATTTGTTTTGGTCATATCTCCTTCAATACTTATCCGTTTGACGCGTTCAAATAGTCGAAATCACTTGTCTCGGAAAGCTCTATCCATTAGTCCAGACCATTCTACCAAATTCCTATCCAATCTTGAGTTATGAGCTCGTCTTTGAACGTGGCTGGAATTCCCGATTTATTTGGCAGCTTTATCTTTTCCTTCTTTGCATATATCTTTCCTTAATCTTCTTATTTCCATTTATATCTCTTTCCTTTACTTCTTAGACTTGACTTTGTCTCTAGTTAATTACCATATATCTTTAAAGCTTTACAATAAATAAATAATTAAACCGCATATGCTTTAAAAATTAATAAATCATTAAATCAAGACTAGAAATAAGAAAGTGCACTCTAAAATTAGAAACTCGAATAAAATACTTCCTAACACACTAAAAATAAGCTAAGACTCTAATTCTCACTTCTCCTCCTTGTATTGGTTTTTAAGAACCTACTAACTTTGCACTAAAAATAACCAAATTAACGCATAAAAGCTCTAAAAATGAAAATAGTCTAATTCCAAGGGGAGAAAGTGAAAGTCTATCAAATAAGTCAAATATTAACCTACAAGGATGTCTCCAAATGGCTAATAATTAGAACAAATAGGGAGACATCACATATGCGGAGACTAATGATGCAATTAATTGAAACTAATTTGAAGGACAAATGCACATAAATTTGTTAGCTTACCATTAATCGTAGGTCAACAGAGGGTGAATTGCGGACGTAGAACATTGTGCAGTATCGAATAATTTCCTCAACAGGTAATATCTATAAGTTAATTATCTTTATTAGACAAACATTTTATTATACTAAAAAAATAAAATTGATATTATTATGAAGTATGGTGGGGTGCACGATAAGGTTATTATACTTCATGAATTTTACACCGACCACCACCACCACAACCTCTAGCATTCACCACCAACCACCACCATCACCCACAACCACCACTGGCTCCGTCGGCACCAACCAATTCCATACAAGGTCGAATATGTTAAATTTTTAAAAATTCATAATTAATTTAAAAAAAATCATTCTTGAGCGGGATAAGTTCATATCTACATTGAGGAAATTTTTTCAAAATGTTCGATTTTTACGATTTTTTAATTAAAATGTTGATGCTCATATTTATATGTTCCTATAATACACAAAAATAGATTTATCAGTTCGGCCAGATGACCGCGTCCGGATTTATATTTGAAAAATAATAATTAATTACAAAAAGAACCAGAAAAGTTTAAAAAAGTGCATTTTATGGACGGAGCAAGTTCATATCTACATGTGATTTTTTTTTGATTTTTTTGTTCTTTCTTTAAATTTCAGTATTCCAGTTTTATGTGTTCCTTGAATACACAAACACACATATATATATATATATATATATATAAAAAAAAAACTTATTCATCCATCAACTTGATAAAAAGGTGAAAGATCTGGAGTTCATCACCCATTACTGATCCATCAACTTGATCAATGTGGCTTACAATATTCACATAAAGATCCTCGTCCATTGGTTGCACCCCATGCTTGATGAATTTATAGGCCCGCAACAAAGCAGTTTCCTGCCAAATCGATTGACCATTGATAATGTTGTAATGAGGAGTACATTATGTTACGGAACATGCAAAAGTTAGAATAAGTTTTATAGTTGTGAAGATAGACCTAGTTAATTCTTACGAAAAGATAATATGGGAGCTCATCAAATAATTGAGTATTTGGGTATATCAATGACTTAGATATAGGTAATCGTGGCACGGGTGGCCTATAATGACTTAATCTTATTGTGAAATGGTGAGCCACTTTCCCACTTCAAGGCGCAAATGGGAACCCTATAAGAATATCCAATTTCTCCTTAATTGTTTGTTATATTTAGAGAAAGGATGTTGAACCTTATCTAGCATCGAGTTTGGCAAGCATTGTGTCTTTGTTTAGGGGGTTGCCTAAATCTCATGCCTTGTTTTTATTAATTTTTAATATATATATATATATATATATATATATATATATATATATATATATATATTTACCAATTGAATCTTTTGCGAGAATCTATGTAGTTATTTAGCCAGGATGCATATAGACACTTAGCAAGGCAAAGTCTTTCATCTATTTTACGAGACACATAAATAAAGTCTTAAGGGAAGAGATTACAAGATGTAGCGGTTATTTTTGGTAAAATTGTCTGGGAAAATACTTAAGAGTTTCTATACTCTCATGGAGGATCACTTGAGGTTTCTATGGATACATGATCAACTAACTAAGGAACAAACTAGTTGGCTGGAAAGGAAATATCTCTCGCTAGCAGGAAGGATTACACTTAAACAAACATTTCTTAGTGCAATACCATTCTACATCATGAAAGTAGAAAAAATTCAGATATATGTTTATCAAGAGATTGATAGAATCCAACATGACTTAATATGGGGTTCATCGCAAGAAAAAAGGAAGATACACTGGATGGCGTGGGACAAGTTAAGTAGGCCAAAGTGCGAAGAAGTATTGGTTTCAGAGTCCCACATGATATGAATAAATAATTATTAGGAAAATTGGGATGGAAGTTGATTCATTTATATGGAAACAAGTTCTATGGTAAAAGTATTTCAGAATAAGGTCTTGCATTACTCACGAGATATTGACAAATTCGTAAATTTGTAGAGCCATCACGTGAGGTATTGTCGTGGCTAGATAGAGATCTCGATGGATCATGAAAAATAGAAAGAGTGAGAGTCTTTGAATGGATGTTTGGTTTGGGGGAGATCCTCTTTATGATATTGCTCTCTCTTTTATTGGCAACGACATTCGATACAGAGAAGTAGAAGACTATATTAGGGAAGATGGATAATGGAGGTGGGATCTTTTCAGCATCTAATGAAACCTTCCTTGGACTTTTTCTGAAAAACTGAAACCTCCCATGAACAAAATGAACATCTAAAACCTATCATGAAGTATTCTCATGAAACCCAATCCCCCTTGTCCTTGATTTCCATAAAAAAAACCTAACTTTAGTATATTCGACGGTGGAATTCTATATACAGCTTCGAGTGGTGTCATTTTGGTGGAGGAATGGACAGTTGTATTCTAGCTGAATTCAGCCCACGGAATTTACTCGATCCATTTTCGTGGTTGATTGCCTGCAAAACATCTCAAGTATTGTTCCAAAGTGCGGTTTACCACTTCGTTTTGGCCATCGGTTTGTTGATGATAACTAGAACTCATGCAAAATTTACTTCCCTGTAAGTGAAATAGCGCTTGCCAGAATGAGCTTATAAACACTTTTATCTCGAACACTAACTATTGATGTTGGAACCCGTGGATGCGAACTACATTTGCTATAAATGATTTAGCAATTGTGTTGGTTGTGTATGGATGTTTTAAGGAAACAAAATGATCATATTTGGTTAAGCGATCGACAATTACCATTATGATTGTATAACCATTTGACAACGGGATCCCCATCAATACTTCAGTCCACATCCGGGTCGGGATGGGCAAAAGTTGTAGTAGGCCGGCTGGTTTCACGCAATCTGATTTGTACCGTTGAAATTTGTCGTATTCCTTTCGAAATTCCTTCACCACTCGATGCATATTAGGCCACTCAAAACTATGCTTGATACGAGAAAGGGTTTTATGGAATCCAAAGTGCCCACCAGTAGGTGATGATTGGCAATCCTCGATGATTTGATGAATTAAAGTCGAAGTAGGACTCAAGTAGACCCTGTTGTTTTTTAACCAAACTCCATCACTGTGCGCTAGTTTAGAAGATGAATTTGTTTTATCTAATCTCCCGTTAAATGGACCGTGTTGAACTTTATGTTGCAATTTTGGCCACCAATCCACACATGGAATGGAGATGGATAAGAACTAAAACTAAACCACCCGAGACAGAGAGTCAGCAGCTTGATTTTCGGCTCCACGCTTGTATACAATTTCATAGTCATAACCAAGAATCTTTGGGAGCCATCGAGTTTGAGCTGGGGTAGTAATTCATTTTTCGAGTAAATATTTGAGGCTTTTTTTGTCTATGCGAACCGTTAATGGTTTGCCGAGAAGATATGGATGCCATTTTTGAATTGACTTGACAACAACCAACATTTATTTTTCATATTGATGTCTCCTTATTTGTTCTAATTATTAGCCCTTTGGAGACATCCTTTTAGGTGAATAAATGACTTATTTTATAGACTTTTATGCTTAATTGATCATTTTGCACTTTCTCCCCTTGGAATTTAACTATTTGCAGTTTCTGAGCTTTTGTGCGTTAATTTGACTATTTTTAGTGCAAAGTTAATAGGTTCTTGAATTTCATGAAATACCAATCCAAGGAGGAGAAGTGAGAATTAAAGTCTTAGGGTATTTTTAGTGTGTTAGTAAGTATCTGTACTCGAGTTTCTATTTTTAGAGTGTGCTTTCCTATTTCTATTTCTTAAATTTTTTATTTATTCTTTTTAAGCATATGCGGTTTAATTATTTATTTATTGTGAAGCTTTAAAAGATATATGGTAATTACTTAGAGACTGAGTCGAGTTAAAGAAGTAAAGGAAAGAGATTTACATGGAAATAAGAAGATTAAGGAAGGATATATGCAAAGAAGGAAAAGATAAAGCTTCCTTATGAATCTGAAATTCCAGCCACGTTTCAAAGACAAGTCCATAACTTAAGATTGACTAGGAATTTGGGCGAGTGGTCTGCACCAATGGAAAGATCTTTCCGGTACAAGCGGTTTTGAATATTGGAACGTGTCAAACGGATAAGTATTGAATGAGATATGACCAAAACAAATCAACATCAGAATCTTACCTTTCCTAGATTTTAGGGCTACGAATTTAAGCGTTCTTAACTTGTCTTCCACTCCAAGTAAATTCGACCTAGGGCTTGCTAAAACCTATAAATACACCTCTTAGCCTCCTCTTTTCACACACTTCAGATAATTACACAAGAGGCTTAAGTTTTTCAAGTCAAAGCAAGAAGGCAAGGAGAAGCTAGTGTTGGAGGAGTCATGTACTTCCATCATCATTCATCTTACCCTTTAGATTATCAATTTATCTTTTGTATTTGAACATGAATTCCTTTGTTTTAATTTTAGTTTTCTATTCCTTTATGAACTAATTTCTTTAGTACTTGAGAATCGCTATATGGGTTGAACTTAATTCTGTTTAATTTATGTTGTCTGAATTTGGGATTTAATGGTTTAAATTAGACTAGGTATTTTGTGTTGACTATTATTTTGTTTTAATCACTAATTTTGAAGTCATGAATCAAACTTATCTCATAGTAATTAGGCTATTCCATATAGTGGCGTATGGATCACCTTGACGGGAGGTTTAATTACAGACTTAGATAACAGACGCATAATATCCGTTATTGACCCTGATGGGCTTAACTAACCATGCAGCCAATGAGGTAAATTAGTATTCATCTGAAAGTATCTTATATTCACCCTGACGGGGTTTTTAATACCGTAGGATAGCTCCTAAGTCCACCTTGACGGGGATTAGGAGAGATTAGAGTCCCGACTAGCACAATAATACAAGTTTAGCCCTAAAACAGAAGCATGAATTAGATAGATTAGGTGAAACCCTTGCGAGGATCAAGTACTCTCTCTCATCTGAAGTTTCAAGACTCTTTTATTTCTGTAGTTTATTTTCTTGCATCTTTTAATTTATAAAAACAAAACAAAAATCTTTATTTTATTTTTCTGTCAAACAATTATTCTTACTTTTCGATTAATACCTGAGTTGTGCCTAATCCGTCCCTGCGAATGAACTTGTTTATCATATATTACTTGGACAACCGTGCACTTGCGGTTAAGTGGTTCCTTATTTTCAGTTCTTAATTTATAAACACACCAGGACCCACCACATATATGGACAATAATAATGCTTACCCCTTCAACGCTTCGCTGAAATAAATTATCGGCTGATTATTTTGAGAAAAACTTCTCTTATTCCGATCCCACTCGCGTCACATCCAATGAAAAATCATTGAGAAAAATCCAGAAGGCATAGAACAGGTGAAGATGTTAATGCTTCCTTTAATCTTCAGAAAGCAATTTTGGCAGACTCGTTCCATTCAAATGGTTCCTTGCCCAAGATTTAATGGAGTTGCTATACATCCAAAGTGACGGATAAATTTGCGATAATATCCAGCTAAACCGAGAAATCCACGTACTCCCTTTGTTGTCGAAGGTATTGCCCATCCAAAACGGCTTGTATTTTTGTGGGGTCTACAGCCACCCCACATTCAGAAATTATATGGCCTGAGTAGTTCACCTGAGAAACGCCAAACCTGCACTTTGTTTCTTTAGCAAACAACTTATTAGTCTTAAAAATTGTGAGGACTATTCAAAGATGTGAAAAATCATCATCCCGTGTCTTTGAGTATATTAGAATGTCGTCATAGAAACCCAATATAAACTTCCTGAGATAAGGGCAGAATAAATCATTCATGAGGCTTAGGAAGGTGGATGGTGCATTAGTATGGCCAAACGGCATCACAAGGAACTCGTAGTGACCTTCGTGTGTTCAAATAGCTGTTTTTGAGACATCTTTTTCCTGGATCCGAATTTGCTGATATCCAGTCCTTAAATCTAACTTGGAGAAAAATTTGGCTCCGTGAAGCTCATCAAGAAGTTCATCAATAAATGGAATTAGATATTTATCCTTTATTGTGATATGGTTTAATGCTCATAATACGACCCAAAATCGTCAATCGCCATCTGCCTTTTTAACCAATAAAACAGGTGATGAAAATGGGATGTTACTCGACCTTATCAACCCAAATTGTAATAATTCCCTCACTATTTTCTCAATTTTGGTTTTCTGGTAGTATGGGTATTGATATGGTCTTACACTTACTGGTTCAATTTAGGCTTTATAGGAATGCGATGATCGTGCGTCTTTTTGGTGGTAAGCTAGTGGGGGTTTCAAACAATTTATAAAATTATTTTATAAGGTTTGATATCCGAGATGGTTGAGAAATAGGTTCAAAGGCGTTATGAGAAAGTAAGATTTAGAATAAGAATCCCGAACCTTGAAGACAGTTGATATCCTTATCGGTTAAGGCTTCCAGAGCAGCTATTTTAAGACCTTGAAATGTGCATGATTTATTCCCGATCTTGTAGGAATTGGTTAATTGTTTGTAGTCCATCTCTATTGGTCTAAGAGTTTCCAGCCATTGTACTCCTAGAACCAATTGGAAAGCTACAACCGAAAGTAAATAACAATCAGCAGTAATAAATTTACCTTGGATATAAACGGTGAGATCTTTGCATAGACCCTTGCAATCATTTTTTTCTCGGTTGGCTACCATGAACTGGAACCTTTTTTCTTGCATCACATGTAATCCATGTTTCATGACAATAGCTTGATCTATAAAGTTATGTGTGCTGCCACCATCAATGATTAGTGTAACATTTTTATATTTTAGCTTTCCCAGTACATGAAGTGTTTGGGGATGATTGACTCCTGATATAACGTGAAAAGAAATCTCAGGTATGACTTTCTCCGTATCAAGTTCTATTTCGAGATGTTTGGTTTTTTGAACGCTTGATTGATCCAAGTCTTCGATCTTGAATATTTGTGGTCATTCGCATCGATGGCCGGGACTGAACTTCTCATCACAGTAATAGCATAACCCCTTTTTGCAACGCTCTCTCGCCTCTTGATCTATGATTCTCCAAAAGTGGTTGGATTAGAATTGCACCTGTGTTTCCACGTTGTACGGGTGAAGGTCCTAGTACGCCCGAATTAGAATTAGAACTTATTTTTTATCCTACTGGTTGAGAACGAATCGAGTAATTTTGTCTCTTTTGAATTCGGTCACATTCTTCGACCAATTGAGCCACTCCAATAGCTTCAGTCAAAATTGAAAGAAGCTAATTGGACTCGTTGATCTCGATTAATATTTTGAAACTCAAAATATTGTTCAAACTTGTAAATCCAACTAGTCGGGTCTTCTCCATTGAATTTTGGGAAGGGTAACTTGAGGTGGTGATAGTGATCGTTTTGTGTATAGGATTTGATAGTGTTTGGGGATTGTGATGTGTCTCCATGGTAAAATGGATTGATTTCGGGTGAGGGATAATGGTGAGTGTGAAAGGCTCACAAAGCTTGTAACTTGGTTAACACTAATTGTAGGGTAGTGTTGATTTGGTTGAAGTTTGACTCATGTCGAGCCAAGGCTTCATTAACATCATTGCAGAAATCAGCTTTGGATTTACTACGGGTAACCATTGTCGGAACCAGCTCTGATACCAGATGATAAGTTTGGTTTATTTTAGCTACAGAATGTATGAATTTAGATGAAGAAAGATAGGTTAACTTTGGAAAAATCTATATTACTTCACTAAATTTACTACTATTTATACAAATAATAATGAAACAACTAAACTAGAAATTAGGATGACTAATGCACTACTTCACTGAAACAACTAAGCTAGAAACTAGGAACACTAATGCACTACTTCACTACTTCGGTTAAGTCTATAATTCAGGAGCACTACTAAAAATAAATAATTAACTCATATACATATTAAAAAAATAGTGAGTATATATTAATTAATAACAAAAACAAATCACCTTCCCCCTTCGTCTATTCTCCTTCTACCTAGTATGACCCTAAAAGAACAAAAGTAAAACATCTTGCTAGAGAAAAATAGGATATATATATATATATATATATATATATATATATATATATATATATATATATATATATATATATATATATATATATATATATATATATATATCAAAGGGTTTCAGTATATTATTTCTCTCCACATTCGTACAAGATAATCAAAGGATTCCAGCGTCTTATTCATCCCCACATGCTTACAAGAGAGATGAGTTTGAGGCTGAAAATGGTTTTTAATTTTTACTGGTCTATTCTTGCTGATGTGGTGTCGCTTAGGGTGTGATAAAAATATAGAATGAATAACGCAAATAAGAACCCTAGACTAGCACAGTACTGCAAGTATTACAGGACGTATGCAAGTTTTAATGATAAGAAGATTCGTTCCTCGTGGACTTAAATGTGTTAGACGAATGGGTAGATAAATCAGAATTAGCAATAATTAATTAAAAGACATAAAATAAATATGAGTAATTGAGAGAGTAATGATTAAACTAAATAAAAGTAAAGACAGATAATTAAAGATGAGAGAAATAAGATGAGAGAGTATAGCTTAGGTTTTGCTAGTATGCACTAATCCTTCTAATACTTTCTATCTATTTCAATTTATAAGGGAGATAATAACTCTTAGATATGTAGTCAGGATTCTAAATTCCCCGTATCCCCAGAGAGCGAACTAGGGTGGCGACCTCACAATCACGAGGGGACGCGAAATAGGGTTCTCATGCGCTACTAGGTCCTAAGTGAGTCTGGCCTACTAATGATGATTGGTGATTAAATTAAACCCTAATGACTATATAGTTAGGCTGGTGTTGTCAAGACCAATTACTTACACTAGACGTTTATGTGGTGTTTCAATAATTAGACACCCCTTCCGGGTGACCATCTAACTACAATTAAGGTAATCCTATACTCGTGCACTAGCAAGGAGAACAGACAATAAATCAAAGCACATAAATCAAATATATGGTTAAGCAGCTAGAATCAGATTAAAACATATAATTCCCAAAAAAACCTAGATAGAAATAAAATAGAATCAGATTGGAACCTGCTTATCTACATCGAAATCAAGTATAACAAAGGCAGTAGGGATGGTGATATTACTTGATCGGACTTGAACGTCCTCCACTGTTCCCCATGTCTTGGTAACTGAGTTGTTAGCAAACAGCAACTTCACTGGAGCTTTCTCCGTTTTCTGAAGTCCACGTCTATCGAACACGGAATTTGGCATAAGATTCACACCTGAACCCACATCACACATAGCTTTTACCTTGAGCATACCATTTATTTGAATATGGAGATTAAATCTTCCTGGATCCTTAAGCTTCAATGGTAACTCTTTCTCAACTTTCCTCGAGACTCTCTCAGTATGAGCCACAGTCCCTTTCCTGGCTTCTACACTCACTTCTTTCTCTGGAATTACTTGCGTGAATACTTATTAAGGTGTAAGCCCTTTCTTCGCAATCTCAAGCATTTGGGTGTTGATATCTCTAGGAGTATACGCCTCTACAAATGTCTTGAGTTCAATGTCAACCTTCGGATTCGTATGAGGAATAATTGGTGACATTGTTTGAACTACTGGTGGCGACTCCACCTTCTCTTCTTCTTTCTTTTCTTGCACAGCAGGTGCAACTTCAACTTCCAGCTCTTTTGAGGACTCTTCCTCTTTCTCTTTAGCTCTAGCCGCTTGTAATTCCATAACCGATCTAATCTCTTCTTGCATATCTCTCAAAAGCTGTATAAATTCGAATTTTTCTGAATCTTCATCCTCATCTGCAGAACAGTCAGAGTCTACGTGGCTAGACTTGGTTGGTTATATTTCAGTTACAGGAATTTCCACAACACTTTTTGCAGCATGCGGTACTTCCTTATTTTCTTTAATTTCAAGGCAAATAGACTTACAATCTTCGAACCCAACATTGGCATCATCTCCTTCATTAACCTTCAATTCTTTTGTTTCTATAATATTAGTAAGAACTTTATTCATTTGTTCTACTTGCGTACCTAAAATCTAAATTGAAGCTTCTTGTTCTCTTAACTTCACGTTTTGTGAATGCATATTAGTGGTCATAAGATCCATAAAATTATTCAATTATTGATCACCCACAACTCCTTCTTGAGGATATTGTGGTAAAGCCTTCTGAGCTAAATCATGGGTATATGCATCATTAACAGATTGTTGTGGAGGAGCAGGTCGATTATAATTCTGATTTTCTTGATATGGAGCTTAACTTCTTGGTTGGAAAGAGTTATTTTGGGGATGAGGTTGATAATGACCTGGATTAGTGGCCATTTGTGGATTTGAATACTGCATACCCGGATGATTCCTGTTACCAAATTGATAATTACCTCGGTTGGATATGAAATAAACAGATACTGGATTTCCTTCGTACTCTTCCAATGTATGATTCATGACCCCACACTGTTGACAACCTTGTGCTTCTTGCACTACATTTGTTGCGGCTAAATTCTTCTGCATCTCAAGCTTAATTTCTTTGATTTAACCAGGTGAGCTAGCTCATCTGGCCAGGGCTCTGTCTCAAAAGTGAGAGGTACAGGGTTCGAATCACGCATGCGACAGAAAGTTATTAAAGTTTGGAAAGTTCTCTCAAGTGAGAGGTACATGGTTTGAATCCCGCAGGCGGCAGAAAGTTATTAAAGTTTGGAAAGTTTCCAAGGTTCGAAATCCTCCCCAGAAAATGGGCAACCTAGTTCTGAATTGCCTGGAGGTATGGTTGGGGAGGCAGTCATATCTCCCGGGGGACTAGTCGGGTGTAAGCCCGGGAACCCTCGTCATCAAATAAACAAAAAAAAATTCTTTGATTTGATTTTCTAGTGCGGCAAATTGAGCTGAGTTTGCAGTTTCTGCATCTAATCGAAGCGTACCTATGGTGTTTGTAACAGGAGCTCGCGAAAGTGGCAACCTCCTTTATGTTTCTATAATGTTTTCCATAACTTCGGCGGCTTCCGCAGGATTAATGGATACAAAATTTCCCTTTCCAAGATTATCTACCCTCACTATACTTCGGCATTGATAACCTGATAAAATATAACTTTTGTTGAAACCTTGTCCATGCGTCTCCTACTTCTTCTCCATTCTCTTAGAAAAACTTAGCAAGCTCGCTCTGATCTTTGAGTCTCATACTCTTTGGATAAAAACGGTCAAAAATGCGGCATGAAGTTCTGCCCAAATAGTAATTGTACGTGGTGGTTGTCTATCTAGCCAATCACCAGTTTTGCCGGTCAGAAAGAACAAAAACTTGGGACAATACAGTTGCTCACGTGTAATGGCTGGAGTAACATAGGCATCACAAATCTGCATGAACTTCTGAATCGCTCCTACCGGATCTTGAGCTGTTGCACCACTATAGAGTCTGAAATTATGGAATTGAATCAGCATGCCCGGATCGGGCCTAAACTTGATATTCTGAAGCGATGGAGGACGATGACCTAATGGTTGAACTCGAAAAGGTGCTCCCAAGCCTGGTAGATCTTGTTTAGTTCTTTTGTTGTTTATGTTATCTCCTGGTGGTGGTGGTGGTGGAGGAGGTCCTAAAGGACTAAGTGGTGGATCTATTTCTTCTTAACGTTCTGCCATAGCTCTTTTTCGGTTTCTCTCTTCTCTGATACGTTTGTTATAGCCCTGAAGCTCCTTTCGGGCTCCGCGAGAGGAGGCCAAGGATGCACTGCTAAGACCTGAAAAAGACTAAAACAAACCAACAAGCGTCAATATGGAAAAATAAAAAAATGCAAAATAAAACTTAACTAAAAACTACTACTAACGAGACACAAGTCCCCGGCAGCGGCGCCAAAAACTTAGTGTCGCCTAGGGTGTGATAAAAATATATAACGAATAACGCAAATAAGAACCCTAGACTAACACAGTACTACAATTCTTACAGGACGTATGCAAGTTTTAATGATAAGAAGATTCATTCCTCAGGGACTTAAGTGTGTTAGACGAATGGTAGATAATCAGAATAGCAATCATTAATTAAAAGACAGAAAATAAATATGATTGATTGAGAGATTAATGATTAAACAAAATAAAAGTAAAGACAAATAATTAAAGATGAGAGAAATAAGATGAGAGAGTATAGCTTATGTTCTGCTAGTATGCACTAATCCTTCTAATTCTTTCTATCAATTTTAGTTTATAAGGGAGATAATAGCTCTTAGATATGTAGTCAGGATTCTAAATTCCCCCTATCCCCGGAGAGAGAAGTAGGGTGGTGACCTCACAATCACGAGGGGACTCAAAATAGGGTTATCCTGCGCTACTAGGGTTTCAAATGAGTCTGGCCTACTAATGATGATTGGTGATTAAATTAAACCCTAATGACTATATAGTTAGGCTGGTGTTGTCAAGACCAATTCCTTACACTAGACGTTTATGTGGTGTTTCAATAATTAGACACCCCTTCCGGGTGACCATCTAACTACTATTAAGGTAATCGTATACTCGTGCACTAGCAAGGAGAACAGATAATACATTAAAGCACATAAATCAAATATATGGTTAAGCAGCTAGAATCAGATTCAAAACATATAATTCCCAAATAAACTTAGATAGAAAGAAAATAGAATTCATAGATTATACATAATGAAAACCCCAAGCTACGGGAAAATTAGTTCATACCTGAAGGAAATAAACTAAAAAAATGATACATAATTGTCATCTTGCTCTCTTCAATAACTCTAATGATGAATAAAACTTAAGGACTAATTTATGAGACGCAAGGATGACTTTACAAAGGTTAAAGGGTGTATTTATAGGTGATTGAAGACCTAATTTGTTTTCTTGGAGAGGAAGACAAGTAACTTGGACTCTTAGCCAAACTCAAATTCGTAACTCTAACATATAGAAAAGGTAATAATCTGCCTCTGTTTTTTTTTGGCCGTAACTTCTTCGTTTCAACTCCTATTGACGCGTTCTTTATATCGATACTGATCGTATCGGAAAGCTCTATACTTTTGCTTCATACCATTCTTCCAAATTCCTAGCCAATCTTGATTTATGATCACTTTTATGGACGTGGCTGCTGAAATTCAGATTTACTTGGCAACTTTATCTTTCCATACTTATCTTTTTTTTCCTTTATCTCCAATTTCCATGCATATCTTCTTTCCTTTATCTCTTTATACTTGATTTGGCATCTAATTAATTACTATATATCCTTAAAATTTCACACTAAATAAATAAATTTAACCAAATATGCTCTAAAAATAATACATCATTAAATCAAGACAAGAAATAGGAAAATGTACTAAATCATATGAAAATCGACTAGGAGACTTCCTAAAACACAAAAAATGGTGTCTACAACTAAGATTAAATCATCACAAATAGGGAGACATCAAGACCCCCAACTCAAAGTTGTATCGTCCTGATACAATAAAGATAAAAACAAAGGGAAGTTTCTAAATACACACCTAGGTCAATTTAAGCACAATGGGAAAGAAGATAGCAGAATATATAGAATAGACTCAAAGAAACTACTCAGAAAATTTTGTGTAATAATATTTACAAACTACATACCTGCATACTTTTCATATCTACCATCAACACGGCTTGAATTTAAGATTAGATTAGCTTCGCAATGTAAGAAGGAGAGGATCTTTACTCAGTTCACCAAGTAGGCTATAGATTGTTCATCGAGCTTCACTAGTATCAAAGATCCACTTAATACTCTATATTGGCTCAATCACTTCTAGATTACATAACAAAGAATCAAAAGGTCTTTAAGGTTGTAATATTGGCTTAGGAACGGTATGATAAGTATATTTGGATAATTTAGAGTGAGCTTTTGACTCTCTCCTCACTAGCCATCAACGAATCACCCTAGAGCTTGAGTTACTCTCATAAAACGTTCTCACTCAACCCAATGATTTTCTTGATGCACAAGGTAGCATCCCCAATAACCCAATTAAAGCATAAAGATGTTCACAAAAAAATTCCACTTTGTCGGTCCAACTATATATATATATATATATATATATTCTTTTCATATCAATTTTTTTTTCTTTTGTATAACTATGACTCTCTTTTTGATGTTGAGATATCATGCTATTTTTTCTCAAAAAAAAAAATTCTTTTCTTTTCATGCTTTTCATCTTTTTTTCATTTACTATTACCCCGGCAATGGGTTACAATATAAACCTGTGAATCATCGTCAATATATAGAACAGAGCACAATTAATCATCTCCCAAAAATCCCAACGCAATAACAATTCCCATAATGGTGGACCCACCACCCCAAACTCAAGCTCTAAAACAATCATCTATGCATCACGATTCGAGTGAGGGTCATATGGAAAAGTCCTATAATCTAAAGGGACATGGCTTACAATGTGGCTAATAAAAAGGCTTTAGAAAGGCTAGAAGGGGCTAAGAAAGATATATAATATAAATTTGGACATCAAGCTAAAAGACACAAGGGGCTTATGAAAGAACCGCCTTAATCACTTTCTACACTATGCAATTTCGTTATCCTTTTACCTTTAGCACGTTCATCAAATAGGTTTGTCAACTAGCTTGGATCTCACGGCCTACACACCACTCATGGCTCCCTCAGATTGAACATACTTTCTATCACATTGCTAACTAATCTTTTCTTTACTATCAATGTGTGTTTTCCTGCAAATACTCAAAGCATACAAAATAAATTAGCTCATAAACATACTACTTTCTATCATTAACTTACTGATCTTATGATTTTAAGCTATTAAACACACTCTACATCTAATTCCCATGTACCAAAAATTTTAATTTCTACCTAAAAACAGAAAAATGGAGATGAGAGACAACGAATCCCCACACCCCCAACTAAAAAGTGAGATCCCCACGACTCGAAAAAGACTCGAAAAATAAATTAAAATTAACAGCTAAAGCATATGCAGAAATGGTAAAGAAGAAAGAGAACATACTCTCGAGGCTATTGCCTCGATAAGCATTATCGACATCCAAGATAGGATTTAATGGATCTTTCTTTAATTTCTCAAGGAGTGTCATGATGTGCACTTGATTAGCTTTAATTTGTGCCACATATTCGGCTAAGGAAGTTTGAGCTGCTTCGACTTTATTTAATCGCTCCTCTACCTTCTCTTGCCAAATACGATCCTTTTCTTCTTTTGAAAATTGTGTAATTCCTACTACTCTCAAAACTGTCTTGATCCAATTGTTGTCAATATTGTTCATCATATTATACATTAGCTTCTCTTCTTTACCTGGAACCATACTCGCTTTTCGAACAAGGCACGTGATCATAGTAGGATATTTCAAACTAAACAATGAAGTAGGAGAGACCGAAAATCGCATCACCTCCTCAAAGATCACTTGTGCCACATCCACTTCTTCTCCCCTTAAAATAATTCTACAAGATTGCGTTTTTCTTAGTTACCTCCGAGTTTCTCAGGTTTCCAAAGACATTTACTGTAAGGAAATGGTGCCAAACTTTCGTATCTGCTTGGAGATATTTGTAAGGCTAAGGTGCCTTTAATTCTCCCTTATTTGCTTGCACTTTCTCCTTGTCTAATACATGGTCAAACAATAGATTTTAATCGAAAGTATTGATATTTTGCACCGCTTCTCTATACTTACATGGTCCAACAAATTTCTTAAACCGGAAGTGGTTTCGAATCTCCTCAACTGTGAAAGGAAATAACTTGCCTCTAACTGGAACACAACCATTACTATCTCGGCTAAAGAGGCCTAAATAGAAATTGGAAACTAACTCTCTACATAAATTCGATCTTCGCAACATGAATGTATACCAACCCAATCCATCACCTATCTCTATGAATATCTTGTATTCACCTTCTTCAACTTCTTCTTCAAATACTCTCTCATAAGCTAAAGGAAGTTCCGTTAAGTGTTTCTCTGCTGAAGCTAACATGGCCTTGGAAGCTTCACTGATCTTTGTCACAGGATTCTCAATTTGTAAAGGATGTGGTATCCTTCTTATTAAAGTTGAAACTTGTTTGCTTTTTGAATTTACCACAGCTAGCTTTCCTTTACTTTCTGAACATGTTTTACCTTTCAAAATGGAACGTGAACTTTTCTCAATTGATTTCTTCTCACTAGGACCCAACACTTTATTTTGATTCTTCTTCATCTCCCTGACAGTAGATAATGTTTATGTTCTTTTCGTCATCTCAATTTACCTCCAACTCAAAACTTTAACCACTATTGAAATTTGAAACTCTTGATTATAGGTCGTACAAGCTTTATTTGGGTTAAGAGAGGTGTTAGGAAGATAATTTTCTATATGGGTAGGATGAATTCTTCTTTGATTGGTGTGGATCTTAGAAATTTTTGGATGAATTTTAAAAGTTTAGGCTTTTGATTCTTGGATTCAAAGTGATTTGATATGATATGGGTGGTTGAATCTTCTCTATAATGATGTGGAGAAAGGCTTGGATGTGTTTTTATGGTGATTGGGTAGTGTTTTGATGTTTGGTGAAGGTTTGATGAAGCTTTAATGGAGTTAGGAGAGGTTTGGGGAAGAAAGGGAGGCTTAAGATTGAATATTTCGTGTAGAAACTAACCTCTTCTTTTATTTCCGTAATATAACTCTTCTTTTTGGATCTTTCGGCGCCGTGCGGTGCACCGGAAGTGGTCTGCGGTGTATCGGACCTGAGGGTTTGAAAACCGTATTCGCGAGTTTTTGATACGGTTTTGAAGAGCCGGTCTTTTTCTCTCGTAAATGTACCGTAGTGGAAAACCGTCGTCACGGTTTTTGATGGTGCGGTACACCGGATGGTTGGTGCGGTACACCGGATGGTTGGTGCGGTGCACCGGACCTATCTGTTGTTCGTACCGTGTTCGTGCTACGCGATACGGTTTTTACCTCTTCTCCTTGGCAATATACTGTAGCGAAAACCGTCGCCACGGTTTTTGAACCTGCGGTGTACCGGACCCTTCTTGCGGTGTACCGCAAGTATGGTCTGATTTTTGCCGAATTTTTGTTTTTCTTTTCCTAATTCGATTTCTTAAGTACCTTAACATCGAAAACACTCGTACCTTTCTCGATAATGCAATATCAACTAAATAAAACTAAACTAAACAAGAATTGAAGACATAAAAACATAAAAATTGCGGGTTGTCTCCCGTACAACACTTTTATTTAACATCTTTTAAAGTTAGACGTGTTACCTCTATCAAGGTTTGCGAATATAGCCTCACAAGCAACGAGTAAGGCTATGAACGTCTACTAATCTCCGTCCAGTGCCCCTCTTGGGCCTGATCTGTATCACCTTAGCTGAAACAACTTTAGTGACTACAAATGGTCCCATCCACGAGTCTTTGTGACCTCGTGGCCTATTCTCTAGCTTGAGGGCTTTCCATAAAACTTAATGGCCGACCCAAACTCATTCTTTGGCTCAGTATCCACAGGCTTTGCGTGGAACTTTTCTTTTGGGACTTTGTGATGTGAAAGGTTGTGGATGATAGGAACGGTGGGATCTGACTTCCTTGTTTTCTTACCCCAGACATAGTGTCTCAGATATATTCTTAGCATGAAGGGTAACTGTCCCTTCCTGGAAGTTGATTATGCTCTGACTTGTGGCCATGAAGGGCCTTCCAAGTATGATTGGAAGTTGCTTATCTACATCGAAGTCAAGTATAACAAAGTCAGTAGGGATGGTGATATTACCTGATCGGACGTGAACATCCTCCACTGTTCCCCACGTCTTGGTAACTGAGTTGTCAGTAAACTGCAATTTCACTGGAGCTTTCTCTATTTTTTGAAGTCCAAGTCTATCGAACACGGACTTTGACATAAGATTCACACCTGAACCCACATCACACATAGCTTTTACCTTGAGCATACCATTTATTTGAATGGGAAGATTAAAGCTTCCTGGATCCTTAAGCTTCAATGGTAACTCTTTCTCAACTTTCTGCGAGACTCTCTCAGTATGAGCCACAGTCCCTTTCATGGCTTCTACACTCGCTTCTTTCTCTGGAATTACTTGCGTGAATACTTATTGAGGTGTAAGCCCTTTCTTCGCAATCTCAAGCATTTGGGCGTTGATATCTCCAGGAGTATACGCCTCGACAAATGTCTTGAGTTCAATGTCAAACTTCGGATTTTTATCAGGAATAATTGGTGACACTGTTTGAAATACTGGTGGCGATTCCACTTTCTCTTCTTCTTTCTTTTCTTGCACAGCCGGTGGAACTTCAACTTTCAGCTCTTTTGAGGACTCTTCCTCTTTCTTTTTAGCTCTAGCCGCTTGTGATTCCATAACCGATCTAATCTCTTCTTGCATATCTCTCAGAAGCTGTATAAATTCGAATTTTTATGAATCTACATCCTCATCTACAGAACAGTCAGAGTCTACGGGGCTAGACTTGGTTGGTTCTGTTTCAGTTACAGGAACTTTTTTATTTTCTTTAATTTTCAAGGCAAATAGCCTTACAAGCTTCGAACCCAACATTGGCATCATCTCCTTCGATTAGCCTTCAATTCTTTTGCTTCCATAATATTAGTAAGAACTTTATTCATTTGTTCAACTTGCGTACCTAAAATATGAATTGAAGCTTCTTGTTCTCTTAACTTCTCGTTCTGTGAATGCATATCAGTGGTCATAAGATCCATAAAATTCTTCAATTGTTGATCACCCACAACTCCTTCTTGAGGATATTGTGGTAAAGCCTTCTGGGCTAAATCATGGGAATATGCATGATTAACAGGTTGTTGTGGAGGAGCATGTCGATTATAATTCTGATTTCCTTGATATGGAGCTTGACCTCTTGGTTGGAAAGAGTTATTCTGGGGATGAGGTTGATAATGACCTGGATAGCGACCATCTGTGGATTTGAATACTGCATACCCAGATGATTCCTGTTACCAAATTGATAATTTCCTCGGTTGGATATGAAATAGACAGATGCTGGATTTCCTTCTTACACTTCCCATGTATGATTCGTGACCCACACTGTTGACAACCTTGTGCTTCTTGCACTACATTTGTTGCGGCTAAATTCTTCTGCATCTCAAGCTTAATTTAATTGATTTGATTTTCTAATGCGGCAAATTGAGCCGAGTTTGCAGTTTCTGCATCTAATCGAAGCGTACCTCTGGCGTTTGTAACAAGAGCTCGCGAAAGTGGCCAACTCCTTTCTGTTTCTATAATGTTTTCCATAACTTCGGCGGCTTCTGCAGGATTAATGGACACAAAATTTCTCTTTCCAAGTTTATCTATACTCATTCTACTTTCGGTATTGATACCCTGATAAAATATAGCTAATTGTAAGACGGGGTGTAACCGTGGAGTGGACATCTAGCTAACTTCTGTTGAAACCTTGTCCATGTGTCTCCTACTTCTTCTCTATTCTCTTGGAAAAACTTAGCAAGCTCGCTCTAATCTTTGAGTCTCATACTCTTTGGATAAAAACGGTTAAAAAATGCGGCTTGAAGTTATGCCCAAGTAGTAATTGTACATGGTGGTTGTCTATCTAGCCAATCACCAGCTTTTCCGGTCAGAAAGAACAAAAACATGTGACAATACAGTTACTCGCGTGTAATGCCTGGAGTAACATAGGCATCACAAATCTGCAGGAACTTCTGAATCGCTCTTACCGGATCTTGAGCTGCTGCACCACTATAGAGACTGAAATTATGGAATTGACTTAGCATGCCCGGATCGGACCTGAACTTGATATTCTGGAGCTCTGGAGGACGATAACCTAATGGTTGAACTCGAAAAGGTGCTCACAAGCCTGAGAGATCTTGTTCAATTCTGTTGTTGTTTCTGTTATCTCCTGGTGGTGGAGGTGGAGGATGTCCTAAAGGACTAAGTGGTGGATCCAATAGTGGTGGATCTATTTCTTCGTAATGTTATGTCATAGCTATTTTTTGGTTTCTCTCTTCTCTGATACGTTTGTTATAAGCTCTGAAGTTCCTTTCGTGCTCTGCAAGAAAAGGGCAAGGATGCACTGCTAAAACCTAAAAAAGACTAAAACAAACAAACAAGCGTAAATCTGGAAAAATAAAAATAAACTGGAAAATAAAACTTAACTAAAAACTACTACTACGAAAAATAAATAACCCACACGCTAACGAGACACAAGTCCCGGCAGTGGGGCCAAAAACTTAGTGTCGCCTAGGGTGTGATAAAAATATAGAATGAATAACGCAAATAAGAACCCTAGACTAGCACAGTACTGCAAGTATTACAGGACGTATGCAAGTTCTAATGATAAGAAGATTTGTTCCTCAGGGACTTAAGTGTGTTAGACAAATGGGTAGATAAATCAGAATAGCAATAGTTAATTAAAATAGAGAAAATAAATATGATTTATTGAGAGATTAATGATTAAACTAAATAAAAGTAAATACAAATAATTAAAGATGAGAGAAATAAGATGAGAGACTATATCTTAGAATCTGCTAGTATGCACTAATCATTCTAATTCTTTCTATCAATTTCAGTTTAATAGGGAGATAATAGCTCTTAGATATGTAGTCAAGATTCTAAATTCCCCTATCCCCAGAGAGCGAACTAGGGTGGCGACCTCACAATCACGAGGGGACTCGAAATAGGGTTATCCTACGCTACTTGGGTCCTAAGTGAGTCTGGCCTAGTAATGATGATTGGTAATTAAGTTAAACCCTAATGACTATCTAGTTAGGCTGGTGTTGTCAAGACCGATTCCTTACACTAGACGTTTATGCGGTGTTTCAATAATTAGACACCCCTTTTGGGTGATCATCTAACTACTATTAAGGTAATCTTATACTCGTGCACTAGCAAGGAGAACAGACAATAAATCAAAGCACATAAATCAAATATATGGTTAAGCAACTAGAATCAGATTAAAACATATAAATCCCAAATAAACTTAGATAGAAAGAAAATAGAATTCATAGATTATACATAATGAAAACCCAAGCTATGGGAAATTAGTTCATACCTGAAGGAAATAAACTAAAAGAACGATACATAATTATTATCTTGCTCTCTTCAATAACTCTAATGATGAATAAAACTTAAGGACTAATTTTTTAGAGGAAATGATGACTTTACAAAGGTTAAAGGGTGTATTTTATAGGTGTTTAGAAGACCTATTCGTTTTCTTGGAGTGGAAGACAAGTAAGTTGGACTCCTAGTCCAACTCAAATTCGTAACCCTAAAATATAGAAAAGTAATAATCTGCCGCTGCTTTGTTTTGGCTTTAACTTCTTCGTTTCAACTCCGATTGACGCGTTCTTTATATCGAAACTGATCGTCTCGGAAAGCTCTATACTTTTGCTTCAGACCATTCTTCCAAATTTTTAGCCAGTCTTTAGTTATGATCACTTTTATGGACGTGGCTGCTGAAATTCAGATTTACTTAACAACTTTATCTTTCCATACTTATCTTTTTTTCCTTTATCTCCAATTTCCATGCATATGTTCTTTCTTTTATCTCTTTAGACTTGATTTGACATCTAATTAATTACTATATATCTTTAAAACTTCACACTAAATAAATAAATTAAACCAAATATGCTCTGAAAATAATAAATCATTAAATCAAAACAAGAAATAAGAAAGTGTATTAAACCATATAAAATTCGACTAGGAGATTTCCTAAAACACTAAAAATGATGTCTCCAACTAAGATTAAATCATCCCAAATAGGGAGACATCATGATGTTAGGAAGAAGCAGTGATGATGATGATGTGATGATGATGATGATGTGATGATGATGATGGTGGTCGTGAATATATTGATATTAAGGTTTTATGGATCATGATTTTTCCACTTTTTTAGTTATATAATTTTTTTAATTTTTAGTTTTTTTTTTAGGATTTTTTAGTGTGTGTTCTTGGTGAACACCAAAAACACACACTAAAAAATCCCAAAAAAAAAATAAAATTAACAAAAGTATAAGTTTGGGAGACTCCTTTACTCAAATCCAGTTATCTCATATAACCAGTTGTTATACATCAACGAATGAATATGTTTTTTATACAGATGGCACAAAATGAATGTGATTTTGATAATTCGTCACTTTCAACTGGTGGATTGTAATAACCAAAGCTAAAACTTAGTGATAGAGTTTGTACGTGTGCGGATATTTTGAAACAAGGGAACAAGATTCATCAAGAGCGAGTAGGATTGGTTGGAGCAAGGAGAAAAAGGGTTGGGAATCAAATATTGATGGAAGTGTCAACATTAGGAAAAAATGTAGGGATGTGGGAGGTTTAATCGGAGATTCAGAGGGTAGTTGGGTAAGGGGTTTTTCGATGAGTATTTGATGTATCACTCCATCCATTGTAGAACTAATAACTCTATACGATGGTCTAATAGTTACTGAGGATTTGGGTGTCAAGATATTTTATGCTGAGATCGATTCCCAAGAAGTCGTAATAGTGTTGAAGCAAGTGTCAAGAGGTCCAGGACCTGGTGGATTGACAAGACTCAGAGAATTTTGAATAGAAATACAATGGTTGGTTGGAGCAGGGAGAAAAGGGTTGGAATTAAATACTGATGGGAGTGTCAACATTAGGCAAAATTGCAGAGATATTGGAGGTCTAATCAGAGATTCATAGGGTAGTTAGGTAAGAGGTTTTTCTATGAGTATTTGATGTATCATTCCATTCGTTGCAGAACTAATAGTTCTATACAATGGTCTAATAGTTACGAGGATTTGGGTGTCAAGAAATCGATTCTCAAGAAGTCGTAATAGTGTTGAAGTAAGCGTCAAGAGATCCAGGGCCCAATAGATCGACAAGATTTGAAATTTTTTTAATAGAAACACAATGTTCGAGATCGTAGGAATGTATAGAAAAGTGAATATATGCCCGGGTTTGGATAGCATGTTTGGGGATGGTCCAATTTCAACCCATAACTTGTGTTAGACAAAATAAATACATGTGAGATATCCCTCACTTGCGAGGCCTTAGTAATTAATATTAATTTATTTAATCTATGGTCCAAGCATCGCCATTGTTTAAAAAGAATGTTTGATAATACCTCATATTTTTAGTAACAAAAGAAAAGAAAAATAAATGAAAAAAAATGGGATCTTCGAATATCATACACAACATGAGAATGGACGAGCTTAACGAGTTATTTTTATATTCTTAAACATATGACAAAGTCCATATATACCACGACCATCTATAAACAATATTCAAGATTGGCAACACGAAGAGTTATTCTCTGGTTGGTTGCATATGTAGAGCCATGTTTCCACGTTGTTATTTAACGATCCTTAAAAACTACTACTCCATATATTATATATAGTTGAATAGAGAGACATAGAGAGATTAGAGAATTTGGCCATTGAAATCTCCACATTTTTCTCCGAAAAATAATGGAAAATTTTCATGGAAAAGTCTCCACTCAAATGCTACCCCAAAAACATGGCTTCTCTTTCCTAAATTCCAAATGATTTGTTGTCCACTACGTTGTTCATACAGCTTGTCAAGGTTGGGGTCCTTCATTCTCCTGGGGGACCCTCCTCCTGATCTTCTGAATTCTAGCCACCGTCGGTCAACGCCACCAAAACCACCACCAACAACGGACACATATTTTTGACAAAAACCCTTTTGCATGCATGTAATCTTAATGCATATCAGGGTTTACAACTTGGAAATTTTCTGCACTCTCAAGAAAATTTTCCAAAAGTTTTGATTTTTTTCCTTTTAGGATTGATCTGGAAAGCATCACGGGATGAATTGTTTTCCATGTTTCGGTAGTAAGAAGGAAGATGGGAACACCGAAAATATCCCTGTAGCACAGGCAAAAGATGTTCCATCAACCAATCTTCCACCAAAGAAACATGGTATTTTAATTCTCCATTTAAGAGCTTAAAACAAATTTATTAATCAAGGGTCTGTTTTACTTATGTGTTATTGTCAATAAATAATACATCATTTTCTTGATGTTCCATATACAAACTTGTTATTGCTTAATTTAATTTATTTATCATGTGATCTACATAAAATGTAGATATCTCGTGATAAAAGAAAAATCTCATGTTGTAAAAATTTTTATTTTTCAATCTCTTATTGCGGAGTTTAGTGGTAATCTGTTATTATATCTGAATTTTGAACACCATCATATGATTCATATTCTTGTCCCATAAATAATAAAATTATGTTTTTTTTGTCCAGGGGAATCTACAGCGAAGGATGTGGATACTGAAAATATTGCAGGAAAGAGTTTTACTTTCCGTGAGCTTGCCTCTGCAACAAAGAATTTCAGAAAAGAATGTCTATTGAGTGAAGGTGGATCTGGAAGAGTATTTAAAGGAACACTTCAAAGTGGGGAAATTGTAGCTGTGAAGCAACTTGACAAAAATAGTACACAAGGAAACAAAGACTTCCTTGTTGAACTTACCATGTTGAGTCATCTTCACCATGAAAATCTCCTCAAATTGATTGGTTATTGTGCTGATGGTGATCAAAGGCTTTTGGTTTACGAGTACTTGTCATTTGGAACTGTTGAAGATCATTTGCTTGGTATATATACATATATAAATCTCTCTCTTGACCCCTTTTATCTCTCTAGAGATTATAATTAATGTACCTAATTTCATATTTGCAGACGTGAAAGAAGATAAGAAGCCATTAGATTGGTCAACAAGAATCAAAATCGCTAACGGAACTGCACAAGGACTTGAATATCTACACGAGAAAGCAAATCCTCCGGTTATATATCGTGATTTAAAATCATCAAATATTATGTTAGATGCGGAATCTAACCCGAAACTCGCTGATTATGGACTTGCAAAGCTTGGAGGAACAAATTCCCATGTAACACCAAGAGTAATGGGAAATTATGGATATTGTGCTCCAGAATACGAAAGATCCGCTGAACTCACAGTAAAATCAGATGTTTACAGTTTCGGTGTTATTTTACTCGAGTTACTTACAGGAAGACGCGCTTTGGATACTAACCGACCAATCGATGAACAAAACTTAGTAGCTTGGGTCCGTCTCTATTTTCCGTATTTCTTTATAGAGTAATGATATATACCACCCAAATTCATACCACCCAAATGTCACCCAATGACGTGGCGTGAATTGATTGGTAACAAATTGTTAATGCATTTATTTTCTTGATTTGATTAAAGATTTGTAACCAATCAATTCACGCTACGTCATTGGGTGACATTTGGGTGGTATGAATTTGGGTGGTATATATCATTACTCTTTATATTATCATTCATTATCTTGTCTTACTTAGTTTTACGATTGAACGATTGAACAGGCACAACCTTATTTCAAGGATCCGAAAAGGTTCCCGGAAATGGCAGATCCTTTACTTGGAAATGCTTATCCGGTAAAAAGTTTAAATCAAGCAGTTGGTGTGGCAGCTATGTGTCTTCAAGATGAACCTGAAGTTCGTCCATATATTAGCGACATTGTAGCGGCTCTTAGTTTCCTTGTGATGGCCCCACCTGAACCTCAGCCTCAGCCTCAGCCTGAACCTCAGTCTCAGCCTGAACCTCCAGTAGTTGATACTCCTACTCCTAATGTAAGTGATGATAATAAACCTCAAGAAAAGGAGGATAATGAGGAGGAAGAAGAGGAGGAAGAAGAAGATGATGAAGGTAGTTCACAATACGAATCTGGGGATAGTTATGAAAGCTCAGAGTATGAATCTGAGGAAGAGGAGGAAGATCAAAAAGTAGATGGTGATGAAGTAGCAAGTATGAGTGGCACAAGTAATGAGGATGGATCAGGATCAGGGAAGTCTTCTATGAGTTTAAAACGAAAAAGTACTAAAAAACCTAAAGAAGATAATGAAGAATGGCACGAAAGTAATGGAACAAGTAGTGCTCGTATAAGTTCAAGAAAAAGCAGCATGAGATCTAAATCCAAATCCAAGTCCAAGAAAATTGGTTCGGAATTAGAAAATGGAAGTGCATCTAAAAGAAGAAAGAGCAAACATGCTAAGAATCGAAGTTATAGTACGTATCAAAGAGATCCAAGTAGCGGAAATGGCAATGTGGAGCCCGGTAATAGAAGAGCAAAGTCAGTTCATTATGGTAACAAAAATGAAAAACTTTGATAAATTATGAGCAGCGTCAGCACTTTTAAATCATATAACATTGAAGGAAGCTTCTGATTCTAAATCGAACACTCCTTTTCTCGTTTCTGTAAATCCGGGAATGCACAACGAGCTGTTGTATATTCATTTTTCTGATTCTTCGATTAACCTTTTCTTTTGCATTTCAGAAAATACATGTAATATTCTATATTTAATCACATAAGACACTTAATTAATACGTGTTTTATCTTAGATTACTTCCTCGTATGGAAGTAACACTTTCCACAATTTTCCATTTCTAGTGGAGATTATAACATTATGAATAATACTTATTTTCAGTGAAATCTATTGCATAGATATTAAGAAATATCAATCTTTTCTTTATTTTTCTTTACATGCTTTCTTGCATTTCATCAAGTTCATGGACAATGATGAAGCAATAGAATTTGAAAATTCAAGTCATCTTTACTTGCGCATCCAATACAAAAATTAAGTGGATTTCAAATCCACAACATTTATATAAACCATTTGACTTGGATTATATCGATTTTATAGAGATCAAAACATCATATTCTCGAAGAGTTGGACATATATTCGTATTTACATAAGCAGATAGGCCTAGAAATAAAATCAATTATGGAATTCTTTGTACCTAGCTAGCATTAACTATCAAAGTATGACTCTTGGAATTCAATAGAATGATTGATCACATCATTGCTTCTCTGTGGTTTGTAGCCACTCTAACTGCAAACAAAAGATGTTTTTTTTTTTTTTTTTACGTTTAAAGAAATAAGATGAAATAGAAAAGATAGTTTACGAGATAAAATTACCTTCCATGCATACATGGCAAAAAATGCTACCGTATCTGCAGTCCATACTACGGCAAATGATTTATAGAAAAAAGGGATTATAACATTCATCAAAGGAACAAGGAGAAACAGATAATTTAGAGCTTCTTTTTCATTCTTGGAGCAATCACGTGCACGTAATGATGGAATAGCTGTAATACAAAAACTTGCTAGTTAAAACAGAGTTGATTATTCGTATTTGAACACAAGCATTATTACTTACTGAACATCCAGATGGACCACATTCCCATTAGCCTCCATAGATCGGGTTGATCAGATGGAAATATAAGGTTGAAAGATAAAACTCCACCTAATAACATTGAGGCATAGGCTTGAATTTCAAACACTTTGTATAATGTACTTCCTGGTACAGCAGGATTCTTACTGGCTGTTGAAGCTCGTGGTGCGAATGTTGCTGCTGTTTTTTGAACAACCTGTAAAAATCAAGAAATGCTTGAATTAAGATCAGGGCATTAATGGGGTAGCTATGAAATATGATCTATATAGTCATAACTAATCATTATTCAATCTATCTAACAACAATACTAACAGGGGCATGTAAATTATACATATTTCACTTGATAAAAAGATCACGCAGAGAAACCTCGAGTAAGAAAGATTGAAAAGAACCTTTTTGAGGTCTTTATCCAAGGGAGAAGCAGAAGAAGTTGCTGGTTCAATCTTGGTTTCTTGAATTTGCTGAGTTAAATTATCACTTGATTCAACTTCATTTAAACTTGCACAAACTTTAAAGCTTCTGAAGTTTCTTCTATGGTGAAACTTGGTATTTAAGATAGGAACCTTAATTAGTAAGTGATTATTGCAAAGCGAAGGTGCCATTAGAGTGGTCATGGCGCCAAAGCAAAAACACACAAAAACAAAGAAAAAGAAAAATGAATTTGGAAAGACAAGAAAATGATAAGGCAGTCACATGAGTGGTTAATACTGGCACACACGATACACGCGGACGTATGTGACTGTGTGCAATATTTTCGAAAAAGTTTACATCAATTAAATACCATATTGGATTTTTTTTTTTTTAGTCGAAAGGAACATAAATTACCATAAAACAAAATATTACAACTTATCCAATACCAGTTGGTTCCAAGTCTTTCTTAATCAAATTAGCTAATTGGGAGGGAGGGAAGGCACTCCAAATGCCAAACAAACACCCACGAAGCATTTGTTTAGCAACCCAATTAGCAACCCTATTCTTGGACCTTTACAAAAAAGATATTAATGTTATACAAGTTCTTTAAAGAGATAATGTTAGACACTAAAACCTTAGTTCTACTCTCTACTTTACATTTAGAATTAATTTGATTGATAATACAAAGGTTATCATTTTCAATTGTGGTAGAGCCATAAGGGAGTTTAGAAGCTAGTTGACACGCCAAGTAGATACCCCTCCCTTCAGCTTCCATCACTGAGAAAGAAGAAGATTCCTTTGCCACTCCATCAATCACAAAACCTGTAGAATCACGAACAACACAAGCAAACGTAGATTTATAAGATTTAATGTTCATTGATGCATCACAATTAATCTTAAAATCCCCTACGCAAGGAGGGACCCACTTAATGTTGTTATCTATCTCACAAACAGTTTCACAAGATATATCATAGTTTGCTTCAGAGTTAGACCTTGGTCTATGAGAGTTATCATTTAAATCATTATGAAAATGATTTATAACTAGATTAGCCTCAGGTTCTTTAGCAAAAGCTATAATGAACTCATCATAGGCTTTTAAACAATTGTTCACCGTTTTTAAAGGATCAGGGACAAGACCTCGAAATAAGAATTCATTTCGTCCTTTCCAAATAAACCATGCCACGAAACTTGCCATTTCACCTAAGTTATCAAAAATGTCAATCTTATCAGAGGCATATTTCCTCACAAAAGTGAACCACTTTTTAACATTACTCGAGGGTTCAACTTTTGATATAAAATTCAGAGGACAAGCCATCCACACTGCCCTGGCCCATGGGCATAAAAACAATAAATGTTCAGTTGTTTCCTCCTCACTTTCACAAAGTGAACAAATGGGAGTTTTAATGGATTTCCTCATGTACCTGTTAAAGTTGGTAGCAAGTCCATTTTCCAAACATTTCCAAAGAAATTTTTTAATCTTAGGATAAACTTTCAGTTGCCACAAGAATCTCCAATTGAACAGAGGTACACCCCTTATCTTTATTTTTATTTTTTGTATCAACAAGTTGAGCCCTCCACAACTTATTATAGCTATCTTTAACTGTAACTTCTCCACTTTTGGAATAAATCCAAAAAGGAGAGTCTTTACAAGTTATAGAAGGGATAGCTAAACTAGTAATGGTTGCTACAACTTTGGGTTCAAATAAATTATTCAACAAATTGACATTCCAATTGGTATTACAACTACTAAAAAGATCAGAAACTTTACCCACAAGGCAACCAAAAGGTTTAACAATCTGAGAATCAGTGGGGATCCACTTATCTGACCACACATTAATATCCTTACCATCACCTATATTCCAGACCAAGTCCTTCATAAAGCAGTTTCTACTCTCCATAAGGCTTTTAAAACCCCAGGAGCAGTTAGAGTGAAGAGATGCATCAAGAAATCCCTCATTAGGGAAATATTTCCCTTTGAAAACCTTGAAAACCAAGGATTTATCATTTTTATAGAACTTCCAGGCATTAGAGGCCAATAAAGCAAGATTTTGAGTATGAAAATCCTTGAAACCCAAACCACCATCATCTTTAGATGACATTAAAGTTTGCCATTTGATCCAATGGCATCTTTTTCCCCCCTTATTATCCCAATAGAAATCTGAAACAAGAGAAGTAATACGAGAAGTGAGTTTCTTAGGAATCAGAAGAACTGACATTATAAAGTTAGATATAGCACCTATTATTGCCTTGATTAGAACTTCTTTACCACTTTTACTGAGCATTTTTGTGTCCCAATCATTAGTTCTTTTGAGAATCATTTCAACTAACCATTCCAATGACTTAACCTTGGAGATACCCCAAGAAGAAGGGATACCAAGGTATTTGCCAAGATCCTTTAACTGGTTCATCCTTAAGGTATTGCAAAGATTGTTTCTCAAAGCATGAGGAGTGTTTATGCTGAAAAGAGCACCACTTTTATTCAAATTTAACTTTTGGCCTGAGGCAAAACAATACCAGTTCAGGGTTGTTATGAATATCTCAATATTATATTGATTAGCCTCAAGGAAGAATAGACTGTCATCTGCAAAAAGCAGATGTGTGATCTCAGGAGCTTGTTTTGCAATTTTAATGCCTTTCAATAAACCAAGATTCACATAGTACTCAATAAGTGAAGTAAGGGCCTGAGTAACCAAGCAAAAGAGGTAAGGGGACAAAGGGTCCCCTTGTCTAATACCTTTTTGGGGATTATCAATATCATATAAAGTTCCATTAATTTTAACTTTATAAGTAACTGTTGAAATGCACATATGAATCCATCTTACCCATTTGCTATGAAATCCCATCTGATTTAGAAGGTCAATTAGGAAATCCCACTCAATATTCTCATATCAGCTTTTATAGCTAAAAAACACTTAGAAGAGTTTCTTTTATTTTTCTAGAAAATGTGTAACTTCCTGAGCAATAAGAATGTTTTCAAAAATAGACCTTCCTGGGATGAATGCAGTTTGAGTCTCTGAAATAAAATCACCTATCCAACATTGAAGCCTATTGGATAATATTTTCGAAATGACTTTATATATAAAATTAGCACAACTAATTGGTCTAAAAGAACTGACCAAGTCAGGATTAGAGCACTTAGGTATAAGGGCTATAATAGTCACATTTATATCCTTCAAAGATATATTATTGTTCATAAAATCCTCCACCAGAGACAACAAATCAAACTTAAGTATACCCCAAAATTTTTTAAAGAAAAAACCACCATAACCATCAGGCCCAGGTGCCTTATCACTACCAAGAGCCCAAACAGCTTCTTTAATTTCCTCTATAGTAACTTTTCTAATCAGATCCATATTAACTTCTGGTGAAACAGCCTTTTTGATCTTACTTAAGATAGGATCATAAAATCTATCTCCATTTGATTTGAAGATATTATTATAGTACTTTTTGACCTCATCAATAATCTCAGAGTTATCATTGGTCCAGTTTGTTGGCATATAGCCTCCCTTAATAGGTTGTTTTAATGTGACAAATCCTCTTGTGTTTAGTGTGCTAATTATTCTTGTTATACATATTCTATCTTGCACTCTAATTCATCAAAAAACACAATCTTTATCATTTAGATCAAAGCTTTATTGTCATATCCTAAGAAGCTAATTTTCATACAAATACTTTTAACCTTATCTTTGTATACATTGAGAATTAGCTTTCGTGATCAACTACAAAGTTTCTTAGAATGATGTTCTCTACAACTCTCGTGAAGAAAGTTTTTTGATCCGAGCATCGTAGTAAAAGATATACTCATTAAAATGTGTTTTAGACCTTTGGTGCGGTACACCGCACTATGGGCACGGTACACCGCAGATGTGCGGACCAGGGCACGGACCAGGGGGCTAGCCCATCAGAGAGAAAGTGAATTTAGCAAGCTCAGTGCGGTGCACCTCACCAACCCCGCGGTGCACCGCAGATTAGGGTTTCCTGCAGCAAAATGAAGACAAAAGGAATATATCCGTTGGGGATATTAATATATCCGTTGGAGACAAGTCTTATGACCGTTGGGAGCATTTTGCAGCTATAAATTGAAGGTCTTTCAAGGCTACAAATACACCTTCAACCCATATACACTAAGGGGCTTAATTGTTATCATCCAAGAAGGTGTCAAGAGCTAAACATTGTCATATCCACTCAATTAAGAAGTTAATCCAATAAGCCACAAAGTTCTATCTACTCAAGAGGAGTCTTTCATGCTTAAGTGTTATATCTACTCATTAGGAGATTGTTAGCAAAGTAGTTTCACCCTTTAAACTCTTTGTATTTATCCTCTTAAGTCTAGTTTCTTGTAATAGATAGATTAAGAGAGAATTAGAGTATCGGGAGTATACTCGGTGTGCTTGTGTTGTGATTACACAAGAGTTTCCTTCGTGGTTTCGAAGAGGTTGTCCTTCGTGTTATCGAAGAGGTTGTAAGGGTTATTGTGTTCTCGACCCGGTTAAGAGAGACACGGGAGCTTAGTGAAAAGCTTGAAATCCTAAGGAGGCTTCCTTAGGTAGTGGATGTAGGGAAACCGAACCACTATAAATCGTGTGTATCTTTCTATCCCTACGCTATTTACTTTCCGCACTTAATATGTTTGATAATATGCCTACATGAATAGATAGTATGAATATTGTGATATAGCTTATCTAATTTATCAAACTTTGGTCCTCTAAGTTAGTAAGAGAATAGATAGTCGATTTACTTGTTAAACTTATATATCGAACCTCTAACTTATCCTTTGCATGATCCCATAAGTGTTTGATATATTAGTTGACTTAGAAGTTTTCTCTTAAACTTATAATTGTCCAAAAGATTTTTAATTAGGCATTAATCTTATTAGTAATCCTATTCACCCCCCCTCTAGGACTTTCACAGTTTCCATCCTCTTTCTTAATTGAAGAAATGTGATTGATATTCCTTTTCAACCTAGTAAGAGCATGGTAGTATTTGGTGTTTCTTTCGCCTAGTTTGAGTCAAGTATTGCGAGATCTTAAAGCCCAATAAGCCTCTTCTTTCTTCCACACAATCTCAAGTTTTGAGTTCAAATTTTCCATATCAGACTTATATGAATCAGAGTGAGGGGCATTAAACATATTTTCCATTTGGGCTAAGTAAGATGTTATGAGCTTCCTATTATTAAGAACTCTCTTCCTAGCCCAATAGGTAATATATTTATTAATATAAATAATTTTGTTACAGAATTTCCTCAGTCCTGTACAATGATCAAAAATTTTAGTAATCCAATTCTCAAAAATAATTTGACAAAAAGAATCATCACTGATCCAATTTTTATAAATAATACATCTATTATTCTTACTGATCTTAGAAATACCAGCTTGAACAGAAATGGGAGAGTGATCAGAGCCTACAGGAGGTAACACATGGCACCAAGAGTTAGGAAACTTAGTCAACCAATGAGCATTGACTAATATCCTATCAATTCTTTGCTTAATGAGCTGGTTGCCACTTCTTTTGTTTGACCAAGAGAAGTTACATCCTTTATGGTTCAGCTCATTAAGATTATTAAGATTGATAAAATCATTAAAGAGTTTCATGTTGTTCTTATGAAAAGAGTTAATTTCCCCTCCAAGTTTTTCAGAAGGGTACCTGATCAAATTGAAATCACCCAAAATACATCTAGGCAGTACTGTATTGGATAAAAGATTCAATTTGTTTATAAAATTAGCCTTATCAATATCAATTGGAGGGCCATAAACACAGGCCAGTTCACAACATCCCACAGTTAAGAAATTGTAAGAACAAAGAATCAAGTTCTTGTCTTTGCAAATTTCTTTAAAGGAATCTAAGTTTTTTACAAAAATGGCTAACCCACCAGAGAGGCCTATAGGGTCAACATGAGCAGCAAGACTCATATTTATTTTAGAACAGATATTAAAAACTGTATTGAAAGAGTTTTTGGTCTCAGAAAGGAATATTACCTCAAAATGATGAGCCTTAACTAAATCCTCCAGACTCATCTCTGTCAAGGGATTTCCTAGCCCTTGACAGTTCCATGCTAGCATCATTGATCTGCTTGGGGTTGAAGTGGGTCAACCCCGCAAACCACATTCTTATCAATTTCATCTGAATTACCTTCTTCCTCCAATTGATCATCTCCATCAGCATTATCATTGTCTAAATCATTATTTTCAAAACCCAAAGCTTCTGCCATCTCATCATCTTCCCCAAGAGTTGGGTTAGCGAGAGTTGCAGGTACTTGGGATAAGAGTTCATCTTCTGTAGCTAAACCAAGATCCAATCTTACCTTATGAGTTCGAAGTTTATTCTTCTCAAGTGAACCAAAGGTAATACTATCATCAGAGTTTGAAGTAATGTTAGGGTTACTCACCACATTTGGGCTTGAGATGATAATGGGCTCAGAGATTGGCCCACACGGCTTATTAAGTTCACCTGGGCTCAAGGGCCTGATAGCATTTTTAAGAATCACCCCTTTCTGCTCAATTTGGCCCAAATTAACTTTTGGTATCAATAGTATAGATTGGACTACATTTGACTGGACCACACCAAGTGGTGTTTCTTTATTAATTCCTCTAGGAATCTGAGCTTTGTTATTTTGCTTTAAAGGTTTCTTGGATCTTTTCCTTGCAGAATACCCAACATTTTCGGCTTTAAAAACAAAATCATTCGATTTCTTCACAATATCAGAGTATCTAATCCAACTACCAAGCTTATTAATAAGTTTGTCAACATTATCACATTTACCCTCTTCATGAGATATTATTCCACAAACATAACAGAAGTCAAACAACTTTTCGAATTTAAAGGAAATCCACACAGACTGACCATTCGATACTTTAAACATAAACCTAGCAGAGAGAGGCGCAGAGATCCTACAGTTAATTCTAACCCTAACTGTAGAGTTATCCTTATAGTTATCAGGATTAGGTAGTTCCATATCAGTAACATAGCCAAGTTTAGATGTTATTTTAGTGACATTACCTACTTTCAAGAAGAGAGAGGGAATACCCAATATTCTAACCCAAAAAGAAGTTTCCTCAAGAAGATTAGGGTTAACTACACATTCTTCATATTTCTGGACTAGAACATGAAAGCCAAAAATATGAAAAGGCCTATTGTTCCACACAGTTTCTAAATCCTTAGGGTTTTCGAAACTAGCCACACAAAGATTCATACCACGCTTATCGATTGAGATTCTACCAACAATACCCAGTGTTGTATCATAATCTTTTTGAGGTAGTTAAGATTAATGTTACCTGTAGCTAGAACACGAATGAAAAGTTTTGGTTCCTCAAAGGCACCATAAATAGCTTCTCTATCAGGAGATAGTGTGATTTCCTCATCAGATTGATCAATCTCATCATCTTTAATGCTCGCCATAAAGGCTAAGAGAGAGAAAAATCGGGTCTTAGAAAATTAGGGTAAGAGTAAAATCAATAAAGCAATTAATCGTGATTTTTATATATCTAAACCCAAAGAGATAGATATATATAATGTCGAGCTTCATACAAACCAGGAGGAGGAGAAGGTTTGTTTATTGGATTTGATTATTGTAGAGTCAAAATGTTTTTCTGTTAAAATTTAAATATTTGTAAAAAATATTAAAATATATTTTGACATCAAAAATTACTTTAAGTCATATCCATTGTTTTCTTAAAAGTAATTTTAAAAGTCTTGTATTTTTTAAATTTTTAAAATCACTTTCAAGTATCATTTTAAGAGGAAATTACAAAATCCAGCCCAAACAACTATAACATTATAATTAAAAGCCTCTTCACTTACTTCTACTAATTAAACTAATTAAGTCCTTAGTTTTATTTTCTGGTTTGCCCAATTACTTATATACCCTTTCTTTTTATTTTAACTTGTATTTTTGTATTATTATTTTTTAAGTAGGTTTCATATTCGATATGGGTACGGACCCATTTACGTACCAACTTATTTTTAGACCCATTTATAACATATTTTCTTTAGTCGTGTTTCATGTTTATTAAGTAATTAAATGGGTTAAACCTCATATGGGTACAGACCCATATCGAACAATGATGTGTACGTACCCAGCTCAAATGCAATATGTCAGTTGCTCAAAATAATTTGGAGAAATTTGCTTGTTTAAAAGAAATAGAAACAGTTAAATACAATAGTAAAAAAAATTCATAATCAACTGTTTAAGAAACAGTTTTTTCTTATGTGTTCTATAAGGGTTCCAAATTTACAAATATACAAGGTAAATATATAAAGATTCACTAAGCAGATTCTATTGAGAATAAGAAACAACTTTTTCAACTTGATGATGTGAAACTAGCAATACGCAGATTCGATTGAGAAAACAGAACAATAAGAAACAGCTTGTATATACTTGGTTCTGTACCCAATGGGGCTGTACCCAGATGGGACTGTACCCAGATGGGGCTGTACCCAGATGGGGCGAATAGAGTGTTGCTTTACGATTTCTTCTGTAATGGGCATGTACCCAGATGGGTCTGTACCCTTTTGGGCTTGAGTTTGACTGAACCTGCAACCAAAACAAGAACAGTTAACCTAATTAATAAACAAAATTAAAACTGCTACAAACAACACCACCACGCACGGCGTCGAACCACCACGAACAGCACAACCACGAACGACCGGACCACGCGCACGGACCACGCGCACGGACCACGCGCACGGACTCCATTAAAGCCTATACTCCGTTACCTGCAAAAAGAAAGATTATTAAAAACAAAACAAACAAATTTTAAAAACAGAACACGGAAACTTTAAAAACAAAACGAAGGTGGATCTGGTTGGTGAAATTGAAGGTGCAACTGCTTCGCGCGAAGCTTCGTGGTGGTGGGTCTGGTGGCTCTGGCGTTTAGAAGGTCAGCAGCGACGGTTTTCTCGAACGTCAGCAGCAGAGGCGGTCTGGTTCGTGCGATGCCTCGTGGTGGACTGATGCGGGATCGTGGGTGTCTGATTCGTCGTCGTCATGGTGGATCTGGTGGCTCCGGCGTCTCGAAGGGCAGCAGCGGCGGTCTTCTCGAAGGTCTGCAGCAAAGGCGGTCTGGTATGCGCGTTGCTCCGTGGTAGCCTGCTGCGTGGTCGTGGTTATCTTATTCGTTGTCGTGAGGGCCTGGTTCGCAGCATGGTGGTGGATCTGTTAGCTCCGGCGTCTCGGAGGCCAGAAGCGGCGGCAATGGTGGGAAGGTACGCAGGTGGCGACACTGTGAGAACTAATGGAGATGCGGTTTTACAGGAGAGAGAAGAGGGATGGAGGTGCGGTTTGTGTGGGAGAAGAGAGTGAGGGACATGAGAGAGAACATAGAGAAGGAGAGAAAGGGGTGGGGCGCGTACAATATAATGGTAAAAGGGAATGGGGTTTTTTGTTTCTACAGTAATAAAGAAGAGGATGAAGGGCTATTTGGGGTTTTTTGTCTATTTAGTTGGATAGGTAATGTATAGTTAGGGGTGGGGACTTTCTTTATAAAGTAGTATATTAAAGGGCCTTGTTTTATAATTCACCCTCATTATAAAAAGTAATCCTAAACGGACCCTAAAGTAGCATAAATCTCTTATCGAACCTTGATAAGATCTAATACATCATTGAATAAATAAATAAATAAATAAATAAAAGATAAGTTTTCAAAAAAAATATTATTAATGTTTAAATCCTTTATAATTAGAGGTTATAAAAATGATGTGACATAATAAATTGGATATTAATTGAAAGAATAAATAGATTAAAAATTAAAAGGATAAATACTACTGAAAATACAATATGTGACATATAAAAAAAGTATAATCTAATAATTTCCAAATTATAATCAAAATCATAATTTACATGTATAGTTTAAACCGTTTTCTCTTCATTTATATTTGGCTATAAAATATGAAAAGTAAACATTCAGTTTATTTGAATTCCTTTTAACAGTTGTGCTAGAAGGGGAAGCTTTAGCGGTGTTAGAAGCAGTTAAAAGAAGTACAAAGAAGAAAGACAGCACTAAGGCTATATTTTCAGATAACCTTGAAGTTATACAAGGTATTAGGCAAGTGTCAACGGCAACATGGACCATTCAACCGATTCTTCGCCTTATTCAGCAGAGAATGGTTGAAGCAGGACCAATCTCCTTCCGACATATTCCACGAAGGATGAATAGTCAGGCGGACCAGCTTGCAAAAATCGTTAGACACAGGGCCAGTGGAGAAGACTACGCAACAGGTGATCTTATCCGGGATTTTAGACGTCTCGACGTCGGATAACAGTGGGTTCTATTAGAGTGAACTTTGTCCAAAAAAAAAAGAATTCCTTTTAACACACTTATCTTCTTTCTTGTGGTTATATAATTTAATTTACGAAAATGAAGAATTTAAAGGTTATATGCAAAATTTTGAATTAATTTTTTTTATTTCAATGAAAATAGTTTATGCTGTTTCTAATTTCTCGAGTTTAAATATTTGATGCCATGAAGATTTTTAAATAGTGTTTCTGATATTTTTGGTAATGTTTCTATTTATAGATTATTTGAAAAAATTTAAATTATTATTTAACATGACATCTCATTTTTATTTAAATTAAAAGTTAGATGTATTTCAAATTTATATTTTATTAAAAATTTACATAAAAAATAACATAACATTGTAAAATTTTAAACTAATGTTTAACAATCTTAAATTAATATATCGATATACTTCTATTTACGATAAAATATTATTAACATCAACGTATTTAGAGAAACGATAATTATTATTTTTCGATAGACTATACACATTGCCTATAAATATCATTACTCTTATATATCTGCTAACAAATATAATAGTGATATGTATAGTACAATATATATTTAAGGTTTCCACCAAACAAGTCAGGTCCTATAAAATATTTCACAACAAGTCCAATTCGAAATCGTATTATATATCTTAATGGTCAATAATGCGTTTTAATTATTGATTAAATAAAAATAATATTTTTTCCGTTTAAAGATGTACTATTATTATTTCTCTCTCTGATAACAATCATTTGATGCCACAAATCACGTTTTTACCTTGATTTGCACATTTAGACCTAGAACTAAATCACTATCAAATAAAAAAATAAGTTGTATATGATAAAAACAATAAAAAAACTATGACATAGTTATGGGTTAAGGGAATGTTATCATGAGTTGTCTGGTGCTTACAATATATTTAAGAGTGTGAACTAGTGTATGAAAATGATTATGTTGTATAAAGTTTTTAGATATGCTTTCATTAAAAAATGAGTGGGTGTGTGCACTTTTGTATAGGTTGTTGAAAAATATTGTATTATGTGCACGTGTTAATGGGTTGTATGTATGTATAAATGGGTTACCATTGAAAAGATTGTGTTGTGCACGTTTAATGGGTTGTTAGTGAAAGATGAATGTGTTGTGACTTTGTGTGAACGGGTTGCTATTGAAATTATTTGGATTGTGTGTTTTATCATTAAAAATAAATATAAAATTTAAACTACCCTTTTTTTTCAAAACTGACACATTCTAATTTATAAAGGATAAAGAACCACCAAAATTTTACAATTTGGATTTAAATTTCAGAGAAAGATTGATTTGAAAGATTTTTTGAAATTTGAATCTTAATAATAGTGGTGCTAGTGGTTGTGGTATTAATGACGGTGGTTACGGGGTTAATTCTTGATACCCTGCAAAACTTGGTGGTTATAAGTTTTTGTCAATGGTTGAGGTGGTGGTGAGGACGACGTTTATGACAGGGCTTCTTGTAGCTACGTAGTGGTGTTGTGGGGAGAAAATGGGAGGGTTGTGTGTTGCAGTGATGGTGTTGACGTATAATTTTGAAACATAATCATGGGTATATATGAGAAAGTTTTGATGAAAATTATGAAGAGATTTAGTACTAAAAATTCATAAATTCGTTATGGAGTTTTTTTATATTCAGGCATTTATTATATTCGATCAATAATAATTATTTAAAGATATTGAAGTGTAAGATAGGCAGGGCAACCAGTGTAGTGATTTTTTGAACTTTTAGAGATAAAAAAGATAAGGCGGGCTCTTTTAATAAGGATATTAGAGTGTTAGGCTCTTTGATAAAAAATCTCATCTGCTTATTTAAACTAAAAATAGCTACATATTGATTAAAAATAGATTTTTTGGAACCAAAAAGTAGATAAAACATAACATTAAGTAACATAATAGTAGAATACTTAGTGGTTGTACAAGAGTAATAGTTGCTATCAAAAAGATTTCATACTATTGAGGTGTTAAGATGTATGTGTCAGTTGTCTCTCAAGGTATAAAAGTATGTGTGCTAAAAAACTATAAAGGACGATGATCAGGCACAAAATATCATTGGTGAAATAATTAGTAATCTGTGTTAGAGTAGTTGAGTTTGTTGAGAAGGGTCACTGATAAACACGACTAAATAAAATTGGATCTCGTTTTCTCCTACTTGTGTGTTATGAATAGGTAAGAAAAAAAAGTAAATGAACAAAGATTTACGTGGAAACCCCTCCAAAGAGAAGGTATATACCACGGGTGGACCAAGGATCCAAATACTCCACTATAACATATAACGATGTGATTACAAGAGGTTCTTTTTAGACAACTCTAGAGGATTATCGAATACATCAATTAATGGAATGCACAAAACTGGAACATAACCACCATGCATTAAATGAGGATATAACTTAAGTTCCCGCCGTTAGAACAAAAATCTCACCGTTGAATCTGAACTTCTATGTGTTAGGAACACCTTGTCAAAATTTTGTCTCGATCGGGCTTGATTTGACCATCCATCCGAGGTTCTCAAGATTCGGTCGTAGAAGGATTTACCGAAATTCCTCTACGGATTCCTACCTTTTGTGCTCTCACATCTCACTTTCTAAGTGTTTCTCTCTTGCTCTTACTTGCTGAAAACGATAGCTAATATTACTATTTATATAGGGCTCAAGAATTGTAGAAGAGAAGACATTCAACACTTGTATTTATGAAATGAAAATATCAAAACACCATATGTATTTCCAATACAATTTTTCACAATTTCAAGGTTTGACTTTATTGTTTTTAATGAGATTTCAAAATACTAACGTATGAGTTGTTCTCCAATAGAGAGGAACCAACCCAACAGAGTTTTAGATTGTCAACATCTACCTTCAAAAATAGATTAAACATAAAATCAGGAAATAAATCAGCAAACCAAAGAGGTAGGGTATCCCCATTGGTATTATGACATTCCAAAAAATGAAAAATTCTCAAAACAAATATGTGATAAATATTTTTTAGAGGAAATTGTAAAATACACCCCAAAATCCCCCAACTTTTTGTTTTAAGTCCCAACTAGAATTTTCTTTTTTTAAAGGCCTTTACCTATCTTGTTGGTTTGTATTTTGACCATTTTACCCTTCCTCTTTATGGGTACAGACCCATCCCGACCTACTACCACAGACTACACTATAACGTGATGGGTACAGATCCAACACATTTTTTGCAATGGTTTTTTTAAATCTTTTTTACCAAGTCCCTCTTATAGTCATATGGGGCCAGACCCATATTCTTCAAATCCTTTTTGGGGCTGTACTCATTAAGAATAACTTTATATATGTCAAATGGATTGTTTTTATTATGTTTGTATTGCACAATTAACAGAACAAAAAGATGTAAACTATGCAGGCCTGTACCATTATTGCCAAACATTACATGGGGCTGGCCCAATAATGAAATAGATAAAAAAATTCAAAAACTGTACACTACATTGGGCTGGCCCAACAACGAAATAAATTAAAAAACTGTACACTACATGGGGCTGTCCCATATTACACACAATACCCTATATGGGGCTGGCCCATATTAAAAAAAACAATGGGGATGGCCCCATTACGCCCCATTACGCATAACAATACACAAAAAAAACTGGATCGAGATGAAGACAAAACGGAGGTGTGGTGGTGGGGTGCAGTAGAGCAACGTCTATGGTGGTGGGTGCAGGAGAGCAGCGTCCATCGTGGTGGGGTCTATGCTGTAGATCTCGGTTCTGCGGCCTAGGCGGTTGACTGGGGCCTAGCGCCTAGGAGGGACTACGCGGGGCCTAGGCGGGATTACGCGGTTTTGAATCCTGCTATGTAATTTTATATATTTAGTAATACGCGTGTATAATTATGATAATTTTATCTATTTAAGTCATAAAATTCATCTAACACCACTATATTGAATATGAAAAATACTAAAATTAGAGTTATAATATTAATCAAGAATTTCCGAGAGTAAAATAAATTTAATGGAGGGCCTAGGCGGCAAGTTTTTACCATTAATCGGTGCCTAGGCGGGCTAGGCGCCTCTTCCATGGCGACTAAGGCGTCGGGCAAAAATGCCTAGCATTTTTACTAGGCGTAAGCGGTTGAGGGCGGAGTTGACGCCTAGACGGCGCCTAGGCGCGCCTAGGCGGCGATATCTATAGTATAGGGTGGGGTGCAGGAGAGCAGCGATGCTAGGGCGCTGGAGCAGATCTGAATCCGGGAAGAAGATGGTGGTGTTGATCCTGCTGGTGATGGTGGCTTACAGCGGTTTCCAGCGCCGGTGATGGTGGCTGTCAAAGCATTGCAGCAGAAGGGCGAGGTTACAGATCTGTTGGGAGGGGAAGGAGGAGGGTGGTTATGGTGGTCAGTGGGTTGCTGGTGGTGATGAAGATAGTGGTGGTGTTGGTTGTGGTGCTGTGACGGGAGAGGGTGGGGTGGTGTTAACGGTGGTGATATACGGTGAGGGGGGTTACAATGGTTGTGATATACGGGATGGCTGTGTGTTAATGGTGGTTACAGCGCCGGTGACGGTGGTTATAGTGGTGGTGGCGCAGAGGCGGCGCGAGGTGGCTGTGGTGAAGCAGATCCACGGTGGTCAGTTGGGTGGTGTTGGTGCTGCAGATCCACGGTGGTCAGTTGGGTGGTGGTGGTGAGATGCGCGGGGGTTAGTGATGGTGTGCAGCAGCAGAGGTGGTGGGGTTGTTGAAGGTGATGGTGGGTTGCTGGTGGTGTTCGGTGGGGTTGTTACAAAGAGAGAGAAGGAGATGCAGAGAGAGAGGGAGATGCAGAGAGAAAGAGAGTGAATGGGATGGGGTGGGGGTTTCGGTTCTCTAATGAGTGTAGGGGTAGATTTGTTGTGCTTCGGTGTGGGATAGGGGGTTGGGGGTATTTTAGTACAATCCCCCCTTCTTAGTTAGACTAGTTAGAGGTTTGGTTATGGATGGAACTTAAAAAATAAATTGTAAGGCCAATAGAACTTATAAAGCTAATTCCCCTATTTTTTAAGGTGGTAGGACGTGTGAACATAAAGTTTAATTGATAAGTACAATATGGAGAAATTATATTTTGTGGTGTGATTTATATGTTGGATTTAAAAATATATAAAATAATAATATAATATTCAAAACCATGGAGATTTTGGTTTAATTCTTTAGACACTTAAAGATGGTTGACCGTGACTACTTTTACAAAGTAGTTACTTTTTTTTTTATTAGAACACATATTTTGCGGGTGTTATTCTTATTCTAGCTTTTTTCTAGAAGAAGGTGGGTAATTGATATAGCCTAATAGAGAGTCATATTGGTTTGAAATAATTTATTTTGTTGTTAGATTGATGATACATGTTAGTACCGCGTATTTGATGGGAAACCAACCCGTTATACACAAGCAATCTACATATAAACACACAAATATCCACCTATACTTTTTTCATTTGGTCGAACAAAAATCCAGCTATTCGAAAGAATCAAATCACTGGTTATATCTCAAGAATACGATTTCCAAAAAAAAACCAGTTCATGTGATCACAAATTCAAACCGAATTCCCGTTTAATAGCTAGAAAATGAAGTGAAAATCTTCTAAAACTGTTATACAATTGGTTTATGTTAGCAAACATTTCAATACATCAAACCTAAAGAAAACATTTCAATACATCAAACCTAAAGAAAACATCTCATCTCATTTTAACAACTCAATAAAAATCAAATCAACCTAAGTCAAAACAAACCGTCTGTACCGATTGTACAGATAATAACATAACTTACTTTTCTACAAACTAACCACACACATACATTTATTAAAAAAATGAATACTCACCTAAGGCCTAACACTATGATCATCAGATATTGTCTCCTCTGAAGATGCATCACTATCGATAATGATCAAATCTTGCTGCTTATTATCGTCATTATTCCCATCTCGCTTTATTGAAGAAAAATCAACTCGTGATCTACCATTCATTTGTTGCTCAGTCCGTGAAAAGTCATACGCGCCGTTAGATTGTAAATACGGTTGCGTTGAAGAACCAGTAATAGATGAAGCCATTGACGGGATCGTAACTGCTTCCTTAAGCCACGGTGGTAAATTACCCAAATACCCTCTACTTATTTGATCAGGATTTGGTGAAGCTTTACACGCAAACATCGCCTTGTTAAACATAGGGTTTCCCTTTCTAGAACTAAAAGACGAATACACCCCCATGTTTGAAACTGGTTTCTGAAAGATGGGTTGAGAATAAACCTCCCCTAAAGAAAGTTGAAAATCATCGTTTGAATTTGGATTTTCTTTACCTATTTTGCTACGAAATAAACCGTTTAATCGATCTAAAAGGAGTAAATCAGTTGTTCTGAAACAATTCATTTCAGAAACAGACGAAGGTTCTAATAATTTACGTATTTCCTCTTGCCACCTGTCAGATAAATCCAGAGGTGTTCTCCATGAGAAAAACTGAAGACTTGGATCTCTTAACATATTTTCCCAATTACCTTTTCCGTGTCTTCTAACACCAACCCATAAAGAATCAAGCTCTTCTTCTAACCACATATCTGGTGACCTAAATCTATGTCCATCCATAGATTTTGCTCTATTTACTATATTATCTAGCATCATTTGATGTCTTAATAAAGATGATGTTTGGTTTTCTTGTACGTATTCTTTTGAATGAGACCCTATATTTGGCCAAAAAAGTGATGACCTTGTTAATGGAGGCTTAGATGTGTTCCACGTGGCTTTTCTTTCTTGGTACGGCTTTTGCTGTTTGTTTTGTATCGGTGGCATGATATTGCTTGTATACTCTGGGAATAACTGAAACAAATTTTATTAATTGTTTAGTTTTATGAATGTTTAACATAAATCTTGGGGTTGGGGATTAAATCCTACCTGAAGACAATTTTTCTTTGGTGTCATTTCTGTGAATTTTGCACAATCGTTGACTTTTTGGTCAATTGGATTTATAGGAAGACACTCTTGTTCGGGCTCAGGCTCCAAGGCTATATTGCAGTCCACTACAAAATGAGAATCTGAGATACACAAGAATTAATTAAAGAAACTTTGAATCAATATAGGTTGAATTTAAATTGAAGTCACTTGTTCTAAACATAATTAATGAATCTACATATATTAGGTGAAGAAATGTACCACGTGGAGAGATAGAGATGGGACCAGATGATACAGGACATCCCTTAATTTCAAGTCCATCAGGCCCTAAATTTGAAGGACTTTGGGATTTATCATTAATAGAGATTGGTAATAGTTCAGTTTTTAAAGCGACTGTACAAACAGGGCCTTCAGTTACTGATGGATTGTCTGAGAGAACATGTTCTTCTTTTTGTGTGGCTATGTTAAGTTTACTACAAAAAGAAAACGAATATTTAGACTTTTTTTTTTTACGATTTAATGTGGCATAGATTTAAATTTACATAGTGATTACTTAATATTACAAATTAAAATGAACATACCCTTTGTTTTCGGGAGAAGGTGTAAAATCAACATTTTGGCTCGGTATCTGTTGCAAAACAAGCAGACTAGTTAAAATTGCATAAGTGCCAAAAAAAAAAAAAAAAAACACATGTCTAGAGAGTTAATAATTTGTTTCTGATATATAAATAGTTAAATACCTGTTGATCTTATAAATGCTTCATATTAAACTCTAAAATTAACTATTTAGTTACTTTAGTCTCCCCTATGTGTTGTATCAGTGTTAGTTTTGACATTATTAATAAAAGTGAGATAAGAGTGAGAAAGAGAATTTAGAAAAGTGATTTCATTAAATTAATGATAACTAGTATAACTTTTATACTCATTTACAGTTCATTTAGATATGTACATATATTGATAGTGATTTAGATAAGTTTGTTATAACTGTGTTCGGTCATATAACATCACTTACATTTGGTGTTAGAAAAAAGAATATTTAAGTGAGGCAATTTATTGATTAATATTGATGATCTTTATAGATTATATAAGTATGATTTGTCTATAATATTGACTAGTCAAAATAGGAAAATATATATAATAATGTATTCAGTTATTATAACAACTTATATATCAGTTATTATGTTCCTACTATGTCCAAAAAAACCTTACTATCATCACAAGCAGTGATTCAGACTTTACTACTATGCTGGAACAACAATTAAGACAATAAACAAATAGCTGGATTATGAAAAGAGATAACTTACATTTTCTTGAGCTTTGGAATTTGAATGACACGTGTCATTTAGTGAAAGATCCGAATGTGATGGTTCAACTAAAGTAGACGTTTTTTCTCCTTGTAAATTCTCTTCTCTATCTGCTCCATTAAAATCCTTGACCCTTTTAGATCTTCTACGAAAAGTAATTAAAGATGAGCCCAACTTTTTTTCCCCTATTGCGTGTGTTTTATTTTCTAAGGCCAGATCTGCTCCTTCCGAAATGACTGATATTTTCTCACTACATTTATGTTCAACTTCCGGGCTGGAGCCTATGCAAATACATGGGCCCACTTGTTCTTCCACTGTTTTTTCATCGCTCAAAGGATTATTCTCACACCCATTATCTTCAGGACTTTTCTCCAATGCCATTTCTTCCATATTGAATTTTTCAGAACAAAGATTATTCTCTTTCAGAACATCCTACAATAAGAGATAAGAAGATGTATTTATAACTTCAATACAAAAATATGTGAACTTGAATAATACTGAGCTGCAAACAAAAAATACCGATTTTTCTTGAGGAATTTCCGGTAATAGAGAACATAAGGCCATTTCGATTTCTTTGGTATTTGATTTTTCTGAGCAAAGCCTTTTCGTTTCCGGAACATCCTTTAATAAGAGATAAGAATTATAGCTTTAATACAAGAATACGTATACATATATGTATATTTCAATAAGCATAGAAAGGGCTAAATGGAAAAATACCGATTTTTCTTCAGCATAGGAGTCTTTAATGGAAGTACCCTCGGGACTTCTCTCCCCTACTTTCACATCAGATTTTCCAAAACACTGCCTCTTTGCTTCCGGAACATCCTTCAATAACAAGTGAAATGTAAATGTATAGTTTCAATTTCAAGACAATTATAGGGGTATATGCGTAATATTTTAATCTAAAATACTAACAAAGAACTAAATATGAAATACCTCAGAAGAGTCATGAGATGGATGATGAAAACTATCATTATTGCCTGCAGAAAGCTCAACACATACCTGCATCATTTAAAATTAAATAACGTAACCTCTGTGTATCATAATAAAATACAATTTATACCAGATCCATAATTTGTGTCACATAGTTGTAAAATTAAATAAATTGTATTGTAAATTGAAATATCAATTTTCGAAATTATACCGTCCCAGTTTAAATATAAGATGGTTAATTTTTTTTATTTTTGTTCTAGTTGAGAAGTTGAATAAATCTCACCTCGGAATCTTTTCTGTGGTTTTCAACCTTTTGTTCTTCAGTTGAATTATTAAGGAGCTCCTTTTTTGAAATTCTCTTTCTCTTGTAAGTCACAACCACTTTACCACTAATCATCTTAAACTTTATAATCAACAAATCCTAACGAAAATAAAACTGCAAAAATGAAGAGTCTTCTAAGTTCAATTGGATCTGCAAATTTAAGAGATTTTGTGCATCAATCATCAAAAAATATAATAATAACACACTTAAAACATAATCCTTAGCAGATTCAACACCTATCTGACTTTTATAGACACTTAAAGAAAGTGTAACTTTGAAACATTTTACATTTCTTCTTCATTTAAGATGAGCCTTGTGACGTGTAAAGGATATGGTTTTCAAATATAAAGCAAACTGTTTGAAATGAATCTCAAAATGCATTCATTAAAGTTACAAAAATAGTACTAGTACATGGAACAGAACAAAAATATCTGGCATATCCAAAAAAGAAGAAATCTTTCAGAAAAGCATATGTCTTGAGCATCAAAACACTTTAAAACAAATATACCCAAAATTTGAAACTAAAAATTCTACCTTAAAATATATTATCAACAATATATATAGACTAAAACAACATTTTATTGGTCAAGTTAACATGAATAAGACCTAGGCTTGACCATATAGCTCAATTGTCGTCTTTATCTTGTGAAAATATCATAACAAATCAACCCATTAACATAGTTTTGTAAATTTTATGTCATATACACTAAAATTCATTCAAAAAAAGCAAAGAAATGTTTTAATTATCGACATGGAAATAAATCTTACTTGATTATATACAGCATATGTGTTCAGACTTGGGTTTCCTACTCAAGTTTAAGCATTTTTATAAGACTTGGGTTTCCTATTACAAAGCTCGAGAGAATTCAAAACTCACTAGAAGCAAATTAAAAGCAACTTATGGCTAGATTTTTGGTAACCGAAACAACATATAACATACATAAAGATTCAGATAAAGAGTCGTACATAAACCATTCTTGGTCAAGTTTCATAAATTCAAACATAAATGAATTCAATAAATGAAACTAATTTTATGCTAAAACACACCCACCAAAACATATACTAAAACAGATATAAGTAAATTAAATATGCATAAAGAATTTGAAATATGAAAGAGTAATACTGCGGGTAAAGAGGAAGAGCTATTGCGTCACTTTTTACTTTATCTTGCTTTTGAATTGAACTGTGTGTGTGAGTGTGTTTTATTTTTGGCTTGTTTGAGTAAGAGGAGCTCCATTTATGACATTTAACAACACGACATAAAAAGGTGTGGACTGATGACAGAACCTTTCTTTTCTTTTCCTTTCTTTTCTACTTATTTGGTAGAGTATTAATTTAAAATTAATTTCACTAAAGACCCTAGTGTTATAGTAGTATTGAATTTCGGACTCTTTCAATGAGTTTTATATAAGTAGTTTTGGAATTTGGATCCATAGGATCTTGATAAGCTAATAATCACGAAATGGGTCAATCGGTATTAAAAGTTCTATTAAAAGCTAATATTTTGTTTGAAAGACTAATTAAAAAATCACAAACAATTACAGTTTTACCCCTTAATTAAATTATACATAATTTTAAAAGAAAAAGTAATATGAATGCATAAATGTACACACAGATAAATTTAAATCAAATCGGCACGAAATCAAATTAAAAGTCTTGAAATCGAAGTTGTGATTCCACAACAATGGTAGTGCAACTTGCAAAGAAGGCCAGAGTTGTGAAGTGCAGTGTAAATCACTGCCAATTAGAGTGAGCTACTGAAGATGGTGGACTAAACAAGCGTAGATGGAGATGACATGTTTGTCTTTGTGCATGTATGTTATAGTTTTTGTTCATGTTGTAGGTGTATTTGTGTGTGTACATCAACGGTGATAGAGCTACAACAACGATGATGTGTTGTCGTGAAATTACGACATCACGAAAATGATAATATGAGGTATATGGTGATGTCGATGGTATTTGAAGTGGGAGTGAGATGTCAGAGTTTGAAAATTTTATGACAGGTTGGAGATAAACATGAATATGAGTGATGATGAAGTTAAGAAACTCTTAAATGTTGTGGTTCTCAAAAGTTGGGATGAATGGATGAACAAATGCAAACTAATATATATAATACAAAAGTTATATGTATTAAATGTAGCACTAAGGGGAATAATGATCACAAGGGAAATGAGACAAGGTAAGGAGTATTGAAATGATGTCGTGTTTCTGCAGGTGTTGAGGGTGTTGCTCCAAATTGTAAAGTATTGGATGCTCGTAACCTCTGGAAAAATTTAGAAGGTTCTCCTTTTGTGTGTACTCTTATACTAAGTTCTAATATACTAAATAACCATCACTTAATATTCTCTACTATAAATAAAGTCACACAATTAGATTTTCACATCATAAAATCTTACTTAGCTCAAGAAACAGAGAAGAAAAAAAGAAAAGAAGTGGTTGTTCGATTTTCTTTGGATAAACATTTTGTTTGAAAGATCTAACGATAAATATTTATTGGAGTAGTATAAAATTTTAGTAGGGTACTCATAACATGTGGTTATTTAAATCCAGTAATTATTTGTACATTTGGAGGTCTAAAATATTGTTTGATAAACTCTTAAAAACACTTTCTTGATATTCTAATTATTCTTGATAGTTTTAGTTATTGTTCTATAATTTGTATAAATTATCTAAATATGAATAATTATTTATAATCTTGATATATATATATATAAACGGTTAGGGGGTATAAAGAGGGGCCAAGATTTAGTTTCGGCAAAAAAAAAATTCACACCCGACGGTCCAGATTTATCCACAACAAAGAATTATTTTTTTCTAAAATACCCTTACTATAAATAGGTTACTAAAAAATAAATTGCTACTCTCTCTCTCTCTCTCTCTCTCTCTCTCTCTCTCTCTCTCTCTCTCTCTCCCTCTCTCCCTCCCTCTCTCTAAACACATTTTTACAAACACAGTAGCATATCTAACACAAACACTCACATCAAACCCACATTAACACCTAATCTAACCTACATTTACTGTTTACACCACCTGATCTCAATCTCACCTCCTCACCTCATCTCTACTTCACTGCCTCACCTCTTCTCACCTCGCCTCAAAACCTCGACTCCAAACATATCTCACACAAAACACATACGATCCAATTTTGAAGATCTCTAGTGTCGTTCTTCCCTCGTTGTTTAACGTAGCTCACCTACTCACCTCACCTCCTCATCTACCCCACCTCACCCGACCTCCTCACCGATTCTCAAACCTCACTAACACTCAACACCTCACTGCACCTACCTGTTATACCTTTCCCATTCACAGTAGTTCACCATAGGTCCATGTAGCTAATACAAATAGAAATGGAGGAACCTCCATTAACCAAGCCGAATATCAAAATGGAATCACTTTCGGTCGACAAGGATGGAGGCCCTCAAGGAAACAACCTCAAATATCATGCTAGCGTCGAGGAACAAGCTCCCCTAGGAGAATCACTGGTATCAGCCTATCATTTGGCATCCGAGGAATAAGTTGCATACCCCGAGTAACTCGACAATCTCAATGGTTAATTCAACAATCTCTATAGAAACTTTTCCCCAACAAGTAACTTTGTCTCACGATCATCCCATCATCAATATGTATGACAAATTAGCCCAACAAAGCACATGAACCTACATCATAGCGTCTCGAAGAGATGAAATCTTTAACTACGAGAATCGAGGGATAGAATATATAAACGACGAGACTAGCACGGAAAAAGAAGCATCCCGGGTGAGTAGGAAAGCACACTGCAAGTTGATCGAGTATATAAAATGAATACGATAGGCCCTTTCTCGTGGGCGATACTTGACACCCCTATTTTGAGCCTTGTCAAACCACTGACTATCCCTACTTTTGATGGCTCGACAAATCTAAATGCACATATCAACACCTCCTAAGGTACGTGGACGTCATCACAGGGTTGAATGATGTTTATTGTCAAACTTTCCTTTCAACTCTATCTGGTAACGCTCAAATATGGAACTCCAAGTTAGTTGCACTCCACATAAACTTTCTCGTAACTTGTCGAGAAATTCTGTGCCTAGTTCCTAAGTAGAAAAACAAGTTAGACGAACTCGTCCCTGCTTGATCTCATCAAATAAAAAGGATAAATATAATATTCCCTCTGTTCCATAAATAATGTTCCAAGAATATTGTCCACTTAGGATTTCAAGACACCTTTTGCCTACTTTTTTCATTTTTACCCTTATTAAAATATTAAAATTTATATTTCCAATACACATTATGAGGGGTATTTTTGTAATGGTCAATACAATTATTATGTTTCTTAATATATGTGAAAAGCTAAGTGGACATTATTTATGGAACAAAGTGAGTAGTCTTTTATGGATCAGTTCATCGAGGTCACTTATAGTGTAGAGGAGTGATGTTTACTGTTTTATGAGAGTAAAATACCCTTTGGAGACATCAGTTTAGGTTGAAATTGGACTTAGTCAATCGATTTATTGCCATAATTTGATATAATGCACTTTCTTCCTTCGGATTGGAATTAGTTGTGCTTTTAGAGCTTTTGTGCGTTAATTCGTGTGTTTAGTGTGAAGTTATTAGGTATATGGATGTTAAAAGGCATCAAGATGATAAGAAGACGTGAAGCTTGAAGTCCAAGATCAAGAAGAATTGTTAAAGGAGCGAAAAACATCACTTTAGTGAAGGTGGAGAAGTCCTAGAAACTAGAAAGTCGTCACTTCTAGCCCTTCCCAAGACCAAATGGTGCAGATTCTGACTTAGTGATTCAAATGAAAAAGATGGTCCTTTGAGTTAGAGAAATTTGAGAAGTGGTTTAAGTGGATTTGGACTTACGATGCGAAAGTTACAACCTTTTTACTGGAGTGGTGTACAACAGTTAGGGTTTACTAAAACAGATTTGGGCCCTTGGTCGCTCCTTGAGTGTGATAAAAATAAGAACTAAAGAAGAGAAGCGACTACCGCAAGTGTACGGGTCGTCCAAGTAATAAATCATTAAAAACGGGTTTATCGTCTCCATAGGGATTGCTAGGTAACACAAATGTGTTTAAACAATGAGTAGAATTAAATGCTGAACAAAATAAATAAAAGACAAATAGATGTTTGTTTGGTTTTTGAATTATAAAACTTCCATACGCAAGAAAGTAAATTAACTAAGAGATTAACTGAAAAAAATAAAGTAAAAACTAAAGGAGTAGAGTATACTTCAGTCTCATTAGGGATCCACCTAATTTCATACATTTAGTGCTTTCGTTTAAGGGACAAGTTGGTAATTCTATATTAGTCAAGACTCTAATATCCTTATAACTCCTGTCAGTGTAGACTTAGGAGGCAATCCTATGGTATTACGGACCCCGTCAGGGCAACTATAAATTACTTTCAGACGAGTTAAGTAATTACCCAATTGGCTACGCGATTAGTCAAGTCCGTCAGGATCAATGACTAACACCACGCGTTTATTAATTAGTTCAGTAATTAAACCCCTCTTCCGGATGATCACCGTCACTAGTAAATAACCTAATTACTATAACCTAATTCTAATTCCTGGCTCAATTAAAACTAGTAAATAAGCATGAACTAATAAACAATATGAAAAAACTAACTTGAATTAAATTAAAATGATCCCAAATTCGAAAATACTAAATTGAATCAATTAGGGCTTAACCCATTATGCGACTCTGAAGTATTTAGAAGTTTAGCTCATACTGAAAAGAAATTAAAATTACACATGTTCCTAATAGCAAATATAAAATAAGAACCTAAATAGACAAAAGACTTGAGTTGTTGGTTGAAAAAAAGTGTCTCTCTCTCTCTCTCTCTCTCTCTCTCTCTCTCTCTCTCTCTCTCTCTCTCTCTCTCTCTCTCTCTCTCTCTCTCTCTCTCTCTCTCTCTCTCTCTCCCTCTCTCTCTCTCTCAAAAAATTAGAAATAAAATGAAGCATCTGTAATTCTGTGGCTTATGAAGTCTTATATAGAGCTTAAAAACGGATTGGGCCCCTATATGACTTAATCAAATGATTAAGGGCTCAAGTCTATTTTACAATTCCCGCATTTGTTGTACACACTTTAGTAAAACAGGTGTAACTTTCACGCCGTAAGTCCAAATCATCTGATTCCACTTATCAAATTTTGCTAACTCAAAGGTGCATAATTTTCATTCAAATCATTAGGTATGAATCTGCACCGTTTGGGCTCAAGAAGGGCTAGAAGTGACGACTTTCCAGTTTCGAATGCTCCTCCTCCTTCACTAAAGTGATATCTTTATCTCTTTTAACACTTACTTTTGCTCTTAGACTTTAAAATTCACTTATTTCTTCATCTTAATGCCTCCTAGAATCCATGTACCTAAGAACTTCACACTAAACAAGCAAATTATTGCACAAAAGGTTTAAAAGACACATAATACAAATCCGAAGGAAGAAAGTGCGATATTAAAAAATATGCTCATAAATAAACTAACTAAGTCCAATTTCTACCTAAAATGATGTATCCTAAGGTAATTTATTTATAACAAAAAGGGAGACATCAAGACCCCCAACTCAAACCTTTTTCGTCCCGATAAAGTAAGAACAAAAGTAGAGGTCTAAGGTAAGAATCAAATGCAAAATCTAAAGAATGACCCAAAGCAAAACTCAAAATAAATTTCATGTAGTACAACCTAAGAACTAATGCACACATACACCCATCGTACAAAATCAAACACATAAATAATTTCAATCGAAAATTAAATCCACAATGCTAGATGGTTACACTTGATATTTATCTCGAGATGGTGGTCATAGGGTGTTCATCAATCTTTAATTTCTTTGAACGCTCCACTTAACTTACTTTCTATCATTTTCCTAGTTACATAGTTTCACTCCATTTTCACCTCTAGTTCATAATTAAGTGGGTTCTCTACTCATTTAGATCTCACGTCTACACACCACTCATTCTCACTAAGTACAAGCTTAATTATTTGCATTGTTCATTAATTTTTCCTATCTATGATCTAGTGTTTGCATGCATTCAAGGTGTGTTTTCCATTAAATCTAAGGTCTACTATTTCCTATCATTAATTAACAAAAAGTATGCTTAATGGGGACATTCAACAAATTCTACAGTCAAATCATTCCTTAAACTAATTTTTATTTGATTTTCAATACAAAAAGCAGTCAAACAAATAACACATAAAATTGGGAATGAGGACAACGAGTGCCCCACCCCAAACTCAAAAATGAATTGTATCCCCCACGACTCGAAAAGACTCTATAAATCGATTAAACAAATTTACACTACTAATGAGAAAATAGATAAGTAAGAACAACGCATCGTGTGGTTGTTGATCATACAACTCGCTAGCTCTTCCGGTGAGGAAGAATGGAAACATATGAAAGTACATTTTCTCTTGGGTTACTCCAGGGGTGACATATGCATCACAGATTTGCATAAACTTGTACATAGCGCGAATAGGATCTTCACGAGCTGCACCACTATACTGTCCAACTGTTGTAAACTGATTAATCATACCCGCATCTGGTTTGAATCGAATTCCTTGAATTGCGGGAGGACGGAGTCCTAGTGGTGGTATACGAAAAGGTCTATAGTTATTCGGTTGGAAGATTTGCGGCCCATCATATTGAGGTAATCCACCATTATTATTGATTTGTTGTTGACCTTCAGGAGGAATTGGTAATTGGACTCCTACCGGTGGAATTGTAAATACTGGTGGAACTATTGGAAGACCGTTTTCATCCAACTGAATTGCGGGATCTTGAGCATTTAATTCTGCCATTGCTTCTTCCCTTTCCTTTGCTTGAGCTTCTCTCTTTCTTTTGTTTTCTTCTCGAAATAGGCTTTCAGGATTATCATGGATCACGAGATCTCCAAGCATATACCAAAACCTGTAAATCTGAGAAAGAAAGAACAACCCAAAGCGTAAAACTTAAAAATAAAAATAAAACTAAACTAAAAACTAGAAACTAAAACACTCACGGCTAACACCGTGGTCACACGCTACCGTACCCGGCAGTGGCGCGAAAAACTTGGTATCTCCTTGTGTGTTCTAAATAAACACACCTAAAAAGGCAAGACATGTACTGCAAGTGTACGGGTCGTCCAAGTAATATCCGGTAAACGGGATTTTAATCTCAGGTATGGATTAGGTATGACTAAAGTGTTATGCAATAAATGGAAATAGTTGCTTGAATGACAATTAAAAGTAAAAGAAATAAATTTTTGTTTTGTTTTTGTTTAATGACTAAAGTGCAAATAAAGTAAAATATTAAACTAAATTAAAACTAATGCAAGAAAATAAATATGAAGAGACGCAAGGATGAGAGATTAGTACTTGAGTCACGCTAGGGTTTCACCAAAATAAACTTAATCAATGCTTCTTCTAAGGGACAAATTAGTAACTAGTAATAGTCGGGATTCTAGATTCTCCTAACCCCCGTCAGGGTGGACTTAGAAGATATTCTCAGATGTTACAAACCCCGCCAGGGCGATCATAATCCACCTTCGAATGTCAGGTTCTCTACCCAATTGGATATAAGATTAACTAAGTTCGTCAGGATCAATAATTTCTATCTTACGTTTATTACCTATGTCCGTAATTAAACCACCGTCAAGGCGATCACTTCCCCACCAAAGTGAATAGCTTAATCACTCAAACCTATCTCCGATTAGCTAATTCATTGATAGTGAAATTAATATAAAATAATAAACAATACTAAATTACTCAATTCGAATTAAATTATAACAATCCCAAATCAGAAAACATCAATTAAATAAATCAGGTTCAACCCGTATAGCGATTCTCAAGCACTTAAGAAGTTTAGCTCATAATGGAAAATAAAACTAAGACAATAAAATTAAAAGACATAATGTTTAACAGAAAGAAAATAAATAAAACCTAATTAAGAGGTTGGGTTTGGCTGCGAATTGGAGAAGATGACTGCTCCAGCTCTCAGCTTTCTTCCTTCCTGCTTGCTCTGACTTGAATCCTTAAGCCTCTTTGATAATTATATGAAGTGTGTGTAAAAGAGGAGGCTAAGGGGTGTATTTATAGGTTCTAGGAAGCCCTAATTCGTTTTTACTTGGAGTGGAAGACAAGTAAATAACTCTTTAATTCGCAGCCCTAAAATCTAGGAAAGGTAAGATTTTGCTGCTGATTTGTTTTGGTCATATCTCTTTCAATACTTATTCGTTTTACGTGTTCCAATAGTCGAAACCACTTATCTCGGAAATCTCTATCCATTGGTCCAGACCATTCTCCCAAATTCCTAACCAATATCAAGTTATGGACTCGTCTTTGAAACGTGGCTGGAATTTCAGATATATTTGGCAGCTTTATCTTTTCATCTTTTGCATATATCCTTCCTTAATCTTATTATTTCCATGTAAATCTCTTTCCTTTACTTCTTAGACTTGACTTGGTCTCTAATTAATTACCATATATCTTTTAAAGCTTCACATTAAATACATAATTAAACCGCATATGCTTTAAAAATAATAAATCAATAATTCAAGACTAGAAATAGGAAAATGCACTCTAAAATTAGGAACTCGAATCAAATACTTCCTAACACACTAAGCTAAGACTCTAATTCTCACTTCTCCTCCTTGTATTGGTTTTTCATGAAATTCAAGAACCTACTAACTTTGCACTAAAAATAATCAAATTAACGCACAAAAGTTCTAAAAATAAAAATAGTCTAATTCCAAGGGGAGAAAGTGTAATATGACAAAATAAGCCTAAAAGTCTATCAAATAATTCAAATATTCACCTAAAAGGATGTCTCCAAAGGGCTAATAATTAGAACAAATAGGGAGACATCACGTGCACAAATCCAAAAACCATAATTGTACGATTTTTCATAGCCCAGTGCGAGCCACTCTATCATGCTATTCTCAACCAAACGACTATAAACACACTCCGAGTATTAGTGTCCACTTATTACCTCACAATGAAGTTCCATAAGGGAAGTGGGATTGTGGGTGTCTTAGAAAGTCGACTACGTGCCAGAGAAAGTTATTTCAATTCATTGAAAGTATATGGCATCTTCGTGGTAAATCTACGTGAAAGTGAGCTGATGGTCTTGTAAAGTAGATCATAGAGTCAATGATTGGTATTGTTGATCGAAAAGCAAACATAGGCGTGAAGCTAGCCGAACATCAAAGAGAAATTGATGTCTTGCCTTTGTGATGAATTAATATACTTTTGAGACATCATTTAATAGGGGTTTAATGTATAATTGTGGAAGTTATCTATTATATTTGTTATGTAAGTTTTTAGATAATTTGTGTGTTAAGTGTGAATTTATTGGGTACATGGATGATAATGGAACCTAAGATCAGAGCATTTTTGTTGCAAAGTTTGAAAAGTTTATGAATTAATTCTGCAAGACTATGAAAAAATTTAAAAGTGTAAGTAAAGTTTAAAGTATAAGTTGAGTGTTGATAATTGTTGATGGACTTGAAGGAATGGTCTTAGTCAGCATGCAACTAGTGGACTTAAGATAAAGTGGATGATATTTTTGTAAGATTATTCGGATTAATATAGGGTCTTATTTGACAGTGTCTATATACTTGTAAATGTTGTAATAAGGCTTGATTTTTTTTATTTCAATACCTAGCAATTGTTGTAATAGGTTTTATGTAGTGAAATTTTGAGTTTTTATCAAAATTTACTAAGACAATTCTTATAAATTTTGAAATATTGAGCAATTAAAAAACATTTATTTTCTAATAAGAATTGTTCCTTAAAAGCAATAGTAGTTTTTTTTGTTACATAGAAAAGCCATTTTAGACTCGTAGTAATTGACTCAATTCGAACCTGCACCACTAGATTGGATGACCAAGGTCTTGGCCAGTGAGTTAATCCTAACTGGTTAAATAGTAGTTTTAGTAACATAAATTAAATAGTATACACCCATCTTATATCAATATTAATAATATAGATTTTTATAATATAGATCTCAACTGGGTAAAAACTTGCTATTTCTTCATTACTTAAAAGATGTGAAGTAAAAGGTACAAAATTTGAATCATGTTTCTGAACATGAGGATCTATTTCTGATTTACACGAAATATGCGTGGGAGGAGTGCATATTTTTTTATAGAAATAGTTGTGATGCACAAAAGTTAGCCTGAATCATCCAATATACCGAATAATGATAATAATAATAGTAATATAAAACTTATTTCTAAAATTGTATGAATTTTTGTTTTAATTGTATAAATATCATATTTTAAGCAGACTTTATCTAGTAGTGTTCATTCTAATCATATAAGCCGTTCTCATTAGTATAAACACAAAATATAGATATCCATCCATTTATGCATTTTGATAGTATAGATTATCAAAAAAATTATAACTTTTTAATTATTAATTTTAGAAAAGAAAAGATATTGATTCATTTAGAAATATGTTTTTTAAAAGGATTGGTGGCTTAGCGGAGTGTGGTGGATTGGCTATAAATGGAGAAAAATAAATGAAAAGTAATACAATTATATTAGATGATTAGTTTAATAGTATTATATGATTAAATAAAGGATTATTGCCCAAGAAACACCTCAAATTAGAATTAATGCCCCCTCACCCCTGCCGCTTTCTTCTTACCCATAAAAGGCACTCTTTTTTTATTTTTCCTATTTTACCCTCTCACCCCGCCGTCCGCTTATTAGTCTGTCTCTCTCTATCTCATTCATCTCTCTTCATCATCGTCATGAAAGAAAATCGGATTTCCACTGATATTTTCAATGTGATTATTTACCAGCTACTTCTGACTTTTCATCAAAATACAATTCTATAATTTATATATTCTATATAAAAATTGGCCGTTGATGCAAGTAAAATATTTGCTACTCTTGATGGATATTTAACAAATCCATTTGATCATTATTTTTCCACCAAGATCTCTGAGTTTTTAGATTGTTAATAATTATTTATGCGACATTTCACAAGATAATTGGGACGAGTTGTAACTATACAAATACTCGTATAAATCAAAATTGTGAAGTCGCAATAAAAATCCATTCCTGTTTGTTGTTTTATAGCTTAGCTATTAATTCGAAGAGGAGTGAGCGTTGTCATATCCTATAGCCCTATGGGAGTAGAGTTTCTGCGTTTACCATTTGGGACTGGCCATGAGAAAAACATTTATTCTTTTTTGTTAATTTTATAGTTTTTAAAATTGTTTTTGTTTAGTAACTGTTTGTAAAAATGCCTGTAAGGAAATGAATTATAAAGAACACCATCTTTCGTGACTGAATGGTTTTGAGAGAAATCTTGATGTCTATTCTGCAATTCTGAGGCATTATTTATAAATACTAATTCTTATAATGAATATATAAGAATTAGTATTTATAAATAATGAACCAAATGATCATGTTTCTTTCACAAGCTGTTAGGGAGGCATTGCCCTCTGTGGGTTACGACGTCCATTTTTTGCTCTAGTCAGATTGTTAATTCAATATATGGGTAGATCCTAGCCATTGTTATTGGTCTATTTGGTTGGTCGAGGCTTTGGTTCTCACCCGTATTCCATTACTCAACAACATTAGCCTGCAAGTACACTTTTGTACTTGCACGAGTGTTGGGAAACATTCCCATTACTCAACATTAGCCTATAAGTACAAAAGTGTACTTGCACGAGTTGTGGGAAACATTCCCATTACTCAACATTAGCCCATACAGTACAAAAGTGTACTTGCACGAGTTGTGGGGAACACTCCCATTACTCAACATTAGCCCATACAGTACAAAAGTGTACTCGCACGAGTTGTGGGAAACACTCCCATTACTCAACATTAGCCCATACAGTACAAAAGTGTACTTGCACGAGTTGTGGGAAACACTCCCATTACTCAACATTAGCCCATACAGTACAAAAGTGTACTTGCACGAGTTGTGGGAAACATTCCCATTACTCAACATTAGTCCATACAGTACAAAAGTGTACTTGCACAAGTTGTGGGAAACACTCCCATTACTCAACATTAGTCCATACAGTACAAAAGTGTACTTGCACGAGTTGTGGGAAACACTCCCATTACTCAACATTAGTCCATACAGTACAAAAGTGTACTTGCACGAGTTGTGGGAAACACTCCCATTACTCAACATTAGCCCATACAGTACAGAAGTGTATTTGCACGAGTTGTGGGAAACACTCCCATTACTCGCCCTTGACAAAAATTGTACTTGCACAAGTCCACTATGCGCCCTTGGCAGCAGCAGTAGACAGCAGTAAGCATTAAGGTATATTTACCTTAAGTGCCTTTTATGGGCAAGTGGCTAAGGTGGCAGGTGGTTATTGGGCTAAGGGCATTAAGGTATATTTACCTTAAGTGCCTTTTATGGGCAAGTGGCTAAGGTGGCAGGTGGTTATTGGGCATTCACCCTTAAATAAAAGTTATTAAATGATAATAAATATTAGAATAAGTACTCTCTTGAAATAAAACATTGTTTTTCATAAAATGTACTCTAATTTTGAACGAATATTATTAAAAGTAGGGTCCATTATAATTTAAACTGGTACAAGTATTTACTAATTTACTACTATGTATGTCTGGATTCGCGCTCGTGTAGTCTGCTTAATGGGCAATAGTTGGCACATGTAAGGAAAGAGACGATGGATGGATAATTAGAGTTTTTTGTCAGAATATACCTGATAAACAAAGAAATGACAAAAGTATACCAAGGTGGAAAGTAATTTCAGAAGTATACCATTTCGGTAACCCAGTTACCGAAATGCTCTTTTTCGGTAACCCAGTTACCGAAATGGTTTTGTTCCGTGAGACAAAACCCCTTTTTCGGATTCTGGGTATCCGAAATGCTAATACAATTGTCGATCCTCGTCTCGGATTGTACACGTTGATGATCCTCGTCAATTTCATCCGATACCTACCAATTTAATTCCCAACTATTAAATTTTATCCCTAAATTACCCTTTTCCTCCCTATAAATAACACCACCAAAATCACTCAATCTCACACCAATCTTCTCTTCCTCTCTTTACTTATTCTTTCTAACTTTATCCTCTCTTTTAATTATTTCTATTTGTTACTTCAACCTGGTTTACTTTCTATTAAGTAAGTTTTGTTTATATAATTAAGTTTTTTTACTAACTATATTAATAATATTCGATAAATATAAAATAATATGTTATTATATTCGTTTATAAGTTATTGTTGTTATATTTATAATAAATGTTAACGTTTTGTTGTTAACTGTGTAGGTCATATGGCAGTATATTTCCAGTGTTATTTTAATGGTAGCATTTACCGCCAAGCTAATGGTGGTGTCTCTTATAATGGTGGAAACAGTATCTTCATTCTAGTAGAAGATAATACGTCAATAATCCAGCTAAAAAGAATCATATGTCAAGGTTGCGGTTTTGATGTTGAAAAGGTTGATGTCCAGATCCAGTGGAGGATGTCATTAAGTCGGGATCCTCCAATGTACGATTTGCTCCCTGTAAATGATTCCGGGATAATTCAGTTATTGTTTAATCGGCAACGGGAATCGACTAATGGATATATCGAGTTGTATGTAGATTTTTCACGACAACAAGATTATGTTAACACTGAAAGGGTAATTCGTAGATCACATGTTGTATCAGCTACTCCAACATCTACTAAAGCATTATTTCAAGTGGATCCAAACACTATGAATGAGATATATATCCCTGATGATGATAGGTTGTCAAGCGATGAGGAATATAATCCCGAGGATGATACGATGTCCAACGATGGAGAATATTCGGATAGCGATAGTGAAGGGTCGTCAACCGATGAAGAGGCCCCACCAAAAATCATGGAACCTCCTCATCCTGGATTTGTAGATGTTTCTTGGGCTGATCAAAACGTCTGCAGTGATTGGGCGAATTGTTATAATGATTCAGTGGGAGAGCCTGGTGATATAAGTAATGGGACGACGTTTCACTCAAAGGAGGCATTTACGGACGCCATCAAAGCATGGCACATAGCTAGACACCGCCAATTCTCGGTGAAAAGGACTACTGTTGATCACGTTTCTCTTGTATGTAAAATGAAAGATACGGGTTGTCGATGGAGCTGTCGTTGTTCGTTACGAAAAAGTGCGATGATGTGGGTTGTATCAAAGTTAAACGAACCTCACTCATGTCGGTATGAAGTGGTGTTGAAGAATCATCGCAACATCACATCCGAGTTTGTGGCTGAAAAGGTGCACCACTTAGTGAGAGCTGATTTAGGGTTAGCCATCTCAGTTATAAGGGCAAGCATCTTCCAACAATTCAAATACAAGGGAGTCGAGGTTGTGGGAGATCCTAGAAGATTTATTACTAAACGTGGTCGAAAAAAGACGTCTTGCATTCATAATGAAATGGATGCAAGAGAAAAAACTGGTACCATTAACTGCGGCAAATGCAAGCAACCTGGTCACAATAGGAAAACGTGCAAAGCATGATTATTTTTGTGATGTTTTATGTAATCTTAAATATCGTTTTAATGAGAAAATTAACTTTTTGGTAAGTATTTGCGAATCAATCAAGCACCAAACATTAGTAAGCAACACGTAGTATTTAACAAGCAATCAAGCAACAGAAATTAATACATAAATAATTATAAAAAACTAACACGTATTTAACCTAGATTATCCCTTCTAAATCGCACACGTCTAGATGAAGAACCTTCAGGCGGTGGTGGAGATACATTATCTGGTAAAACTGATAGGCCCTCGAACTCATTTAATATTCCGTCTAGTGCTTCGTGCAACCCTAGATTCCTTAGACTATTTGCCCGTTGCATAAGCCATTTTTGTGAACCACGATCACCGTATCGGATAACGTGTAAAGCTTCTTCTCGTGTATCTTGAATAGCGGCTTCAGTAACTAGTTGCATCTACAATAAATATGCTCATTTTTTAAAACATAGACTCCAAAAACAAAATATTAGTTAAAGCCTTATGTACCTGATACGTCAATTGGCTGCCCCGTGGCCGAAACTCAGTCTCTTGTATAGTACTTGACGGTTGGACATCTTCCTCCAATATAGCACACGTATCCCGTTCTAAAGGTCGCATAACAATTTTACGGGTAACACTAAAATACCACGCAACATATTCCTCAGGTGTACAAGGTTCAGGTTCAACCTGGCGATTTTCACGATCGTCCCATTGTTGGAGCATTTCATTAAACATCGTTCTGCCCCTACTCTTATCATGTAACTCATCGGTTCTACGGTCGACTTCTGGCGGTACGTAGAATATACCTTCAAGTTGGTGCATAACCCGTTCTGGACGATAATACTCTATGACGAAAAAACAAAATAGTGGAACTGTAAATGTGAGCGCCTTCAGTGCATATATTGACTACTGTTGCAACCCGCTCATCGTCATATGGCCGCCAAATAACCTATGGTAAATATACAAATTAATCTACTATAAAAATAAATTAAGAATTAGCGTTATACCTGACTATGTTCTTGATTATCAAACTCATCTCTATATAGCTGTAATTGAGAACTTTTCAAACTTTGAGTAAAATTTTCATCTCCGTGCCAACTACAAAGTCATACACAACGAAACACTATAGCTAAAAATACACTGGGTAAATAAAGTGTTATTTGTTTTTACTTACAATGAGGCAAAACACCTCTGGTGAACAGGTTTAAACCTTTCAATTATCGGACGACCAACATGAAGTGTTCCCAGGACCAAATCCGTATCATATAAATAAATTAAAAATTAAGAATATAAACTGAGAACTGAAAACCGATAAATAAAATGAGAATATAACATATTACCTGAAGTAGGATAGCACATCCTTTAAACGTATGAATTCCACCAGGTACTATACACGCACACAATGCTGAGTTCAACGCAACAAGAATTGCCGAGCCCCAGCTATATCCCCTAATGGCATTTAGATCCTCGAGAAGTGGCAGGTACTTCAAATTAACACTATTACCTGAAGCATCGGGGAATAAGAGCATACCCAGTGCATATAATATGTATGCACGTGCTTGAAATGTTAAATCATATTGGGTAGGGTTTTCAGGTAGGTTTTGAAAATTCGTTATCAGCCACTGCGACTTCACGGTTTTCACTTTTTTGTTACATGAAAGGTTTGAAGAGGCACCTAGTAGTCGATCACACATGTCATGGACATCCTCATCAGTGTTGACAGCGATGACGGGCTCACCATCAATAGGCACTCCTAAAATCATTGCAACATCTTGCAATGTCACTGTAATCTCACCACCACGCATGAGAAATGTGTGTGTCTCGCGCCGCCATCTCTCGCCTAATGCCTTTAATAGCGCATGATCTAAAATTATACTCGCATACACCCGAAACCCGCATCCGTGACAATTTGCCTCACTCGATCGTCGTGCAAGTACCACGACGCATTTCTATAGTACTTAAGTGAGTAATAATAATCTTTCTCCTGATATATAAATATTAACATAAGTAGAGAATAAATAATAATTACATAAACATAATATATTTTACACCAACTAAAATTACCTCAAAGATCTTAGAGCTCATATGGTTGTCTTGAAGCCATAAAAAGTTTTTATCGTAACTTGCTTCTAAACTACTACTACTCTCACCCTGTGAACCTTGTGAGGTATACATCTTTAAGTTCCTAATATAACACAAATAATTGTTATAATCAAATATTTGTTGCTACATCTTGATAATTAATGTTTAAGACAAATAATTTTTTATACATCTCGATATTTATAAATCAAGAATCTATTACTCTACATTAATTTTTTATTTATTTACTAATAATGTAATTTTTTTTAAAATAAACTTCTAAACTCTAAAATAATTGACTAACAATATCAAGAAAACAACTCTAAAATATGCAACAATATATTATTTAAACTAATATTATAAAAAAATAAACTAACATTAACGCATTTTTTTCAAACTGATATAAATCTAAATATATTACAATAATTTATTTAACTAAAAATGAATATATAATATAGTAATATATCTTATCATTATTTATATTTCAACTAATTATAATAATATTAACCTAATTTAAGTTTAACTATTCTACCTAAAATATAAATATTATAAAATAAATTAAATAAACATTAATAATTAAATCATAATTTGAATTAAAAGAAAAGGATAGAAACACATACCTTTTTCCGTAGAGGATATAAGAGGTGGAACAAAACTTGGAAATCTAAAGGGTATAAAGAAAATAAACATTAAAACTTAAACAATAATTTAAATTAAAAGAAAATGAAAAAAAAGGAAGAAGCTTACTGTGAGCAGTGAGTTGAGAGAATAGAGTAATGGATAGACAATTGAGTGATGGTGTGAGTGAAAGAGTGAGGAGGAGGGGGTATTTATAGGAGTGGGAAGGTGGTGGACGCGCAAAATACACGGGATCCATTTCGGTAACTGGGTTACCGAAAAAGAGCATTTCGGTAACTGGGTTACCGAAAAAGAGCATTTCGGTATCTGGGTTACCGAAAAGCTCTATTTCGGTAACTGGGTTACCGAAATGGTATACTTCTAAAATTACTTCCCACCTTGGTATACTTTTGCCATTTCTTTGTTTGTCAGGTATATTCTGACAAAAAACTCTAGATAAGAATTGAGCAATTGAAAAACATTTATTTTCTAATAAGAATTGTTCCTTAAAAGCAATAGTAGTTTTTTTTTGTTACATAGAAAAGCCACTTTAGACTTGAAGTAATTGACTCAATTCGAACCTGCACCACTAGATTGGATGACCAAGGTCTTGGCCAGTGAGTTAATCCTAACTGGTTAAATAGTAGTTTTAGTAACATAAATTAAATAGTATACACCATCTTATATCAATATTAATAATATAGATTTTTATAATATAGATCTCAACTAACTGGTTAAATAGTAGTTTTAGTAACATAAATTAAATAGTATACACCATCTTATATCAATATTAATAATATAGATTTTTATAATATAGATCTCAACTGGGTAAAAACTTGCTATTTCTTCATTACTTAAAAAATAGAGTAATGCTTGGTATCACCCAAAAAGTGATCACCCAAATATCACCTTCCTAGGTGGTCCAATTAAACTGTTTCTCTTTCCTGATTACTTTTTCTCTCTCTCTTATATGAAATAATTTAATTGGACCACCTAGAAAGGTGATATTTGGGTGATCACTTTTTGGGTGATACCCAGCATTACTCTAAAAAAATATGAAGTAAAAGGTACAAAATTTGAATAATGTTTCTGAACATGAGGAACTATTTCTGATTTACATGAAATATGCGTGGGAGGAGTGCATATTTTTTATAGAAATAGTTGTGATGCGCAAAAGTTAGCCTGAATCATCCAATATACCGAATAATGATAATAATAACAGTAATATAAAACTTATTTCTAAAATTGTATGAATTTTTGTTTTAATTGTATAAATATCATATTTTAAGCAGACTTTATCTAGTAGTGTTCATTCTAATCATATAAGCCGTTCTCATTAGTATAAACACAAAATATAGATATCCATCTATTTATGCATTTTGATAGTATAGATTATAAAAAAATTATAACTTTTTAATTATTAATTTTAGAAAAGAAAAGATATTGATTCATTTAGAAATATGTTTTTTTCAAGGATTGGTGGCTTAGCGCAGTGTGGTGGCTTGGCTATAAATGGAGAAAAATAAATGAAAAGTAACACATTTATATTAGAGGATTAGTTTAATAGTATTATATGATTAAATAAAAGTTATTAAATGATAATAAATATTAGAATAAGTACTCTCTTAAAATAAAACATTGTTTTTCATAAAATATACTCTAATTTTGAACGAATATTATTAAAAGTAGGGTCCATTATAATTTAATCTGGTACGAGTAGTTACTAATTTACTACTCCCTACATTCTATTGAAATTGTCCATTTATTAAAAATAATTTTCCAAATATATTGTCCATTTAAGAGTGCAAAACACTTTTTTTTTCTATTTTTTTTACTATTACCCTTATTAGAATCTTGAAATTTATATTTTCAATACACATTTAAGATATCAAGATACTTTATTAGAGGTATTTTTATAATAGTTTATGCATTTATTAATATATGTGAAAAGTTAAGTGGTCAAATTTAATAGAACAGAAGGAGTACTATATATGTCTGGATTCGCGCTCGTGTAATCTGCTTAATGGGCAATAGTTGGCACATGTAAGGAAAAAGCCGATGGATGGATAATTATCTAATGCGTTCATTAAAGACTGTTCTTTTTTGGGTACAAATTCAGTAAAGACTGTCAACTGGGCTATCATGTTTCACTTTTGCTTCTTACTTTGGATTTTCCGTTTCTTTCCTTTCTTTTTTTGTTCTCAAGTCTTGCATTTTCCGTTTCTTTGCTTTTTACGCATATATCACCAAAAAATGATAAAGTGGACTGCGCATGCTCATGTATTCGCCATATATTATTGAATTCATTAAAAAAAACCATTATACTCAAACATCAACGAAAAGTAGGTTGGAAATTAGAAAGAATTTTAACAATTTTTTTATATTCTTGAAGAAGGAGAAGATTAAGTTTTTATTTTTCTTTTTTAAAAATGTCTCATATAAGAAGTGGGGTTATTGTAGAAACACTACGAGTGTGACGGAGGAGGTGAAAATGTGAACTTCAGATTTTGGGTGTTTGAGTTTTTGAAAAAAGTAAAATAAAATATTATTTCATTTGGAGTGATTAAAGTTGTGTTTTAATATGGTGGTCAATTGCTATAAGTTCAACGGTTAAGATTCGAATTATGTTGGTCAAAGTGTTAAAATATATTGTGAAGCACGATGCCAATTCGACATCTAGGTTCATTGGCCAGGACAAATTATGAGGCTAAAAGACGTTCAGGTTCATTGTTCAGTCACAAAAAATATATAACCACTAGCCTTTAAATGCATTAATTGGACAGTTCTTTGTTTCCCATTAATGGACGACATTTAGTGGTTTGTTTCCCTTTCACCTATATAAAGAGTTATTTAGCTCATTTGTAAAATACACCAACCAAAATTGTACTAGAAAAAGCTTTCCACTTTTTTTTTTCTCTAAAAAGCGTTTTTGAGTTGTAGATTAGAGTAATAACATTAGTTGTTTCAAAATATATGTCATACCAAAAAATCTTTATTAATAAAGTAGTCCTAGGTATTACACAGAATTCCGGTTCTTTAATTTGTAAGTTTGTAATTCATATTCATTTATGTGTAATTTTGTTATACGGTTACTTTCGTACATGATTATATAATTTTTATTGATTACCATTTTCCGACCGGAGTTTGTTATTTTACCAACAATTTAAAAGAGATTTCATTAACAAGAACAAATCAGAAATGAGTTTCCAATTTTTTTCGCTGTTGCTTCACTTTTAAATGCAAGAGCACTTCGCAATGTGTTAAAATTAGAACCCGTTAACGATTCAAACTAATTTGGGAACAAAAAATTCAAACATGTCTATCTCGACTAGTGTGATCTTGAATTATTTGTATTCAAGGAGTCTTCTCCTATTGACAAAGCAACCGCTACCGGAAAAGAAATTTGCAAGACACTTCGTTTTCGATGCCAAGTTCAAGAATAATATTTTGGTAGCTAGAGGATTGCTCCTGAACAACATGAAGAACCTGTTTTTCAAACCGTTCACTTATGGAGTCCTCAGGATAATTTGGGAGACACTTTTAGAGAAGATACTATCAAGAATACTTAGTCATTTGCAAGTCGAATAGGAAAATCACCTAAAGGATAAGTGTTTATCTTTTATTACTAATACTTCACAAACTAATCTAGTTATAAATTATGGTCATACAAATAAATACAGGTTCAAAGGTAGTGCTATTAGTTGTGGGAGAAGAAGACCCTAAGGCCAACCTGTGTGACCAGAGAAAGGATTAAGCTCCAAGACCCGCTGGTGACCGAATTGAGAACGACGAGGTAACCTACTAATGTCTCCATATTTGTGATATATTAATCTATACTTGAGACATCATTTTAGGGATATTCAGTACTTAATTTCATGATTTTTCCCATTTACTTCTACTCAACACTTTCTTGTCTTGCTTTAGGTGTTTTGCTATTTTGTGAGTTTTTACGCGTAATTTGTTTGTTATTTGTGTAGCACTTAGGTATATGGAAGCTATTACACCTATGGAAACTGATTTTAAGTGGAAAAATAAAAGAAATACCTTAGTCAAAGTAGAAAAAGGTTAAGTTTGGATATATTTGGAAAGTAAAGAAGCTGCCAAAACTGCAGATACGTCCACTAATTAAATTGCTTCATAATTTTGGTCAGGAATTAGGAGGAGAATTTTATATGAGCAGATATATCTTTTAATTGCGGTCGTTTCCATATAAAGAACATTAAATTCCGATAAGTAACGAAAGAGATATGACCAAATAAAAATTGCAAAGGTTTATTCGGTCATACAATTTAGGAATAGGAATTTTGGTAAGATTATGACTCCTTAACTTGGGGATTACTCCATATTTCGACCAAATGCCTATATATATATATATATATATATCTCTATTACTACCTTAGAGAAATCATCCTTGGATCCTTGGTCAGCCCCTAATCATCTAAAGACCAAGAGGAAGCCTAGATCAAGAGAGAAGAAGAGAAAAAGAAGCTTGGAAGCTGTTCATCCCATTCCAACCCTTCCCGTTTGTAATTTTTTATTCTTATTTCTTTCTTATGAACTAACTTATTTATCTTGAGATTAGCATATGGGTGTGAATTGTTTTATATGTTATTTAATTTGGGATGTCCTTTTATATTTAATTGAATTTAGTAGTGATAGTTATGTATTATCGCTTGAATTAATGTCTATAGTTCTTGCGATGTGCATGTATAGGATTACCATAATAATTGAGTTAACACCTAGAAGGGGGATTCAAATATAGAAAAGACCACATAGTCGTCTAGTGTGCGGTAGTGATCTGGAAGGGCTTTCTTAACTAGATAGTTATTAGGGTTTGATTTAACCACCAATCATTGCGCAGGGTCCCCTTACCCAAGTACCCTGGTATTGGAGAGGTTGACTCTAAGTCAACCCGAAATGGGGTTAGGAGGAATCTAAAATCCCGGCTATTGTAGATCACAATACTCTTCCTTAGGTAATACACATAGAACAAGGCTAGTGGGTATTACTTGCTAGTTCTCAAGCTAAACTATCATAAGCTTCTATTTATCCTATTTTACTTTCTTGTCTTTAATTTAAGTCTATTTAGGGTCATAAAAACCAATTAAATATTTTAGTATCTCTGCGTATTATTTTACCACATATTCTTAGTTCACTTAGTAATTTCACTATTTATAAATTAACTTTCGTAGTCCCTGAGATCGATATTTGTTTTACTTACTTATTACTTGCAAACGATCTGTTCACTTGCGGAGAGTTTATCGTGGTAGTATAAGGTGTTATTTCTCTTATTTATATCTATTATTTTATCACACATTTGCCACTACCACCTATACTTTGATGGTTGAGGCAGATCCAATAGAACATCTAGTAATAAATTTGGTCATACGCATAAAGACAGGTTCAAAGGTCGTACTATTAGTTATGGAACAAGAAGACCCTAAGGCCAACCTGTGTGACTAGAGAAAAGATCAAGCTCCAAGACCCGTCGGTGACCTAATTGAGAACGACGAGGTAACCTACACTTTGATGGTTGAGGAAGATCCAATAGAACATTCAGACACTCCCAGACAAGAAGTTCGAGGAAGTTTCTGATGGAGAATATGTTTACATGGGAAACTCAACCATTGTCTCCATCTTCAAAAAAAGAACAAGTTCCTCTAAATCTTACCTCGGTAGTAACTTAGAGTTAATTGGCGTTCTTTTGGGTTCTTCGCTTGTCTCAACATAGTGGTCGTTAACTAGTCTCCATGGATGGGATAAGTAGTTAAAACTATAATTGACGACTTGGTTGGGTAAGGGTACTTTGAATAGGGTTTTCTTAAACACCATATCTTTGAATATGAATGCATATACTTCTATGCACAATGTTGAATCTTTATATGTGGCATGGTAGATTATGACTTTTCAATGTTTAATATATCAAAAGGTTAATAGACACAGAGAGTAATCTTTGTCCACAATATTGACGATTTTGTTAAATGTCAAATATGGGTAGGGTCCAGACTGCTAAACCCTTATAATCTATGACCACTAGAAAGACCAATCTATGAGAACTAGTACTTTCTGGCATTTTAAAACACCGCGAGGTGGATAGATGATATAACCTGTGTAAAGAACTATTCTAGGTTCACTATAGTCTACTTTGTAAAGATAAAGCATATCAAACTGTTTTAAAATGTATATAAAGTTAAGATGGTAAATAAACTTTAGAGTAAAATCAAGAAGCTTAGGTTCGATAAGGGTAGTAAATATAGTTCATATTACTTTAAATAATTTTGTGAAATTTACAGAATAAATTATGAATTTAGTGCCTAATGTATACCCTCCTAAAAAAATGGCATATAATCATAGATCCCTCAAAGAAATGATGAATGCCTTGTTGCCTTGTCAATTAGTTCAATCGTACCCAACACAATGAGGGGGGAGGGGGAGTTGTATTATATGTTTAGTACTTAATAAGGTACCCTTTTAGGCAAGATTCCTTATGAGCCGTGGGAAGATTTTTTCACTTAACCTAAAATAATTAAAATGTGGGGGTGTTTGGCCATGATAGTGCTACCCAAATTCTTAGAAATCAACACGGGCCCGAGACCATAAATTCAAGTTTTATAGGAAAAACCTAAATGCGTGTAGCATATAAATTCTTGTACTAGATGATAATTCGATGTGCGAATCTAGCTATATTGAATTCTTATTTCAGTGAAAAAAATGAATGATGAAAAAACCAAACTCGAGTTATACTCTTATACTTATCTCGTTTCGTTATTTATTCTCTTTATTAGTATAATTGATAATTAGTTAATTTGTTTGCTTCTTAGTCTTTAATCATAAAAAACCAAACAAATATATCTTTAATTTCTGTCTTTTAGTAGTTACAATTACATTATCTACGCTTCCTAAAACCCAAGTTTAAGTTAACCTCATAGTTTTTGTGGAGAACGATATTATAACTTGCTTATTACTTGCGAACGATTCGTACACTTGTAGTTAGAGGTGTTGAATTGTTAGGTTATTTTATCACACCTTAGGAGACGTCAAATTTTTGGTTTCGTTGTCGAGGACTATTTCATTAATTATTGTGTTTTTGTTTAGTGTAATAGAGTTAGTTGTTTTTTGTTTTACACTTATTTTTGTTTTGTCTTTTTTACAGATTCTTAGGTTTGATGTATACTCTCAGATCCTGAGAGGTTGCTTCGAACTCAAAGTTGAGAGGAAGAAGGGGTGGTGTGTGGTGTATTAATTTTGCAACCAGGAGGATTTATTCTATTTGACATTCACATAACATGTTAGTTTTCGAAAGAGTGGTTTTTATCTGTAGTAAAAAAAAAGTGTGTTTTTATCTATAGAATACTTTTTAAGGAAGTTCAAACATGTACATATTGTTCTATATTTGTATTGCATCTTATTTTTTTGAGAGAGTCGATTTATCTTAGCCATACATTGATATATTTATAGGATTTAGCATATGTAGAATTACTTAGCATTCAGTTAATGTAGTTTTTCCAGGGGATGCATGGTGTATAGTGTATTGTTACATTTTATACTTTATACATATAGTATTTATTTACCCGAAAAGTATACATCATAGGACCGATTGAGTAAGTTTTATTTATCGAACTTTGCCTAAGATATGTGAAAAACATTAGAATATAAAGGCAATTCATTAACAATTTAAAATCTTTAATTAAGGCTTATTAAATCTTTTAATGGGATTGACGGACTGTATAAATATATACTACTATAATCTACAGAAACTATACATTTTTTTCCAGCATCACTGAAAATCTTGAAAGCTTAATAACAAAAGAATATGTACCAGACCAGAATATATTATCTTCTTTCTTCTGGTTTACTTCCACTATTTGCTAATAATCCGTAACAAATTTCTAACTTGGAATCGGTTTTGCTTCTTGATATTGTATAGATTCATCAACTTCCATTGTTGGTGTTTCCAATATAGGAATTATTGGAGGCATTGTTCTCCGAGTAACTCTCATATTTAAACCTTCTGTCGTGTGAATTGTTGCTCCTGTTGTCATTTTCACCTGTATAACACAATTCATTCATCTAGTTAACTACTTATATATTTTAATCTACAAATAATAAATATACTCTTTTTAATATTTTTACTTAAACAAAATAACTTACATTAGAGAATTCAATAGATTTATAGATTGTTTAACTTACCGGAGGTGCTCCGATCGCCATCTGAAAGTCAAATCGCTGAACAAGCATTGCAACTGCTACTATATTCTGCAAATCAGCAAATAGAAGAAAAAAGATTGAGTGAATTTAAAAAAAAAAAACATTTGAGATTACCTCGAAAGTAGCAAACATGTCTCCAATGCATTTTCTTGGTCCCCCACCAAATGGCAAGTAACTGAAATAATACAATAAAATCATATTTTTAAGAACCGAAATTTTGTAGCACTAAATATACCTGAAATTTTGGTTAGTTTCATTTGGATTAGGTCCATCTAAAGCCCATCTTTCGGGATTAAACTTATCTGCATCTTTCCAGTGTGTGGGAGAGCGATGTAAATTCCATACGGAAATGAAAATATCTTCGCCCCTGGAAAATTAAATACATTACACTAATTTTAAATTTTTTCACAAGAAATAAAAAATAAAAATAAAAATAAATAAGAGAGTTTTTAAGTTTTATGTTAACCTCTTTATTCGGTACTTCCCTAATATGTCCTCTTCAATAGAACGTCGAATTAAAACAGGTGGTTGTGGATATAGTCTCAAGGACTGCACAACCAAAAAAAAAATATATATATATAGTCATATTTTTTTTGAATTAAATAATAAAGGATTAATTCTCACTTCATTAATAACTCTGGTTGTGTATTTAAGCTTCTTCATGTCTTCTATGGTGGGAATTCGATCGCCTAGAACTGAATCTACCTAAGACAGATAGTTCACGTTCAAATTCAAATTCAAATTCATTGCTATTTAAGCTTGTCAAATTTAAAATATTAGCGTAATAAGATTTTTTTTTAAAGCACCTCATTTTGAAGCTTGGCCATGACACTTGGTTCCTGCATTTATCTCAAAAAAATAACACAATAAGTCATTTTTCTGTGATTAAATCCAAAATGAGTCTTTAAAGCAAATGTTTAGACCGTGGAAAGAAGATAAAAAGTCCACGTCAGCACTGCAGCAGAGGTTTCATGTCCAGCTATGAGCATTGTCATAAGATCATCACGGAGTTGCTTACTCGAGACCTACAAAATAATGTATAAGTAAATAAGAACCTTCGAAATAAAAATGTAAAAATAAATATTTCTTACATCATCTCCCGATGCTAAAAGAAAATGGAGTATACTAGGATCTTGTTCATTTATATATTCCTCGTGAAATTTCACCTCTTCTTCATCCACCATTCTCTGTAAATAAGACACATTTAAATAAAAATTTAAAGTATATTCCATATACTTTAAATTTAGTTGAAGAAGTAGGTTTTTATTTACCTTACATATTGCTATGAGATCATCGAGTGTGTCATTAATAAGCTTGAGAGATGTATTAACTTTCTTAAGTTTTGGTGAAATATCTTTCCATATAGGAATTTCCCAAAAAGGTATTGGTGCTACACTTCGATCCTCTGCTTCTCGTAAAACTGTGTACACAGCCTATACTTAGAGAACAACTATATTATTAATAATAATGTTTTCAAGTAGGCCTTAAAATATAATAATATACGTGGTTACGTACAATACCTCTACTATTCCAGTATCAACTTTTAAAGAATCAAAATCGTAATTAAAAACAGCTTTTCCGATAATATCTAAAGTTAAACGAGAGAAAAGAGATTCCATTTCTACATCTTCTTTATTAGATGCAGCATCATCTAGCTTTTCACATAGTCTATTTGTTGCTTGTCCGAATAACCCAATCATCTTTGTTACATACTACAAATAGAATAATACATACATATAAGTGAGTATTTTATTTTTAATTTTAAGGATAGAAAATATATAACCTTTTGATGTACTGCTGGGACAATAGCACGTCTTCTAACACGCCATATTTCACCATCAGCTGGTATAAGACCTTTTCCCATTACGAAATCCAAAATTTCAGCTAAAATACCTTTTGAGTAAGATTTTGAATTATCTTTTAATATGTGTTTCGCGATTGATGGATCCGAAACTATTAAAAAAGACTGCATCACAAGTTATAAGTGATTTAGTGAAATATAATGAGAAGTTAGAGTTAGAGAGAAGGTTTTATTTAAACCTTTGGACCGAAATTGAGCCTAAAAATTCCTCCATAAGTGATGAAAAGCTCATAGAGTGGGATGAAAAAGGCCTCGTTACGTATAGCACTAATTGAACCTTTTGCTTCAGGAATTTTAGGGTAATCTTCATTGTTAAATAATATTTCAATAAACTCTCTAGGAACACCCAGTTTAGATAATCCATTTTTCACTAGTGATGGAAATCTAAACCACAGATGAAATTAGCGTCGATTAGTAAGTAATGAAAAATGCTAGGAATTACTAAAGCAAAGTTACCCAGTTTCTTCAACTGTAAATGCCCCTGAAGCAATACGAGCAGATAACTCAGCACGACGTTTCTCTTCAAGAATCTCCTCCACAGTTTTCAAACCATCGTTAGTTGATGATTCATCGGGTTTTCTTCCATTTGAGTATGAACACTTAATCAAATTGCACCTCGAGCTTCTACCTGTTACATAAAAACAAAAGTAAACCCAGAGATCATTAATGCTAAACTTATAAGTACCCAAGAAATTAAAGGTAAAGATAAAAGATAAGTGGACCATTTAGTTTAAAAAGTGATGGGGTTATAAGTATGGGTTTAAATCTGTTGGTTCTCAGGTGGTGGGGTGAGAATTGAATGAGCGGAACAGAGGCAGCCATAGAAGAGAGAAGATAAATGATAACGTACGGGAGATGAAGTGGTAGCTAAAGAATGTAGCGGTATCATTGACAGTTAACTAATTTGAAAAGTAAAAAACAGTTAACTAAATATATATAATCTTTTCGAATATTGGTTTTTTATTTGGGTCAATGACCAAAAAAATCAAAATAATATTATACTTGCCCCAAAGAATCATCCATTAACTTACTATTATAAGATTACATGTTTACCCGTCAAGGACGATTCCCGTCAAGGACGATTCCCATCAAGGACGATTCCCGTCAAGGACGATTCCCATCAAGGACGATTCCCGTCAAGGACGATTCCCGTCAAGGACGATTCCCATCAAGGACAAAATTTAGTTAATGATGTTATTGGGCAGAAATTTTGTCATTGATGTTATTGGGCTGAAAATAATATTATTTTGATTTTTTGGGTCATTTTCCCTTTTTATTTTCTAGTTTTAGACTTTTTTTTTTTTTTTTTTTGGTCAAACAGTTTTAGACTTGTAAAGTCTTTTTATTTATTTATTTGTTCCAAAGGGAAGTCTCTCACGATAGATGTTTAAATAGAGTTGCTAATATCCTTTTTGTAGGAATAACGTAATTTCATAATTACTTTTTAGCCTTATTAATTATCATTGCCGACAAGGGATCCTTTATCTCCACTACTTTTTTCTCTTCTTACGGAAAGTCTTATTAGCCTTTTTAATTTTCATTGCCGACAAAGAGATATAAAAGGTATTAACATCACTAGACTTTGCCCGACTATCACACATTTATTGTTTGCGGATGACGCTTTGTTCTTTATTAATGTAAATCAAAAGGAAATCGAGACATTTGAAGAGGTCATGAAGAAATATTGTATGGCATCTGGACAACGCATTAACTTTCACAAGTCATCAATTTTCTTTAGTAAAAATACCTCTAATGAAGTTCGTAATAACTTGTCTAGTCAACTTCATATAGAGAACACTAATGACTTGGGTAAATATTTGTGGATTCCACTCTCGATCAAAAGGGCGAAAAGTCAAAATTTAAATTATATTAAAGATCGTCTTCTTAACAAATCTCGAAGCTGGATGGCGAATCTCTTATCTGATGGAGGTAAAGAGGTACTTATCAAAGCTGTGTTACAAGCTATCCCTAAATATGCTATGTCGATCTTTGAATTCCCGAAAACACTCTGTAAGAAAATGTCTAGTATTGTTGCCAACTTTTGGTGGGACACGTCACATAAGAAAAGAATCCATTGGGTTGCATAGAATAGAATAGCAAGATCAAAGAAAATTGGAGGCCTTGGTTTTCGAGATTTCCACAAAATGAATATAGCAATGTTAGCCGCGCAAGCCTGGAGGATTTTACATAAGCCGGAGTCCTTTGTGGCAAGAGTTTTAAAAGCTATTTATTTTCCGGACTGCGAGATATGGGATGCTAAACTATACAAGAAAAGATCGTGGAGTTGGTGTAGTCTTTTTAAGGGACTTCAACTTTTAAAAAAGCATTGTATCTGGCAAATAGGGAATGGGACACAAGTTAATATTTGGAAACACTGCTGGATAAAAGAAGGATATTATGCTCCAAAACCAGAGAATTGTCAAGTCGAAAAGGTTAGTGAGTTATTTAGTTATAATGGTTATGAATGAGACATTGATAAACTCAAATCCTTATTCTCAAATAAGGTGGTTTCATTTATACAAGAAATTCCAATTTTCAAAGATAATAAGGTTGATAAAATCATTTGGCCATTCTCAAAAAATGGTGAGTATTGTACTAAATCCGGATATCATGCTATTATTAATGAAGAGACTATTAATGAGGCACAAACGTCGAGAAATGGCGAGATCCTAAAAAGCGAATTGTGGAATAGCATATGGGGAGCAAATGTACAATCGAAAGTTAAAAATTTCGGATGGAAAATATGCAATAATGCGATCCCAACGAAAAACAACTTTGTAAGAAGAAGATGTTTAAAAGAAGATATTTGCGAGTGTTTTGAAATGGAAGGGGAAAATGTGACACATCTCATCTTACGATTCCCTTTTAGTAGAGAGGTTTGGGTCAAGTCTCCTTTGCAGATTAAAATTGATGTATCATGTCAAGAGAACATTGCAGAATGGTTACTTAAAACGATTCAAAGCTTCTCGAACAATGGGTGGGATAAGAAAGTGGTAACAACATATATTTTATCCATCATGTGGAATATTTGAAAGGAAAGAATGAGATGTTTTAATGAAAGGAAAGTGTGGTCAATTAACGATATATTTCATAGGGTTAAAGAATCGATGCAAAGACTATTTGGTGAAAAAATCAATACGTGGCATAATGAAACGGAAGGAAGAATAGAAAAATCTAAAAACATAGATAACCCAGCGATCGAGGATACGACATATATGATTTGGATGTGCGATACATCTTTTATTAACAGGAATAGTCATTCAGGTATTGCGGGCGTTGGAATAAATACCTGCGGACGTATTGAACGGAAAATTAACTTAAGATGCTGAATAAAAAAAGTCATTGAAGGTGAAGCGTGGGCGATACTGTTAGCCATGAGATCTTCCTATGATCTCACCAGTCAGAGAGTTTCATTCTACTCTGACAACCTTGAATTGATTCAAGGAATTAAAAAGAAGACTGGGCTTCACTGGAGCCTAAAACCCCTTCTTTCGGAAATCGAAAGTTGGATCGGTCGGTACCCAGGATGGGAGGTGAAACATATTAGTAGATGTTATAACACAATGGCAGACGCATTAGCTAAATGTATAAGAAGAAATATCACTATCCCTAGCTGGATGGGCTGCTCCTTAGTGGACTTTGATAGGACTTTGAACAATCTTTGTAAAATCTAGTCGTTTTAGTTTTGTTTGTAATTGGCAAAAAAAAGGAATAACGGAATTTCTATGGGTTTGAGTTTTCCTTTAAATTTGTATAAGTATTGTAGGGGCGGAGCAAGGGGTTCGGGGGTAACACCCCAATTTTTTTCTGCGCTTATTTGCACTATAAGTCTATTATTATGCAAAAAAATGCGAAATTATTTTTTTTCGAATTATTTTTTCCCGGGTTTTTTTCTTCAAAATTCCCCCCCCCTGAAATTTTTTGTTCCATGAACACGCAATACTGAGATTTGTGTGTTGCAGGAACACACGATTCTAAGATTTGTGTGTTCAGGAATACACATAATTAGACAAACCAAAATCAAGTTTTGTGTATTTTAGGAACACATAAGTTCGACTTTTATGTGTTCCATGAATACATAAGTTCGAGTTTTATGTGTTTCATGAATACATAAATTTGAGTTTTATGTGTTCCAAGAATAAATAAATTTGAGTTTTCTGTGTTCCATGAACATACAAATTTGAGTTTTATGTGTTCCATGAACACACAAATTTGAGTTTTATGTGTTCCAGTTCCGTGGAACACACAATTTTGAGTTTTATGTGTTCCATGAACACACAAATCTGAGATTTGTGCGTTCGTCAGATTTGTGTGTTCCAAGAATACACAATTCTGAGATTAGTGTGTTCCACGGAATTGGAACAAACAATATCAAGTTTTGTGTATTACAGGAATACATAAGTCGAGTTTTATGTGTTCTAACAATACACAATTTTGTGATTTGTGTGTTCTTAGAATACACAAAATTGGAATAAACAAAATCAAGTTTTGTGTGACCTAGAACACACATAACCCTAAAACATAAAATACACAAAAATAGCAAAAACGTGTTACACAAAAAGACAATATATCAAGATAGTTAAAAACGAGTAAAAATAGGGTGTATCCAATTAATAAAGAGATTTTTTTTTTGTTAAAAAAGAGAATCCTTTATATCGATTTTGTGTGTTACAGGAACACATAAACCTATATTTGTGTGTTATAGCAACACACAATCCGGAATTTCGATTTTCGAAAAAAAAGTCAAAAAAAAATTTTAGGGGTTTTTTTTTGAAATTAAAAAAAAAATTAAAAAAAAAATTAAAATAATTAAAAGAAATAAAAAAATAAAAAAAATCATATAAGTGTAATAATGGAAGGTAAATATGACAATGTGTTTAATTGGGAATTAAGTTGCTAATTTGTGAGTAAGTAGGAAGTAATTTGTTCCTTCTTTTTTTTTTTTGGGAATGAAAAGTGTGGAAGTGTAATTAATTGAGAATTATCTCTTAATATATTCCAGAAATTTATTGAAACCCTAAAACACATTTCTATCTCCTATCTCTTTTCCCCGTAACCCTATCTCTTCCATATCCCAAAAAACCTCTCTCTCCCTTCAAGACCGGCGACCCCCCACCCCTCCCCCGTTTTACAGATCTGCCCGAGGTCAACCATTTCACCACCAGATCTTACAAACCAAAAAAAAACAAGATGGGAAGCCATGGAAGAAGGAGAGCTTAGAGCTCGAACAACATCCCGTCAGCCATGGCCTGAAGCTCGTTGCTGCTAGTGCTACTTGATGTATCTCGCTGGAACTCCGGTGGAATCTCGCTAGCAAACGTATGATTCTTCCATGGAAGCTCGCCACTCGTGCTCTAAGTTTCAACCACCCTTGGATCTTCACGAACTCCGGCCTCTTCGCTCCGTACTGGACAAGGGAAGCTCTGGCGGCCTTCAGATTTCATGAATGCTATAGATAGGAAAACACAACAGCATTTTCGACTTAGGTTTCCGTTCGAGGTCACCAATTTGCAGGCGAATGATGGTGCTGCAAAGCCCCCTCCGTCTTCCAAGCGAAGCCAAGCCCCCTCAATGGTTTGAGATCGAGCAGTGGTCTCAAGCTCATCTCCACTGAAGCCAAGCTGTCGTGGACCATCAGCAGATCTGGAGAAGACCACCAGCAGCAGCTCGAGGCAGTCTTCATGGCCTTTGTTTTTTTAGTAAGATCTGGTCAAACTGGTCTATTTATTTAGTTTTTCTTTTTTTGTAATTAGTTAGTTTTTTTTCCTGATGTAATAGGATTCTGTATTTTTTCTAACAGTACTTATTAATTCTATGGAATACTCATTGTAAAAGTGATACTTAGTTTTTTCAATAATACTTGGCTTTTTTTTAATAATACTCGACCTTTTTTATAGAATACTCTACCTTTTTTATAAATTACCGAGCTTTTTTAATAGATACTCATCATTTTTTTCGAAAATCATCAATTTTTTTTGGAACTCTGCATTTTTTCCGTTGGCCAGTGACCGGAGGTACGTGTCGGAGGTCGGGGATCGGAGGTCGGAGGTAGGTGGGTAGTGGAGAGAGATGAACAGTGACATCACTTCTTTTGTCTTTTGGTGTCAGTAAGGGTATTTTAGTATTTTGTCATGTTTGAGGTCTCTTTAAAGAAGTAAGATTTTCACTAGTTTCTTTAGGACAAAAATCTATTTTGTAAGACCCTATAAATCAATCACCCTACACTCTATTCTACTGTATGCTAAGAGATAGACAATTTGAATTAACCATTATTTAATGCACGCTCCACACGTGGCCGTAAATACTTAGAATTGTTAAGAGCAATCTGAAGATTTGATGTTTATCTTTTGTTTTTCTCAATTTATGCGAATGTTTTATCTTTCCTTTTCCTCACTCCAGGCTATTTTTTACTTTGATTTTTCCCGCTTGAAGCCAATTTTAATATAACAATTTCCCTTAAGTAGGTAAATTTTTCTCCAGTTTTGTCTATACCAATACGACCTTTATAATACGATCTTTATATATACAAACACATATAAACAAAATATTTGTTTATGTATGATTCATGTGCAAAGTATCAAAATAGGAAAAAGGTACATAAAATTGGAAAAAATAACCACAAAATTTGCACTAAACATTTTGTAATACATGTTTAATTCTTACATCAACAAAAAAAACAATAATTGACACATAATGAAGAAGATCTTTTTTAAACTAAAAATAATAATGCTCAGTTATTATATTCTACTTACTATACATATTATACACTCTTGCACTAACAAACAACCATACATCCATAAAAAAAATTGACTATCTTTTGTTAAATGCATACAATTAGGTGAATCAATTTCAAATCCATGGTCAAAATCTCCGGTGTTTGCTCGGTTGCCTCAACTTTATCTTGGGCAACTATATTTACTATTGCACCCTATATATATAGATTGAAAAATTCTTCCATCCAATATTGGATGATCCTACACCAATTATATTATACATATATCTTATGTTTTAAACTTACAAAAGTGACTAATTTATTAATATAATGACATAATGACATATGTTTTGTTATAATCATCAATGACTGCGATATAAATATTGAACCATCCAATATTTGATGGAAGTCTTACCCATATAGATAATGAATATTACAAAACAAGCACAAGGAAATAAAGATAAGTATGGTCTCCTAAATGCTCACATAATTATTCCCATATAATTTCCCCAATGCCAATTGTTGAAGAGACCCCACCAGGAGATAATATACATTCAATACCAGACAATACATACATCAAGCTAATGACCATATTTTGATGGAGTATTATTCAATGCATGGGGCTGAGGCCTCGCCTTCAACACAGTTTCATCGTAGTGTTGATTCATTCAAAAAGCTTCCATAGGTTTTCCCGTTTCCACTTAAATTACAATAGCCATTGACGATGACTACTTTTCCACCTGGTTCCCATCTTACCTTTTAATCAATAATTTCTTGGATCGGTAATTTCCCAACTTAAATCATCTACACTCATATGAACAAATTTGTAATAAATGATAAGTTCTCATAGTTACAGAGATGATTAGTATTGTAGTTTACATTTTGTGTTTGATTTATAAAACCAACTGATTCTCTTAATAATAAATTGAAAATTCATGTTGTAAATTTTAGCCGATCTAAACTAGCAAAAAAATTAAGGAGAGGCCCATTCATATCATCTAATACATGTTTGACAAAATTTGACATCGCCAACGCCACCGCAATAGCTTGTTCCCTCATTTTAAACTCTTTTTCCACTTCTTTCCTTCTAAATTTACTTTGTTATTATAAACCCACAAGTTCCTTCAATTTCTCTTTCATCTCCTATATTTCAATATCCTTCTCCCATGATTGACAACTATAATATGTTATTAAAAATAACCACCAGTTGTACAAAAAAAATGGTTTCCAGAAAAGAAAAACAAAGGAAGTAAAAAACGAATTTAGATGTAAACAACTATTACAAGGAAACTGAATTGCGATTACAATTTGAAATAACAATTACACAGAAATTTCAAAGGAAATACACTTACACGATAAGGAAAAAACTAAGTCACAGTCACCTATGGTCGTTAAAAAGATATTCCGGTGGACCGGTATCTCTAACGGAACTAAAACGTAATTTAGAGAGAAGGTGGTGAGGCAGAGTGGTTTTTTCTTGTGTGTATTTCGTCCCTGGAATGAGTGGAGTGAGACTTCTTTATATAGGGGAGAGGTGGGGAAGACTCAAGCCTTTCAGAAACGTCCCCATCAAGTCCCATGATTACCTCCCGTAATTGACTTGATTGGGTTGACGGGTTTGATTGGTTTTTAACCTCCACGTTTTTTATATCTTGTAACCGATTTGACTTTCAAATTCCCACGTGTTGTAACAGCTGCTGAAGTTAACGCGTGCGTGATTGGTTGGAGACTTGTCTCTACGTTTGAGTGTCAACGACCACTATAAGAGTTGGTAGAAAAATCCATTTCATTTTTTGACTGCCCAAACTCCCCAAACTCCCCAACGACCCCAGGATCCACGACCCACGCCCCACGCCGTCGCCGGTGCCGGGCCGGGCCAGCGGGTGGGTGGTGGTGGTGGTGGTGCGCGCGTGTGGGGCTTAACCATTACCTTGCCATGTGCATGGGTATTGGTTCTTTGGAGTTTAATAATACCACAAAGTATAAAAGAAGGCTTTAAGCCTTATTGCCCACAGATATGGGAAAAAATAAAAACCACTTTTACTTCAAATGTTCTAACAATCCCCCACACATTTGAATGTCAACAAAAGGTTTGGAGAGAAGGTTCCGAAAAGAAATGGGTGAATTGTACTTAAGTGTCAATATCTTGTGATTTGAATTGACACATAGTGAAGTGAGGCAACCACCGAATTCCGTTTAAGTGAACTTACTCTTGAACTTTAACGGTTATCGATCGAGACCCTCACAGCACATACTCTACCCGATTCAAAGTTATGGTTCCCTCTAACATCACCTTTCGGTTCATCAAGTCCTTCTCTAAGGACCACCCTTTACGGGCTATGAACTTGGTGGATTTATTCATTTGAGAGTTGTGCAAGGACGTCTTCTCAACACTCTACCATGAATGTTTGGGTTTCAACGTTACCATTGAATTCATCAAGTCCTTCTCAAAAGAACCACCATAAAGGCTATGAATTCAATGTGAGTTCAACACTCGGTACGCCTTTTTCATCAAGTCCTTCTCAAAAGGACCACCACAAGTGGCTATGAACAAGACGATTTAGGTTTGAGCCTTAGGGATGGGGAAATCATATTGACTCATTAGTCACATGTTCCCAGTTACTGGGTTTTAGTCCCATCCCCCTCGACGTCTCCAGGACTAGTCTCCTGGTCAAGCCTTTGGTGAACGGATTAGCTATATTCTCCTCTGATCGTACAAATTCCAAGGCTATCACACCATTTTTCAGTAACTGTTTAACTGAACCATGTCTGATGCGAATGTGTCTCCTTTTCCCATCGTAGGCTCTATTATGAGCGACACCAATGGCTGCTTGGGAATCGCAGTGGATGCACACAGGTGTTGTACTTCCTTCCCATAGTGTCACATCTGAAAGGAGACTTCTCAACCATTCAGCTTCTTGCCCTGCCAACTCTAGTGCTATGAACTCGGACTCCATGGTGGAGCGTGCTATACAAGTCTGTTTAGAGGACTTCCATGATACACCACCTCCTCCTAAGGAGAACACATAACCACTGGTGGAGTTTACTTCGTCATTGTCAGAGATCCAGTTTGCATCACAAAATCCCTCAAGAATTGCAGGAAATCTGTTGTAATGAAGACCAAGATCAATGGTACCCCTTAAGTACTTCAATAGACGACGGAGTGCAACCCAGTGGTCACTACTCGGGTTATGAGTATAGCGACTAAGTCTACTAACGACATAGGCAATATTGGTCCGAGTATAGTTCATTAAGAACATCACGCTCCCTATGATCTTGGCATATTCATTTTGGGATACAACATCTCCAACGTGTTTGGATAAATGAATGCTAGAATCATAAGGAGTATTAACAGGCGTTACCTCAAAGGAATCAAATTTCTTCAGCATCCTTTCTATGTAATGAGACTGATTCAGGGTAATACCATTACTGCTCCTAATGATTTTTACCCCAAGTATTACATCAGCTTCTCCCATATCTTTCACGTCGAATCTGGAAGACAAGAAGCGTTTAGTCTCATTTATAATATGAATAGTAGTACCAAAGATAAGCATGTCATCCACATAAAGGCAGATGATAACGCACTCTGAATTTGTTACCTTGGAGTAAACACATGAATCAGAAGTGTTACCTACAAAGCCATCTGAAATAAGAGTACTATCTAGTTTTTCATACCATTTTTTCGGTGCCTGTTTTAAACCATATAAGGATTTTTTCAACTTACATACTTTGTCCCCTTGACCAGGGACCACAAACCTTTCAGGTTGCGCCATGTATATCTTTTCATCTAGATCTCCGTTCAAGAACGCGGTTTTGACATCCATTTGATGTATTACAAGTTCGTGAATTACGGCTAAAGCGATAAGGGTTCTTATTGTGGCGATTTTGGTCACTGGGGAGTAAGTGTCGAAGTAGTCTAAACCTTTCTTTTGGGTAAAACCCTTGATAACAAGTCTTGCTTTGAATTTTTCTATTGAACCATCGGGTCTCAATTTCTTCTTAAAAATCCTTTTGCTACTAATCGGTTTGCTACCCCTAGGTAAGTCGGATAATTTCCATGTATGGTTACTTTTAATAGACTCAAGTTCACTATTAATGATCTCTTTCCAAAAACTAGCATCTATAGATTTTAACGCATCATCGTAAGTTTTTGGGTCTTCCTCCATGAGGAGGAAGTTGACTACCTGTTCGTTTAATAGGTCAATGTGAAAGCCTTCGGTCATAAAGGCGGTTATAAAGTCATGACCGAAGCTGGACTCGATCCTACGCCTCTTACTTCTCCTAGGTTCTTTCTCGGGAATACTATTAGGCTCCATGGAAGTGGAGGGTGATGTCTCCCTATTTGTGATGAATTAATATTAGTTGGAGACATCATTTTTAGGGATTTAGGAAGTCTTTGAGTCGATTTTCTTGAGAAATGCTACACTTTCCTATTTTGAGTCTTGATTTAGTAAATTATTGTTTTTAGAGCACATTGGGTTTAATTATTTATTTAGTATGAAGCTTTAAAGATAATTATGGAGATTAATTAGATTCCAAGTCAAATACTAAGAGATATGGAAAGAGATTAGCATAGAAATCTGGAGATAGAAGGAAACAGAGTTCAATTAGGAAAAGGAAAAGCTGTCAAATAAATCTGAATTTCTGCACCTACGTCTAAAGAAGTGGTGATAACTCCAAAACCGAGCCGATGCTGCAAGATCCATTTCATAGGGACGTAGATAATTTCGTGAGGATTCTTTTGACATCTTATGGGTAAAAAACGGTCCAGTAACGAAGAAAGATATGGTAAAAACAAGTCAGCAGTAATTATCCTTATCTACCTACGAATTTGAGTTGGGCTAGGAGTCCATTACTTTCCTTCTCCTTCAAGAAAACGAATTAGGTCTTCCTCAACACCTATAAATACACCTTTAAACCATTGTAAACATGTCTTTGCTCAGTTCTAAACATTAGCTTAGTCTTTAAATTAATATTCATCCTTAGTATCAAGCTATTCGTCGAAGAAGCAAGCTGACCTATAAAGGAAGAAAGAAGAAGTAGTTGGAGAGTGACAAAATCCTCTTCTACATCTCACCTTCTCTATATTTAGGGTATTTAGCTATGGATTTATGCTCAACCATATTTCTAAGCTTTTATTCTGTAAGTTTTACTTTTAATTGTTGGGTTATTATTCCGTCTACATTCATTAATACTACTTGCTATTTTAATTGATTGAGCTTGGCGTATATTGTTATTATGTGTCTTGACTTATTGTTACAACCCTAGACTTGGCCAATCTTAGGATTATTCTTAGTTATTGACAACACCACATAATCGTCTAGTTTTGATCCTTTGCCTAACTAGATAGCCATAAAGGTTTGATTTAATCACCAACCATTACTCAGGAATCCTTGGTAGTGGAGAGCTTGCTCCTAAGCCTAATAGAGGCTAGGTAAAATTCAGAATCATGGTTAATATATAATGCTTAATCCGTGACAGGTTAGAATAACAACTTAGTAAAATAGACTTATATTAGTGACCCGAATCTATTAGACTTACATTCATATTTATTTATTTGCATTATTTATTTATTCGCGTTAAACAATTGTTCATCTTATCTTATATTTTATTCTAAACATCTAATTCATCTACGCTTGTTAAATATAAGTAGATCTAACAGATTAAATCCCTGTGAACGAACTTGACTTATCATTAAAACTTGCAAACGATATGTGATACTTGCAGTGACATGCAAATGCAATTAAAATAACAGTAAATACGATAAGAAAGAGATGCTTGATTCTTGCTAGTATTCACAAAGTCAACTAATGTGATGTTTCTAGATATAAGGGCAAAATGGATATTTCACGATAATCGGGGTAGACTTAAGAGCTCTCATACTCAAATTCTGAAGAAACAAACCTAACCATATTGACTTCCTGGCTAGTCAAGACCCGTTGGCTCACTAACGCACACCAGGCGTCTATATACTATGTCCATAACCAAACCCCTCTTCCGGACGCTAATTCGATTACCCTAACTCCTTAATATGTTATCAAGATACAAGTGGAAATTAAGCATAAGATATATATAACCAACAAATATAAACTCAATTTATTTAAATAAAGCAATTCCAAAATCCAAATAAAATCAATTTAGTATTGTAGGGTTCATACATAAGCAATACTCAAGTAATATAGGATTTACTTCATAATGAAAAAGATAAAAACACTAAAAACGTGAAAGAATCATGTTCACTATGAAATAATAATAAACATTGAACTAGAAATTACTGAAAATGAAGGTGGAATGATTTTGCAATGGTGGATTTCCTAACAGTCTTCTTCTTCTTTCCGCTCCAGGCGCTTCTTCTCTTCTCAAATGACTAAAGGCGACTCTAATTCTGGCCAAAAGTTATTTTCTAATAAAATTTGCTAGTATATGTAGGCTTAAAAGAGTTAGGGATTCCATGGGCTCACTAATTAGGTTAGAGTAACCCAAAGTCATTTTTTCTAAATAGAATTCTAGTTCGAACCAAGGCAGCGGCAAATAAAAACTTATTCATTTTAGCTTCGAATTGCAAACCTTCAAATTCCACGCGCTCCTGAATTTAAAACTATCTAGTTATGAAAGGGTTCCTCCAGAATCATTGTCAATTTTACAGGGCACCTCGAACAATCCAATTTTCAAATCTAGCCAACATAAGCTTTTGCTTTCTAAAAGAGGTCAAATCTTCCTTTTGCACTATGTCTTGGGGTTAGGTTTGACTTTTTTACTTTTCGACTTTTCCTAATCATCTTGGTATCTTGTCTTGACCATATATCTAAAAGATACACACTTAGCACACAATTAAGGCATGTAATCTCAATAAACAACAATATGTCCAAAATAAGAAGGAAAAGTGAGATACGTCGAATATTAGGGAAAAATCCCTCACTCAAGCCTAATAAATACCCAAAAAGATGTCTCGTGAATGGATTATCCTTCATAAAAAGAGAGACATCAAGTAGTTATTTCGTGCATATATACAACGATCTTGTACAAGATTCGTACATTGTATGAAATTCCCAATGTAAAAAAATTGAAAAGAGTAGGTAAAAAATTGAATAGAATAGTAAAAAAATTGAATAGAATAGTAAAAAGTAGTGGCCCATGCAGGTTTCGAACCTGCGACCTTCGCGTTATTAGCACGACGCTCTAACCAACTGAGCTAATGGGCCAATTGATAATATTTTATATTATATCATATATTACTTTGGACTCCCTAAAAGAACAAAAGGAAGCACGTGCCGCTTAGAAATGATACCAAAAAAGGATAAGGATCATAGAAACCATATAATCCAACCAAAAAAGCAGAAAACACATAAAATTGAAATACCCCAACCTCGATAGCTACCAGAGACCCAATGCCATCCAAAAATAAAACATCCAATAGAGAGAACACATGTATTAGGAGTAGTTGTCCATACCAAGAAAGAGACTAGGAGCCCCTAATCATATCTCAATTGAAAAATACAAAGAGTATATATGTATTGACTACCTTTCTAGAAGACGGTGTTTCAAATTTGGAAACAGACCCCTCAAGAGCAGTAGTGGAATCTCTTGGATCCTGAATATCGAAACACATCTTGTGATTTGTCCTTCCTATGTTCCTAATGGCATGAGAATTGGGGACCCTTAAGATGGGGAATCTACCTTTAATAACGAGACTAAAAACCAACACTGATCAACCTAGGCGATATCATATCATATTATATAAGCCAAACTTCCTAGACTACTACTCCAACGTACAACCACTAACCTTCATACTCGTTAGCGCCACTGTGGCCAAGATTAATTTCTAGAACATAATAATCCCCTTTAAAATCAACAATCGTTGAATAATAACTCTAAAATAACTTGGAGAGGAAAAAGTATACCAAAACATCGTCGTTACTCTACATCTTCCCTAGAATAGTCACAATCAGAAATCAGAAATCTTAACCTAAACTAGAAGAAACACTCTCAACCATGACTACCCAAAGAAACTAAGCATACTACTAGCCCAAAATATTGAACAATGAAAGATGGGTGGCTGACCTTGCAGAAACAAGAAGATTCAAGCACTACGACTCGCCTAACATAGATAAAAATGACATCACCATAATTTGATAATCATTAATAGCAACAAGAAAGAGAACTATCTTGAGTGAACCTTCCAATAATAACCAAAAATGACAAGAGAGCCTGAGAAGACGCGACCTACACCACACCTAAAACAAGTGTCTGATACGCTAGACACGTCTATCCTCACTAGTGATGAAGAGAAAAACCCCCATAAAAAAAAGACCAAAATAAAAGTATAGAAGTTGATACATTAAAGAATAGATAGAAAAAGCAAAGGAAATAGGTAAAGGGAGTTGTCGTCTCCCATATGGAAGAGGAGATTCCAACTCCAATGACGGTGATCATTATGGTTTGAATGAAGTTAGGGTTCAAGTTTGAGTGAGGTAGAGAGAGCATGGAGAACAAGTGGGAAAAATTATAATTATACCGTAGATAATATTGAAATAATTTTTAATTTTGAAACTTAAATTGTGTGTGATGTGTATAATCATTTTCTAATGATTGATTTTAGACCAATTTTTCATGCTAATTTTGCATATAAAATTATATCAATGAGAAAATGAGACAAACTTATAGTAAAAGAAAAAGAATACAATACTATTTTATACAATGATTAAATTGCCTCCCTAAAATCCATACCACGTAAATCCTATAGACAAAACCTATGCGTAGGGGAAAAGAGTGAGTTCTTATATGTTCCCCCTTAATGTAAGAATATTAAGTTTCTAGTTTAACACGTGTCAATCTTTTACTTTTGCAAATGTAGTAGTAGGCAATGTAGTTGTATGGTTTTGTTTCGACATGTATATATAACAAGTGCATATATAGATGCTCATGTTCAACCTTTTAGGAAATGGTATTTAGTAAATATTTTTGGTGCAAGTACTTTTATATACTACAACCTATTCTATTGTATTACATAATCCTATGTAAAATAACTAACCCATTATATTATTATTTTCTATACAAAGAAGGGCAATAGACCATGGTATAAATTATCGTTAAACTAATCTATCTTTATTAGACCCTTAAATGCAACCAAATATTATTTGCGGTATCTTCCTTTCATTTTTCAGGTGTTAAGAACCTCAAAAGGCCATCCAGGTGGGTATGTAAGAATCAAAATTGGGATTACAGGGGAGTTCCTAATATGTGCAGGCCAGACTGCACATGTATCCGACTCTCGCGAGATTTTGCTAGGTCGATGTCCTATTTTTTTTCTCTCATTTTAACGAGGTATGGCATTTTCCTTTATCATTGAGATACTTTTATTTTAACTTATAATTATTTTTGGATTTTGGATGAAATTCGAATATTCTTACGATGTGTTTCATAATTATGATGTAGGTTTTTTTTTTTTTATATTTTTAATATGATGATTAAAAGCCCTCTAAAGCTCTAAATGCAATAAATGGACGATTTTTACTATGATGATTAAAAGGCCTCTAAAACTATAAATGCAATAAATGGACGAGAACATAATGCCGAATCTACTAGATTTTTTTTTAATATATATATGAGAGCCACTTTGGACTCAAAATCATTTTGACTCCAATAAGATTTGATCCTAGGATCTCTTGGTCTCTACGGAGTAGTCTAATCACTAGACTAACTATCGATCTTAAATTTACTAGAATTCGAGCATGCAAAACCATGAGTAAATAGCTTATCATATCTCTACCAGGCTAAAGAGACTTCCTGAATTTATTATATATCGTAATATACATATACTATACATGTGTTAATTTAAGGAGCACTCTAAAATTTGGGGTTTATGAAAGTTGTATTTCACATTGTGTAATATATATATACTAGGTATTGCCCGTGTTCGAAGACACTACGAAAAAGAAATATGCTATAAATAACTTCAGTTTCACACATAATCTTTCATTAATTTTAGTATCCTAAACCTCATTTAGACATCACTAAACCTCTTAATCCCATATGATAAAACATCAAAGAGCCACTCTAATTCGTAATACCCTATAATAAAACACAATAGAATAAATATATTTTAGAAACTACTCAAAGATGAATAAAGCAAATTTTGAAGACAAAAAAAGTGAATAAAAAACTACATAACGTAATTTAATAATTAAATTTCCATGACTTTTATTTTAACCTTTTACGTTTCAATATGGGACCGAACAGAAAAATTGATTGTTACATATTTCAGACAAATTTCATATAGTCAACCATAATATATTCTCGTAAATTTGTCCAAGACGTAAACGTTTGAGAATGGCATATTCTTGAAAAATATATCAAAATACTTGTTTTTTCAAAATATCATGTTTTGGGTCAAATAAACATAAATATATAGATGTAAATTATCAGTAGGTGCTAAAAATTTCAGCCAAATCATTCTCATATTTATATTTTTTAGAATAGTAAGTGTATTTTTGCTAAATCTGAAACGTTGGCCTCCTTCTAAACCATTATCTTAAGTAATCTCCTCCATGTTAGGTTCATTGACAATTTTGCTCGTTCGCCATAAAAAACTCTTGATTATACTCCTATGTGCTATATTCTGTAATGGTAATAAAATGTTTAAGATATGATGTGTGATGATGTATAAGAAAGTGATATTTTTATCATTTATAAGGTTTGAATTCTTTTTTTAAAATTCATATGTTCCAAACAAAATGATGTGTCAAAAATATACAAGTCACCACCACCATCACCTTATGTATATAAATCTCCACCTCCTCCATCACCTTCTCCTCCACCTCCTTATGTATACAAGTCACCACCACCACTACCTTATGTATATAAATCACCACCTCCTCCATCACCTTCTCCTCCACCTTCTTATGTATACAAGTCACCACCACCACCTTATGTATATAAATCTCCACCTCCTCCATCACCTTCTCCTCCATTTCCTTATATATATAAGTCACCACCACCACAACCTTATGTATATAAATCTCCACCTCCTCCATAACCTTCTCCTCCACCTTCTTATGTATACAAGTAACCACCACCACCACCACAACCTTATGTATATAAATCTCCACCTCCTCCATCACCTTCTCCTCCACATCCTTATGTATATAAGTCACCACCACCACCACCACCTTATGTATATAAATCTCCACCTCCTCCATCACCTTCTACACAATACTATTATATCTCTCTTCCACCACCAAATAAGTCACCTCCTCCACCATATTACTATAACTCTTCTCCACCACCATTCAGATATCCACCACCGCTATATTACTACCGTACTCCACCATCCCCTATTAAGTACCCTCCTTCACCATACTATTATGATTATCCATCACCACCAAAGAAGTCTATGACATCTCCATACTACTACAGTTATTCCCCACCCCCAGTTAAGTCACCTCCTCCACCATATTATTACAACTCTCCTACACCACCAAAGAAATTTCCACCACCACCATACTACTATCATTATCCACCACCCCCAATTAGGTCTCCTCCTCCACCATACTATTACAATTCTCCTCCAGTACTGAACAAGTCATCTCATAAGCCGTACTACTACCACTCTCCACCACCATCAAAGAAATCTCCACTATCTTCATACAATTATCACTCACCACCACCTCCACTGAAGTCGCCTCCTCTACCATACTCTTATAAATATCCACCACCACCAACGAAATCACCTCCTTCGCCATACTATCACGCTTTACCGCCTTCAACTAAGTTACCAGTACCACTCCACCATTACTATCAACCGTACCCAAGTAGTTAAAGTCACTGGAAAAGTTTATTGCTTTAGATGTTATGACTGGAATATCCAGAAAAATCACATGACAAAAAACGCCTCAAATGTAGTAATTTGTCCCATACTTTCTCATATATTCAAGGCTTATTTCTTTAAAAATTAATGTTTTTGACTCAAGTTTAATCTTAACTCTTTAATAATCTTTATCTTATTTTTTTATTTATACTTTAGTTTTTTTCATATTATATTTATTAAGTTGTTATTAGATTACCCTCAAGAATCATTCTTAAATATTTTTTTACTATTAATTAATAAGTAAAGTATATTCCCAGATAATAATCAATTTTTATAAAATTAGATTTTATTGATAAAATTATTTATAATTGTAATTGCTAAACTAATATTTTAATGTATATGGATACATAGCCCGGGTTTGATTGTCGGTGTTCTAGTTTAAATGTTACCCCATTATCCTTTTGGATCTCCCACACACACACACACACACACACACACACACACACACACACACACACACACACACACACACACATATATATATATATATATGATATAATGAAGGGAGGATGACTTTTTTCTGTTAAATTTTGTAGGTTAGATGTTTGATAGAATAACTTTACCTATAAAAATATTACATTATATAAGTATGACATTATTTATTATAGTTTGTCGGCACGATCTTGGATTTGTATTAATTTTATTTATTGAATGTTTAGTGATTTTTACAGTTGACATTTTACATTTTTCTCGATCATATGATATGATTAGGTGCCCTGGGTAAAGGCGTCATGCAAGGAAGAAGACAAAATAATTGTGACATATGGTGATGTCTCCTCATTTGTGATAATAAAATCTATCTCTGAGACATCATTTTAGGCGTATTTATTAGTTTATAGGTCGATTTTAGCTTAGTTTAGTGCACTTTCCTATTTTGAGTCTTGATTTAGTATCATAATATTTTTAGAGCATATTGGGTTAAATTGTTTATTTAGTATGAAGATTTAAAGATAATTATGGAAATTAATTAGAGTCCAAATCAAAGACTACAACATATGGAAAGATATTTGCATGGAAATTGGAGATAAAGGAAACAAAGGCTAAAAAACATGGAAAAGGAAAAGCTGCCTAAATCTGAATTTCTGCAGCAACGCCTAAAGAAGTGGTGATAACTCCAAAAGGAAGCCGATTTTGGAAGATTCCTTTCATAGGAACGTATATAATTCTGTGACGATTCTTTTGGTATATTGTGGAGCAAAAACCGACCAATAACGAAGAAGATATGCTCAAAACAGTTTAGCAGTAATTATCTTTATTTCCATACGAATTTGAGTTGGGCTTGGAGTCCATTACTTAGCCTCTCCTTCAAGAAACGAATTAGGTCAACCTATACACTATAAATACAGCCTCTTAACACTCTTAAATCATCCTTGGTGAAACCTTAAACCAAGAGGAAGCTTACAACACAAGAAAGAAGTCTGGAAGGAGCTGATCATCATTATGTCTTCTTCTACCTTTGAATTTGTAATTTCTTTCTTTTCTTTCATGAACTAAATTTCTTTAGCTTGAGTTTTAGCATATATGTATGAACCCTAGTTTTGATTGACATCTATCTAATTTGGGAATTTAATATTTTAAATTGAATTATAGTTTTTAGTCTCTGTTTATGTGTTTGGATTTATATTCTGTGTTCTTGTGGAGTGCACCCATATAGAATTACCATCTAGTAGTTAGGTCACCATTGACAACGGTGTTTAATTACATGTTTAGCACATAACGTCTAGTATTCGGTTTAGATCTGACAAATCAACCTAACTAGATAATCACTATGGTTTAGTTCTTGTGACTATTTACCAATTACAGGAAAAGTTTGCTTATGAAGCCTTATTGACACAGGTAAATCCTATTTAAAACTACCTAGCGTAATTGGAACCGATTACTGAAATACTACATAATTCACCCTTACATGTTTAGAACGGCAAAACTAGTGGGGATTACATGCTATTGACTCAAGCTATATTCTCATACTACTTCTCTTTCGTATTTATTTTCTGTCTTTTAATTCTTAGTTTTAACATAGTCTAATTTAGTTTAATCAAAAACCAAATAAATAGCTATTTGTCTTTACTTTTATTGCGTTTTATTTGTTCTAGCTTTAAGTATTTGCACTTGATTCTTGCATAAGATTCCCCTAATCTTCGTAGTCTCTGCGGAACGAATCTTACTTATTTTCTAAAACTTGCATACGATTTGTATACTTGCAGAATCGTGCTTAGTCTAGGGTGATTATTTACTCCTTATTTATATCTTATTTTATCACACCCTAGGCAACACCAAGTTCTTGGCGCCGCTGCCTGGGACTACATCGTTAGTCCTTGTGCATATATCTTGTGCTTTTATTTCAGTTAGTTCTATTTTACACTTTTGTCTTTTAGTTTTTGTTTTATAGATAGTTACAGATGGAGAACCCAAGGAGACTTGAGCTACCCATCGAATTTAGAGTGGAGCCACGAGGAATTCGCGCTCCAGAAATTCAAGCCGCTAAATTTAAGCCTGATCCAGGATAGTGAACTCAATTTGCAACTCATGGATTATTCAGCGGTGCTGCACATCAAGATCCGATCTGATATATTTAGAAATTCATGCAAATTTGTGATGCTTATATCGTAAGAGGAGTTACTAGGGAACAGGTTTACTACGTGATGTTCCAGTTCTTCTTGACCAGAGGTGCAAGCGATTGGTATGATACCCAATACCCTCATGTTATTCCAGATTGGGACAAGTTTCAAACAAGATTCCTAGACCGCTTCTATCCGGTTAGTAGACGTTTAATAGATATGTTGGAGCTTGAACAATTTATACAGAAAGACGGAGAGAGTTTGGGTGAAGCATGGTTAAGATTTACAGAGAAGAAGGCGAGATGTCCATATCATAAATCCTCGTCGGAATATTATTTAACCGTGTTTTATGGAGGCCTTAATAATAATTCAAGAGAGAAAGCAGATTCGTTAGGAAACACAGGTTTTGTGTTACTAGATCCTGAAGAAGCTGAGTTGGGGATGGAAAGAATTCTTGAGAACGAGAGAAGTTGGCCAAAGAAACCAGAAAAAGAAGACACTTCAGAATCTCTGAGGCTTAAAGAATTGGCTAAACAACTCGAAGAACTACAAGAACAAGCCCGAACAATTGCTCAGGTAAAAGTAGTACGTGCAATTCCTTCGTGTCCTGGTTGTGGATCAAGAAATCATGTGTGGGAAGGATGTATGAATAATCCAGCAGTAGCTTCCATTACCTATCCGCAAGATAACTATTATTCCAATGGTTATACTTATCCTCAAGAAAGCTACACTAATTATCAACAACCTCCACAGCAAAGAAGTTGGGTCAGAAATCAAGAGACTTATCATCAAACCCAACCTCAATCCTAAAGTCCACCACAACCTATTCAGAAAAAGGCACCCATTGTTAAGAAAGCTTGTCAAGAAACGAAGAAAGATCCACCTAAACAATCAATGCAACTGGCAAAGCAAGAACAATCTAAAGCTTGAATTCGAGTATGGCTAAAATAATGCAAGCAGTCGAAACCAATATGAGTCGTAGCCAACAGAAGATTCAATCCCAGCAGAAGATTATCAAGCAACTAGAGCATACCTTATCACATATGGCAAGTACATTACAAAATCGGCCGAAAGGACAACTTCCTAGTGATACTATTGCTCCTAGAGATGATTCGTGCCATGCACTTGAATTGCGAAGTGGAAAACAACTACCTCCACCAAGACCAGAAACATAACCAATCCCTATTCCAGAAAAGGGGGGAGAAGAAATTATCAAAGATACAGTAGAGGAGGTAGTTAAACCAAAGAGTGTCCAAGCCGAGACACCTGAAAAAACAAGAAAACCAGTGGAACTTAATACACGCCCTCCACCACCATACCCTTCACGTGTCAGAAAGAAGGACAATGACCTGGAATTTAAGAAGTTCGTTGACATGTTGAGTAAGTTGGAGGTCAATATACCGCTTGTTGAAGCTCTCAAGAGAATGCCAACATATCTTAAATTCATGAAAGACATTCTCTCCAACAAGCGAAGTATAGAAACTGGGGAAACAATTGGATTACCTGTGGAGTGTAGTGCTATATGTCAAAGTAAGTTGCCACCAAAGCTAGAAGATCCCGCAAGTTTTACGATTCCCATCGGCATTGGAGATAGTTGGACCGGGAAAGCATTATATGATTTAGGCGCGAGTATCAATCTCATGCCTAGATCCTTGTTCGAGAAGCTTAATATAGGAGAGGTAGTACCCACATCTGTGGTATTACAAATGGCGGATCGCTCCCTCTCACGACCAGTAGGTAAAATTGAAGATGTTTTAGTTAAAACTGGTTCTTTTATTTTTCCTTGTGATTTTATTATTCTTGACTACGACGCGGATAAGAATGTCCCCATTATCTTGGGTAGACCATTCTTAGCCACGGGGCGTACACTAATTGATGTTGAGAATGGTGAGTTGATCATGAGGGTACAAGACGAACAGATAAGATTCAATGTGTTTAAGGCTATGAAGTTACCAAAGTCAAAAGATGAATGTTTCAAAATAGATGTCATCGGAAAAATTGCGCAAGAAGTCTTCAATGAAGCAAGCTTAGATGATGATCTTGACGAAGCCTTAGCACTTGAATCACAAGAGGTACTCGAGATTCCCCCTGAAGATGTTGCTGCATTAGGATCAAATGTACGAGAACTACTTCGAGAATCAGGTGACATTGAACCAATGAAACAACCATCTATAATATGTCCACCTGTTCTCGAAGAAAAACCACTTCCAGATCACCTACGCTACGCATATCTAGGTACGAATAAAACTTTGCCTGTTATTATTTCTGCTAACCTTTCAGGTCCTCAAGAAGAGAAGCTACTTCATGTACTCCGAGCAAACAAAGAAGCAATCGGATGGACTATTACCGACATCAAGGGAATTAGTCCTTCCGTTTGCAAACACAAAATCATTCTTGAGAACGAAGGTGGACGATCTATAGAGGGACAAAGAAGACTCATGCCAGCTATGAAAGAAGTGGTGAGGAAGGAAGTTATCAAGTTGTTAGACGCATGAATTATCTACCCGATTGCTAGCAGTGATTGGGTTAGTCCAGTGCAATGTGTTCCAAAGAAAGGAGGTATCACTACCATCCTTAATGATCAAGGCAAAGCCATACCATCAAGACCAGTTGTGGGGTGGCGAGTGTGCATGGATTACTGAAGACTTAACAAAGCTACAAAGAAAGATCACTTCCCGCTACCATTCATTGATCAGATGCTAGACAAACTTGCAGGGAGAGAATATTATTGTTTCCTTGACGGATATTCGGGTTATAATCAGATTTGTGTGGACCCCCTCGATCAACACAAGACAACTTTTACTTGTCCGTTTGGTACTTGCTTATAGAAGAATGCGGTTTGGGTTATGCAATGCACCTGCCACGTACCAGAGGTGCATGATGGCGATATTTTGGGACATGATTGATAAATATTTGGAGGTTTTTATGGATGATTTTTTGGTGTTTGGAGATAGTTTCGATGATAGTTTGAATAATCTTGAGAAAGTCCTTGTGAGATGTAGAGAAAAAGATCTTGTGCTTAATTGGGAAAAATGCCACTTCATGGTTCAAGAGGGAATTGTGTTGGGACATACAGTTTCAAAGGCAGGGATGGAGGTTGATCGTGCTAAAAGTGAAGTTATCAAAACGTTACCACCTCCAGTTTCTGTTAAAGGAGTGAGAAGTTTCTTGGGTCACGCAGGATTTTATTGAAGATTTATCAAAGATTTCTCCAAGATCGCCAAACCGCTTTGTTCTTTACTTGAAAAGGATACTCCTTTTAACTTTACTGAAGAATGTCTTCAAGCATTTTTTACGATTAAGGAGAAACTTATCTCTACACCTATTGTTATACCTCCTGATTGGAAAGCTCCGTTTGAACTTATGTGCGATGCTAGTGATCACGCTATGGGTGTTGTGTTGGGACAGAGGAAGGACAAGATTTTACACACGATTTATTATGCAAGTAAGACTTTCAACGCTGCCTAGATGAATTATACAGTAACAGAGAAAGAGATGTTAGCCGTGGTATATGCTTTTGATAAATTCCGTTCCTATCTGATTGGGATGAAAACTGTTGTATACACGGACCATTCAGCTATTAGGTACCTTATGGAGAAAAAAGACGCTAAGCCGCGTCTTATTAGATGGGTACTGTTGCTTCAAGAATTCGACATAGATATTCGAGACCGAAAGGGATGCGAAAATCAAGTTGCTGATCATTTATCAAGACTCGAAGGATCTGATGCGAACAAAGAACCATTGTTGGTTAAAGAGGTATTCCCTGATGAACAACTTTTTGCTATTAAACATGCGTTTGTGCCATGGTATGCAGATCTAGTCAACCTCATTGTGAGTGGTGTATTCCCCAAGGATATCCACCCACAACAAAGACAAAGATTATCTCACCAGGCCAAACAGTATTATTGGGATGAACCGTACCTCTGGAAGATTTGTAGTGACCAAGTGGTTAGAAGATGTGTACATGAAGGTGAAATGGAAAAGATCGTTGCAAGTTGTCATAATTCACCTTATGGAGGTCACTTTAAAGGCGATAGAACTGCAGCTAAAATTCTTCAATCCGGATTCTATTGGCCTACCATACACAAACATTGTCATCGTTTTGTCCAGTCATGTCAAAGATGCCAGTTCACTGGTAATATATCAAAAAGAGACGCGATGCCGCTTAACAATATCCTAGAAGTTGAAATCTTTGATGTATGGGGAATATATTTCATGGGACCTTTCATCACATCCCATGGGAATCTTTATATTTTGCTTGTGGTAGATTATGTATCAAAATGGGTAGAAGCAGTGGCAACACCAAAGAACGATGCTCAAACAGTGATTAAATTCTAAAAAACAAGCATCTTTTCAAGACATGGTACGCCACGTGTTCTCATCAGTGATAAAGGTACCCATTTCATTAATGCTCCTCTGAGAAATTATCTTCGTAAGTTTGGAGTGAGACACCGTATTTCAACCGGTTATCACCCACAAACTAACGGTCAAGCTGAAGTTTCCAACCGGGAAATCAAATCTATTCTTGAGAAGACCGTGAATAAAACGAGGAAAGATTGGTCTTTAAAGCTAGATGATGCTCTCTGGGCTTACAGAACAACATTTAAAACACCTATTGGGGCATCTCCATATCGCATGGTCTACGGCAAAGCGTGTCATCTACCGATTGAACTTGAAGCTCAAGCCTACTGGGCTATTAAAACTCTGAATCTAGACCAGAATTGGCCGGGAAACAAAGGATGATGCAGTTGAATGAGTTGGAGGAGTTTCGTTATCTTGCCTATGAAAATTCACGCCTCTACAAGGAGAAAACAAATAGATGGCATGATAAACGACTCCGTCCAAAGCATTTCGAGAGAGGACAAAAGGTTTTATTATACAACTCTCGATTTTCGAACTACCCAGGAAAGCTTAAATCCCGTTGGGAGGACCTTACATTGTTACGAAAGTCACACCTCATGGAGCGATTGAAATTGAATATCCAACCGAGCAACGAACATTCATGGTGAATGGCCAGCGTTTGAAGAGATACCATGACAGTGAGGACTTTGGGCGAGAGGAGACGATCCATCTCGTAGAAAGCGCTTATCCTGAGGTACACGTTTAAGTCAAAGACGTTAAACAAAAGTGCTCCTGGGAGACACCCCTTGTTTTAATTGCTTTTTAGATTAGTTTTTTGCTTTGTAGTGTATAATTTTAAGATAGTGTATATTTTTAATTGTGTTTACAAGCTAATAGGCGAGAAAGGTAGTGTGTTATTGTGCAGGAAATGAGTTTGGGGTCAAAGGAAAAATTTTGGAAAAATTCCCAGACAGGTCCGGTATACCGCGTCTCACGCCCGGTATACCGCGCCTGAAAAAAAAAACCCGTACCACGGGTTGGGTATCACAGGTTTTATACCGAGACGAAAAAATGGATACCTGATAGGTGCGGTGCACCGCGGCTCAAGGGGATATACCGCACGAGCCAAAAACCCGTACCACGGGTGATGTACCGCGGGTTTTTTTGACGGGATTGCTGCGGTGCACCCATGTACCGCACCCCTATACCGCACGCCCAAAAACCCGTGCCACGGGGTGCTACTACGTGTAGTTTGCCGAGGCAAAAATTTATTGAGCTACAGATGCTGCGGTACACCCATGTACCGCGCCATGGCGGTTTGTGAAGAAATCAAGGCCCATTCAACTTCTTACCTTAACAAGATTAACCCTAACCTCCCCAATACGAATTTTTCAGACCCAAACACTATATATACATCTTAAAGCTTGTACAAACCTTCACAATTAACACAACAACAACACAAATTCTCTCCTCCATCTCCCATAAACACAAACTCTTCATCAAATTCATCACACTACACCATTAAACACCATCAAATTCAACAAGCTTCAAAGAATTCTTCCAAGATCCATCAAGAAACCTTTCTCTTTCATCAATTCCAAGCAACAACCTCAAGCTAAACCAATTTCTCTTAAACTTTTAATCCATCCTTGGTATAACTTGAGTTGTGGGTAAATCAAGCATGACTAACAGATCTGAAGCTATGGAATACAAGAGAAAGTGCTCTATTCTGGGGAAGAATAAGAAATTGCCTGGAGCCACCATTGAAAAGCCTATCACCATTGATGAGGCTACTAAAGAATCAAAAGAAAAGGCACCAGCACAACCACTACCAAAGAAGTTAACTGCTAGAATGTCCATACCATCAAGGCCTTTAAAGAAGATAAAAATTCATGACCAAGGTTCTTCTACTTCTTCCTCTGAAATTGATCATGATCTTCCTCCATGGGCTCTCAAATTACAACACGAAATCGAAAGATTACAAGAAGATCATAGAGAACTTTGGACAGAAGTCATACAGATGCAATCATAGCTGGAAGATTTTACCTTGGAAAGGGATATTGATAGTTATACCAATCCCTCAGCTTCGGAAGAGGAGGAGGATATAATGGACAACTATGGACAACCAGGTAAGTCATTCTAATTCTCTTAATAGCTTGTATGCATTAGGTAGTTTAGTTAGTTTTAATTTTAAATTTTATTCCATTCCTGAGTTTTTTTTTCGAGTCGTGGGGACACGGCTCACTTTTGAGTTGGGGGTGGGGATTCGTTGTCCTCATCTTCTTTTCGTTTTTGCATAAAATTTAAAATTTTTAGGTTGAATTAAGGCATAGAATATTTTGAATGTACCTATTTGAGCATGATTTATTAGGTCAATGATAGTAAGTAGTATGTTTTTGAAAGATGCAACAAAAATTGTTTGGCATGCATGTATGAAAACAGGAAATAAAGGATAGGAAAGTTAATGAGCAATGCTAAGAATTCACGTTGAAACTTAGGGAGAGTTAGTTGGTGTGTAGAACGTGAGGTTTAATATTAGTTGAAAACCCGCTTCCCTATGAACTAATAATGAAAACGTAACGAAATATGGTAGTTAGAGAAATGAATAAGGCAGTTCTTTCATGATTAAAACACTTGAAGCCTTTGTACTTTCTCACCCTTTTATTTGATTATTGTTATTTATCCGTCTTAGCCCCTCTGAGCCTTTCTAAAGCCTTTATTGAAACACATTATAATCCATACCCTTAGTTTGTAGGACTTATCTATATGACCCGCACTCGAATCGCAAAACCTGAGACAACTCATTTTAGAGCTTGAGTTTGGGGTGGTGGGTTTTATCATTAGGGAATATTGGGTTTTGGAATTATAGTTGTGATTTTATTGATGATGAAATTGTTATTATTGTAACCCTTTGCCGGGGTAATAGTGAATGAAAAAGAAGCTACGAGCTAAATTTGCCATCAAGGGCATAAAAAGAATATATATACATGAGAAAAATAGTGTGATATCTCAACATCAAAAAGAGAATCATAACTATACAAAAGAAGAAAAATTGATTTAAATGAAATTATATATTCGGACCGGCAAAGTGGATTTTGTATATCAGCATAAAAGGTTTTATTGGGATTTATTGGGGATGCACATCAAAAGAATCAATAAATTGGGTTGAGTGAGAACATCTTCGAGTGAAAACTCAAGCTCTAGGGCGATTCGTTGATGGCTAGTGAGGAGAGAGCCAAAAGCTCACTTTTCATTATCCAAATATACCACACCCGTCCTTAAGCCACATTATAACCAAAGACCTTAGGATTTCTAACTACTTGATGGAGAAACAGTTAAGCTATTAGGTAATAGGTAAGTGGACCATTGGATGCTGTATTTAGGACCTATGAACAACCTATAGCCATTAACCTGAACAAAGTTATCATCCTCTCCTTCTGGCATTGCGAAATTAATCTGGACTTGAATTTATGGAATGTTGATTACATGTGTATTAAGCATATTTGTGCATTATTTCTTGAGCATTACTACATGAGACTTTTTAGATATTTTGCTCTAGGAATCATTCATTGTGTTCTGTTCTTATTCTCCTCCGACTTCTTCTTGTTTATTTGACTACCCTACTGTTCTTTACTTTTATTGTATCGGGACGATACAACTTTGAGTTGGGGGTCTTGATGTCTCCTCATTTGTGTTAGTAAAATCTATCTCTGAGACATCATTTTAGGCGTATTTATGAATTTATAGGTCGATTTTAGCTTAGTTTAGTGCACTTTCCTATTTTGAGTCTTGATTTAGTAACATAATATTTTTAGAGCATATTGGGTTTAATTTTTTATTTAGTATGAAGCTTTAAAGATAATAATGAAAATTAATTAGAGTCCAAGTCAAAGACTACAACATATGGAAAGAGATTTGCATGGAAATTGGAGATAAAGGAAACAAAGGCTAAAAACATGGAAAAGGAAAAACTGCCTAAATCTAAATTTTGCAGCGACGCCTAAAGAGGTGGTGATAACTCCAAAAGGAAGCCGATTTTGGAAGATTCCTTTCATAGGGACGTAGATAATTCTGTAATGATTCTTTTGGTATATTGTGGAGCAAAAACCGACCAATAACGAAGAAGATATGCTCAAAACAGTTCAGCAGTAATTATCTTTATTTCCATACGAATTTGAGTTGGGCTTGGAGTCCATTACTTAGCCTCTCCTTCAAGAAACGAATTAGGTCAACCTATACACTATAAATACAGCCTCTTAACACTCTTAAATCATCGTTGGTGAAACCTTAAACCAAGAGGAAGCTTACAACACAAGAAAGAAGTTTGGAAGGAGCTGATCATCATTATGTCTTCTTCTACCTTTGAATTTGTAATTTCTTTCTTTTCTTTCATGAACTAAATTTCTTTAGCTTGAGTTTTAGCATATATGTATGAACCCTAGTTTTGATTGACATCTATCTAATTTGGGAATTTAATATTTTAAATTGAATTATAGTTTTTAGTCTCTGTTTATGTGTTTGGATTTATATTCTGTGTTCTTGTGGAGTGCACCCATATTGAATTACCATCTAGTAGTTAGGTCACCATTGACAACGGTGTTTAATTACATGTTTAGCACATAACGTCTAGTATTCGGTTTAGATCTGACAAATCAACCTAACTAGATAATCACTATGGTTTAGTTCTTGTGACTATTTACCAATTACAGGAAAAGTTTGCTTAGGAAGCCTTATTGACACAGGTAAATCCTATTTAAAACTACCTAGCGTAATTGGAACCGATTATTGAATTACTACATAATTCACCCTTACATGTTTAGAACGGCAAAAATAGTGTGGATTATATGCTATTGACTCAAGCTATATTCTCATACTACTTCTCTTTCGTATTTATTTTCTGTCTTTTAATTCTTAGTTTTAACATAGTCTAATTTAGTTTAATAAAAAACCAAATAAATAGCTATTTGTCTTTACTTTTATTGCGTTTTATTTGTTCTAGCTTTAAGTATTTGCACTTGATTCTTGCATAAGATTCTCCTAATCTTCGTAGTCTCTGCGGAACGAATCTTACTTATTTTCTAAAACTTGCATACGATCTGTATACTTGCAGAACCGTGCTCAGTCTAGGGTGATTATTTGCTCTTTATTTATATCTTATTTTATCACACCCTAGGCAACACCATATGACATAACCAAGAATAACGGAAATTCTGTGTTATTGTTCCAGATTTTGAATATGGCAATTTTGGAGGAGACAAATCATGCGATGTTGTCCTTTACGAGGCGCCAAAGGGTTCAAAATGCAATGTAGCTACAAATCTTCATCGTGGTGTTAAGGGTGTTAGTTTAAAGGTCAAATCAAAAAATAAATACGAAATTTTCCTATATGCAAAACCAATTGCATATGCTTCCAAAACTCCTTTCAAAAAGTTCGCAAAGTATAATTCTACGCTTCAACCAACCCTTATCCAATACTATTACAAATCTCCTCCCCCATGACCAACTTATATTTACAAGTCCCCTCCACCTCCAATATATGCCTATGAATATCCACCTCCACCAACTAAATCTCCACCACAATACTATTATTACAAGTCTCGACCTCCACCAAAAAGGTCAAATGTTCTACCTTATTATTATAACTCTCCACCACCACAAAAAATATCTCCACATCCACCATACTATTGCCAATCCCCTCCACCACCAAAGAAGTCAACCCCTAAGCCATACTATTATCAATCTTCACCACCCTTGAAGAAGTCCCCACCAACTCCATAGTACTATCACTCTCCACCACCTCCAGTAAGTCTCTTCCACCATCATACTATTACTATAATTTTCTACCACAAAAGAAGTCACCTCCTTCTCCATACTACTATCTTTCTCCACCACCGCCAGATAAGTCACCTCATCCGACATATTATTATTATAACTCACCACCACCTCCCTCATAGTCTCCTCCACCACCATATTACTACAAGTCCCCACCTCCAACATATACATCACCTCCCCCTCCATACTACTATAATTCACCACCACCACCACCTCCATCACCTACTCCACCATACTATTATAAACCCCTACCACAACCATCTCTATCACCTCTACCATCATATTACTACAAGTCTTTACCACCGCCATCACCATCACCACCACCCATGTACTACTATAGATCTCCTCCCCCACCACACTACTACAAATATCCACCACTACCAGTAATATCTCCACCACCATCTTACTATTATAAATCTCCACCGCCATCGCCATCTCCTCCTCCTCCATACTATAACAGATTCCCACAACCACCATTGTCATCTTCTACACCACCTTACTACTATCATTCTCCACCTCCTTTTAACTATTATTACCAGTCTTCACCACCTCCACCCACATCATCTCTTCAAACATACCTTCACAAGTCTCCACCACCATCATTACTATCACCTCCACCCCCACACTACTATAACTCACCTCCCCCACTAGTGAAATCATTCCCACACCTAATACATTTATGCTTCTCCACTACCACCCGCTCATTACTAAGGTTCAATCTCCTCATCATTTTTTTCTACTATCGAGTAAGTATTATTAAACATATTCACATACATACGTGGTGTCAGCTAAGGTGTGATAAAATAATAGATAAAATAGATGCAAATAAACACCCTAGCCTATCACGTTACTTATTGCAAGTATCATAGATCGTATTCAATTTAAATGATAAATAAGATTCGTTCCTCAGATACTACGTAAGTTAGAGAGAACTTATGCAAATATCAAGTGCAAATAAGAAAGCTTGAAGAATAATTCGCAGGAAATTAAAATACAAGTAGAATTTTTGTTTGGTTTTTTAAATGGAAAATTAACTGAATAAATTAAAGACAGAAAGCAAATAAGCAAAACAGATAGTATGAGAGTTTAGCTCGAGATATAGCAAGTAATCCCCCTACCCTTGTTTATTCTAATAATGTAAGGGAGAATTTTGTAGAATTGAAATAACCAGGATTCTAAATTCCTCCTAACCCCTTTCCGGATGGACTTAGGTGGCGACCTCACAATTACTAGGAGACTTAACTAAGGTTCTCCTACACCGCTAGGTTCTTAGATGAGTTTGGCCTGCAATAATGATTGGTGGTTAAATCAAACCCTAATGTCAATCTAGTTAGGCAAGCCCTTCCGGATCACTACCGCACATTTTACGTTTATGTGGTATTTCAATAATTAGACAGCCCTTCCGAGCGACCATCTAACTACTATTAAGGTAATCCTATACACAGGCCCTCGTAAGTAAAACAGACAATAAATCAAAGCACATAAAACAGAGAATAAAACACCAATTCATTTAAATATTATAATCCAAAATTAAAATAGATGTAAAACAAGTCTAGGGTTCATACCCATATACTAAATTTCAAGCTAAAATAGAATTAGTTCATACTAGGATACTCCTAACCCTAGCTCAAAATATTGGAGTAGAGGGCAAGTAATAGGACTCTTTTCCAAATCAAATTAGTTTCCTAAAATATAGGAAAACGGAAAAACGGCTGCTGTCTTGTTTTGGTCGTAACTCCTTCAATATTGCTCCAATTTTCGCCTACTTTTTATCAAAACGACTACGTCGAAAAGATCTACACTTTTTCTTTAGGTTGTTCTTCAAATTCCTAGCCGTGTTTGAGTTATGATCACTTTAGTGGATGTAGCTGCTGCAATTCAGATTTACTTGGCAACTTTTCCTTTCTTAGTTTATCTATACTTCCTTATATCTTCAATTTCAATCCTTAAATTCTTTCCTTATCCTTGTAGAATTTATTTGGCATCTAATTAATTTCCATATATTTTTAAAGCTTCACACTTAACAGAAAAATTAAACCAAATATGCTCTTAAAATAATAAATCATCAAATCAAGACAAGAAATATGAAAATATGAAAATATGAATAAAAATCAATTATTAAATGCTCAAATACACCTAGAATGATGTATCCAACTTAGATTAATTCATCACAAATAGGGAGACATCAAGACCCCCGAATCAAAGTTGTATAGTCCCGATACAATATAAACAAAAACAATAGAGTAGTTTTATAATAAAGAGATAGAAGACGAAGAAGCAAAATAGAAAACAATGAATGATCCTAGAGAAAATTATCTAAAAATTCTAATGTAGTAATGCTAAAGAAATAATTCACACGTACTCTTATATACACATAATCAACATTCCATAAATTCAAGTCCAGATTAACTTCGCAATGCTAGAAGGAGAGGTCTTCAACTTAGTTCATGATAATGGCTATATGCTGATCATAGGTCCTAATATAGTATCCAATGTTCCACTCACCTACTCCCTAATATATCCATTGTTCCTCCATCAAGTATCTAGAAATCCTGAGGTCTTTACGGTTATAACGTGGCTTAGGGGCGGTATGGTATATTTGGATAATGAAAAATAAGTTTTTGGCTCTCTCCTCACATTCCATCAACGAATCGCCCTAGAGCTTGAGTTTCACTCGAAGATGTTCTGACTCAACCCAATTTTGATGCTTTGATTTGCATCCCCAAATAACCCAAGTAAAACATTTTCATGATGATAATGATATAACAAACAATTCCTCTTTGTCGGTCCAAATATATTCAATCTCTTCATATCAATTTTTTCTCTTTTGTAATGTAGCAATGACTCTCTTTTTGATGTTAAGATATCATGCTATTTTTCATACATTCTTTTTTCTTTTCATGCTTTTCAGCTCTTTTTTTATCATTTACTTTTACCCCGACAAAGGGTTACAATAATAACTTCTCATCATCAATAATGTCACCATTACAATTAATTTCCCAATCCCAATGTTTCACAATTATGAAACCCACCACCCAAAACTCAAGCTATAAAAAAATATTGTCTTAGGTTTTTTTATTCGAGTACGGCTCATATGGACAATTCCTATAGACTAAGGGATATGGTTTATAATGTGGTTAAATAAAAGGATTTAGAAAGGCTTAGAGGAGCTAAGACAGATAATAATAATAATCAAATAAAAGGGTGAGAAAGCTAAAAAGGCTTCAAGTGGCTTAAATATGAAAGAACTACCTTATTCACTTTTCTAACTACCGGATTTCATAAATTTTTCACTTTTAGTTCAAAGACAAGCGGGTTTTCAACTAATTTCAGACCTCACGTTCTACACACCAAATAACTCTCCCTAAGTTCCAACTTGACACTTCATACACCTTGCTTATTAATCTTCCTATCTTTTACTTCCTGTTTTCATACATGCATACTAAATATATTTGTAACACCGTTGAAAAACACACAACTTACTATCATTGACTTAAATAAAGCATGCTCAAAAGGTACATGCTCCATCATTATTACCAACCGCACCCACAAGTAGTTAAAGTCATTGGAAAAGTTTACAGCTTTAGATGTTATGACTGGAAAAATCCAGAAAAATCACATGACAAAAAACACCTCAAAGGTAATAATTTGTCGTATACTTTCTCATATGTTCAAGGCTTCTTTCTTCAGAAAACTAATGTTTGTGACTCAAGTTTAATTTTAAATCTTTAATTATATTTAATTTTTTTTATTTATATGTTAGTTTTTTTTTCATATTATACTTATTAAGTTGTTATTAGATTACCCTCAAGAATCATTCTTAAATATTTTTTTAGTATTAATTAATAATTAAAGTATATTCTCAGATAATAATCAATTTTTATAAAATTAGATTTTATTGATAATAATTTTAATAATTTTAATAATATTATAACTGTCATACGACTATAAATATCCACAACCACCATTGATATCTCCTCCACCATCTTACTATTATAAATCTCCACCGCCACCATCGCCATCTCCTCCTCCTCCATACTATTACAGATCCCCACCACCACCGTTGTCATCTCCTCCACCACCCTACTACTATCATTCTCCACCACCACCATCACCATCACCTCCTTTTCCCTATAATTACTAGTCTCCACCACCACCTCCACCCACATCACCTCATCAAACATACCTTTACAAGTCTCCTCCACCACCATTACTATCACCTCCACCCCTAATACTATTCCTCACCTCCCCTACTAGTTAAATCATACCCAAGCCCAGTATACATTTATGCTTCTCCACCACCACCGGCTCATTACTAAGCTTCAATCCCATCATCATTTTTTCCTACTGCCGAGTAAGTATTATTAAACATATTCACATTTATACGATTGGGAAAAATGTGATTCAGTGATCTCATCTATTAGTGTTTCTAATACTTTGCAGCTATTGACTTCAACAGGTGAATAAAAAGACATTCTTTGAAGATATTATTCAAACGTCTATTATACAATGCTATTAATTTATTGAATAAGTTTAAAAGGTTGGAACTTGATGTATGGTAACCAATACCAGTTTGTGTTTACTTTTATTGTAAGCTTAGTCAGTTTATTTATCTATAACATTCAATAGAAACCTTGCTAGCCTTATCTAGCTAGTTAGTGAAATAAGAGATATTTATTTAGTTTTTAGAGTTTTTTTGACTTATGATTTATCCTCTTATTTCCCTCCACTTTATAAACTTTTGGATATATTCTCTATCACTTTTAGCCTTTATATTTATCTTAATTAATGATTCCGATTAATCAAAAATTAAGTCAACATCACAAAATATGTTTAATTTCCCAATATATTTTTCAATTGTTAAATCTATCATAATTAATCTTCTTTAATTATATATATATATATATATATATATATATATATATATATATATATATATATATATATATATATATATATATATATATATATATATATAACTTTAGCAAAAAATTTGATATCTCTAAAATATTTCTATTCATTTTATATAATTAAGTCTCACTATTGATCACTTTAGATTATTTTTATTCTTAAACACTACAATATCTCAACTAAATTAAACAAAATTCTCTCTATCCATATTTTTCTCTTATTACAGTCAAATTCAAAATAAATATTGAACTATCAAACTCACCACCTTCACACACACACACCATACCCACCCACCATACACTGGCGATCTACTATCCTACACGACACTTCTATCCTAACACTTCAAAGAAAAAGATCATAACAAACAACACTTTACACACACTTTCCCCACACCTATAGTTGATTTCAAGTGGTTATATTTTAAGCATATATAGGTTTTTGGTAAATAATTAGAGAATAATATAATCATTAGTGATTAGCTATACACTTTTCTATTATTTTCTTTTGGTATATTCAATATTTTTATTTAAGAGTTTTTTTTTTTATAATTGAAGGTATCAAGGTTAAGTAAAGGACTATCATTCTTGTTTGATCTGAATCTCAATGTTCCCATGTTCCAAATTTCTTAGATATTTTCCTCCATTTCCAAACAAGCATGTTGTTATAATTTGTCATATACCGTCTAGGTTGTGTGTTTGTAAAGCCGCTATTTTTTAGCTTATCGCGGAGAGGATGATGCGAACCCGCACTTGGAGGTATCTTCTTACACTATCACTTAACTCATTAATAAAGATCGATGTTTTGATGTTTAAGGTTTAGCAAAGTTCAACCTTTTGTAGATTGATGCTCATGTTAGTGGTGTAAACGATTTTTCCTAGTTCCACGCGTTTAGCAATAATAAAACTTCTCTTACTTATAAAGTTATCAAAGGGATTTATTTCCCAAATGAAAACTTTGAATCTGCTAATTTAGGCTATAACCCTTCATGGGCTTGGAAAAGCCTTTTAAAAGGCAGAAACACTTATCTAAATGATACAAAAATGAATATAGGTAATGGCAAGAACACTTTTGTTTGGCAAGATAATTGGATCCCTTTTTGTAAAAAGCCAAATAACTGTTCAACCTTACCAAAAATTACTATAAGCTCTTTACTTGATGAAAATAATAATTGGAAAGAACAAGAGCTAATTAATACTCTTGGAAATGCAAAAGCCCCTTTAGCAAAATCTCTAAACATTAGTATCTCAAAAGCTGAGGATACCCGAGTTTGGATTCACTCTAAACATGGAAATGTTACTGCAAACAAAGTTTATAATTTTATCACTAATAAGAATATAGAAAATAAACTGAAATATGATATTTTCTTACCTTCTTCCTCGTTTAACTCGAAATCTATATCTTGGGATAAAATTTGGAACTTAAACATCCCCCCAAAGTTAAAAAACTTTACTTGGAGAATATTATCTAATGCAATACCTACTGAGCACAATAAATTCACTCGAAAATGTGCCTTAAATAATATTTGCAAAGTTTGTGGAAATGAGGTAGAAAACCTTGAACATCTTATGTTCTTTTGCCCAAGTGCGAGGGCATCCTGGTTTGCAAATCCCTTTGGTCAAATATCCTCACATGATTACAACAAAAACTTAAATCAATGGCTTCAAAATCTCATTGATATGAAACTTCCAAATGATGAAGGAGAAAGACCAAAGGTTGAGATGGCAATTTGGCTTATGTGGTTTATTTGGAAGTCTAGAAACAAATACATCTTTGAAAATCATCCCATTAGTCCCATTGTAAACGCAAAAAATGCATATAAAGCCTATGATGAATTCTTAAAGTATAAAAAAACCATTTCTGAGGCTAATCCAAACATGGATTCTGTTATGGATAAGGAAAAAGACTATACAATCACCAAAAACCCCCTTACTTATCAAAACAGGAAAGTTACTACTCACTTAACTACTTTTATTAATGTTGATGCTTCTTACTTACATGAAAATAACAATGCCTCTTCTGCTTGTGTATTTAGTGATTTCAAAGGCCAATTTTTGGGAGGTAGATCATGGAATTACAAAGCATATTCTCCAGAAGAAGCAGAAGCAATTGGGATTAGGAATGCTCTAGAAGAAGCTTCAAAGTATTCAACAAGAACAGGCGGTTTGTGGGTTGAGCATTTTTCATACGAAACCGACCCGCGCAGGGCCGGTCCTAGAAAGAGACCAAGGAGGCCATGGCCTTGGGCCCCTCCCCAACTCATATAATTTTAAGGCCCCCTCTGAAACATAATTTTTTTTTATTAAAAAGGTCCATTACTCATAGCTATGGGCTCTTCCCCAACACATATAATTTTAGACCCCTTTCTGAAGTATAAATTTTTTTTTATTACAAAGGCACCGTTTTAGTCCACCTGAAATAAAAATATTAGATTATATTTTTAGTTACAAAAATATTTAATTAAGTTAACTTCTTTTTAATTTTTTTTTTAATATTACTTGTTAACTTAAAAGAGACCTAGATATTGTTTTCCTTTAATATTTATTTGATTATTTTTTTATTATATTTTGAATTTTTTATTTTATTTTATATAACTTATAATTTTTAGGGGCCCATTTTTAAAGTTTGCCTTAGGCCCCCGAAATGTCAGGACCGACCCTGGACCCGCGCACACCCCTAAACACTACAATATCTCAACTAAATTAAACAAAATTCTCTCTATCCATATTTTTCTCTTATTACTTTCAAGTTCAAAATAAATATTGAACTATCAAACTCATCAGCTTCATACACACACACACCATACCCACCCACCATACACATACACTGGCGATGCTACTATTTTACACGACACTTCTATCCTAACACCTCAAAGAAAAATATCATAACAAACAACACTTTACACACACATTCCCCACACCTATAGTCGATTTCAAGTGGTTATATTTTAAGCATATATAGTTTTTGGGTAAATTGAGAGAATAATATACTCATTTAGTGATTAGCTATACACTTTTCTATTATTTTCTTTTGGTATATTCAAAATTCTTATTTAAGAGTTCGGTTTTTTTAGGTATCAAGGTTAAGTAAAGGACTATCATTGTTGTTTGATCTGAATCTCGATGTTCCCATGTTCCAAATTTCTTAGATTTTTTCCTCCATTTCCAAACTAGCATGATGTTATAATTTGTCATATACCGTCTAGGTTGTGTGTTTGTAAAGCCGCTATTTTTTACCTTATCGTGGAGAGGATGATGCGAACCCGCACTTGGAGGTATCTTCTTACACTATCACTTGACTCATTAATAAAGATCGATGTTTTGATGTTTAAGGTTTAGCAAAGTTCAACCTTTTGTAGATTGATGCTCATGTTAGTGGTGTAAACGATTTTGCCTAGTTCCACGCGTTTAGGAAAGATGGTCTAAAGATGCTCATGTTTGACATTTTAGTAAAGGTGATATTTAGGAAATATTTTTTGTGGCGGTATTTTTATATAGTACTACCGATCTATTGCATTACACGGTTTTTGTAAAATAACTAAACCATTATATTATATTACTATTTTTATACAAAAGAGGTCAATAGACTGTGAAAAAAAATATCGATATACTATTTTATCCTTATTCACCCTTAAAATGCGAACCAAATATCTCTCTCGATATCTTCCATCCGCACCTGTCACGTGTTAAGAACCTCCAAAATCAAGCAGGTGGATCTGTAAGAATCAAACTCGGGATTACAAGGAAGCTCCCGGAATATGCGAGTGAGTAAGTAAAGGTATTTGCCTCTTGAAAGATTTTACGTACCTTAAAGAACTCATTGCTTCTAAGTTGACCGAACATTGGCTCTCCATATGTCACCAAGCGCTCTCCCAACAATCGACATCTCCAACAAATTAATAACATACTGAGAGTCCACTTCTCTCTGCAAGAAGGAGGTCTCGTGAAAATAAAATAGCCCTGCCAACACCGGTTCCATGCTCGCAGTCTTCTTAGAGAACACCCCCAATCCATGTCCCCTCTAAATCACGAAGTAATCCTCATGCGCCCCCTCCGTTCTGTCCAGGGCCCATATTCCCATATGTATTACGTTTCCAACCCGTCAAAGTTTTACTCTACTCTATCATCTCAATGCTTTACACTTTCTCGTGATTCCTCCTGTCCCTTTTTCCCATGCCCGTACATAATCAATTGCAAAACACCTCGGTAAAGGAGAATCTATGAACACAGTCATTTCTTAGAGTCAAAAGGGTCGAAATTGTGGCGGCGAATAGTACCTTCCAAGGAATCCCGACATATAACTCTTTGTTCGCTAGATTCCAATTCCACCATTTTAGACACGACATATAACTCTTTGTTCGCCAGATTCCAATTCCACCATTTTAGACACGACATATCTCAATTAGGCAAAATGGGCCCTATTACACCCTGTTCAACATCTCCAGTTCGCTGCCTCGCTGCTCTTGCTGCTGAATTAGTTCTGTACTCCCTTGATTCCTGGGACTCAGCAAGTCTCGGGTCAACACGGACATAAAGTTTTGGCCATTACTCAGCGTTTATTGAGGTTCATCAGCATTGGTAATTTGTTTTTTATCGCACCCCGAGCAGCAAAAGTCGAGCAGTCTGGAACCGGGACGAGTTCCAATTATACAGATAAGAGCAAAAGAAAACAGTTCCAGAATAGCTAGATTACTGAAGGAGAAGGGAGCTATGTTGCAAACTTGTTTAGGAATTTTTGTAGAAAATATAGAGAGATGGGAGAGAGAATAGTCCGTTCATGAATAAAATACATCAAAATCCACAGAAATAGATATTAAAAAAACATTATATAAACTGAAAAAAAAAAATTCTAATGTATCTTATAGTGTAAAAAAGGCCATTGACGAACAACCAATGAATTATATTACAAATTAGAATATGATTAGCCTAGGTCAACTTTGTTTTCATTATATATATTTTACATAGTTGATATATTACTATGTCAAGATGAAAGAAATGTAAAGCTTATCACTTTTGTATAACTTTCCCTTCATTGATCGAACTATAAGACGAAAAGTAAGGGATACTGATCCAGGAGTCTAGTGTGGAAGCTTACAACTAAAATACTTAAGGGCGGGGTGAACGGAGATGACAAATTGTTGCGATCAAGCACTCGGTTTTCTCAGTGCGCTTCTACCTTCTCAACCAGTAATAGATCTTAAATTATTTGTCAAGTGAGGATATAATATTTTAAATATTCTATCGTCTTTATAATGAGAAGATAAACCGATACTTATTCAAGAGAAACAGATACAAAATCAACGTAGTACACTTTCCACAAAAGATAGCAGCTATATTCATGATTCTTGCTTTACACTAATTCATACTTATTAGAATTTTATTACATCTCAAATTCATATGACTCAGCTTATATACTTCACACCTACATGGTTTAATCCCAGCACTTCAAGTCATTAATAACCGCTCCCAACTAACCGGTTGAGAAACTTGCAGTTTTTCAACTGATAGGATGTTGTCAACTACTTAATGTTTTTGGATCTGACCAATAACTCTTATGAAATAAACTGTAGATTATAAGAGTATGATCTCACACCTTAAGGTACTAGTCGGGTGGTTGTTCAATCTATTTCTCGAGATTGAGATTATTTTCTTTTGAAGACTAGATGTGTCTAATTAAAACATATCAAAAAAATTTCAAAAAATTACTTTTCGTAATTTAGCACACCCTGATGTAAGTTTTTAAATTAAAGACGATTGAACTGTTGGTGAGAAAGGTTTACAGCAGAAGCAAATTGTAAGAATATTTTCTCATGCCTCTTCCATAACTTCCTCTAGATCTATGAAGTAAGTGAATTATTGGCATAAGTTAGTGAGCAGAACAAGGTATAGAAAAATATTACTGGGTCTAGCTGGAGAGAGTTGATCTTAAATAATGCAATTAAATATGTCAAAATTTGAAAGGTCTCTTCTAACAACTCACTAACGTACTACTATATATTCATGTGCATATATGCATTCTAAAAATCATTAACACCTTTCAGGATTTTTTCTACTACAACTCATAAACATTTGTTCAAAACAAGGCGGTGAATTTTTCTAAACATCAAAATACTGGCTGGACTTGGTAGCCTTGAATTTTCGGGTAAGAGATGGTGTCTCACGGTGGCGATCCCACTCAGGGTCGTCTCATTGTCATGACATTGGCCATATTGGCTATGTTAAACATGGTGGCATCTGACCCTTACTTGTATTCATCTCCACCACCCCCGCCTTATATATATAAGTCTCCCCCTCCTCCATCTCCCTATCCCCCACCACGTTATGTATACAAATCTCCACCTCCTCCATCTCCATCACCGTCACCACCACCACCATTTTACGCGTACAAGTCTCCCCCTCCCCCATCTCCTTCTCCATCACCACAAGCACCTTACGTGTACAATTCACCACCTCCTTCTCCTATATCTTTATTCCCACCACCACCTTATACATATAAATCTCCACCTCCTCCACCTTCTTATGTATACAAGTCACCACCACCACCACCTTATGTATATAAATCTCCACCTCCTCCGTCGCCTTCTTATGTATACAAGTCACCACCACCATCACCTTATGTATATAAATCTCCACCTCCTCCATCACCTTCTCCTCCACCTCCTTATGTATACATGTCACCACCACCACCACCTTATGTATATAAATCACCACCTCCTCCATCACCTTCTCCTCCACCTTCTTATGTATACAAGTCACCACCACCACCACCTTATGTATATAAATCTCCACCTCCTCCATCACCTTCTCCTCCACATCCTTATGTATATAAGTCACCTCCACCACCACCTTATGTATATAAATCTCCACCTCCTCCATCACCTTCTCCACCATACTATTATATCTCTCCTCCACCACCAAATAAGTCACCTCCTCCACCATATTACTATAACTCTCCTCCACCACCAATCAAATATCCGCCACCGCCATATTACTACCCTACTCCACCATCCCCGATTATGTCTCCTCCTTCACCATACTATTATGATTCTCCATCACCACCAACGAAGTCTCTGCCATCTCCATACTACTACCATTCTCCCCCACCACCCGTTAAGTCACCTCCTCCACCATATTATTACAACTCTCCTACACCACCAAAGAAATTTCCACCACCACCATACTACTATCATTCCCCACCACCCCCAATTAGGTCTCCCCCTCCACCATACTATTACAATTCTCCCCCAGTACTGAACAAGTCACCTCCTCAGCCATACTACTACCACTCTCCACCTCCACCAAAGAAATCTCCACTATCTTCATACAATTATCATTCACCACCACCTCCACTTAAGTCGCCTCCTCCACCATACTCTTACAAATCTCCACCGCCACCAACGAAATCACCTCCTTCGCCATACTATCACGCTTTACCGCCTTCAACTAAGTCACCACCGCTGCATCATTATTACCAACCGCGCCCACAAGTAGTTAAAGTCATTGGAAAAGTTTACTGCTTTAGATGTTATGACTGGAAAAATCCAGAAAAATCACATGACAAAAAACACCTCAAAGGTAATAATTTGTCCCATACTTTCTCATATGTTCAAGGCTTCTTTCTTCAAAAATTAATGTTTGTGACTCAAGTTTAATCTTAAATCTTTAATTATCTTTATCTTATTTTTTTATTTATATGTTAGTTTTTATTCATATTATATTTATTAAGTTGTTACTAGATTACCCTCAAGAATCATTCTTAAATATTTTTTTACTATTAATTAATAATCAAAGTATATTCCCAGATAATAATCCTTTTTTATAAAATTAGATTTAATTATTGATAATAAATTTTATAATTATAACTGCTAAACTAATATTATAATGTATATAGATACATAGCCCGAGTTTGATGTACGGTGTTCTAGTTTAAATGTAATCCCATTATCCTTTTGGATCTTCCGTGTATTAAAAAAGATATTATAATATATATGGTAATAATGAAGGGAGGTGACATTTTTCTGTTAATTTTTGTAGGATAGATGTTTACAAGAATAATTTTACCTATAAAAATATTACATTAGATAAGTATGATATTATTTATTATAGTTAGTAGGCACGATCTTGGATTTGTATTAATTTTATTTATTGGATGTTTAGTGATTTTCGCTGTTGACATTTTACATTTTTCTCGATCATATTATATGATTAGGTGCCGTGGTAAAGGTGTCATGCAAGGAAGGAGACAAAATAATCGTGACATATGGCACAACCAAGAATAACGGAAAATTCAGTGTTATTGTTCCAGATTTTGAATATGGTAAGTTTGGAGGAGCCAAATCGTGCGATGTTGTCCTCTACGAGGCACCAAAGGGTTCAAAATGCAATGTAGCTACAAATCTTCACCGTGGTGTTAAGGGTGTTAGTTTAAAGGTCAAATCAAAAAATAAATACGAAATTGTGCTATATGCAAAACAATTTGCATATGCTTCAAAAACTCCTTACAAAAAGTGCACAAAGTATAAATCTACGCATAAACCAACCCCTATTCAATACTATTACAAATCTCCTCCCCCACCACCATCAACTTATATTTACAAATCCCCTCCACCTCCATCATATGCCTATAAATATCCACCTCCACCAACTAAATCTCCACCACAATACTATCATTACAAGTCTCCGCCTCCACCAAAAAGGTCAAACGTTCTACCTTATTATTATAACTCTCCACCACCACCAAAAATATCTCCTCGTCCACCATACTATTACCAATCCCCTCCACCACCAAAGAAGTCAACCCCTACACCATACTATTATCAATCTTCACCACCCCCGAAAAAGTCCCCACCAACTCCATACTACTATCACTCTCCACCACCTCCAGTTAAATCTCTTCCACCATCATACTATCACAATTCAACTCTACCACAAAAGAAGTCACCTCCTTCTCCATACTATTATTTTTCTCCACCACCACCAAAGAAGTCTCCAACATCTCCATACTACTACCACTCACCACCACCCCCAATTAAGTATCCTCCTCCAAAATATTATTATAATTCTCCACCACCGCCAGAGAAGTCACCTCATCTGGCGTATTATTATAGCTCACCACCACCTCCCTCGTTGTCTCCTCCACCGCCATATTACTACAACTCCCCACCTCCAACATATTCATCGCCTCCCCCTCCATACTACTATAATTCACCACCACCACCATCTCCATCACCTACTCCACCATACTATTATAAATCCCCACCACCACCATCTCCATCACCTCTACCATCATATTACTACAAGTCTCCACCACCGCCATCACCATCACCCATGTACTACTATAGATCTCCTCCCCCACCGTCACCTTTTCCTCCTCCACCATACTACTATAAATATCCACCACCACCATTGATATCTCCTCCACCATCTTACTATTATAAATCTCCACCGCCACCATCGCCATCTACTCCTCCTCCATACTATTACAAATCCCCACCACCATCGTTGTCATCTCCTCCACCACCCTACTACTATCATTCTCCACCACCACCATCACCATCACCTCCTCTTCCCTATAATTACCAGTCTCCACCACCTCCACCCACATCACCTCATCAAACATACCTTTACAAGTCTCCGCCACCACCTTTACTATCACCTCCACCCTCATACTACTATACCTCACCTCCCCCGCTAGTTAAATCATACCCAAGCCCAGTTTACGTTTATGCTTCTCCACCACCACCGGCTCATTACTAAGTTTCAATCCCATCATCATTTTATTCTACTGCCGAGTAAGTATTATTAAACATATTCACATATATAGGATTGGGAAAAATGTGATTCAGTGATCTCATCTATTAGTGTTTCTAATACTTTGCAGATATTGACTTCAAGAGGTGAATAAAAAGACATTCCTTGAAGAAATTATTCAAACGTTGATTATACATTGCTATTAATTTATTGAATAAGTTTAAAAGGTTGGAACTTGATGTATGGTAACCAATGCCAGTTTGTGTTTACTTTTATTGTAAGCTTAGTCAGTTTATTTATCGATAACATTCAATAAAAACCTTGCTAGCCTTATCCAGCTACTTAGTAAAATAAGAGACATTTATTTAGTTTTTGGAGTTTTTTTTTACTTATGATTTATCCTCTTATTTTCCTCCACTTTATAAATTTATGGATATATTCTCTATCACTTTTAGCCTTTATATTTTTCTTCATTAATGATTCAGATTAATAGAAAATTATGTCGACGTCACAAAATATGTTTTATTTCCCTATATATTTTTCAACCGCTAAATCTATCATATTTATCTTTTTTTATTATATATATTTATCTTTAGCAAAATATTTGATATCCCTAAAATGTTTCGATTCCTTTTCAATAATTAAGTCTCACTATTGATCAATTTAGATTATTTTTATTCTTAAACACTACAATATCTCAACTAAATTAAACAAAATTCTCTCTATCCATATTTTTCTCTTATTACTTTCAAGTTCAAAATAAATATTGAACTATCAAACTCATCAGCTTCATACACACACACCATACCCAACCACCATACACATACACTGGTGATGCTACTATCCTACACGACAATTCTATCCTAACACCTCAAAGAAAAAGATCATAACAAACAACACTTTACACACACATTCCCCACACCTATAGTCGATTTCAAGTGGTTATATTCTAAGCATATATAGGTTTTGGGTAAATAATGAGAGAATAATATACTCATTTAGTGATTAGTTATACACTTTTCTATTATTTTCTTTTGGTATATTCAAAATTCTTATTTAAGAGTTCGGTTTTTTTAGGTATCAAGGTTAAGTAAAGGACTATCATTGTTGTTTGATCTGAATCTCGATGTTCCCATGTTCCAAATTTCTTAGATTTTTTCCTCCATTTCCAAACAAGCATGATGTTATAATTTGTCCTATACCGTCTAGGTTGTGTGTTTGTAAAGCCACTATTTTTTACCTTATTGTGGAGAGGATGATGCGAACCCGCACTTGGAGGTATCTTCTTACACTATCACTTAACTCATTATTAAATATCGATGTTTTGATGTTTAAGGTTTAGCAAAGTTCAACCTTTTGTAGATTGATGCTCATGTTAGTCGTGTAAACGATTTTGCCTAGTTCCACGCGTTTAGGAAAGATGGTCTAAAGATGCTTATGTTTTTTTTTTTGACGTTTAAACATAATTTAGATTAATAAAATAAAAATTACAATAAGTTAAGATTGTTCTTAGCCAATACCCTCTAATACAAAGTCCAATTCAAGGAGTTTAATAAAAAGTGGAGTTGGATTTTGAACCCAATTATCCGAAAGGGTCTTGAGTCTTCCCTTTTTTGCGATATGATCTACCGCTTTGTTGAATTTCCGAGGAGTGAATTGGAAATTTATATCAAGGTTGAGTGACAAACTTTGAATATCTTCAAAAAGGTGAGCTAAATGACGATTCTCAAACTTTGTACCCCTCATGAGAGAATTCATAATGCTAAGACAATCATTGCGCAAAATAAAGCTTCTTGATGGATACTTTGAAGCTTCTTCAAGAGCATTCCTAATTCCAATTGCTTCTGCTTCTTCTGGAAAATATGCTTTGTAATTCCAAGATCTACCTCCCAAAAATTGGCCTTTAAAATCACTAAAAACACAAGCAGAAGAGGCATTGTTATTTTCATGTAAGTAAGAAGCATCAACATTGATAAAAGTAGTTAAGTGAGTAATAACTTTCCTGTTTTTATAAGTAAGGGGATTTTTGGTGGTTTTTTGATCTTTTTCCTTATCCATAACAGAATCCATATTTGGATTAGCCTCAGAAATGGTATTTTTATATTTTAAGAATTCATCATAGGCTTTATATGCATTTTTTTGCGTTTATCATGGGACTAATGGGATGATTTTCAAAGATGTATTTGTTTCTAGATTTCCAAATAAACCACATAAGCCAAATTGCCATCTCAACCTTTGGTCTTTCTCCTTCATCATTTGGAAGTTTCATATCAATGAGATTTTGAAGCCATTGATTTAAGTTTTTGTTGTAATCATGTGAGGATATTTGACCAAAGGGAGTTGCAAACCAGGATGCTCTCGCACTTGGGCAAAAGAACATAAGATGTTCTATATTTTCAACCTCATTTCCACAAACTTTGCAAATATTATTTAAGGCACATTTTCGAGTGAATTTATTATGCTCAGTAGGTATTGCATTTGATAATATTCTCCAAGTAAAGTTTTTTAACTTTGGAGGAACGTTTAAGTTCCAAATTTTATCCCAAGATATAGATTTCGAGTTAAAAGAGGAAGAAGGTAAGAAAATATCATATTTCAGTTTATTTTCAATATTCTTATCAGTGATAAAATTATAAACTTTGTGTGCAGTAACATTTCCATGTTTAGAGTGAATCCAAACTCGGGTATCATCAGCTTTTGAGATACTAATGTTTAAAGATTTTGCTAAAGGGGCTTTTGCATTTCCTAGAGTATTTATTAACTCTTGTTCTTTCCAATTATTATTTTCATCAAGTAAAGAGCTTACAGTAATTTTTGGTAAGGTTGAACAGTTAATTGGCTTTTTACAAAAAGGAATCCAATTATCTTGCCAAACATAAGTGTTTTTGCCATTACCTATAACCATTTTTGTATCATTTAGATAGGTGTTTCTGCCTTTTAAAAGGCTTTTCCAGGCCCATGAAGGATTATATCCCAACTTAGCAGTTTCAAAGCTTTCATTTGGGAAATAAATCCCTTTGACAACTTTATAAGCAAGGGAATTTTTATTGTTAGTAAATTTCCAGGCAGAGGAGGCAAGGAGAGCAATATTTAATTGAGTGAAATTTTTAAAATTCATGCCTCCCTCAGATTTTGGCATTTCCATAAATTTCCAATTTTTCCAATGAATTCTTTTATTACCATTTGTTCCCCACCAAAAAGTGGCTATTAAGGAAGAGATTTTTTGACATATTGATTCAGGAATGTGAAAGATGGACATAATATAGACAGGAATAGCTTGAGTAACAGCTTTAATTAAGGTTTCTTTACCTGCTTCCGATAGAAACTTTACATTCCAATCATTTAATTTTTGAATGATCCTTTCAATAAGCCACTCAAGAGACTTTATTTTTGATCTACCCCAATCCGAGGGTAGACCTAAGTAGGTACCTAGGTTAGAAAGATAGTTCATTTGGAGAATCTTAGTTAGATCAGAGGCTACATTTGTAGGGGTATTTTTGCTATATATAACCCCACTTTTATTTAAGTTTATATTTTGCCCTGAGGCATAGCTGTACATATGCATAATATCATTAAATTGGTAGAATTCATTAATGTCAGCTTTTAGCAAAAACAAACTATCATCAGCGAAAAGAATATGGGTTAAAGTAGGGCAATTTTTACTAAGTTTAATGCCATTAATAAGACCTTTTTGGACTTTATCATTAATCAAAGAGGTAAGGGCCTGCGTAGCAATACAAAAAAGAAAAGGGGACAGGGGGTCCCCTTGTCTAAGCCCTTTAGTAGGGTTTTTGAGATGAATAGGATTTCCATTTAGTAGAATAGAGTAGGTAACTGTTTTTATGCACATTTCCATCCATTTTATCCAAGTATAAGAAAAACCCAAAGCTTTCATTGTGTCAAAGAGAAAATCCCATTCAATACTTTCAAAGGCTTTTGAAATATCTGCCTTAATGATAGCTGAATAATTTTTTGATGTTCTTTTATTTTTTAAGTAGTGTACTGCTTCATGTGCAATTAATATATTATCAGTGATACTTCTGTTTTTAATAAAAGCTGATTGTTCATGAGAGATTATTTTATTCATAAAAGGTTTTAGTCTCTTAACCAAAATAGCTGCTATGATTTTGTATAAGAAGTTTGGGCAGCTAATTGGTCTCAATTGAGAAACAGTGGCATGAGTTTTAACTTTTGGAATAAGAGTAATATAAGTTTTATTGATAGGAGCAAGATTTCCTTTATTCCATAAGAAATCTGAGATACATTTCATTAAATCAAACTTAATGATATGCCAATTTTTTTTATAGAAAGAATCAGTGAAGCCATCAGGCCCTGGGGATTTATTTTTCCCTAGTTCCCAGACTGCTTCTTTTATTTCATGAATTGAGACAGGAGCTTCAAAGAATTTATTCATCTCAGCTGTGACAGTAGGTTTGATTTTTTGTAAAATATAATGATAGTTTCTGGGGCCTTTTGTAGTATAAATATTATTATAGTGATGTTTAATATGATTCTCAATATCCTCAGCTTTATCCAACCAAATATTATTATGGTCTAAGAGTCTAAGAATTTTGTTATGCCTTCTTCTAGATTTGGTGGCATTATGAAAGAAAGTGGTGTTTTTATCACCTAAGTTTATCCATTGAATTCTAGATTTTTCCTTCCAGTACATTTCCTCCTTGTTCCAATAATTTTCTATTTGAGCAGTGATAAAATAATTTTCATCATTATTGGAATAAGGGTTATTATTCATATCTTCAAGTTTTTTTATAAGTTCTTTAATAATATTTCTATTATTTCTTCTTTTTGCCTTATTCCATTTAGTAATAATGTGAGATATAGTGTGAAGTTTGTATCCAAATTTTATTATTCCTTTTTGAATAATATTAGTATAAGCATTCCAGTGATTTTTTATAATATTAATCACCTCAGTTTCATTGTTCCAATCTTTTCTATAGATAAATCTATCAAATTTTCTGTAAGGTGCTTTATTACAGTGAAGTATAAGTAAGCTATGGTCTGAACCTATGGGTGGTAAAATAGCTATCCAAGCATCAGGATATAAATCATCCCAAGACTTATTAGCCAAGCCTCTATCTAATTTTTCTTTAATGAGTTTATCTCCATTTCTTCTATTGTTCCAAGTGAAGTAACAGCCTTTGCTAGAGGTTTCATTAAGGTTATTATTATCAATGAAGCAATTTAGAAGATTATTTTTTAGTGTCTTGATTATCATTTCCTCCAATTTTTTCAAAACTGTATCTAATCATGTTAAAATCACCTACAATGAACCAAGGTTCCTGTTTTTTATCATACATAAGATTTTCAATATCTTTGAAGTTTTTCTCTTTATCTATATCATAAGAAGAGATATATGTGTAAGTGTAATAAGCAGATAAGCCATTTTTATCAGTGATGTAACAATGAATAAAGTTTTTGTTGGATTGAATAAGGGTAATATCAAGGTCTGATTTCGCCATGACCACCAAGCCCCCAGATTTTCCAATAGGTTCAATGGTAGCTATATTTTTCATGTTAAGACTTTTAATAAGAATATCAGTTTTCTCTTTGCAATTTAGAGTTTCGATCAGGAAAATTACCTCAGGTTGATGGGCTTTGACCGCATCCTTGAGTGTTAGAATTGTCAAGGGTGTACCAATCCCTTGACAATTCCAACAAAATTGTATCATAAACCCCCGTGGGTTTGATCTGGGTCAAACCCGGAAACCCCTTCAGTGATTGAGTTTTCTTCAGACGCCATAGTTGTGTCTTCTTCATTTTTTATTATTTGAGTTGATGAAGCTTTTGTTTGGTTTTCTTCTTCCTGAGCTGATTGATTTTGATTATTGTTTTCTTTCCATCGTGTTTCCCATAGTTTGTCGAACCTTGAAGCTTTTCGTTCATTTTTGGTAGAGCTTTTGGGAATAGGGATGGTTTTGTAATCTTGAAGCCGATGATGATTTGTGATTTCAGTATCATCGTATAAGATGAAAGGGATAGAATCATTCTCTTGGTTAAGTGTTTGAGTTGTTGTTTGATTTTCGGTTTCAGTTGGGTTAATTTCATGATGAAGAGATTGATCGGTGTTAGGGATTTAATCGGAGTAGGGTTTAGAATTATCAAAAGGCAGATAGTGTTTGGGAGTAATGAGGACGGGTGTTTCATTTGATCCGAATGTAATGGATTTTGGGCTGTTTGTGTTGTGTGGGCCAAGATTATTTTTAATTAGAGTAGTTGGGCTATTGAAGAGGTTTGTTTGGAGGTTTTGTTGAATTTCGGCCCAAGTTTTTATGGGCCCGTTAAATGGAGTGTTTTTTATTTTGGGCTTAGATAGCCTTTCTTTGACAGCAGATAGGTCCAGACCTATTTCTTTCACACTTTGATGATTAGGAACTGTTTCGTTTATTCTTCCATCTGCAAAATTTCCCTCTATAGCCATTTCGATTTCTGAAGCTGTGAAGGTGTGGGGTTTTGTCAGATCAATTTTTGAAATTGGTCCAATGAATCTCGGGATTGAAGAAATTTGGGCGGGATTTTTCTGGTGGTCAGTTGAAGGGTGAGTTAGAGCGGTGTGTTGACTCGGAAAAATTTCAAGACTCGGATTTTGGGGGTGAGTTTGAACCGAGTTTTTGTGTTGATTGTTGATTGTTGATTGGGTAAAATGATTCATTGGCTTTTTTCTCAGGATTTTTTGGTTCGAAGCCAAAAATTCTTTTGGTAAGCTTGGTTTTCAATTTTGTTTTGTTTTTGCATTCGTTTTCCTCATGATCTAGCATACCACAGATAAAACAAAGGTCACAAAGCTTTTCAAATTTTAAAGTACCTCTAATTTTCTGCCCATTTCCGAGGTTGATGTTGTAGTAGCTTGTGATTGGTTTGAAGATATTCCAATCAACACGGATGCGAATGGCGTTAAATTCTTTGAAGGTCTCAATAGCAGGTAAGATCACCTCTTCGACATTTCCTAATTGAAAACCCATTTTTCTAGCATTATCTTCAGTTATCAATGTTGGTGGGACATCATGAATTTGTATGATAAATGAGGTAGTGGTGAGTTGAATGTTGGTTTGAGTTTTTGCAGTTTCCCACTTTTGGAGAAGAACGTGTTTTCCGACCAAATTCCATGGTCTGTTTTTCCAAACTTGTTGAAGATCCTGTTCAGAGTCGAAAGTGATTATGCAAGTGTTGAAACCCCTTTTTTCGGTGTGCACCTTTCCTTTAACTCCCCAGGAGTTGATGATGTTCTTTCTTAGGTAGTTGAAGCTTACAGCTTTGTCAGAGATGATCTTTGCATAAAGTTTTGGCCCTTCAAACTGAGCATAGACGGAGTTTGGATCAACAGTTAGGACAAGAGCTTCATCAGTAGAGTTATTGTTTTGTCGAGTATAAAATTCCATTGCAATTAAAGCTAAGAAATGTAATAAATGTAGAGAATTTAAGAGAGGTGAAAGGTAGGTAGAATAGATTAGAATATGATAGTGATAGTGAATTTGATGAAAAGATCTATGTTAATATGTAGGTAGGTGATTTTTGCAATGTGTAAGAAAATTAGTTTAAATGACATATTAAAGCAGATGAATTTTGGTGGTGGAGGTGTTTTGTGGAGGTGGTGGTGGTGGAGAAAACTTCTAACTCAGCTATTTCCTTGGGGAATGTGCCTGAGAGTGATGCTTATGTTTGACATTTTAGTAAAGGTGATATTTAGGAAATATTTTTTTGTGGCGGTATGTTTATATAGTACTACCGATCTATTGCATTACACGGTTTTTGTAAAATAACTAAATAATTATATTATATTACTATTTTTATACAAAAGAGGTCAATAGACTGTGAAAAAATTATCGATATACTATTTTATCCTTATTCACCCTTAAAATGCGAACCAAATATCTCTCGCGATATCTTCCATCCGCACCTGTCACGTGTTAAGAACCTCCAAAATCAAGCAGGTGGATCTGTAAGAATCAAACTCGGGATTACAAGGCAGCTCCCGGAATATGCGAGTGAGTAAGTAAAGGTATTTGCCTCTTGAAAGATTTTACGTACCTTAAAGAACTCATTGCTTCTAAGTTGACCGAACATTGGCTCTCCATATGTCACCAAGCGCTCGCCCAACAATCGACATCTCCAACAAATTAATAACATACTGAGAGTCCACTTCTCTCTGCAAGAAGGAGGTCTCGTGAAAAGAAAATAGCCCTGCCAACACCGGTTCCATGCTCGCAGTCTTCTTAGAGAACACCCCCAATCCATGTCCCCTCTAAATCACGATGTAATCTTCATGCGCCCCTTCCGTTCTGTCCAGGGCCCATATTCCCATATGTATTACGTTTCCAACCCGTCAAAGTTTTACTCTACTCTATCATCTCAATGCTTTACACTTTCTCGAGATTCCTCCTGTCCCTCTTTCCCATGCCCGTACATAATCAATTGCAAAACACCTCGTTAAAGGAGAATCTATGAACACAGTCATTTCTTAGAGTCAAAAGAGTCGAAATTGTGGCGGCGAATAGTACCTTCCAAGGAATCCCGACATATAACTCTTTGTTCGCTAGATTCCAATTCCACCATTTTAGACACGACATATAACTCTTTGTTCGCCAGATTCCAATTCCACCATTTTAGACACGACATATCTCAATTAGGCAAAAATGGGCCCTATTACACCCTGTTCAACATCTCCAGTTCGCTGCCTCGCTGCTCTTGGGCTTTCCGGCTGCTGAACAATTTCGAACCTCCTGCGTAGTGCATTAGTACTTCCTGTCCTAGTTGACTCAAGATCCGATATGCCAAGAACTTGACATGAAGTTGTTCGATCAGTAGCTGCACCTGCTACGGAAATGGAGTTGCTGCAGCTGGCCACTACCCATTTCCAGTATATCACCTGTTTACCAGACCTGCACTAAATGCAACGGGCTCTTGCTGCTGAATTACTTCTGTACTCCCTTGATTCCTGGGACTCAGCAAGTCTCGAGTCAACACGGACATAAAGTTTTGGCCATTACTCAGCGTTTATTGAGGTTCATCCGCATTGGTAATTTGTTTTTTATCGCACCCCGAGCAGCAAAAGTCGAGCAGTCTGGAACCGGGACGAGTTCCAATTATACAGATAAGAGCAAAAGAAAACAGTTCCAGAATAGCTAGATTACTGAAGGAGAAGGGAGCTATGTTGCAAACTTGTTTAGGAATTTTTGTAGAAAATATAGAGAGATGGGAGAGAGAATAGTCCGTTCATGAATAAAATACATCAAAATCCACAGAAATAGATATTAAAAAAACATTATATAAACTGAAAAAAAAAAATTCTAATGTATCTTATAGTGTAAAAAAGGCCATTGACGAACAACCAATGAATTATATTACAAATTAGAATATGATTAGCCTAGGTCAACTTTGTTTACATAATATATATTTTACATAGTTGATATATTACTATGTCAAGATGAAAGAAATGTAAAGCTTATCACTTTTGTATAACTTTCCCTTCATTGATCGAACTATAAGACGAAAAGTAAGGGATACTGATCCAGGAGTCTAGTGTGGAAGCTTACAACTAAAATACTTAAGGGCCGGGTGAACGGAGATGACAAATTGTTGCGATCAAGCACTCCGTTTTCTCAGTGCGGTTCTACCTTCTCAACCAGTAATAGATCTTAAATTATTTGTCAAGTGAGGATATAATATATTAAATATTCTATCGTCTTTAGAATGAGAAGATAAACCGATACTTATTCAAGAGAAACAGATACAAAATCAATGTAGTACACTTTCCACAAAATATAGCAGCTATATTCATAATTCTTGCTTTACACTAATTCATATTTATTAAAATTTTATTACATCTCGAATTCATATGACTCAGCTTATATATTTCACACCTACATGGTTTAATCCCAGCACTTTCAAGTCATTTATAACCTCTCCCAACTAACCGGTTGAGAAACTTGTAGTTTTTCAACTGATAGGATGTTGTCAACTACTTAATGTTTTTGGATCTGACCAATAACTCTTATGAAATGAACTGTAGATTATAAGAGAATATAGAACTAACATCTACTTGAGAAATGTATAATCTCACACCTTAAGGGACTAGTCGGGTGGTTGTTCAATCTATTTCTAGAGATTGAGATTATTTTCTTTTGAAGACTAGATGTGTCTAATTAAAACATATCAAATCTTTTTCAAGAAATTACTTTTCGTAATTTAGCACACCCTGTTGTAAGTTTAAATTAAAGACGATTGAACTGTTGGTGAGAAAGGTTTACAGCAGAAGCAAATTGTAAGAATATTTTCTCATGCCTCTTCCATAACTTCCTCTAGATCTATGAAGTAAGTGAATTATTGGCATAAGTTAGTGAGCAGAACAAGGTATAGAAAAATATTACTGGGTCTAGCTGGAGAGAGTTGATCTTAAATAATGCAATTAAATATGTAAAAGTTTGAAAGGTCTCTTCTAACAACTCACTAACGTACTACTATATATTCATGTGCATATATGCATTCTAAAAATCATTAACACCTTTCAGGATTTTTTATACTACAACTCATAAACATTTGTTCAAAACAAGGGTGCAACTCTAGGCGGTGAATTTTTCTAAACATCAAAATACTGGCTGGACTTGGTAGCCTTGAATTTTCGGGTTAGAGATGGTGTCTCACGGTGGCGATCCCACTCAGGGTCGTCTCATTGTCATGATATTGGCCATATTGGCTATGTTAAACATGGTGGCATCTGATCCTTACTTGTATTCATCTCCACCACCCCCGCCTTATATATATAAGTCTCCCCCTCCTCCATCTCCCTATCCCACACCACGTTATGTATACAAATCTCCACCTCCTCCATCTCCATCACCGTCACCACCACCACCATTTTACGCGTACAAGTCTCCCCCTCCCCAATCTCCTTCTCCATCACCACAAGCACCTTATGTGTACAATTCACCACCTCCTTCTCCTATATCTTTATTCCCACCACCACCTTATACATATAAATCTCCACCTCCTCCACCTTCTTATGTATACAAGTCACCACCACCACCACCTTATGTATATAAATCTCCACCTCCTCCGTCGCCTTCTTATGTATACAAGTCACCACCACCATCACCTTATGTATATAAATCTCCACCTCCTCCATCACCTTCTCCTCCACCTCCTTATGTATACAAGTCACCACCACCTTATGTATATAAATCACCACCTCCTCCATCACCTTCTCCTCCACCTTCTTATGTATACAAGTCACCACCACCACCACCTTATGTATATAAATCTCCACCTCCTCCATCACCTTCAGCTCCACATCCTTATGTATATAAGTCACCACCACCACCATTACCACCTTATGTATATAAATCTCCACCTCCTCCATCACCTTCTCCACCATACTATTATATCTCTCCTCCACCACCAAATAAGTCACCTCCTCCACCATATTACTATAACTCTCCTCCACCACCAATCAAAAATCCGCCACCTCCATATTACTACCCTACTCCACCATCCCCGATTAAGTCTCCTCCTTCACCATACTATTATGATTCTCCATCACCACCAACGAAGTCTCTGCCGTCTCCATACTACTACCATTCTCCCCCACCACCAGTTAAGTCACCTCCTCCACCATATTACTACAACTCTCCTACACCACCAAAGAAATTTCCACCACCACCATACTACTATCATTCTCCACCACCCCCAATTAGGTCTCCCCCTCCACCATACTATTACAATTCTCCCCCAGTACTGAACAAGTCACCTCCTCAGCCATACTACTACCACTCTCCACCTCCACCAAAGAAATCTCCACTATCTTCATACAATTATCATTCACCACCACCTCCACTTAAGTCGCCTCCTCCACCATACTCTTACAAATCTCCACCGCCACCAACGAAATCACCTCCTTCGCCATACTATCACGCTTTACCGCCTTCAACTAAGTCACCACCGCTGCATCATTATTACCAACCGCGCCCACAAGTAGTTAAAGTCATTGGAAAAGTTTACTGCTTTAGATGTTATGACTGGAAAAATCCAGAAAAATCACATGACAAAAAACACCTCAAAGGTAATAATTTGTCCCATACTTTCTCATATGTTCAAGGCTTCTTTCTTCAAAAATTAATGTTTGTGACTCAAGTTTAATCTTAAATCTTTAATTATCTTTATCTTATTTTTTATTTATATGTTAGTTTTTATTCATATTATATTTATTAAGTTGTTACTAGATTACCCTCAAGAATCATTCTTAAATATTTTTTTACTATTAATTAATAATTAAAGTATATTCCCAGATAATAATCCTTTTTTATAAAATTAGAATTTATTGATAATAAATTTTATAATTATAACTGCTAAACTAATATTATAATGTATATAGATACATAGCCCGAGTTTGATTGGCGGTGTTCTAGTTTAAATGTAATCCCATTATCCTTTTGGATCTTCCATGTATTAAAAAAGATATTATAATATATATGGTAATAATGAAGGGAGGTGACATTTTTCTGTTAATTTTTGTAGGACAGATGTTTACAAGAATAATTTTACCTATAAAAATATTACATTAGATAAGTATGATATTATTTATTATAGTTAGTAGGCACGATCTTGGATTTGTATTAATTTTATTTATTGGATGTTTAGTGATTTTCGCTGTTGACATTTTACATTTTTCTCGATCATATTATATGATTAGGTGTCGTGGTAAAGGTGTCATGCAAGGAAGGAGACAAAATAACCGTGACATATGGCACAACCAAGAATAACGGAAAATTCAGTGTTATTGTTCCAGATTTTGAATATGGTAAGTTTGGAGGAGCCAAATCGTGCGATGTTGTCCTCTACGAGGCACCAAAAGGTTCAAAATGCAATGTAGCTACAAATCTTCACCGCGGTGTTAAGGGTGTTAGTTTAAAGGTCAAATCAAAAAATAAATACGAAATTGTGCTATATGCAAAACCATTTGCATATGCTTCAAAAACTCCTTACAAAAAGTGCACAAAGTATAAATCTACGCATAAACCAACCCCTATCCAATACTATTACAAATCTCCTCCCCCACCACCATCAACTTATATTTACAAATCCCCTCCACCTCCATCATATGCCTATAAATATCCACCTCCACCAACTAAATCTCCACCACAATACTATTATTACAAGTCTCCGCCTCCACCAAAAAGGTCAAACGTTCTACCTTATTATTATAACTCTCCACCACCACCAAAAATATCTCCTCATCCACCATACTATTACCAATCCCCTCCACCACCAAAGAAGTCAACCCCTACACCATACTATTATCAATCTTCACCACCCCCGAAAAAGTCCCCACCAACTCCATACTACTACCACTCTCCACCACCTCCAGTTAAATCTCTTCCACCATCATACTATCACAATTCTCCTCTACCACAAAAGAAGTCACCTCCTTCTCCATACTACTATTTTTCTCCACCACCACCAAAGAAGTCTCCAACATCTCCATACTACTACCACTCACCACCACCCCCAATTAAGTATCCTCCTCCACAATATTATTATAATTCTCCACCACCGCCTGAGAAGTCACCTCATCCGGCGTATTATTATAGCTCACCACCACCTCCCTCGTTGTCTCCTCCACCGCCATATTACTACAACTCCCCACCTCCAACATATTTATCGCCTCCCCCTCCATACTACTATAATTCACCACCACCACCATCTCCATCACCTACTCCACCATACTATTATAAATCCCCACCACCACCATCTCCATCACCTCTACCATCATATTACTACAAGTCTCCACCACCGCCATCACCATCACCACCACCCATGTACTACTATAGATCTCCTCCCCCACCGTCACCTTTTCCTCCTCCACGATACTACTATAAATATCCACCACCACCATTGATATCTCCTCCACCATCTTACTATTATAAATCTCCACCGCCACCATCGACATCTACTCCTCCTCCATACTATTACAAATCCCCACCACCATCGTTGTCATCTCCTCCACCACCCTACTACTATCATTCTCCACCACCACCATCACCATCACCTCCTCTTCCCTATAATTACCAGTCTCCACCACCTCCACCCACATCACCTCATCAAACATACATTTACAAGTCTCCGCCACCACCTTTACTATCACCTCCACCCCCATACTACTATACCTCACCTCCCCCACTAGTTAAATCATACCCAAGCCCAGTATACATTTATGCTTCTCCACCACCACCGGCTCATTACTAAGCTTCAATCCCATCATCATTTTATTCTACTGCCGAGTAAGTATTATTAAACATATTCACATATATACGATTGGGAAAAATGTGATTCAGTGATCTCATCTATTAGTGTTTCTCATACTTTGCAGATTTTGACTTCAAGAGGTGAATAAAAAGACATTCCTTGAAGAAATTATTCAAACGTCGATTATACAATGCTATTAATTTATTGAATAAGTTTAAAAGGTTGGAACTTGATGTATGGTAACCAATGCCAAATTGTGTTTACTTTTATTGTAAGTTTAGTCAGTTTATTTATCGATAACATTCAATAGAAACCTTGCTAGCCTTATCCAGCTACTTAGTGAAATAAGAGACATTTATTCAGTTTTTGGAGTTTTTTTATACTTATGATTTATCCTCTTATTTTCCTCCACTTTATAAATTTTTGGATATATTCTCTATCACTTTTAGCTTTTATATTTTTCTTAATTAATGATTCAGATTAATAGAAAATTAAGTCGACGTCACAAAATATGTTTTATTTCCCTATATATTTTTCAACCGCTAAATCTATCATATTTATCTTTTTTTATTATATATATATATATATATTTATCTTTAGCAAAATATTTGATATCCCTAAAATGTTTCGATTCCTTTTCAATAATTAAGTCTCACTATTGATCACTTTAGATTATTTTTATTCTTAAACACTACAATATCTCAACTAAATTAAACAAAATTCTCTCTATCCATATTTTTCTCTTATTATTTTTGTGGGATTATGTGAAGTGTTTTATGCCTATGTGGAACATTGACCAAGTCAATGCTTATGTGGACAAGTTGAATAAAGAGATCTTTTACACTTGGCCTCTTACTTGGCTATACGGTGTCGTTTTACTTAAAGAAATGCGGAGCTATTGTGGAGCGTTGATCTTATTTCATATGGACGGCTGAGATTAAGTCTCGATGATGTCTCATATATATACCCTCATCTCTCCTCAACCCTATTCATTCTTTCGTTCACGTTTTAGTTAAAACTCTCTCGCCTCTTTTACGAGACAAACTAGGGTTTGCTCTATATTCTTGATCAATCTGTAATCTCTTGTAATAGTTAGTGTAATCTAGTGATTGTTCTTGAATCGTGCTGATTCAAGACTAGATATTCAGCGTAGTTGAGTATTGGTTAGATTTGCTGGTTCTATTCATTAGGGTTGGTTGATTCAAGTGGTTTATGTAATCGTGAAGATTGTAATCAGTGATTAAACAGTGGTGATAGTGGAATGGCGCTCTCTAATCCGAGTCCAACGTGGATGTAGACTATTTTGTCGAACCACGATAATATCCTTTGTTCTTACTTTTCTGTTTAGTCATAATTCTTGTTTTAAACCTATTCAAAACTCAATCAAATACTCAACGTATTTACAACAGTGGTATCAGAGCTTGCTTAAAATCACGAATTAGGTTAATTGATTCACAACTCGCCTCTAGGGTTTTGGATCTGACCTAAATTGCGATTTATCCTTTTTTCTTCAAATTGTTTGAGTGATTGTTGATTGGTGTTTTGGTTCTTGACCGGTTCGTTTAATGGTTTAAAACGGTTTTTTAGATCGTGTGTGAGACATTAACTTGTTTCCGATCTATAGTTCTCACTTTCTTGTGATTTTAAAAGTATTTCTTACTTTGTGATTTTTCTCTGTTCTTATATAATGGCTGCAACTCGTATTGAGATGTCATTCTATGATGGGAAAATTGATTTTGGTGTTTGGCAGAAAAAGATGAAGGCTCTGCTGTCTCATCATAAGGTTGCACCTGCTCTTGTTGAGGACATTAAAGAATGGCCTGAAGGTACTTTGGATAAAAAGGCTGAAATTCTTGAAGAAGCATATAACATCATCTTCTTAAACCTCTCTGACTCGGTGATCAGAAAGGTAGATGGCTGTGATACAGCTCTTGATCTATGGAACAAGTTAGATTCTCTATACTCTACTAAATCTTTGCCTAATTTAGCTTTCTTGAAAGGGTCTTTATTCAATTATAAGATGGATACTAGTAAGTCTTTAGATGACAATCTTGATGAATTTTTGAAAATGACACTTGTGCTTAATAATACTCCTCAGGCCTTAGATGATACTAGTAAGTGTATGATTATACTTAATTCTATACCTGATTCTTATCAAGTGGTAAAAGATGTGTTCCAATATGCTAGTACTGTCCCAACATTTGAACAAGTTGTTACTGCCTTGAAAACCCGAGAAAATGAGATTAAAATTAGCAGAAGAACTGGCTCTAATTTGTTTATAAAACCTAGAACAGATACTACACAGGTCCCTGAAGTGAATAAACATAAAAAATCTGGTCCTAACAATAAAGCTAAAGGTAAAGAGACTAGGAAATGTTTTCACTGTGGTAAAATTGGACACTTAAAGAAAAATTGTTTTAGATTGAAAAACAAATTATCTGCTAATGTGAATGAGTCCAATGTGGTTAGCATGCCTAAGATAGATGATGATGTGTATGAGGTACTAAATATCACTGATAAAGCTAGTCATGTTAGTTGGATTCTTGATTCTGGTTGTACTTTCCATATGTGCCCCTCTTCTGAATTATTTCATGATTTGATTGAAACATGTAATGAAACTGTTTATATGGGTAATGATCAAACCTGTGATGTTAAGGGTGTTGGAAAAGTGAACTTGAAACTGTATAATGGTAAACAAATTACCCTTACAAATGTGAGATATATACCTGACTTAAAAAGAAACTTGATTTCTTTAGGAGCCCTTGATGATCTAGGTTGTGTTTCTGAGGTATCTAAGGGTAACATAAATGTGTATAGGAACTCCAAATTGCTTTTTACTGGAACTAAGAGTGCTGGCTTATATGTGTTAAATGGTACTCATAATTCTTGTTTGCCTAATGTTGTTTCTGAGCCTAAGCTTGCAGCTACTCATAAATGGCACTTGAGGCTTGGTCATATGAGTCAACAAGGGCTTAACATTCTGTGTAAAAATGGTAGTTTTGGTAAGGATACATTATGTGATCTTCCATTCTGTGAGAACTGTGTCTTGGCCAAACAACATAGACAACAATTCAAGACTGGAGCTCATTTAGCTTCTCAATGTCTTGAATATGTTCATGCTGATTTATGGGGTCCTGAAAGGTATGATTCTCTAAGTAATTACAGGTATTTTCTATCTATTGTTGAGGATTACAGTAAGAGGGTTTGGACTTTTCTTTTGAAAACTAAAGATGAAACTTTTTCAAAAATAAAAGATTGGAAAGTTTTGGAGGAAAACCAAACTGGTAAATCAGTTAAAGTGTTTAGAACTGACAATGGTCTTGAGTTTTGTAATGAACAGTTTGACAATTTTTGTAAAGAAAATGGTATTTTGAGGCATAGAACTGTTAGAAAAACCCCTCAGCAAAATGGTGTTGCTGAGAGGATGAATAGAACTCTTTTAGAAAAAGTTAGATGTCTTTTACTTACTTCTGGTTTACCAAAGTGTTTTTGGGGAGAAGCACTATATACTGCCACATATTTGATTAACAGGAGTCCCAATATGTCTATTGAGTTTAAATCTCCTATGGAAATTTGGACTGGAACTAGACCTGACTTGTCCCACTTTAGGATCTTTGGGTGTGCTGCATATGCACATACTAAAGAAGGTAAACTTGACCCCAGATCTTTGAAATGTGTTATGATTGGTTACCAACAACAACATGGGGTTAAAGGTTACAGATTATGGGATAAGTCAGTTCATGGTTTCAAAATTCTTATCAGTAGGGATGTTATCTTTGATGAATTAACTTTTCCTTGTAAGATTGTGAGTAATACAGGTGATGATGCTACAACTGAACCATCTGGTAACACTAGGGAAGTTGAGTTTGAGGTGGAGCCTCTCAGTCCTGTGCAGCCTCTTGACCCTTCAACTGAAGATCACCAAGTGGAGCAACCATTGCATCAGGATGATGAAGAAGATCCACCTGACTCTACTGAAAATGAAGAGGCTCAACACTTGGAAGAGTCTACAGTTGGAGGTCTTGAAGGTTACCAGCTGGCAAGAGACAGGCCAAGAAGAGAAACCAGAACCCCTAGTAGATATTCCTATGCTGACCTTGTATATACTGCACTTACAGCTGCAGTTGAGGTTAGAGATACTGAACCTCACACATATCTTGATGCTATTAGTTGCAAGGAAAAGAACCAGTGGTGTAAAGCCATGGATGAGGAATACAACTCTTTGATGCTTAATAAGACTTGGAGTCTTGTTCCTAAACCTGTTGAATCAAAATTGGTGGAATATAGATGGTTATACAAATTGAAAGAAGGAAGTTCTGAGACTGATCCTCCTAGATTCAAAGCAAGATTAGTTGCTAAGGGTTACACTCAAAGGGAAGGAATTGACTTTACTGAGATATTTTCACCTGTTATCAAGTTTAAAACTATAAGGGTGATGTTGGCTTATGCTGCTTGTTTCAACTTAGAAATTGAGCAGTTGGATGTTAAGACTGCCTTCTTGCATGGTGATTTGGATGAAACAATATACATGAGGCAACCTGAAGGATATTGTGATCCAAAGTTACCTGATCATGTATGCTTACTTAAGAAATCTCTCTATGGTCTGAAACAATCTCCCAGACAATGGTACAAGAGGTTTGATTCCTTTGTCCTATCTCTTGGTTTTCTGAGGTCTAAGTATGATTCTTTTTTTTACTTTACTTGGAAGGAAAAATGTGGTATTTACATCTTGTTATATGTGGATGACATGTTGATTATCTGTAACTCTCTATCTTTGATTGATAAGTTGAAAAATGCCTTGAAATCTGAGTTTGATATGACTGATTTAGGGCATGCTAGGAAAATCTTAGGTATGATAATTGATAGGGATAGAGGTAATTGCTTATTAAAGCTGCACCAGGAACCTTATTTGAAAAAGATAGTTTCAAAGTATGGTAGTTTAAATTGCAAAAATGTTCAGATTCCTTTGGCTGGTCATTTTGTTTTGTCTAAGCAATTGTGCCCCAAGACTCAATCTGGTATTTTGAAGATGGAAAAAGTCCCCTATTCTAATGTTCTTGGATCACTGATGTATGCTATGATTAGTACCAGACCTGGTTTATCTTTCTCTATATCCTTGCTTAGTAGATTCATGTCTAATCCTGGATATGACCATTGGTTGGCACTTAAACATGTTTTAGCTTATGTGAATTCCACTTCTGATATTGGTTTGATATATGGTAATCATAACTGTCCTTTTGAGCTTGTTGGCTATGTAGATTCAGACTTTGCAGGTTGTAGAGATTCTAGGAAATCTACTACTGCCTACTGTTTCACCTTGGGTAAAAGTTGTATCTCTTGGAAATCACAACTTCAACCTTTAGTTGCTCTATCAACAACTGAATCAGAATATGTAGCTATAACTGATTGTATAAAGGAGGCTATCTGGTTACAAAATTTCTTAAAAGAAGTGAAATTGGTAAAAAGTACCTCTACTATCTTTTTTTTTTAGTCGAAAAGTACCCATAGATTAAAAAGTCAAGTACAAACAAACGGATTAAAAAGCGAATCCGAGAAACAGAAAATTACACGAAAATAAAACAACCTACTACAAAAGAGGTTTAACCAAACCAAGAAATTTCCTATAATAGCAACAAAGTCCCTGTTGTAAATAAACTCGAACAAAGCCACTACAGCGGCTTTCAAAGATTCCAAAGAATCACAGGACCGTTGATCTTCGAATAAGCAAATTCTGCCGAAGGGGAAAGAGCTTGACTCCATTTTAATGTCAACCAGAGGGTGAAAGAGCCTAGTCAATCTGAAAAATGCCACAGTGTATTCAGACAGTCAAAGTGCTATTCACCTAAGTAAGAATCCAGTGTATCATGAGAGGACTAAGCATATTGATGTTAAATATCATTTTATCAGAGATATAATTTCAAATAATGAAGTGAGACTTGAGAAAATCACTTCAGAACTTAACCCAGCTGATTTTGGTACTAAATTGGTGACTAACTGCAAATTCAAACTCTGTTTGGATTTGTTGTGTATTGGTTAAGTGTTGTGCAGGAACTTTGGGCTGTGAAGATTATGACTGTGCCTCCTCTATCACTACAATCTGGAGATGATGTTCTTGTAGCTGATCCTGATATGGATTACACTTCAAGGTGGAGATGTGGGATTATGTGAAGTGTTTTATGCCTATGTGGAACATTGACCAAGTCAATGCTTATGTGGACAAGCTGAATAAAGAGATCTTTTACACTTGGCCTCTTACTTGGCTATACGGTGTCGTTTTATTTAAAGAAATGCGGAGCTATTGTGGAGCGTTGATCTTATTTCATATGGACGGCTGAGATTAAGTCTCGATGATGTCTCATATATATACCCTCATCTCTCCTCAACCCTATTCATTCTTTCGTTCACGTTTTAGTTAAAACTCTCTCGCCTCTTTTACGAGACAAACTAGGGTTTGCTCTATATTCTTGATCAATCTGTAATCTCTTGTAATAGTTAGTGTAATCTAGTGATTGTTCTTGAATCGTGCTGATTCAAGACTAGATATTCAGCGTAGTTGAGTATTGGTTAGATTTGCTGGTTCTATTCATTAGTGTTGGTTGATTCAAGTGGTTTATGTAATCGTGAAGATTGTAATCAGTGATTAAACAGTGGTGATAGTGGAATGGCGCTCTCTAATCCGAGTCCAACGTGGATGTAGACTATTTTGTCGAACCACGATAATATCCTTTGTTCTTACTTTTCTGTTTAGTCATAATTCTTGTTTTAAACCTATTCAAAACTCAATCAAATACTCAACGTTTTTACAACAATTTTCAAGTTCAAAATAAATATTGAACTATCAAACTCATCAGCTTCATAAACACACCATACCCACCCACCATACACATACACTGGCGATGCTACTATCCTACACAGCACTTCTATCCTAACACCTCAAAGAAAAATATCATAACAAACAACACTTTACACACACATTCCCCACACCTATAGTCGATTTCAAGTGATTATGGTTTAAGCTTATATAGGTTTTGGGTAAATAATGAGAGAAAAATATACTCATTTAGTGATTAGCTATATACTTTTCTATTATTTTCTTTTGGTATATTCAAAATTCTTATTTAAGAGTTCGGTTTTTTTAGGTATCAAGGTTAAGTAAAGGACTATCATTGTTGTTTGATCTGAATCTCGATGTTCCGATGTTCCAAATTTCTTAGATATTTTCCTCCATTTCCAAACAAGCATGATGTTATAATTTGTCATATACTGTCTAGGTTGTGTGTTTGTAAAGCCGCTATTTTTTACCTTATCGTGGAGAGGATGATGCGAACCAGCACTTGGAGGTATCTTCTTACACTATCACTTAACTCATTAATAAAGATCGATGTTTTGATGTTTAAGGTTTAGCAAAGTTCAACCTTTTGTAGATTGATGTTCATGTTAGTGGTGTAAACGATTTTGCCTAGTTCCACGCGTTTAGGAAAAATGGTCTAAAGATGCTCATGTTTGACATTTTAGTAAAGGTGATATTTAGGAAATATTTTTTTTTGGCGGTATTTTTATATAGTACTACCGATCTATTGCATTACACGGTTTTTGTAAAATAACTAAACCATTATATTATATTACTATTTTTATACAAAAGAGGTCTAGACTGTGAAAAAAATTATCGATATACTATTTTATCCTTATTCACCCTTAAAATGCGAACCAAATATGTCTCTCGATATCTTCCATCCGCACCTGTCACGTGTTAAGAACATCCAAAATCAAGCAGGTGGATCTGTAAGAATCAAACTCGGGATTACAAGGCAGCTCCCGGAATATGCGAGTGAGTAAGTAAAGGTATTTGCCTCTTGAAAGATTTTACGTACCTTAAAGAACTCATTGCTTCTAAGTTGACCGAACATTGGCTCTCCATATGTCACCAAGCGCTCGCCCAACAATCGACATCTCCAACAAATTAATAACATACTGAGAGTCCACTTCTCTCTGCAAGAAGGAGGTCTCGTGAAAATAAAATAGCCCTGCCAACACCGGTTCCATGCTCGCAGTCTTCTTAGAGAACACCCCCAATCCATGTCCCCTCTAAATCACGAAGTAATCCTCATGCGCCCCCTCCGTTCTGTCCAGGGCCCATATTCCCATATGTATTACGTTTCCAACCCGTCAAAGTTTTACTCTACTCTATCATCTCAATGCTTTACACTTTCTCGTGATTCCTCCTGTCCCTCTTTCCCATGCCCGTACATAATCAATTGCAAAACACCTCGGTAAAGGAGAATCTATGAACACAGTCATTTCTTAGAGTCAAAAGAGTCGAAATTGTGGCGGCGAATAGTACCTTCCAAGGAATCCCGACATATAACTCTTTGTTCGCCAGATTCCAATTCCACCATTTTAGACACGACATATCTCAATTAGGCAAAAATGGGCCCTATTACACCCTGTTCAACATCTCCAGTTCGCTGCCTCGCTGCTCTTGGGCTTTCCGGCTGCTGAACAATTTCGAACCTCCTGCGTAGTGCATTAGTACTTCCTGTCCTAGTTGACTCAAGATCCGATATGCCAAGAACTTGACATGAAGTTGTTCGATCAGTAGCTGCACCTGCTACGGAAATGGAGTTGCTGCAGCTGGCCACTACCCATTTCCAGTATATCACCTGTTTACCAGACCTGCACTAAATGCAACGGGCTCTTGCTGCTGAATTACTTCTGTACTCCCTTGATTCCTGGGACTCAGCAAGTCTCGGGTCAACACGGACATAAAGTTTTGGCCATTACTCAGCGTTTATTGAGGTTCATCCGCGTCGGTAATTTGTTTTTTATCGCACCCCGAGCAGCAAAAGTCGAGCAGTCTGGAACCGGGACGAGTTCCAATTATACAGATAAGAGCAAAAGAAAACAGTTCCAGAATAGCTAGATTACTGAAGGAGAAGGGAGCTATGTTGCAAACTTGTTTAGGAATTTTTGTAGAAAATTTAGAGAGATGGGAGAGAGAATAGTCCGTTCATGAATAAAATACATCAAAATCCACAGAAATAGATATTAAAAAAACATTATATAAATTGAAAAAAAAAATCTAATGTATCTTATAGTGTAAAAAAGGCCATTGACGAACAACCAATGAATTATATTAAAAATTAGAATATGATTAGCCTAGGTCAACTTTGTTTACATAATATATATTTTACATAGTTGATATATTACTATGTCAAGATGAAAGAAATGTAAAGCTTATCACTTTTGTATATCTTTCCCTTCATTGATCGAACTATAAGACGAAAAGTATGGGATACTGATCCAGGAGTCTAGTGTGGAAGCTTACAACTAAAATACTTAAGGGCGGGGTGAACGGAGATGACAAATTGTTGCGATCAAGCACTCCGTTTTCTCAGTGCGGTTCTACCTTCTCAACCAGTAATAGATCTTAAATTATTTGTCAAGTGAGGATATAATATTTTAAATATTCTATCGTCTTTAGAATGAGAAGATAAACCGATACTTATTCAAGAGAAACAGATACAAAATCAACGTAGTACACTTTCCACTAAAGATAGCAGCTATATTCATGATTCTTGCTTTACACTAATTCATACTTATTAGAATTTTATTACATCTCAAATTCATATGACTCAGCTTATATACTTCACACCTACATGGTTTAATCCCAGCACTTCAAGTCATTAATAACCGCTCCCAACTAACCGGTTGAGAAACTTGCAGTTTTTCAACTACTTAATGTTTTTGGATCTGACCAATAACTCTTATGAAATAAACTGTAGATTATAAGAGTATGATCTCACACCTTAAGGTACTAGTCGGGTGGTTGTTCAATCTATTTCTCGAGATTGAGATTATTTTCTTTTGAAGACTAGATGTGTCTAATTAAAACATATCAAATTTTTTTCAAAAAATTACTTTTCTTAATTTAGCACACCCTGATGTAAGTTTTTAAATTAAAGACGATTGAACTGTTGGTGAGAAAGGTTTACAGCAGAAGCAAATTGTAAGAATATTTTCTCATGCCTCTTCCATAACTTCCTCTAGATCTATGAAGTAAGTGAATTATTGGCATAAGTTAGTGAGCAGAACAAGGTATAGAAAAATATTACTGGGTCTAGCTGGAGAGAGTTGATCTTAAATAATGCAATTAAATATGTCAAAATTTGAAAGGTCTCTTCTAACAACTCACTAACGTACTACTATATATTCATGTGCGTATATGCATTCTAAAAATCATTAACACCTTTCAGGATTCTTTCTACTACAACTCATAAAGATTTGTTCAAAACAAGGGTGCAACTCCAGGCGGTGAATTTTTCTAAACATCAAAATACTGGCTGGACTTGGTAGCCTTGAATTCTCGGGTAAGAGATGGTGTCTCACGGTGGCGATCCCACTCAGGGTCGTCTCATTGTCATGACATTGGCCGTATTGGCTATGTTAAACATGGTGGCATCTGACCCTTACTTGTATTCATCTCCACCACCCCCGCCTTATATATATAAGTCTCCCCCTCCTCCATCTCCCTATCCCCCACCACGTTATGTATACAAATCTCCACCTCCTCCATCTCCATCACCGTCACCACCACCACCATTTTACGCGTACAAGTCTCCCCCTCCCCCATCTCCTTCTCCATCACCACAAGCACCTTATGTGTACAATTCACCACCTCCTACTCCTATATCTTTATTCCCACCACCACCTTATACATATAAATCTCCACCTCCTCCACCTTCTTATGTATACAAGTCACCACCACCACCACCTTATGTATATAAATCTCCACCTCCTCCGTCGCCTTCTTATGTATACAAGTCACCACCACCATCACCTTATGTATATAAATCTCCACCTCCTCCATCACCTTCTCCTCCACCTCCTTATGTATACAAGTCACCACCACCACCACCTTATGTATATAAATCACCACCTCCTCCATCACCTTCTCCTCCACCTTCTTATGTATACAAGTCACCACCACCACCACCTTATGTATATAAATCTCCACCTCCTCCATCACCTTCTCCTCCACATCCTTATGTATATAAGTCACCACCACCACCTTATGTATATAAATCTCCACCTCCTCCATCACCTTCTCCACCATACTATTATATCTCTCCTCCACCACCAAATAAGTCACCTCCTCCACCATATTACTATAACTCTCCTCCACCACCAATCAAATATCCACCACCGCCATATTACTACCCTACTCCACCATCCCCGATTAAGTCTCCTCCTTCACCATACTATTATGATTCTCCATCACCACCAACGAAGTCTCTGCCATCTCCATACTACTACCATTCTCCCCCACCACCCGTTAAGTCACCTCCTCCACCATATTATTACAACTCTCCTACACCACCAAAGAAATTTCCACCACCACCATACTACTATCATTCCCCACCACCCCCAATTAGGTCTCCCCCTCCACCATACTATTACAATTCTCCCCCAGTACTGAACAAGTCACCTCTTCAGCCATACTACTACCACTCTCCACCTCCACCAAAGAAATCTCCACTATCTTCATACAATTATCATTCACCACCACCTCCACTTAAGTCGTCTCCTCCACCATACTCTTACAAATCTCCACCGCCACCAACGAAATCACCTCCTTCGCCATACTATCACGCTTTACCGCCTTCAACTAAGTCACCACCGCTGCATCATTATTACCAACCGCGCCCACAAGTAGTTAAAGTCATTGGAAAAGTTTACTGCTTTAGATGTTATGACTGGAAAAATCCAGAAAAATCACATGACAAAAAACACCTCAAAGGTAATAATTTGTCCCATACTTTCTCATATGTTCAAGGCTTCTTTCTTCAAAAATTAATGTTTGTAACTCAAGTTTAATCTTAAATCTTTAATTATCTTTATCTTATATTTTTATTTATATGTTAGTTTTTATTCATATTATATTTATTAAGTTGTTACTAGATTACCCTCAAGAATCATTCTTAAATATTTTTTTACTATTAATTAATAATTAAAGTATATTCCCAGATAATAATCATTTTTTATAAAATTAGATTTTATTGATAATAAATTTTATAATTATAACTGCTAAACTAATATTATAATGTATATAGATACATAGCCCGAGTTTGGTTGACGGTGTTCTAATTTAAATGTAATCGCATTATCCTTTTGGATCTTCCATGTATTAAAAAAGATACTATAATATATATGGTAATAATGAAGGGAGGTTACTTTTTCTGTTAATTTTTGTAGGTTAGATGTTTACAAGAATAATTTTACCTATAAAAATATTACATTAGATAAGTATGATATTATTTATTATAGTTAGTAGGCACGATCTTGGATTTGTATTAATTTTATTTATTGGATGTTTAGTGATTTTCGATGTTGACATTTTACATTTTTCTCGATCATATTATATGATTAGGTGCCGTGGTAAAGGTGTCATGCAAGGAAGGAGACAAAATAATCGTGACATATGGCACAACCAAGAATAACGGAAAATTCAGTGTTATTGTTCCAGATTTTGAATATGGTAAGTTTGGAGGAGCCAAATCATGCGATGTTGTCCTCTACGAGGCACCAAAGGGTTCAAAATGCAATGTAGCTACAAATCTTCACCGTGGGGTTAAGGGTGTTAGTTTAAAGGTCAAATCAAAAAATAAATACGAAATTGTGCTATATGCAAAACCATTTGCATATGCTTCAAAAACTCCTTACAAAAAATGCACAAAGTATAAATCTACGCCTAAACCAACCCCTATCCAATACTATTACAAATCTCCTCCCCCACCACCATCAACTTATATTTACAAATCCCCTCCACCTCCATCATATGCCTATAAATATCCATTTCCACCAACTAAATCTCCACCACAATACTATTATTACAAGTCTCCGCCTCTACCAAAAAGGTCAAATGTTCTACCTTATTATTATAACTCTCCACCACCACCAAAAATATCTCCTCATCCACCATACTATTACCAATCCCCTCCACCACCAAAGAAGTCAACCCCTACACCATACTATTATCAATCTTCACCACCCCCGAAAAAGTCCCCACCAACTCCATACTACTACCACTCTCCACCACCTCCAGTTAAGTCTCTTCCACCATCATACTATCACAATTCTCCTCTACCACAGAAGAAGTCACCTCCTTCTCCATACTACTATTTCTCTCCACCACCACCAAAGAAGTCTCCAACATCTCCATACTACTACCACTCACCACCACCCCCAATTAAGTATCCTCCTCGACAATATTATTACAATTCTCCACCACCGCCAGAGAAGTCACCTCATCCGGCATATTATTATAGCTCACCACCACCTCCCTCGTTGTCTCCTCCACCGCCATATTACTACAACTCCCCACCTCCAACATATTCATCACCTCCCCCTCCATACTACTATAATTCACCACCACCACCATTTCCATTACCTACTCCACCATACTATTATAAATCCCCACCACCACCATCTCCATCACCTCCACCATCATATTACTACAAGTCTCCACCACCGCCATCACCATCACCACCACCCATGTACTATTATAGATCTCCTCCCCCACCGTCACCTTTTCCTCCTCCACCATACTACTATAAATATCCACCACCACCGTTGATATCTCCTCCACCATCTTACTATTATAAATCTCCACCGCCACCATTGCCATATACTCCTCCTCCATACTATTACAAATCCCCACCATCATCGTTGTCATCTCCTCCACCACCCTACTACTATCATTCTCCACCACCACCATCACCATCACCTCCTCTTCCCTATAATTACCAGTCTCCACCACCTCCACCCACATCACCTCATCAAACATACCTTTACAAGTCTCCGCCACCACCATTACTATCACCTCCACCCCCATACTACTATACCTCACCTCCCCCACTAGTTAAATCATACCCAAGCCCAGTATACATTTATGCTTCTCCACCACCACCGGCTCATTACTAAGCTTCAATCCCATCATCATTTTATTCTACTGCTGAGTAAGTATTATTGAACATATTCACATATATACGATTGGGAAAAATGTGATTCAGTGATCTCATCTATTAGTGTTTCTAATACTTTGCAGATATTGACTTCAAGAGGTGAATAAAAAGACATTCCTTGAAGAAATTATTCAAACGTCGATTATACAATGCTATTAATTTATTGAATAAGTTTAAAAGGTTGGAACTTGATGTATGGTAACCAATGCCAGTTTGTGTTTACTTTTATTGTAAGCTTAGTCAGTTTATTTATCGATAACATTCAATATAAACCTTGCTACCCTTATCCATCTACTTAGTGAAATAAGACACATTTATTCAGTTTTTGGAGTTTTTTTGACATATGATTTATCCTCTTATTTTCCTCCACTTTATAAATTTTTAGATATATTCTCCATCACTTTTAGCCTTTATATTTATCTTAATTAATGATTCAGATTAATAGAAAATTATGTCAACGTCACAAAATAAGTTTTATTTCCCTATATATTTTTCAACCGCTAAATTTATCATATTTATCTTTTTTTATTATATATATTTATCTTTAGCAAAATATTTGATATCCCTAAAATGTTTCGATTCCTTTTCAATAATTAAGTCTCACTATTGATCACTCTAGATTATTTTTATTCTTAAACACTACATTATCTAAACTAAATTAAACAAAATTCTCTCTATCCATATTTTTCTCTTATTACTTTCAAGTTCAAAATAAATATTGAACTATCAAACTCATCAGCTTTATACACACACACACCATACCCACCCACCATACACATACACTGGCGATGCTACTATCCTACACGACACTTCTATCCTAACACCTCAAAGAAAAATATCATAACAAACAACACTTTACACACACATTCCCCACACCTATAGTCGCTTTCAAGTGGTTATATTTTAAGCATATATAGGTTTTGGGTAAATAATGAGAGAATAATATACTCATTTATTGATTAGCTATACACTTTTCTATAATTTTCTTTTGGTATATTCAAAATTCTTATTTAAGAGTTCGGTTTTTTTAGGTATCAAGGTTAAGTAATGGACTATCATTGTTGTTTGATCTGAATCTCAATGTTCCTATGTTCCAAATTTCTTAGATTTTTTCCTCCATTTCCAAACAAGCATGATGTTATAATTTGTCATATACCGTCTAGGTTGTGTGTTTGTAAAGCCGCTATTTTTTACCTTATCGTGGAGAGGATGATGCGAACCCGAACTTGGAGGTATCTTCTTACACTATCACTTGACTCATTAGTAAAGATAGATGTTTTTATGTTTAAGGTTTAGCAAAGTTAAACCTTTTGTAGATTGATGCTCATGTTAGTGGTGTAAACGATTTTGCCTAGTTCCACCGGTTTAGGAAAGATGGTCTAAAGATGCTCATGTTCGACATTTTAGTAAAGGTGATATTTAGGAAATATTTTTTTGTGGCGGTATTTTTATATAGTACTACCGATCTATTGCATTACACGGTTTTTGTAAAATAACTAAACCATAATATTATATTACTATTTTTATATAAAAGAGGTCAATAGACTGTGAAAAAAAATATCGATATACTATTTTATCTTTATTCACCCTTAAAATCCGAACCAAATATCTCTCTCGATATCTTCCATCCGCACCTGTCGAACCTCCAAAATCAAGCAGGTGGATCTGTAAGAATCAAACTCGGGATTACAAGGCAGCTCCCGGAATATGCGAGTGAGTTAGTAAATGTATTTGCCTCTTGAAAGATTTTACGTACCTTAAAGAACTCATTGCTTCTAAGTTGACCGAACATTGGCTCTCCATATGTCACCAAGCGCTCGCCCAACAATCGACATCTCCAACCAATTAATAACATACTGAGAGTCCACTTCTCTCTGCAAGAAGGAGGTCTCGTGAAAAGAAAATAGCCCTGCCAACACCGGTTCCATGCTCGCAGTCTTCTTAGAGAACACCCCCAATCCATGTCCCCTCTAAATCACGAAGTAATCTTCATGCGCCCCCTCCGTTCTGTCCAGGGCCCATATTCCCATATGTATTACGTTTCCAACCCGTCAAAGTTTTACTCTACTCTATCATCTCAATGCTTTACACTTTCTCGAGATTCCTCCTGTCCCTCTTTCCCATGCCCGTACATAATCAATTGCAAAACACCTCGGTAAAGGAGAATCTATGAACACAGTCATTTTTTAGAGTCAAAAGAGTCGAAATTGTGGCGGCGAATAGTACCTTCCAAGGAATCCCGACATATAACTATTTGTTCGCTAGATTCCAATTCCACCATTTTAGACACGACATATAACTCCTTGTTCGCCAGATTCCAATTCCACCATTTTAGACACGACATATCTCAATTAGGCATTAGTACTTCCTGTCCTAGTTGACTCAAGATCCGATATGCCAAGAACTTGACATGAAGTTGTTCGATCAGTAGCTGCACCTGCTACGGAAATGGAGTTGCTGCAGCTGGCCACTACCCATTTCCAGTATATCACCTGTTTAGAGAGATGGGAGAGAGAATAGTCCGTTCATGAATAAAATACATCAAAATCCACAGAAATAGATATTAAAAAAACATTATATAAACTGAAAAAAAAAATTCTAATGTATCTTATAGTGTAAAAAAGGCCATTGACGAACAACCAATGAATTATATTACAAATTAGAATATGATTAGACTAGGTCAACTTTGTTTACATAATATATATTTTACATAGTTGATATATTACTATGTCAAGATGAAAGAAATGTAAAGCTTATCACTTTTGTATATCTTTCCCTTCATTGATCGAACTATAAGACGAAAAGTAAGGGATACTGATCCAGGAGTCTAGTGTGGAAGCTTACAACTAAAATACTTAAGGGCGGGGTGAACGGAGATGACAAATTGTTGCGATCAAGCACTCCGTTTTCTCAGTGCGGTTCTACCTTCTCAACCAGTAATAGATCTTAAATTATTTGTCAAGTGAGGATATAATATTTTAAATATTCTATCGTCTTTAGAATGAGAAGATAAACCGATACTTATTCAAGAGAAACAGATACAAAATCAACGTAGTACACTTTCCACTAAAGATAGCAGCTATATTCATGATTCTTGCTTTACACTAATTCATACTTACTAGAATTTTATTACATCTCAAATTCATATGACTCAGCTTATATACTTCACACCTACATGGTTTAATCCCAGCACTTCAAGTCAATAATAACCGCTCCCAACTAACCGGTTGAGAAACTTGCAGTTTTTCAACTGATAGGATGTTGTCAACTACTTAATGTTTTTGGATCTGACCAACAACTCTTATTATAAACTGTAGATTATAAGAGTATGATCTCACACCTTAAGGTACTAGTCGGGTGGTTGTTCAATCTATTTCTCGAGATTGAGATTATTTTCTTTTGAAGACTAGATGTGTCTAATTAAAACATATCAAAAAAATTTCAAAAAATTACTTTTCGTAATTTAGCACACCCTGATGTAAGTTTTTAAATTAAAGACGATTGAACTGTTGGTGAGAAAGGTTTACAGCAGAAGCAAATTGTAAGAATATTTTCTCATGCCTCTTCCATAACTTCCTCTAGATCTATGAAGTAAGTGAAGTAAGTGAATTTTCGGGTAAGAGATGGTGTCTCACGGTGGCGATCCCACTCAGGGTCGTCTCATTGTCATGACATTGGCCGTATTGGCTATGTTAAACATGGTGGCATCTGACCCTTACTTGTATTCATCTCCACCACCCCCGCCTTATATATATAAGTCTCCCCCTCCTCCATCTCCCTATCCCCCATCACGTTATGTATACAAATCTCCACCTCCTCCATCTCCATCACCATCACCGTCACCACCACCACCATTTTACGCGTACAAGTCTCCCCCTCCCCCATCTCCTTCTCCATCACCACAAGCACCTTATGTGTACAATTCACCACCTCCTTCTACTATATCTTTATTCCCACCACCACCTTATACATATAAATCTCCACCTCCTCCACCTTCTTATGTATACAAGTGATGTCTCCCTAATTGTTCTTATTTTCGACCCTTGGGAGACATCATTTTTGGTGTTTATTTAATTAATTAGATAAACTTTTGGACTAAATATGCAATAATCCGGAATTTCCTTTTTATTTTTAGCATTTTTAATTTATTAAACTTTTGCGCGTAATATTGGTATTTTTAGTGTAAAGTTTACAGGTTTTAGATGTTAGCTAGGAGAGGAATCCGAGGAGAAAGTCAAAGATCGTGAATTAGAGTCAAGACTTGAAGATAAATCCCGAAGATATTATTTTTAGAGCTGAAAATCCATTTTCCAGGCCATAGATTGCTGATTTCGAGGTACTTAAGCGATGATTTAGCCGCTGACCTTTGAAGAGCAAACATTCCTTATCGAGTTACGGAACTTTAGCAACTAAAATGAGGTCAATCGGAGTCATAACGCATCGGGAAAAGCCGTTTTAGTGAAGGTGTATCAGCAGTTACGGGATTTTGGGCTTAGAAATTGGGCTTGGACATTTAATTAGTCTTTTATTTTCTGGTCCAAGCCCTAGTCCGAATTTATGCTTATAAAAGGAGGTCTGGACTTCTATTTTACACACAATTCACATTCCACAAGATTAAACACCAGAGAGAAGCAACAGAAGGAAGAAAGAAGAAGCTACAAGAGCTGGAGTGGGTCTATAGCTCCGTTCGTAGTCATTCCAATTCCGGAAATTAGGTTCTTTCAATTTTAATTTTGTAATCAAATATGAATTCCTTTATTTTTAATTTAGTATTTCGTTTTAATATGAGCTAAGCTTTTCATAGTGCTTGAGAACAAACAATGGGTGAATCCCAATCTTATTAATTAACGAATGTTGAATTTGGGTTTTTATTGAATTAAACTAAATTAGGGCTTTTACTCTTTTCAATAAATTGAGATTATTTTACTGTTTTTAGAGTAGCTAACTAAGAACAGGTGTTAGTATCTAGGCTATTCCAATTAGTGGCGACTGGATCATCCTGACGGAGGGTTTAGGTACGGAAATATTTATTCGAATCTAGGATAGAAGCTATTGATTCTGACGAACTTAGCTAATTCTAGGGCCAATGAGGTAATAAAACTTAAACATCTAAAGGTGGATCATATTTACCCTGACGGGACTAGTGACACCCTAGGATTGCCTTATAGTCCACCCTGACGGGGGTATAAGGAATTTAGAATCCCGACCATTGTAATTGACTAATTTAGCCCTTAAACAACATAAGTTAGGAAATAGGATTGGGAGGATCCTTGCGTTCTCAGGTGCTACATCTCATATTGCGTTTTACATAATTTTCCTTGCGTCTTAGTTTCTACTTGCATTTATAATTTGTCTTTCATTCATTAGCTTTAATAAACAAAATCAAACAAATATTTTATTATCTTTTACATTCATAAGTGCATCAATCACTATTTGCTAGACATTGTGATCAACCATTCCGTCCTTGGAACGAATCTGATTTATCAGTTATTACTACTTGGGACAACCGTACACTTGCGGTTGTGGTTCGATTAGCATTTGCATTTATTTTTAGAACACACAAAGGACCACCAAGTTTTTGGCGCCGCTGCCGGGGACGGTAGCGTGTGACCACGGTGTTTATCCTTTAGTGATAGTGCATTTATTTCTATTTTTTGTTTTTATCAGTTTTACGCTTTTTGCTTGTTTAGTTTTCTCAGGTTTTTAGGTTTGGTGTATGCGAAGAAGGCTCAGATTTGAACCACCAGTTCAAATCCTTGATAATCCGGATTCGTTAATCAGACTTGCAAATAAGAAAAGAAGAGAACAAAAGGAAAGAGAAATGGCGAATATTCAAGATCCATGGTTTACTAATGGTCCTCCAGAAGTTCCATTCCGTGCTCCTGCTATAGGAGTAGGTGCTCCAGATATAGATGTCCCGAAGTTTCGTCTAGATTCGGGTATGTTAGCTCAATTCCAAAACTTTGGAAATTTTCGTGGTAGACCATCAGAAGATCCTCTTAGAGCAGTACAGAAGTTCAAACAGATATGTGATTCTTATATCACACAAGGGGTTTCAAGAGAACAGATGTATTTTGCTGCTTTTAAATTCTTTTGTCATTGATGGAGCAAGTGAATGGCACGATACGCAAGATCCTATGAAGATTACTAATTGGGACCAATTAGAAATTGCTTTCTTTGACAGGTATTACCCAAGTAATATGAGGTTAGATGCTGAACTAGAATTGACACAATTCCGTCAAGAGTATGAGGAAACTGTGGGTAGGAGTTGGACAAGATTTCAGATGTGTTTGCGTAAAGTTCCCAATCATGGCTTTTCAGAACAACAACAGTTAAAGATCTTTTATAGAGGCCTTGATGGAACTTCGAGAGAGAAATTGGATACGCTATGTGGTGCAGGTTTTCTTCAAGTTCAACCCGCTCATGCCAAGATCATTTTAGAGAGAACAGTCAAGAATGAAGTTGGGTGGAGCTCAGTAAGAACACCAGTTAAGCGAGTAAATAATGTTGACATAGAAGAGAAATTTGCTACGTTTGAGAATAAGATCCAGAATACCATAGAGCAACAATTGAAACAGCTTACTCTAGCTGTGGAAGAAGGATTTTCGGGTAAGAAGGTAGCTGTGCATGCTGCACAAGAGGTTTATATGTGTTCGATTTGTAGGGTAGATGATCATGATGAGGAAGGTTGTCCGAATAACCAAGAGTCCGTGATGTTTATGTCCAATAGAGGTAACTCCAATTCGAGTGGTAACGGATATCAGCCTAACAGAAACCATCCTGGGTTTCAATACTCAAATCCTAATGGGGCAGCCAATCCTACCTATGCGTATCAACCGCGTCCCCAAGGTAACAACTACAATCCAAGACCACAAAATAATTACCAAGGAGGACAGAATCAGGGAAATTATGTTCAGAGACAAGCTCCTCAAGACAATTATGATGACACAATGAATCAGAAAGCCTTACCTGCCCATCCACAAGAAGGAGCAGTGACCCTTCAGAAAACAGTTGAGAGTTTAATTGCTCTTCAAACACAAGCTATGGAACGTCAAAACGCAGTTGAAGCAAGTATGAAGTTGTTCCAGAATCAGCTAAGTCAAATTAACAAACAACTGAATCAACGTCCACAAGGGCAACTCCCTAGCGATACTGAGAATCCAATCCAAATCGAAGACTGTAAAGCTATTACTCTCAGAAGTGGTAAGAACCTTCCTCCACCTCCTTTCCCGGTTACGAAAGAAAAAGAAGTTAGAAAAGAGAAAGAGGTGGTGAATGGAGAAAAAGTAGTTGAAGTGGAAGAAGTGGAGAGGTCTAACGAGATTCCGAAAAAGAAAAATGATATTATAATCAATCGTCCACCTCCACCATTTCCATCAAGAGTTCAAAAGAAGGGTGATATGGCTGAGTATCAAAAATTCTTTAACAAGGTAAGAGGTCTTAGCATAAATATTCCGTTGCTAGAAGCTATTCGAGATGTGCCCAAGTATGCTAAGTTTCTGAAAAGAGCCCTCACCAACAAACGGCCATATTGTGATAATGAGATGATTGTTCTTCCTGAAGAATGTAGTGCTATTTGTCAAGGTAAATTACCTCCAAAGTTAGTTGATCCTGGGAGTTTCACAATTCCGATATCTATTGGTAATGAGTGGAGAGGAAAAGCACTATGTGACTTGGGTGCAAGCATAAATCTTATGCCCAAATCGATCTTTGATAAGCTTAATATCGAAGCAAGACCCACTTCTATGGTCTTGCAAATGGCGGATTGATCTCTTGCACATCCGGAAGGCCGAATCGAAGATGTCCTCGTTAAGGCAGGTACGTTAATTTTTCCCGCTGATTTCATTATACTTGATTACGACGCGGATAGGAATATCCCCATTATTTTGGGAAGACCATTCCTAGCCACGGGGCGTACCTTGATTGATGTAGAGAACGGAGAAATGATTATGAGAATCCAAGACGAGGAGATGAAGTTTAATGTGTTTAGACCTATGAAGTTTCCGGATTCCAAGGAAGAATGTTTTCGTATAGATGTAAGGGAACCGGTAAGAAAAGAGCCAATTAATGTTGTGGACACTTTAGGGGTGGAGGAGAAAGAGCTACGAAAGAAACCACCAATTAAAGCTCCTCCATACCCTAAAAATCCACAACTCAATCATGCGAAGAAGAAAGAGAAAGCACGTGCCACGAAGGTTCCGAAGGAACCTAAGAAAGAAAGAAAGAAAAAGGGGTTCAAGGTAGGTGAAGAAGTAGCTATGAAGAAACCGAACCCCCATCCAAAGGTACGTGAATCTAAAAGTTCTTGGATAGGACCATTCATGGTCGCGAAGGTTATCTCAGACAAACTAGTGGGAATAAAAGCTAAGGGATGCAAATTTCGAGTTGCAAATATTGACTACCTCACTCACTGCTGGGGAGGTTATGTCAATGACTGATGAATGAGGTAACCCGTCGAGCTTAACGACGTTAAACAAAAGCCAATTCCTTGTATATTAGCTGAGTTTTTAAATTTTTGCAATTTAGAATAGTTTGATTTTCGTAACTTTAGTGTTTATTATTAAGAAATGAGGAAGGGTAGTTGTTTTTGATGATTTCAGGGGCAAAAAGGTCACGAGTTTGGGGTCGATTTGGCGAAAATAGGAGAAAAATAGGTTGGATGTCCAGGAGAAACCGGGAACCCGGTTTCGCAAAACCGGGAACCCGGTTTTGGAGCTGGTACCAACCTTTTCAACGCAACACTTGGCGTCTCGGTTCACGACACAGCATCGGAACCGGGTACCCGGATTTTCGAAACCGGGAACCCGGTTTTGGTGCTGTAACTTCTGAAAAGTTCTGACCCGGCGTCTTGGTGGCTTGCGTTTTGCAGCGTTTTGATTCGCGCATCGACACAAATCCGGGTACCCGCATTTGGCAAAACCGGGTACCCGGTTTCGGAGCTGTAAGTGGTGAAATTCTCTGGTCCAGCGTTTTGGGATGCTGCGTTTTGGCGCGTTTTGACTCGCGCCATCGACAAAATCCGGGTACCCGCATTCCACAGAACCGGGAACCCGGTTTCGGCGAGTGAAATTTCTGACCCAGCGTCTTGGTGCGTCTCGAGGTAAAAAAAAAAAAAAAGAGTATTTTTATTTTTTTTTTCCGCGCCGTCACAGCGACGCGGAACCGGGAACCCGGTTTGCATCTGTGATAGGGCCGTTTTGAAGATTTTTAGCCCTAAAAGTTTACCTCTTTCTTCACCCAAGCCACCAAAAACACTCCCAAAACCCAGAATTTCCTGAACATCATCATCAACAACCACACAATCCTCAAATCCTACCCTCTTTCACCACAATAACATACACTCAATTCATCTCCTATCCAAGGAACCATGGAATTCCCACTTTTGTTCAATTGTTCTTCATCCGAGCTTCAAATAAAATCCAATTCCCTCTTCCCACACATCAATTAGCCTTTACCCATCTCATATTCCACCATACTCTTCACGTCTTAAACCTCAAAACATCAAAGTTCTAAGCCTTAGCTTCTCACTATTTGAAGTTTTGAGTTTGGGGTGGAAAGAGATGCTTATCAGAACCGTTTTCATGTGTGCTTATCAAAGGAACTCTCAAAGAAACAGAAACGCTTTTGGTGCTATTCAAGAACAAGCTATTGAGATTCCTATTTCACGTTTCAAACACAAGACTGAAGAGGTTCAAATTAAGGCTAATCCGAAGAAGAGGAAAGTGATTGAGGAACCTGAAAGTGAGGAAGAAAATGATCCGATGATGAGTTGAAATCGAAAATCAAGGTGTTGGAAGAGAATCAGGATACGAGGTGCGCTATTTTGGGAAACGTTACAAACAAGTTGAACTTTATTTGTTCATAAACAACTTACGATGTCTAGACGCGAGATAAAGTTCAGGGACGCAACACCGACAACCAGCCTCGCGCTGGTTCAGATACGTTTTCTATCCCTTCTCATGTAGTGTATATTATTTTATTGCTTTGAGTCTTTTCGAGTCGTGGGGACACGACTCATTTTTGAGTTTGGGGTGGGGTTCGTTGCCTCATCCCAATTTTTATGTGTTATTTGCCTTATTTGCTTTCAATAAAAAAAATTTCGGAGTTGCGTTTGACTGTAGAAATTTTTAAATATCCCTTTAAGCATACGTTTGATGAATCTATGATAGTAAATAGTGGACTTTAGGGATTGATATAAAACGCACTTACAATTGCATGCGAACATAGGTAATTGATAGGAAAAATTAATGAACAATGCAAATGAAGTAAGCTTGTACTCAAGGAATATGTTTGGTGTGTAGAACGTGAAATCCTAATTAGTAGAGAACCCACCTAGATATGAACTAAAGACAAGCTATGTACTTAGTAAAATGATAGGGGCAGTTCTTTGTTAGCCATTTGTGCCTTTTTAGCCTTCTATCCCTTGTATTAATTATTATCCGTCTTAGCCCACTTTGAGCCTTTAGCCTTTTCTTTGTAGCCACGATATAAGCCATTATCCCTTAGATTATTAGGCATGACCATATGACCCGCACTTGAATCACAATCCTGAGACATGTCTCGAGCTTGAGTTTGGGGTGGTGGGACCACATATGGGGAATTTAATGGGTTGGGATTGATGTGCTTTGTATTGTAGCACAATTGCAGATGATTTATAATTGTAACCCTTTGCCGGGAATGAGGAAAAAAGTGAAAAAGAAAGAAAAAATGAAAAAAAATCATACAGTAGGAACCGGGAACCCGGATTCGTCAAAACCGGGAACCCGGTTTGCTTCTGTACAAAAAAAAAAAGAAAAAAAGAAAAAAAAAGAGAGAAAAAGAAAAGAAAAATACATATGAATAAAACATCCGGCAAAGTGGAATTTTTTTTGAAAATCATCTTGTTTATAGTGGGTAGACATGGGACGCTAAATTGTTGCGTATATGGGTGAATGAGAACATCTTTTGAGCGTTAACTCAAGCTCGAGGACATTGTTGATGGTAAGTGAGGAGAGAGCCACAAGCTCACTTCAAATTTACCAAATATACATCCACACCCGTCCTTAAGCCAATATTATAACCGAAGACCTCGTGATTCCTAAGAGCATAGTGAATTTATTATTCAGTTGATAGGAAATACACTAGGTGGAGTGTTCAAAGCGAGTTAGGATTAATGACCACCCTATAGCCATCATACAGATATGAGTACAAGTGTAACCTTCAAGCATTGCGACTTTAATTTTATGATTGAGATTACTTATGTTTGATGTTGCATGATTAGTGTATGTATATGTTAGTTCTTAAAGTTTTGCTATATGAGATTTATCTTCAGAATTGCTTTAGGTTTATTTGCTAGCTTCTACTTGTTTATACGCTTACTTCTACCCCTTTGTTTTGTTTTACTTTGTCGGGACGACAAAGGTTTGAGTTGGGGGTCTTGATGTCTCCCTAATTGTTCTTATTTTCGACCCTTGGGAGACATCATTTTTGGTGTTTATTTAATTAATTAGATAGACTTTTGGACTAAATATGCAATAATCCGGAATTTCCTTTTTATTTCTAGCATTTTTAATTTATTAAACTTTTGCGCGTAATATTGGTATTTTTAGTGTAAAGTTTACAGGTTTTAGATGTTAGCTAGGAGAGGAATCCGAGGAGAAAGTCAAAGATCGTGAATTAGAGTCAAGACTTGAAGATAAATCCCGAAGATATTATTTTTAGAGCTGAAAATCCATTTTCCAGACCATAGATTGCTGATTTCGAGGTACTTAAGGCGATGATTTAGCCGCTGACCTTTGAAGAGCAAACATTCCTTATCGAGTTACGGAACTTTAGCAACTGGAATGAGGTCAATCGGAGTCATAACGCATCGGGAAAAGCCGTTTTAGTGAAGGTGTATCAGCAGTTACGGGATTTTGGGCTTAGAAATTGGGCTTGGACATTTAATTAGTCTTTTATTTTCTGGTCCAAGCCCTAGTCCGAATTTATGTTTATAAAAGGAGGTCTGGACTTCTATTTTACACACAATTCACATTCCACAAGATTAAACACCAGAGAGAAGCAACAGAAGGAAGAAAGAAGAAGCTACAAGAGCTGGAGTGGGTCTATAGCTCCGTTCGTAGTCATTCCAATTCCGGAAATTAGGTTCTTTCAATTTTAATTTTGTAATCAAATATGAATTCCTTTATTTTTAATTTAGTATTTCGTTTTAATATGAGCTAAGCTTTTCATAGTACTTGAGAACAAACAATGGGTGAATCCCAATCTTATTAATTAACGAATGTTGAATTTGGGTTTTTATTGAATTAAACTAAATTAGGGCTTTTACTCTTTTCAATAAATTGAGATTATTTTACTGTTTTTAGAGTAGCTAACTAAGAACAGGTGTTAGTATCTAGGCTATTCCAATTAGTGGCGATTGGATCATCCTGACGGAGGGTTTAGGTACGGAAATATTTATTCGAATCTAGGATAGAAGCTATTGATTCTGACGAACTTAGCTAATTCTAGGGCCAATGAGGTAATAAAACTTAAACATCTAAAGGTGGATCATATTTACCCTGACGGGACTAGTGACACCCTAGGATTGCCTTATAGTCCACCCTGACGGGGGTATAAGGAATTTAGAATCCCGACCATTGTAATTGACCAATTTAGCCCTTAAACAACATAAGTTAGGAAATAGGATTGGGAGGATCCTTGCGTTCTCAGGTGCTACATCTCATATTGCGTTTTACATAATTTTCCTTGCGTCTTAGTTTCTACTTGCATTTATAATTTGTCTTTCATTCATTAGCTTTAATAAACAAAATCAAACAAATATTTTATTATCTTTTACATTCATAAGTGCATCAATCACTATTTGCTAGACATTGTGATCAACCATTCCGTCCTTGGAACGAATCTGATTTATCAGTTATTACTACTTGGGACAACCGTACACTTGCGGTTGTGGTTCGATTAGCATTTGCATTTATTTTTAGAACACACAAAGGACCACCAACAAGTCACCACCACCACCACCTTATATATATAAATCTCCACCTCCTCCGTCGCCTTCTTATGTATACAAGTCACCACCACCATCACCTTATGTATATAAATCTCCACCTCCTCCATCACCTTCTCCTCCACCTCCTTATGTATACAAGTCACCACCACCACCACCTTATGTATATAAATCACCACCTCCTCCATCACCTTCTCCTCCACCTTCTTATGTATACAAGTCACCACCACCACCACCTTATGTATATAAATCTCCACCTCCTCCGTCGCCTTCTTATGTATACAAGTCACCACCACCATCACCTTATGTATATAAATCTCCACCTCCTCCATCACCTTCTCCTCCACCTCCTTATGTATACAAGTCACCACCACCACCACCTTATGTATATAAATCACCACCTCCTCCATCACCTTCTCCTCCACCTTCTTATGTATACAAGTCACCACCACCACCACCTTATGTATATAAATCTCCACCTCCTCCATCACCTTCTCCTCCACACCCTTATGTATATAAGTCACCACCACCACCACCTTATGTATATAAATCTCCACCTCCTCCATCACCTTCTCCACCATACTATTATATCTCTCCTCCACCACCAAATAAGTCACCTCCTCCACCATATTACTATAACTCTCCTCCACCACCAATCAAATATCCACCACCGCCATATTACTACCCTACTCCACCATCCCCGATTAAGTCTCCTCCTTCACCATACTATTATGATTCTCCATCACCACCAACGAAGTCTCTGCCATCTCCATACTACTACCATTCTCCCCCACCACCAGTTAAGTCACCTCCTCCACCATATTATTACAACTCTCCTACGCCACCAAAGAAATTTCCACCACCACCATACTACTATCATTCTCCACCACCCCCAATTAGGTCTCCCCCTCCACCATACTATTACAATTCTCCCCCAGTACTGAACAAGTCACCTCCTCAGCCATACTACTACCACTCTCCACCTCCACCAAATAAATCTCCACTATCTTCATACAATTATCATTCACCACCACCTCCACTTAAGTCGCCTCCTCCACCATACTTTTACAAATCTCCACCGCCACCAACGAAATCACCTCCTTCGCCATACTATCACGCTTTACCGCCTTCAACTAAGTCACCACCGCTGCATCATTATTACCAACCGCGCCCACAAGTAGTTAAAGTCATTGGAAAAGTTTACTGCTTTAGATGTTATGACTGGAAAAATCCAGAAAAATCACATGACAAAAAACACCTCAAAGGTAATAATTTGTCCCATACTTTCTCATATATTCAAGGCTTCTTTCTTCAAAAATTAATGTTTGTGACTCAAGTTTAATCTTAAAGCTTTAATTATCTTTTATCTTATTTTTTTATTTATATGTTAGTTTTTATTCATATTATATTTATTAAGTTGTTACTACATTACCCTCAAGAATCATTCTTAAATATTTTTTTACTATTAATTAATAATTAAAGTATATTCCCAGATAATAATCCTTTTTTATAAAATTAGATTTTATTGATAATAAATTTTATAATTATAACTGCTAAACTAATATTATAATGTATATAGATACATAGCCCGAGTTTGATTGACGGTGTTCTAGTTTAAATGTAATCCCATTATCCTTTTGGATCTTCCATGTATTAAAAAAGATATTATAATATATATGGTAATAATGAAGGGAGGTGACATTTTTCTGTTAATTTTTGTAGGATAGATGTTTACAAGAATAATTTTACCTATAAAAATATTACATTAGATAAGTATGATATTATTTATTATAGTTAGTAGGCACGATCTTGGATTTGTATTAATTTTATTTATTGGATGTTTAGTGATTTTCGCTGTTGACATTTTACATTTTTCTCGATCATATTATATGATTAGGTGCCGTGGTAAAGGTGTCATGCAAGGAAGGAGACAAAATAATCGTGACATATGGCACAACCAAGAATAACGGAAAATTCAGTGTTATTGTTCCAGATTTTGAATATGGTAAGTTTGGAGGAGCCAAATCGTGCGATGTTGTCCTCTACGAGGCACCAAAGGGTTCAAAATGCAATGTAGCTACAAATCTTCACCGTGGTGTTAAGGGTGTTAGTTTAAAGGTCAAATCAAAAAATAAATACGAAATTGTGCTATATGCAAAACCATTTGCATATGCTTCAAAAACTCCTTACAAAAAGTGCACAAAGTATAAATCTACGCATAAACCAACCCCTATCCAATACTATTACAAATCTCCTCCCCCACCACCATCAACTTATATTTACAAATCCCCTCCACCTCCATCATATGCCTATAAATATCCACCTCCACCAACTAAATCTCCACCACAATACTATTATTACAAGTCTCCGCCTCCACTAAAAAGGTCAAACGTTCTACCTTATTATTATAACTCTCCACCACCACCAAAAATATCTCCTCGTCCACCATACTATTACCAATCCCCTCCACCACCAAAGAAGTCAACCCCTACACCATACTATTATCAATCTTCACCACCCCCGAAAAAGTCCCCACCAACTCCATACTACTACCACTCTCCACCACCTCCAGTTAAGTCTCTTCCACCATCATACTATCACGATTCTCCTCTACCACAAAAGAAGTCACCTCCTTCCCCATACTACTATTTTTCTCCACCACCACCAAAGAAGTCTCCAACATCTCCATACTACTACCACTCACCACCACCCCCAATTAAGTATCCTCCTCCACAATATTATTATAATTCTCCACCACCGCCAGAGAAGTCACCTCATCCGGCGTATTATTATAGCTCACCACCACCTCCCTCGTTGTCTCCTCCACCGCCATATTACTACAACTCCCCACCTCCAACATATTCATCGCCTCCCCCTCCATACTACTATAATTCACCACCACCACCATCTCCATCACCTACTCCACCATATTATTATAAATCCCCACCACCACCATCTCCATCACCTCTACCATCATATTACTACAAGTCTCCACCACCGCCATCACCATCACCACCACCCATGTACTACTATAGATCTCCTCCCCCACCGTCACCTTTTCCTCCTCCACCATACTACTATAAATATCCACCACCACCATTGATATCTCCTCCACCATCTTACTATTATAAATCTCCACCGCCACCATCGCCATCTACTCCTCCTCCATACTATTACAAATCCCCACCACCATCGTTGTCATCTCCTCCACCACCCTACTACTATCATTCTCCACCACCACCATCACCATCACCTCCTCTTCCCTATAATTACCAGTCTCCACCACCTCCACCCACATCACCTCATCAAACATACCTTTACAAGTCTCCGCCACCACCTTTACTATCACCTCCACCCCCATACTACTATACCTCACCTCCCCCACTAGTTAAATCATACCCAAGCCCAGTATACATTTATGCTTCTCCACCACCACCGGCTCATTACTAAGCTTCAATCCCATCATCATTTTATTCTACTGTCGAGTAAGTATTATTAAACATATTCACATATATACGATTGGGAAATATGCGATTCAGCGATCTCATCTATTAGTGTTTCTAATACTTTGCAGATATTAACTTCAAGAGGTGAATAAAAAGACATTCCTTGAAGAAATTATTCAAACGTCGATTATACAATGCTATTAATTTATTGAATAAGTTTAAAAGGTTGGAACTTGATGTATGGTAACCAATGCCAAATTGTGTTTACTTTTATTGTAAGCTTAGTCAGTTTATTTATCGATAACATTCAATAGAAACCTTGCTAGCCTTATCCAGCTACTTAGTGAAATAAGAGACATTTATTCAGTTTTTGGAGTTTTTTTTACTTATGATTTATCCTCTTATTTTCCTCCACTTTATAAATTTTTGGATATATTCTCTATCACTTTTAGCCTTTATATTTTTCTTAATTAATTATTCAGATTACTAGAAAATTAAGTCGACGTCACAAAATATGTTTTATTTCCCTATATATTTTTCAACCGCTAAATCTATCATATTTATCTTTTTTTATTATATATATTTATCTTTAGCAAAATATTTGATATCCCTAAAATGTTTCGATTCCTTTTCAATAATTAGGGCCCGTTTGGGATTGATTATTTTGGGGCTAAAAGCGCTTTTTGATTAAAATTAAAATATTTGTAAAAAATATTAAAAATTATTTTGACATCTAAAATCACTTTAAGTGATTATTTTAATAATCACTAATCTAGTGCTTTTCCTAAAAGTGATTTTAAGAGTGTAAAATATTGCTATGGATCTAAAATCACTTTAAGTGATTATTTCGAAAAGCAATCCCAAACGGGCACTAAGTCTCACTATTGATCACTTTAGATTATTTTTATTCTTAAACACTACAATATCTCAACTAAATTAAACAAAATTCTCTCTATCCATATTTTTCTCTTAATACTTTCAAGTTCAAAACAAATATTGAACTATCAAACTCATCAGCTTCAAAAACACACCATACACATACACTGGCGATGCTACTATCCTACACGACACTTCTATCCTAACACCTCAATGAAAAATATCATAACAAACAACACTTTACAAACACACATTCCCCACACCTATAGTCGATTTCAAGTGGTTATATTTTAAGCATATATAGGTTTTGGGAAAATAATGAGAGAATAATATACTCATTTAGTGATTAGCTATACACTTTTCTATTATTTTCTTTTGGTATACTCGAAATTCTTATTTAAGAGTTCGGTTTTTTTAGGTATCAAGGTTAAGTAAAGGAGTATCATTGTTGTTTGATCTGAATCTCGATGTTCCCATGTTCCAAATATCTTAGATTTTTTACTCCATTTCCAAACTAGCATGATGTTATAATTTGTCATATACCGTCTAGGTTGTGTGTTTGTAAAGCCGCTATTTTTTACCTTATCGTGGAGAGAATGATGCGAACCCGCACTTGGAGGTATCTTCTTACACTATCACTTGACTCATTAATAAAGATCGATGTTTTGATGTTTAAGGTTTAGCAAAGTTCAACCTTTTGTAGATTGATGCTCATGTTAGTGGTGTAAATGATTTTGCCTAGTTCCATGTTGGAATTATTAAATGAATGATTATTTAATTTATTAATTCTTTCATGTTCATGGGAGAAGTGGGAAAAACTATTTGTGCTCTAATAGTCCCACCTTAATTTTTGTGGAAAAAATGTTGGAATTACTAAAATTCAAGAGCTTTACTTTATTAATTCTTTATTTCTCTTGGGAAAAGTGGGAAAACTTTTTATGTGTTAAAAAGTCTCACCTAGAAAATGAAGAAGAAAATAAAAGCAAAAACCGACAAAAATTAATGGTAGCGGTTTCGAAAGTTACAAGACTTGGTGAAAGAAAACGGTTAGCTTTAATGACCATTGAAGAGGCATTAAAGTGACGGTTTTTTGTCTTGCCACAAGACTTGGTGAAAGAAAACGGTTAGCTTTAATAACCATTGAAGAGACATTAAAGTGACGGTTTTTTGTCTTGCCACAAGACTTGGTGGAAAAAAAACGGCTAGCATTAATGAGCATTGAAGAGGCATTTATGTGACGGTTTTTCTTGTCTCATCATTTTCTCTATAAATAGTGACTTTGTCACTTCCTTTTTTTTTAGAGAAAAAAAGAAAAATGTAATTCTAGAGAGAATAGAATATTATTCTAGAAATTCAGAACACTCCATTCTCAATGATTAGTCAAATCATTTTGACATAGAGATAAGAGTAGAAGAGGGATACGATTGTCGGAGATACCGGTACTCCCGGAATATCTTTTTCAACGCTGCACATTTTGTGTATTCGTATCTAGAATATTTTTTGAATATTTCCATGTAAGTTCTTTTCCCATTTTTTGTAATAGTTGTTGTATTACAGTTTTTGGGATACCTTTATATTCCATTTTCCTTTGTATTGTAATAGTTGTAGTATTACATTTTTCCTAAATGTTTTTATATGAAAACAATTCTTACTTTATCGGTGATATTGTTAGTTTTTACCAACATTCCACGCGTTTAGGAAAGATGGTCTAAAGATGCTCGTGTTCGACATTTTAGTAAAGGTGATATTTAGGAAATATTTTTTTGTGGCTGTATTTTTATATAGTACTACCGATCTATTGCATTACATGGTTTTTGTAAAATAACTAAACCATTATATTAAATTACTATTTTTATACAAAAGAGGTCAATAGACTGTGAAAAAAAATATCGATATACTATTTTATCCTTATTCACCCTTTAAGTGCGAACCAAATATCTCTCTCGATATCTTCCATCCGCACCTGTCACTCACGTGTTAAGAACCTCCAAAATCAAGCAGGTGGATCTGTAAGAATCAAACTCGGGATTACAAGGCAGCTCCCGGAATATGCGAGTGAGTAAGTAAAGGTATTTGCCTCTTGAAAGATTTTACGTACCTTAAAGAACTCATTGCTTCTAAGTTGACCGAACATTGGCTCTCCATATGTCACCAAGCGCTCGCCCAACAATCGACATCTCCAACAAATTAATAACATACTGAGAGTCCACTTCTCTCTGCAAGAAGGAGGTCTCGTGAAAATAAAATAGCCCTGCCAACACCGGTTCCATGCTCGCAGTCTTCTTAGAGAACACCCCCAATCCATGTCCCCTTTAAATCACGAAGTAATCTTCATGCGCCCCCTCCGTTCTGTCCAGGGCCCATATTCCCATATGTATTACGTTTCCAACCCGTCAAAGTTTTACTCTACTCTATCATCTCAATGCTTTACACTTTCTCGAGATTCCTCCTGTCCCTCTTTCCCATGCCCGTACATAATCAATTGCAAAACACCTCGGTAAAGGAGAATCTATGAACACAGTCATTTTTTAGAGTCAAAAGAGTCGAAATTGTGGCGGCGAATAGTACCTTCCAAGGAATCCCGACATATAACTATTTGTTCGCTAGATTCCAATTCCACCATTTTAGACACGACATATAACTCCTTGTTCGCCAGATTCCAATTCCACCATTTTAGACACGACATATCTCAATTAGGCATTAGTACTTCCTGTCCTAGTTGACTCAAGATCCGATATGCCAAGAACTTGACATGAAGTTGTTCGATCAGTAGCTGCACCTGCTACGGAAATGGAGTTGCTGCAGCTGGCCACTACCCATTTCCAGTATATCACCTGTTTACCAGACCTGCACTAAATGCAACGGGCTCTTGCTGCTGAATTACTTCTGTACTCCCTTGATTCCTGGGACTCAGCAAGTCTCGGGTCAACACGGACATAAAGTTTTGGCCATTACTCAGCGTTTATTGAGGTTCATCCGCGTCGGTAATTTGTTTTTGATCGCACCCCGAGCAGCAAAAGTTGAGCAGTCTGGAACCGGGACGAGTTCCAATTATACAGATAAGAGCAAAAGAAAACAGTTCCAGAATAGCTAGATTACTGAAGGAGAAGGGAGCTATGTTGCAAACTTGTTTAGGAATTTTTGTAGAAAATATAGAGAGATGGGAGAGAGAATAGTCCGTTCATGAATAAATTACATCAAAATCCACAGAAATAGATATTAAAAAAACATTATATAAACTGAAAAAAAAAATTCTAATGTATCTTATAGTGTAAAAAAGGCCATTGACGAACAACCAATGAATTATATTACAAATTAGAATATGATTAGCCTAGATCAACTTTGTTTACATTTTATATATTTTACATAGTTGATATATTACTATGTCAAGATGAAAGAAATGTAAAGCTTATCACTTTTGTATATCTTTCCCTTCATTGATCGAACTATAAGACGAAAAGTAAGGGATACTGATCCAGGAGTCTAGTGTGGAAGCTTACAACTAAAATACTTAAGGGCGGGGTGAACGGAGATGACAAATTGTTGCGATCAAGCACTCCGTTTTCTCAGTGCGGTTCTACCTTCTCAACCAGTAATAGATCTTAAATTATTTGTCAAGTGAGGATATAATATTTTAAATATTCTATCGTCTTTAGAATGAGAAGATAAACCGATACTTATTCAAGAGAAACAGATACAAAATCAACGTAGTACACTTTCCACAAAAGATAGCAGCTATATTCATGATTCTTGCTTTACACTAATTCATACTTATTAGAATTTTATTACATCTCAAATTCATATGACTCAGCTTATATACTTCACACCTACATGGTTTAATCCCAGCACTTCAAGTCATTAATAACCGCTCCCAACTAACCGGTTGAGAAACTTGCAGTTTTTCAACTGATAGGATGTTGTCAACTACTTAATGTTTTTGGATCTGACCAATAACTCTTATGAAATAAACTGTAGATTATAAGAGTATGATCTCACACCTTAAGGTACTAGTCGGGTGGTTGTTCAATCTATTTCTCGAGATTGAGATTATTTTCTTTTGAAGACTAGATGTGTCTAATTAAAACATATCAAATTTTTGTCAAAAAATTACTTTTCGTAATTTAGCACACCCTGATGTAAGTTTTTAAATTAAAGACGATTGAACTGTTGGTGAGAAAGGTTTACAGCAGAAGCAAATTGTAAGAATATTTTCTCATGCCTCTTCCATAACTTCCTCTAGATCTATGAAGTAAGCGAATTATTGGCATAAGTTAGTGAGCAGAACAAGGTATAGAAAAATATTACTGGGTCTAGCTGGAGAGAGTTGATCTTAAATAATGCAATTAAATATGTCAAAATTTGAAAGGTCTCTTCTAACAACTCACTAACGTACTACTATATATACATGTGCATATATGCATTCTAAAAATCATTAACACCTTTCAGGATTTTTTCTACTACAACTCGTAAGCATTTGTTCAAAACAAGGGTGCAACTCCAGGCGGTGAATTTTTCTAAACATCAAAATACTGGCTGGACTTGGTAGCCTTGAATTTTCGGGTAAGAGATGGTGTCTCACGGTGGCGATCCCACTCAGGGTCGTCTCATTGTCATGACATTGGCCATATTGGCTATGTTAAACATGGTGGCATCTGATCCTTACTTGTATTCATCTCCACCACCCCCTCCTTATATATATAAGTCTCCCCCTCCTCCATCTCCCTATCCCACACCACGTTATGTATACAAATCTCCACCTCCTCCATCTCCATCACCGTCACCACCACCACCATTTTACGCGTACAAGTCTCCCCCTCCCCCATCTCCTTCTCCATCACCACAAGCACCTTATGTGTACAATTCACCACCTCCATCTCCTATATCTTTATTCCCACCACCACCTTATACATATAAATCTCCACCTCCTCCACCTTCTTATGTATACAAGTCACCACCTATGCTGTAGATATCGCCGCCTAGGCGCGCCTAGGCGCCGTCTAGGCGTCAACTCCCCCCTCAACCGCTTACGCCTAATAAAAATGCTAGGCATTTTTGCCCAACGCCTTAGTCGCCGTGGAAGAGGCGCCTAGCCCGCCTAGGCACCGATTAATGGTAAAAACTTGCCGCCTAGGCCCTCCATTAAATTTATTTTACTCTCGGAAATTCTTGAATTGATATTATAACTCTAATTTTAGTATTTTTCATATTCAATATAGTGGTGTTAGATGAATTTTATGACTTAAATAGATAAAATTATCATAATTATACACGCGTATTACTAAATATATAAAATTACATAGCAGGATTCAAAACCGCGTAATCCCGCCTAGGCCCCGCGTCGTCCCTCCTAGGCGCTAGGCCCCAGTCGACCGCCTAGGCCGCGGAACCGAGATCTACAGCATAGGTCACCACCACCACCACCTTATGTATATAAATCTCCACCTCCTCCGTCGCCTTCTTATGTATACAAGTCACCACCACCATCACCTTATGTATATAAATCTCCACCTCCTCCATCACCTTCTCCTCCACCTCCTTATGTTTACAAGTCACCACCACCACCACCTTATGTATATAAATCACCACCTCCTCCATCACCTTCTCCTCCACCTTCTTATGTATACAAGTCACCACCACCACCTTATGTATATAAATCTCCACCTCCTCCATCACCTTCTCCTCCACATACTTATGTATATAAGTCACCACCACCACCACCTTATGTATATAAATCTCCACCTCCTCCATCACCTTCTCCACCATACTATTATATCTCTCCTCCACCACCAAATAAGTCACCTCCTCCACCATATTACTATAACTCTCCTCCACCACCAATCAAATATCCACCACCGCCATATTACTACCCTACTCCACCATCCCCGATTAAGTCTCCTCCTTCACCATACTATTATGATTCTCCATCACCACCAACGAAGTCTCTGCCATCTCCATACTACTACCATTCTCCCCCACCACCCGTTAAGTCACCTCCTCCACCATATTATTACAACTCTCCTACACCACCAAAGAAATTTCCACCACCACCATACTACTATCATTCCCCACCACCCCCAAATAGGTCTCCCCCTCCACCATACTATTACAATTCTCCCCCAGTACTGAACAAGTCACCTCCTCAGCCATACTACTACCACTCTCCACCTCCACCAAAGAAATCTCCACTATCTTCATACAATTATCATTCACCACCACCTCCACTTAAGTCGCCTCCTCCACCATACTCTTACAAATCTCCACCGCCACCAACGAAATCACCTCCTTCGCCATACTATCACGCTTTACCGCCTTCAACTAAGTCACCACCGCTGCATCATTATTACCAACCGCGCCCACAAGTAGTTAAAGTCATTGGAAAAGTTTACTGCTTTAGATGTTATGACTGGAAAAATCCAGAAAAATCACGTGACAAAAAACACCTCAAAGGTAATAATTTGTCCCATACTTTCTCATATGTTCAAGGCTTATTTCTTCAAAAATTAATGTTTGTGACTCAAGTTTAATCTTAAATCTTTAATTATCTTTATCTTATTTTTTTTATTTATATGTTAGTTTTTATTCATATTATATTTATTAAGTTGTTACTAGATTACCCTCAAGAATCATTCTTAAATATTTTTTTACTATTAATTAATAATTAAAGTATATTCCCAGATAATAATCATTTTATATAAAATTAGATTTTATTTATAATAAATTCTATAATTATAACTGCTAAACTAATATTATAATGTATATAGATACATAGCCCGAGTTTGGTTGACGGTGTTCTAATTTAAATTTACTCCCATTATCTTTTTGGATCTTCCATGTATTAAAAAAGATACTATAATATATATGGTAATAATGAAGGGAGGTGACTTTTTCTGTTAATTTTTGTAGGTTAGATGTTTACAAGAATAATTTTACCTATAAAAATATTACATTAGATAAGTATGATATTATTTATTATAGTTAGTAGGCACGATCTTGGATTTGTATTAATTTTATTTATTGGATGTTTAGTGATTTTCGATGTTGACATTTTACATTTTTCTCGATCATATTATATGATTAGGTGCCGTGGTAAAGGTGTCATGCAAGGAAGGAGACAAAATAATCGTGACATATGGCACAACCAAGAATAACGGAAAATTCATTGTTATTGTTCCAGATTTTGAATATGGTAAGTTTGGAGTAGCCAAATCATGCGATGTTGTCCTCTACGAGGCACCAAAAGGTTCAAAATGCAATGTAGCTACAAATCTTCACCGTGGTGTTAAGGGTGATAGTTTAAAGGTCAAATCAAAAAATAAATACGAAATTGTGCTATATGCAAATCCATTTGCATATGCTTCAAAAACTCCTTACAAAAAATGCACAAAGTATAAATCTACGCCTAAACCAACCCCTATCCAATACTATTACAAATCTCCTCCCCCATCACCATCAACTTATATTTACAAATCCCCTCCACCTCCATCATATGCCTATAAATATCCACCTCCACCAACTAAATCTCCACCACAATACTATTATTACAAGTCTCCGCCTCCACCAAAAAGGTCAAACGTTCTACCTTATTATTATAACTCTCCACCACCACCAAAAATATCTCCTCATCCACCATACTATTACCAATCCCCTCCACCACCAAAGAAGTCAACCCCTACACCATACTATTATCAATCTTCACCACCCCCGAAAAAGTCCCCACCAACTCCATACTACTACCACTCTCCACCACCTCCAGTTAAGTCTCTTCCACCATCATACTATCACAATTCTCCTCTACCACAGAAGAAGTCACCTCCTTCTCCATACTACTATTTCTCTCCACCACCACCAAAGAAGTCTCCAACATCTCCATACTACTACCACTCACCACCACCCCCAATTAAGTATCCTCCTCCACAATATTATTATAATTCTCCAACACCGCCAGAGAAGTCACCTCATCCGGCATATTATTATAGCTCACCACCACCTCCCTCGTTGTCTCCTCCACCGCCATATTACTACAACTCCCCACCTCCAACATATTCATCACCTCCCCCTCCATACTACTATAATTCACCACCACCACCATCTACATCACCTACTCCACCATACTATTATAAATCCCCACCACTACCATCTCCATCACCTCCACCATCATATTACTACAAGTCTCCACCACCGCCATCACCATCACCACCACCCATGTACTATTATAGATCTCCTCCCCCACCGTCACCTTTTCCTCCTCCACCATACTACTATAAATATCCACCACCACCGTTGATATCTCCTCCACCATCTTACTATTATAAATCTCCACCGCCACCATTGCCATCTACTCCTCCTCCATACTATTACAAATCCCCACCACCATCGTTGTCATCTCCTCCACCACCCTACTACTATCATTTTCCACCACCACCATCACCATCACCTCCTCTTCCCTATAATTACCAGTCTCCACCACCTCCACCCACATCACCTCACCAAACATACCTTTACAAGTCTCCGCCACTACCATTACTATCACCTCCACCCCCATACTAATATACCTCACCTCCGCCACTAGTTAAATCATACCCAAGCCCAGTATACATTTATGCTTCTCCACCACCACCGGCTCATTACTAAGCTTCAATCCCATCATCATTTTATTCTACTGCCGAGTAAGTATTATTAAACATATTCACATATATACGATTGGGAAAAATGTGATTCAGTGATCTCATCTATTAGTGTTTCTAATACTTTGCAGATATTGACTTCAAGAGGTGAATAAAAAGACATTCCTTGAAGAAATTATTCAAACGTCGATTATATAATGCTATTAATTTATTGAATAAGTTTAAAAGGTTGGAACTTTATGTATGGTAACCAATGCCAGTTTGTGTTTACTTTTATTGTAAGCTTAGTCAATTTATTTATCGATAACATTCAATAGAAACCTTGCTAGCCTTATCCAGCTACTTAGTGAAATAAGAGACATTTATTCAGTTTTTGGAGTTTTTTTACTTTTGATTTATCCTCTTATTTTCCTCCACTTTATAAATTTTTGGATATATTCTTTATCACTTTTAGCCTTTATATTTATCTTAATTAATGATTCAGATTTATAGAAAATTAAGTCGACGTCACAAAATATGTTTTATTTCCCTATATATTTTTCAACCATATTTATCTTTTTTTATTATATATATTTATCTTTAGCAAAATATTTGATATCCCTAAAATGTTTCGATTCCTTTTCAATAATTAAGTCTCACTATTGATCACTTTAGATTATTTTTATTCTTAAACACTACTAGGGGTGTGCATCGGGTTAAAAAACCCGCATAACCCGACCAACCTGATCACACTAACCTGAAATTATACGGGTTAGTTTTTAATTGGATGGGTTGCGATTTACATTTTTGAAAAAATATACACATTTTTGTGGGTTGTGGATTTTAAAATTGAAACCCGCAAACCCGCATATACTCGATTACCTTGTAGTATAAAAATTAGAAAATTCGTATTGCTCATTTTATTCAAATAAAATAATAGGGGTCATGTGCTTTTCACTCTACATTTTTTTATTCCTCCCCCTTTTTTAAAAATATTTTGAAATCCCTCAATATTTCAATAATATTTTGTCTAATGAATATGTTTTTCATTTCAATTATGATATTATCTGTACTCTTTGTTTAATTCATATATTTAGTTTCCTAAAATCTCATTTTATATATTTTAATCATAGATGATTTGAAATGCATATGTGTATCCTAAACAATATTTTTCGTTATAATTTTCATTTGTATTATAAATTTGACTTGCCAAATGAATATGGATACAAATTCGTCTTCTTTATCGAACTAAATCACCCGCAATGCACCCGCAATGCACCCGCAACCCGCCTAACCCGAAACTCAATGGTTTAAGTAATGTATTGGGCGGGTGGGGGTCTTACTTTTCAAAATCCGCACAAGAACGGGCGGTTTGTGGGTTGAGCATTTTTCATACGAAACCGACCCGCGCAGGGCCGGTCCTGGAGAGAGGCCAAGGAGGCCATGGCCTTGGACCCCTCCCCAACTCATATAATTTTAAGGCCCCCTCTGAAGCATAATTTTTTTTATTAAAAAGGTCCATTACTCATAGCTCTGGGATCTTCACCAACTCATATAATTTTAGGCCCCTTTCTGAAGTATAAATTTTTTTTTATTACAAAGGCCCCGTTTTAGTCCACCTGAAATAAAAATATTAGATTATATTTTTAGTTACAAAAATATTTAACTAAGTTAACTTTTCTTTTAAATTTTTTTTAATATTACTTGTTAACTTAAAAGAGACCTAGATATTGTTTTCCTTTAAAATTTATTTGATTATTTTTTTATTATATTTTGAATTTTTTATTTTATTTTATATAACTTATAATTTTTACGGGCCCATTTTTAAAGTTTGCCTTAGGCCCCCGAAATGTCAGGACCGACCCTGGACCCGCGCACACCCCTAAACACTACAATATCTCAACTAAATTAAACAAAATTCTCTCTATCCATATTTTTCTCTTATTACTTTTAAGTTCAAAATAAATATTGAACTATCAAACTCATCAGCTTCATACACACACACACCATACCCACCCACCATACACATACACAGGCGATGCTACTATTTTACACAACACTTCTATCCTAACACCTCAAAGAAAAATATCATAACAAACAACACTTTACACACACATTCCCCACACCTATAGTCGATTTCAAGTGGTTATATTTTAAGCATATATAGGTTTTGGGTAAATAATGAGAGAATAATATACTCATTTAGTGATTAGCTATACACTTTTCTATTATTTTCTTTTGGTATATTCGAAATTCTTATTTAAGAGTTCGGTTTTTTTAGGTATCAAGGTTAAGTAAAGGACTGTCATTGTTGTTTGATCTGAATCTCGATGTTCCCATGTTCCAAATTTCTTAGATTATTTCCTCCATTTCCAAACTAGCATGATGTTATAATTTGTCATATACCGTCTAGGTTGTGTGTTTGTAAAGCCGCTATTTTTTACCTTATCGTGGAGAGGATGATGCGAACCCGCACTTGGAGGTATCTTCTTACACTAACACTTGACTCATTAATAAAGATCGATGTTTTGATGTTTAAGGTTTAGCAAAGTTCAACCTTTTGTAGATTGATGCTCATGTTAGTGGTGTAAACGATTTTGCCTAGTTCCACGCGTTTAGGAAAGATGGTCTAAAGATGCTCGTGGTCGACATTTTAGTAAAGGTGATATTTAGGAAATATTTTTTTGTGGCTGTATTTTTATATAGTACTACCGATCTATTGCATTACATGGTTTTTGTAAAATAACTAAACCATTATATTAAATTACTATTTTTATACAAAAGAGGTCAATAGACTGTGAAAAAAAATATCGATATACTATTTTATCCTTATTCACCCTTAAAGTGCGAACCAAATATCTCTCTTGATATCTTCCATCCGCACCTGTCACTCACGTGTTAAGAACCTCCAAAATCAAGCAGGTGGATCTGTAAGAATCAAACTCGGGATTACAAGGCAGCTCCCGGAATATGCGAGTGAGTAAGTAAAGGTATTTGCCTCTTGAAAGATTTTACGTACCTTAAAGAACTCATTGCTTCTAAGTTGACCGAACATTGGCTCTCCATATGTCACCAAGCGCTCGCCCAACAATCGACATATCCAACAAATTAATAACATACTGAGAGTCCACTTCTCTCTACAAGAAGGAGGTCTCGTGAAAAGAAAATAGCCCTGCCAACACCGGTTCCATGCTCGCAGTCTTCTTAGAGAACACCCCCAATCCATGTCCCCTCTAAATCACGAAGTAATCTTCATGCGCCCCTTCCGTACTGTCCAGGGCCCATATTCCCATATGTATTACGTTTCCGACCCGTCAAAGTTTTACTCTACTCTATCATCTCAATGCTTTACACTTTCTCGAGATTCCTCCTGTCCCTCTTTCCCATGCCCGTACATAATCAATTGCAAAACACCTCGGTAAAGGAGAATCTATGAACACAGTCATTTTTTAGAGTCAAAAGAGTCGAAATTGTGGCGGCGAATAGTACCTTCCAAGGAATCCCGACATATAACTATTTGTTCGCTAGATTCCAATTCCACCATTTTAGACACGACATATAACTCCTTGTTCGCCAGATTCCAATTCCACCATTTTAGACACGACATATCTCAATTAGGCAAAAATGGGCCCTATTACACCCTGTTCAACATCTCCAGTTCGCTGCCTCGCTGCTCTTGGGCTTTCCGGCTGCTGAACAATTTCGAACCTCCTGCGTAGTGCATTAGTACTTCCTGTCCTAGTTGACTCAAGATCCGATATGCCAAGAACTTGACATGAAGTTGTTCGATCAGTAGCTGCACCTGCTACGGAAATGGAGTTGCTGCAGCTGGCCACTACCCATTTCCAGTATATCACCTGTTTACCAGACCTGCACTAAATGCAACGGGCTCTTGCTGCTGAATTACTTCTGTACTCCCTTGATTCCTGGGACTCAGCAAGTCTCGGGTCAACACGGACATAAAGTTTTGGCCATTACTCAGCGTTTATTGAGGTTCATCCGCGTCGGTAATTTGTTTTTGATCGCACCCCGAGCAGCAAAAGTCGAGCTGTCTGGAACCGGGACGAGTTCCAATTATACAGATAAGAGCAAAAGAAAACAGTTCCAGAATAGCTAGATTACCGAAGGAGAAGGGAGCTATGTTGCAAACTTGTTTAGGAATTTTTGTAGAAAATATAGAGAGATGGGAGAGAGAATAGTCCGTTCATGAATAAAATACATCAAAATCCACAGAAATAGATATTAAAAAAACATTATATAAACTGAAAAAAAAAATTCTAATGTATCTTATAGTGTAAAAAAGGCCATTGACGAACAACCAATGAATTATATTACAAATTAGAATATGATTAGCCTAGTGTTGGAATTTTTTAAATAAAGACAATTTGTTTTATTAATTCTTTCATGTTTTTGGAAGAAGTGGAAAATACCATTTGTGTATAATAGTCCCACTTTATTATTTGGGGAAAAAAACCATTAGAATTATTCCTTATTCTTCATTATGGATTAATGGTTCTTTATGTATTAGTTGTTATGGGAGTTACAAAAACTTGATAAAGAAAAAACGGACGACTTTAATATGAGCATTAATGTGACGGTTTTCTTGTCTTTCTTTTTCTTCTATAAATAGTGACTTTGTCACTTTCATATCAAGAGGAGAAGAAAAAAGATTATTCTTGAGAGAATGAAAAAATCTAGAGAGAAGAGAAGAGAAAAGAAAATATTCTAGAGAGAATGGAAAAATTATCCTAGAGATAATAGGAAAAAGCTATTCTATAGAGAATAGAATATAGAATAGTATGTAGACGAAAACTAAGAACAAGAAAAGACTACTCTACTTCTCTCTCAAATTTCTGATATAATTTAGAGTAGAATTTGTTAGAGATAACCGGCATGACCGGAATATCTTTTTAACGCAAGTTATATACTGTGTAATCTTTTCTTTATTCCGTGTAAGTTTTCGTTATTTTCAATTTATTGTAATAGTGTAATGTTACTTTAATTGAAAATTATCTTTTGTTTTTCTTTTGGAACTCCATTTCTCTATTTGAAATCCAGTGATATTGTTATTTTTCCAACAATTTAAAAAGATATTACTTTTATATCACTGGTTGTTGTTTTTTTGAAATGGTTTTCCTATCTTGGCAGTTGCTTCATTATTGAATGCAAATGCCTTTCCGACGTGACTATGTTGGAGCCTTTCAATGGTTCCAACTACAAAGGTTGGGCACAAAAGCCACTGATATGTCTTGAACAACATGAACTAGACCTTGCCGTTCTCAAGGTATTCCCTGCCATTGAGGCCAATGGGGAATATACCAAAGAACTACATGCTAGGTTTCTGGCTCTAAAATTGGGTTCAAGAAAGCTAATTCAGTGGTGAGAGGATGGATCTTGGATAATGTGACGAAATCCTCCTTTTATTTGTGTACTGTTGAGAAGTCAACAAAGACTATCTGTGAAACGGTTTAGAAAAGGCATGAGGGTGATGATTCTGATGAGAATAAGTACGTCACCGGGAAATGACCCAACAAGATCTAATTAGTCTCATACAAGTCGAAAAGTGAATCGACTCATGGATAAGTCCTTAGGTTTCCTCGTTTTTATGAGTTTAAGGATAACTTTGGCCCCTTATATTACCACTTTTTACCTATTGTTGCCTTAAATTTCATTCACGAACATGAATGTATATCAATTGGATATTAAATATATGTGTGAATGAAGATCTATATGGTGCAACGTGAAGGGTTGGTGGTTTTGGATTAAGGGTATAAAGTTTGAAAACTAAGGAAATTGTTTTCTATTTTTTAAATAGGCACCATGTTAATGAAATAGTATCCTAATAAAAGATGGATCGGTTTGTGCTACACTTTTATCAATATGTGTACGACATGATCCACTTTTGGTACTTTCATTCATGGGACTTACTTCTTTTATTCTTCTATTGTGAATAAAATATGTGGGGAAAGATGAGCCTAAGGGAAAAATTGTTAGAGTCAATTTATAGAATTTACCTTAGTTAGTCTCACTTTGTTGGAAAGGTTTGACTCCATTGGTATAATATCTAGTAAAAAAGAAAATCTTTATAATACTAGTATTCATAAATAAGAGAATTGTGGGGGGTGTGTGCCCCTTAATGGATATAAAATAATTATAATGATTATGATGCTCTTAATGAATAAAATCCAACTTGGTATTGTCCATATTGTAAAGAGACTAAAGTGGTGACCATTGGGTTATTATTATTTTTTATTTAATAAAGTATGAGAGATGTACTATTGATCTATATGATTCACTAACTTCTCATCCATATAATGTAAATTGTGCAAACATGAGCAAATTAAAACTTAATGAATTCATAGCCATGCGTGGTGGTCCTATTGAGACGGACTTGATGAATTCACCGTTTAGGTTGTTATATATTCCTCATACTTAATGAATTCGACTATGCGTGGTGGTCCTTTTGAGATGGATTTGATGAATTCATCGTTGAGGTTGTAGTATATTGCTCATAATATGATTACAAGGAGACGTCATTGATGTTCCCAAGGGATGAGTTGTTAGAATCACTACAAATTCATAGCCCGTAAGGTTGGTCCTAAAGAGAAAGGACTTGATGAATTAGAGAGACACATAATGAGGATGAGCTTTATTGCTCTTAATGATCTCGAAATCCGAGAGGGTCGGCTAATGAGGCTAGACGCTCTTGGAGATCACCTATGTGCATGGAAAGGGTGATGTTTGAGGAATCTGTAACTATCAGTCGGGTAGAGTATGTGCTGTGAGGGTCTCGATCGAAAACTATCAAGTTCAAGAGTACGTTCACTTGATATGTTTTTGGTGGTTGCCTCACTTCACTACGTGTCAATTCAAATCGAAAGATATTGACACTTAAGTACAATTCATCCAAATGCTGATATTTATGGAAACCTGTTCACATTCTTTCCCAAAGAACATGAGTGGGGGATTGTTGGAATTTTTTAAATAAAGACAATTTATTTTATTAATTCTTTCATGTTTTTGGAAGAAGTGGAAAATACCATTTGTGTATAATAGTCCCACTTTATTATTTGGGGAAAAAAACCATTAGAATTATTCCTTATTCTTCATTATGGATTAATGGTTCTTTATGTATTATAATATATATGGTAATAATGAAGGGAGGTGACATTTTTCAGTTAATTTTTGTAGGATAAATGTTTACAAGAATAATTTTACTTATAAAAATATTACATTAGATAAGTATGATATTATTTATTATAGTTAGTAGGCACGATCTTGGATTTGTATTAATTTTATTTATTGGATGATTAGTGATTTTCGTTGTTGACATTTTACATTTTTCTCGATCATATTATATGATTAGGTGTCGTGGTAAATGTGTCATGCAAGGAAGGAGACAAAATAATCGTGACATATGGCACAACCAAGAATAACGGAAAATTCAGTGTTATTGTTCCAGATTTTAAATATGGTAAGTTTGGAGGAGCCAAATCGTGCGATGTTGTCCTCTACAAGGCACCAAAGGGTTCAAAATGCAATGTAGCTATGCGATATGGAGATGCCCCAACTGGTGCTTTGAATGCTGTTCTGTAAGCCCATAGAGCATCATCTAGCCTTAATGACCAGTCTTTCCTTGTTTTATTCACGGTCTTCTCAAGAATAGATTTAATTTCTCGATTAGAAACTTCAACTTGACCGTTAGTTTGTGGATGATAACCGGTTGAAATGCGGTGTCTCACTCCAAACTTACGAAAGAGGGCTCTCAACTGAACATTGATGAAATGGGTACCTTTATCACTTATTAGAACACGTGGCGTACCATGTCTTAAAAAGATATGTGACTTTACGAACTGTATCACTGTTTGAGCATCGTTCTTTGGTGTTGCCACTGCTTCTACCCATTTTGATACATAGTTTACTGCTAGCAAAATATAAAGATTACCATGGGAAGTGACGAAAGGTCCCATGAAATCTATCCCCCATACATCAAATATTTCGACTTCTAGAATATTGTTGAGCGGCATCGCGTCCCTTTTTGATATATTACCAGTGAACTGGCATCTTTGACATGACTGGACAAAACGATGACAATCTCTGTGTAGGGTAGGCCAATAGAAACCGGATTGAAGAATTTTAGCTGCAGTTCTATCGCCTTTAAAGTGACCACCATATGGTGATCCATGACAGCTTGCTATAATCTTATCAACTTCGCCTTCGTGGACACATCTTCTAACTACTTGATCACTACAAATTTTCCAGAGGTATGGTTCATCCCAAAAGTATTGTTTAGCTTGGTGTGATAATCTTTGTCTTTGTTGTGGATGGATATCCTTCCTAAGGGTCAATGGGTCGGTTACCCGACCCGTGTGCACCCCTAGTTACGACATATATTCTTATTATTCTATGGGATATTTGGAAAGAGCGGATGAAATGTTTTCCTGAGAGCAAGGCATGGTGTATTAATAATATTTTCAAGAATTCTAAGGATCTCATCTCTAGGCCTTTTGGTCCTTGTAATGGGGATAAAAGAAATAACAAGGAAAGCAGGCGAGAAGAAAAGATAATAATGAATAATCCCACTCTTCAAGATGATGCATAAATGGTTTAGATGTGTGACACATCTTTTACAATAGCTCATGAACCGGTAGCAATTGCAGTTATTGGTGTTAATAAGGAGGGAATCATTTCTATACAGGTTACCCTTAGATGTAAAATTAATACGGTTGTCGAAGGTGAACCTTGGGCCATTCTGTTGGCCATGAGATCGTGATCTCTTCAATCAGAGTATCTCCTTTTACTCTGATAATATTAAATTAGTTCAAGGAATTTCCAATATGACCGGATTTCATTGAAGTTTTAAACCAATTCTTTCAGAAATTAGAAGATGGTTAGGTCGAAGTCCTCTATGGAAAGTCATGCACATCAATAGAAGATTCAATTCTACAGCAGATACAATAGCTAAATGCATTAGAAGGAACATTGATATTTCAAAATGAGATGATTTCTCCCTGCTCTTTTTTAATGTTTTCTTTGTCTAATATGTGTAATACGCGTAGTATGTAATTTTTGTTATATTGTCAAAAAAAAAAGACTAAGAACCTTGAGATTTCTTATTTTAGAGTTAAAAATATTTCTTTATAAAAATTAAAGTATTTATAAAAAATATTAAGATCTAAAAATAATTTTAAAGGTAATCACATTTAAAATTTTATTTTTTAGAAAATCATTCGTTTTTTTTTTTTTTGGACATTTTAGAAAATCATTCCGGTTATTCTTTCTTTATTAATTATCATTAGACATTCCAATCCTAGTAGAAAAAGAAAACCAATTGGGCCAAAAGAAAAGCCCATGTCTTAGACCCACGGGGATCTTATCAGATCCACCAGCCCATAGCAAACCCTAAGCAGATAGATAGTTTATAAACCAGCGCCGTGCTCATTCTTCTTCCTCTCACTGACAATTTCATCTCTCTTTCGTCTTCACATCGACGAGCGAGAGACATTTTCTGCTAAGGTCAGTTACTCTCTCTCAGGCTCTTCATTTCTATTGTTATATACATAAATCTGAGTATGTATTTCTCTAATTATGTGTATTCAACATATCATTTTTTATCTGTTCCACCAATTGTTATATCCTGTATTAAATCCGGCTAAATCTAGGGTTTTGGTGTTAAACTTTTATTTCATATGTATATATACTCGATTTTTATGTAATTCGTAGTACTATATGCTCTTAGATCTGCTTTAGAATTCGCGTTATTCTAAATTTTTTTAGATCCGTCATATATAATCAAGATTTATAATTTTTTATACGATTTGGAATTTCTAATTTTGAATATATATTTATTTGATTGATTTATAATGATTTGATTATTTTATATTTACATCTTAATTTTGTGTGTCTGATTACAGATTTGCATTTGAAACATCAAAATGGGAAAAGAGAAGTTCCATATCAACATTGTCGTGATTGGTCATGTCGACTCTGGAAAATCAACCACAACAGGTCACTTGATCTACAAGCTTGGAGGTATTGACAAGCGTGTGATCGAAAGATTCGAAAAGGAAGCTGCTGAAATGAACAAAAGGTCATTCAAGTACGCATGGGTTCTTGACAAGCTTAAAGCTGAACGTGAACGTGGTATCACCATTGATATCGCTTTGTGGAAATTCGAAACCACAAAATACTACTGCACAGTCATCGATGCTCCTGGACATCGTGATTTCATCAAAAACATGATTACTGGTACTTCCCAAGCTGATTGTGCTGTTCTTATCATTGATTCCACTACTGGTGGTTTTGAAGCTGGTATTTCCAAGGATGGTCAAACTCGTGAACATGCTTTACTCGCTTTCACTCTTGGTGTCAAACAAATGATTTGCTGTTGTAACAAGGTTAGTAAATATTTTCATATTTTTTATTTTTTTTAATTTAACTAATTTAATTTTTGATGTTTAACTAGATGGATGCTACTACACCTAAGTACTCAAAGGCTAGGTACGAAGAAATCGTGAAGGAAGTATCTTCATACTTGAAGAAAGTAGGATACAACCCAGACAAAATCCCATTCGTACCAATCTCAGGTTTCGAAGGAGACAACATGATTGAACGATCCACAAATCTCGACTGGTACAAGGGTCCCACTCTTCTCGAAGCACTCGATTTAATCAACGAACCAAAACGTCCAACAGACAAACCTCTCCGTCTCCCACTTCAAGATGTCTACAAGATCGGAGGTATCGGCACAGTCCCAGTCGGGAGGGTCGAAACCGGAATAGTCAAACCCAGTATGGTCGTAACATTCGGTCCCACTGGACTAACAACCGAGGTTAAGTCAGTTGAAATGCATCACGAAGCTTTACTCGAAGCTTTACCCGGAGATAACGTGGGATTTAATGTTAAGAACGTTGCTGTCAAGGATTTGAAACGTGGTTACGTTGCTTCAAACTCTAAAGACGACCCAGCTAAAGGTGCGGCTAGTTTTACTTCTCAAGTGATCATCATGAATCACCCTGGGCAAATCGGTAACGGTTATGCACCGGTTCTTGATTGTCATACTTCACATATCGCGGTTAAGTTTGCTGAGATTTTGACTAAGATTGATAGACGATCGGGTAAGGAAATGGAGAAGGAGCCTAAGTTTTTGAAGAATGGTGATGCGGGTATGATTAAGATGATACCGACTAAGCCTATGGTGGTTGAGACTTTTGCTGAGTATCCTCCACTTGGTAGGTTTGCGGTTCGTGACATGCGTCAGACTGTTGCTGTTGGTGTTATTAAGAGTGTTGATAAGAAGGATCCAAGTGGTGCTAAGGTTACTAAAGCTGCGGCTAAGAAAGGAGCTAAGTGAAGAGGAAGTGGTTTTTGTGAGGTTTTTTGGTGTTTTAGTGTTGGTTTTGAGTTTTGTTTGTGTCAGAGATTTGAGATGTGTTTGTTGCTGTTCTCTAGCCTTTTTTCGGGGAGGATAGTGGAGGGATTGAGGAAATGTGGTTATTTGGTTAACCATGTTTTGCTTGATAGGCGGTGGCAGATGTGTTTTTTATTCTCTTTTGTCTTTAATTTATAGTACATCATATTTGAGTTAGCTAAACTTTTAATTTATGGATTTGAAAGAGCTATTCTGGTTTTTGGTTACTTATTTGTGTTATTGTTGATTCTGTTTATTTAATTTTCATTTCATAATTCATTATTTGTTTGATTTTTTTTTTTGGACGAGTATTATTTGTTTGATTGAGCGATCCATATTTTGCTCTAAACCCTAAACTTCTTCTTTGGGCTAAATTTCAGAAAAGTTAAAGTTGCCCAAATGTCCCTTTAACCTACATTTGTTTATGTCCATGTTCAAACTTATAAAATATAATATAATATTATTAAATAAAAGTAGTTTGGATTTTTAACATATATTTTTTTCTGTACTCCCATTTCTCTTTCTCGTTGACGACATTACTCTATGGGGGTCTTCATTAATTTAGTACACGGATAACCAAAGTCAATGTGATTTAGTCATGTAGATAGTACTGGAAAGGGGGAACTTGATATTTGTTGTGAACGATAGAGAAAGAAAGGGAAGCGTTCTGTTTATTATCAGAGAGCGTACGAATTACATAGTGGGAGCTTCTATTTATAGGTAATAGGTAACCATAAACCCTAGTGTTCATGTGCTTGACTACTGGCCCATGGGCTAGAATGAATATCCATTTAAATGGGTTTATAACACTCCCTCTTGAATATTCAATCCCTAAGAATATGCCTCGTTAAAAAATTCCTAGAAAACCCTAGTAGGAAAAAATCTAGTGAAGGAAAAAGAGTACATTTCTTTATACGTTAACTAAAACTACCTCATTAAAAACCTTTATCAGGAAAACCTATTAGGACAAAACCGTGATGAAGGAAAAGAGTGTAGTGCGTATTTGTCTCCCCCCTCTTGTCAGCTTCTTAATAAAGATCTTGAAGTCGCTGCATGCTAATCTCGTGTATTAGTTTCTTGAACATAGATGTAGGTAATGCCTTTGTAAATAAATCGTCTGAATTGTCACTTGAGCGAATTGGTTGAACATCTACTTCACATTTCTTCAAGAGTTCATGTCTAAAGGATAGCTTTGGAGATATGTTTGGTTCGATCATCTTTGATGTAGCCTCCTATGTCTTGAGTGATACAAGTAGCATATTGTTCAACTTTGTTTACTTGTTGAACCGCTTAAATATTTGATTTTGAGAATATATCTCATTAAAACCTTTCTAGGAAAAACTCAATGGGACAAAATCATAGTAAAGGAAAAAGAGTATAGTATTCTTCAACACGCTTATATAAATTGCCTCATTAAACACCTTGCAAGAAAAACCCAGTGGGAAAAAATCTATGCTAAGGGAAAAATAGTGCATTGCGTAAATGTCTCTCCCTGATATAAGTATAACACAATGGTGCATAACTTGAGACATTTAATAGGAGTAATAAACAATACGACATAAATTGGATCGACACTTCATTTATATGTAATGATTTAAAATGTTCGACATATGACTTATATGAAGTCTTTCATAAGAAATAATAGCAAATGAAAGTGCATCCACCACCGGAGACTATATCTCTTAAATAAATATATTACGTGTGCTACAACATACTATCTTATATAGCGACTCCCCCTTGTAGCACATTCGTTTCAAAATTGTGAAAATTTCACGTCGTACAAGTGAAATTAAAAAAATATTTGCTTTATTTATGTCTTTCTACTGATGGCCAGTCAGTTTATTTAGACATTTTAATTAAAATAATCCTCGATTTCATTCATAGATTAATAGTTATTACGCGTATATATAAATATTCGATCATGATCAATTTTTAGTTAGGTTCCAATAATTTAAAGTAGTAAAATAACTGATTGAGATCTCAATATATAATCAGGTACCTGATACTCAGTAGGAGTATTTTAATTCTCAGTTATATACACTACTTTGACATTTATAAGATGTCAAAAGTCTCATAATTAACAATTTGCTCATTTTGCTGCTCCTTTATGCTATCTTTGGAACCAAATAGATCTATTGTGCTTTAAGCGTACAATAATCTAATATTATTAGATAGCTTTTCTGAGACATAAGTTTAATCAGGAGCATTGATAACTGGTTTTTGTGACTTAGTCACTACACTTTTATAATATTTTCAATCATTTGAATGAGTATACGAGGATTAGTATAAATGGTGTATTCCTAATTCCAGTTATTTTTTATTTCTTCCCTTATTCTTGAGAATATCATATATAACATGTTCTCAGAATCCATCTTTGTGCATGGTGGTGGAGCAATTGTAATAGAAATTGCACAATTAAATTATCTTGATGGATATAATTTTGGTCTTTTACCAATAGGGAGTATATAATGAGCAACAGTCATAATTCGTCATAGACGATTCAATAAATAAATGTGCTAGACTCGTATTTAACCCTTGATTTTGTCTTAGAAAAATAGACGATTCAATATCAAAATTATTTAGGATAAAGATCTTTGTTTGTGCATAGCCAATTTGCTAATATTTAATAATCTCGATCTTTAATATTATCACTCGATAATATTTTAGTAGAATTTACAGCCAAATATACATATGATCATGTTGGCAAAAAATAACCTATATCGATATTTTCCAAATATAAGTGATGGGGTCACAAAATAATCCACTATTCAAATTTAGTAGATTTATTTTGCTAGAGTCAAAACATCTCTTATTGAACTCAATGTTACTAGAAAATGTAATTTTGATTTCTCGAGAATTTCATATATAATTCACATCATCATACATTTATTCATAGAATATCATTTTCGATGAATAGATCTATCACCAATTAGGTGAGAAATATCATAAAATACATAATCAATAAAACATTTCAGTTTTATCGTATATCTGATATTGATTAGTTTATCAAAGTTACCAAAAAAAATTATATTGTATCATAACCTCATGGGATATCAGTCCATTAATTCGCAGAAAATTGATCTTTTTCAGCATAAGTTATGCTATATCTGCGGATATGCATAAGATATATATACAACTTGTGTATCTCTTTTACCTTATATGTTATGTTATATTAGGAGATATAACTATATAACGTATATTCCATATAAAATATACCATTAAAATTGGTATATTTTTCTATTAATAAAATTACATATGCAATATACTTATATATAACATAAGTTAAATAAATTAGTAAAATTACTTGAAAATAGAGTAAATAAAATAGAAATAAAAGATTTATATATATAAATAAAAGATACACTTAAAATAAAACAAAAAAAATATAAACAATCGTCTTTTTTTTTGAACGATACAGTTGTCATTTTATTAAAGATCCATAATATCATCATATCATATTAAAGATATGACTTTTTGTTTCTCTTGTTCAGAACGGAACAATTTTTTTTTGTTTTACTTTTTCATAGTTTTTTTTCTTTAGTAATGAATGGTGAAAAAGTAACGCACGAAATGAAGTGCACAATACATCACATGGTATAATTGTTCAACATATTGACAATTGGTCAATCTTTTTTTTTTTCTATTTCACAGCCGTGATAATAAAAATTAACATTATTTCATAATAGTTTCGACTTTATTTTTTCCAAGCACATCACAACGGTGAAGTGAAGGCAAATAAACAAAATAATTTTCGCATATATGATTTTTTTTTCAAAGTTGTAAAATAAATTAAACAACTGTCCACTTAATTTTTCTTTTTTCTTTATATCACAGTAGTGAATGTTTCTTTGAGAAAAAAAAGTAATTTTGCTTTGATTTTCTTTTCCACAAAAGGGTAAAACCTTTCATAAGGTTATATACATTGAAAGCAAAGCTATCAGTTATAAATCAAAGGAATATATTGAAAGCAAAGCTATCGATTATAAATCAAAAGAATATGTGAATGCTTGAATTCATCCATATATTATCAATATTAGCAATTAATATAATGCTTTTTATGTGCTTGCAACTATTCAATAATTTTTTTTTATTCTTTTCATTTCAAAGCACACTTTTTCCATAACTACTTCACTGTGGTGAAGCGTTTTTTTTTTTTTGGAATATTATAAACAAATACGTTTGACTTGTTTTTTTTTTTCTGAATACTTCACAATGGTGAAATATGAGCTTCACAATAGTGAAGTTTATTGAATTTCATAAAGAAATTTATTTGACCCTTTTTTTTTATGACACCTCATGATCGATGGTGAAATTTATGAATGAATTGCAAAAGAGATTTGATAAAAAGAGTTTTCTTCTTTTTTGTTTCTTTTGTTTCGAATAGATCAAAGGATCTTAATTATAATCTTTTATAAGATGTAAAATAATATAATGTAATACATTATAAGATTTTAAAAAATACCTGAATATTATGACAGAGACTATCGTGCTGATAACGTGTTGTGAACGATAGAGAAAGAAAGAGAAGCGTTCTATTTATTATCAGAGAGTGTACGGATTACATAGTGGGAACTCCTATTTATAGGTAATAGGTAACCCTAAACCCTAGTGCTCATGGGCTTGACTACTGGCCCATGGGCTGGAATGAATATCCATTTAAATGGGTTTATAACAATATCTGGTTTTTGCCCAGAATATTAAGGACTTTCAGTTTTGAAGTAGAAATTCCTGCCTATATGTAGTGCTCTAGAGACCGTGAAAGACGAAGCTTTCTCAATCATCATTAAGACACATCGATTCATTCTCCCAACCTTACATGTTTGTAAGATACCAGAAGACTTGCAATCGAACATACACATGATACCTCCATCAAGTGATATGAAGAGGTTATATGGTAACATGATACCTCCATCAAGTGATATGAAGAGGTTATATGGTAACCATTGGGACTAGCTCAATGTCCAGGACTTTGTCTCTCAACTAGGAGGTACAGGGTTTGAATCTTCTCAGCCTTGTTATTTCTTGAGCCTTTAAAGGGGGTAAGTAAGAGGTGCAAGGTTCGAGTCCCCTCCATGAATATGGGTAACCTAGTTCTGATTAAGTGGCAGTATGCATGAGGAGGCGTGTATATTTCCTATGGGAATAGTCGTGGTGCGCGTAATCAAAAAAAAAGAAAAAAAAGAAAAAAGAGAGGTTATATGGTTGGTCTAGAACGTGACAAGTATAAGAATCAGCAAAGTAGGGTTTTGGTAGAATTATTAATAGACTAGGTATTGCCCGTGTCTGAAGCCACTTCGAACAATTTAAAATACTCCGAATAAACGAAAGTACGTGGGTCAAAATGCAATTGTACGAAGTAAAAAGGTTGTTTAAACTTCGAATTTTCGGGATTACAATTTTGCATTTTGAATGTTAAAGAATGGTTTTATGGAGGTATTTTATTTAATTACTTTATTATACTGTCTTTTTCTGCTTAGAGGCTGATATTTTTTATTAAAATCTAGCATTTGATGATCTTATTTTGACTTTACGTTTCTAAATGCGTTTTCTTTGGCACTTAGTTCCATAAGTAAATGTAGTCATGTATCTGGGCGAGGCAACATGTGTTGCAGCCATGACTTTTATATGTGCTACTGAAGTCGGAATTCTTGATTCAGTGTATACCGTCCACCACATAGATACAGATATGTTCTATTGATTAAAAATTTATTGATTTTTTAGTTATATTTACAAAATCAAGTATTTGAGTATATTTATGCTTGTAACCTTGCTAAATCGTTTATAATGGTAGAGAAGCAAATCAGGTTTCAAAGTCAAGAAATACGAAATTTACATGACACTGTACTGATAATGCAAATTCTTTTGTGCTGTATTTTTTATTTTTATTTGAGAAATGAGTTGACTGAATGATTGAGGAAGCTCCAAGTTTGGAGGAACGCCCTCTTGGATTGCTTGAGTTAGAATCTTGATGAAATCTTTAACCAGCTTCTGTAATAAGAATTGTTCAAGTTTGAGATATATAAATGTTATGATTTGAATACGAAAGTGAAGAGAAAGTGGTTACATCTATATATATTACAAACAAACATAACTTGTGTCGAAATAGGCTAACTGAATTCCCTTTTAAAGAACTAAAGCCAATAGTTTCTCAAGCAAAAACTTGTGCAAAATAAGTAACTTAGAGAGCTAATACGGAAATCACAAATACAAACTAATTTATAACTCAAAATGGATTAGCACATTCCTTGCAATAAGAGCTGCACAGTTGATTGAAAATGCTTGACCACCTGAGAATATTCCGATCATCGGAAACACCAATTTCTCCGGTTTGTTGCTTTTTCTGTCCGGAATCTGTGCCAAATGTTTATGATTTAATATAATGGAAATCAAGTACCATTGTTAGCAATATACTATAAAAAAATTGCACTGTAGGTCCCTGCACTATATAAAATTCCACTCTAAAAATGAACTAACTATATGTCCCTTTAATATGCAAAACGTGTACTATAGGTCCCCTGTGTTATGCAAAAGATTAAATTTTTATTGTTTTTTCTACAGTAAAATATAGACTCATATGTGGACCATTTGGAAATTTATGCAAAAGTAAGGATGCACCTGTGTAATTTAAGGTGGTAGTGAAAATATCCTCATGCTGAGTCAACAGATTATTATCAGGATTCGGCAAGAAACCATCTGGTCCGAAGGAAAACCTCGTTGCATAGAAATTATCAGGATTCGGCAACTACATATTAAATAATTCTTTTTTAAATCATCCTCCATTGTGATCAGCTGCACATCATCTCTCAAACTCGGGCTAAAAAATAAACCTTTCTTTATCAGTAGTTGCTTGGCTTAAAATCGTGACTAATTGACGAATAAAAACAAAGGCGTGATGATATACTTTAGGAAGATTTTCTCTAAGAAGTTTAAATAAACAATTAATGAGAAACATAATATGATGTAGCTTTGAATTTTTTGTATATAAATCAACACTTTATGTTATTCAATATAGGTCCCTATATTATGCAATAAAGGTAATAACATACCCGAAAGTTCAGCGATAGCTTTTTGTGTGCGTCTTTCAAGCTTGTAAGTTTCTTCTGTACATCTCTTCTAAGATCCCAATTAGGTTTCTTTGGTGCAATGTTTAGAAAAGGGTCCTGAATAACACAGCTATGTACAGTGAAATTTCTATTCCGGCCTGTAAGTGAAAAAACCAAAAAAAAAATTAAATTAAAATTTAAAAGAGGTGAGTATTTTAAAGGGAAGAGGTTAAATTTATACAATTTCTTTTGTTTTTGGTTCCTGGCTTCCAATCCAAAAATCCAATCCAATACAGGTCCTTATAGATCTATTCTTAGGTAGTGTTAATTTTTGATGTATTTGCATATAAAGGACGAAATATGTAATTAAATAAAAATTATGGAAATTACCTTCGTGACCCGATCAATTTTGCTCCGTAAAATTCCTTTGGAACTCCTTCGTTGTTACTACCATTACCTGATTAATAATATACATAACTAAATTTTTAAATTAAAGAAATATTTGTAGAAGAAAAAGATTTAATTAAAATTTAAGAATATACCTCAGTTGGTGTAGTTTGATTTGCAGCCACTGTAGTTGATTTGCAGCCACTGTTTAGATAAAACTTCTCTTTTACAATAATTTATCCAAATATTAATTTGCAGCCACTCTAGGTGTAGTTTGATTTGCAGCCACTGTAACACGCTGTTTTGGCAACTCATCATCACTTTCTTCTTGGTTTATATTATCCTGAAATATAAAAAACACAGTCAAGCTTATATGAAATCGGAATCTATATTATAGAAACAAACCTGTTCTTCGAAAACTCTTGATAGCTGTAAAGTTTTTTGTTTTTCAGTAACTTTTTTCTCTTGGATTTTACGACTCTTATTAACCCATGACAAAACTTCCGAAGCACCTTCAGATTTCTTCTGTAATCTCTCTTCCTTCATTCTGTAATTAGAGAATAAAACCCACTTTTAGCATATAAAAAAGCTAGCAAAACTTCTAAATAAGTAAAGTATAACTTACTTCGTAATTCGCTCCTCTAAATCTGTTACTGAAGGTGCATTCTCATCTTATTCACATCAGCTAATACATCGTGACTGCTTCGTTAGGGCTCTGAATGTATTGACTTTTTCTAAACTTGATTTAACCAAAGCACCCTCGTTATTATCTCTGGTTAAGGACAAAGTGGTAACTTCCATAGAACGTGTGTTTGTGTTATTATCATTTCTGTATTAAACAGTAACAGTTAGGAATTAAAGAAACATGAGGGACTTAAAAACAAAGAAAGAAAACTGTTAGGAACTAAAAGAAAATACCTCGCTAGTTCTTGAGGCGGATAACCGATTGCTCTTTGAGATGGACGTGACACCTAAGCCATGAAAAATCATTGTATGTGAAAATTTACAGTCATACAGTAAAAATTAAATATACAATTAACAATTTTTAATAAAAAATAAAGATTACAGTTATTACAGACCTGAGGGGAAGCAGCAAATGATGCATTTTCTGTTAATTTAGCGAACAGTTTTTCATTTTCTTCATACAATTTCTGCAAAAAAAATAAAATATTAAGAAATTTAGCTTACAAAAATTCGATCTTGGAATAAATTATGGGATTAATTACACATACATTTGGTCCACGTATACGCGCTGGAATATCCAAGTATGGATCAGCTTCGATAACTAAATACACACGTACTTAACATATGATCAGCCTATTTTTAAATTTAAAAAAAATACATTTAATTTCTTCTCGGTGCCGTGTTACATTCTTCTTATGCAAAATAATAAAATAATCTAAAGCCTGCAAAATTGTGAATTACACCCATGTTATGTAAAGTAGTGACAATCATATCTTGGCATACTGTAGATGAAGTGCCAAACAAAATTAATCAGTCCATTCAAAAAATCATAAGTATTATATATAGAGAAAATAGATGATATGTGCTTCTTAAAATAATCTTAAAATGATTTTGCTTAAACCATTTGCATCAGACAGACAAAAAACAAATTAGGTTTTCAATTACAAATGATTTTTCAAAATGCTTATATATAATTATAGCATTAAAATCAACAACTCAACCACTAAAGTAAGTTCAAATAGATTACGATAAAATTTATACAAAATGTTAATATAGAATTGTAACAGTAAAATCAATAACCCAATTAGAACAATTCATCAACCAATGAAATATCTAAAATAATGATAAACTTAAACCCTAATCAAAAAACATTAACATAATTGAGTTAATTAGATTTAATAAAGTTCATAAAAAGTATAAAAATTGACGAATAATGGGAGAAATAAAAACATAAAAAAGATTTACCTTCGTGCTGAACAGATTGGTCGCGGGTTTCTTTTGCAGGAGAGCGGCTTGGTGGGGAGGTGAGTGTGAAGAAATTGTTTTTCCGTTCCAATGAATAAGAGGGCAGGAGAGCGGCTTGGTGGTTGGGAGGAGATTGTGAAAGAATTTTATTTTATGTAATATAGATTATTTTGTTGAAGAGCTCCGGTGAATATCTCCGCCTTAAGTTAATCGGTGAATCGGTGAAGGTGAGCGTAGAAGAGCTAGAACGGCGAGGTGCGAATCAAAGCTATTTGTAAGGTGAGGTGTTGAGTATTGGTGAGGTTTTGAGGCGGCGGGGGTTGGTGTCGCCGGTGAGGTGAGTTTTGGTTTTTGTTTTTTTGGACAGATTTATTTTTGTTTTGTGCGTGAGTGAGGTGAGTAGCACGAATGAATTGTTTTTTGATTTCTTTTTTATATTTTTTTTGGATATTAATGATAAGTGGGGCCAGAATCGATCCTAGCCACCACTTATGTTTTGGCAGAATCGATCCTGGCCACCACTTATAAAAAAAGCTTGTAATATAATATAGATGTAAAATTCATTGATGTGAGCACAACCTTTTTTTTGTTCGAAAATGTGAGCACAACCCATAACATAGCATATCCGTCAATTATATAACTGAGTATCACAAAATTAGGTGAGAAGTCAATACCACGTGTGTCTCACATCCAGTTTAAAACCAAGTTGTGACTCGATAAATGAAAAAAAATAAACAAATCAAACAAATAATAAACAATAAAATGATTGTGTTCTCTCTATCACTTTCTCTTTCATCGTTTATTTATCAAGTCGTAATTAACGCTATTGCAGGTCCTTTTAGTATTTGATAATCTCCTTACAATCAAGGGATGTATTTTCTCTGAGTTCGTCTGGATATAATAGTAATACATCGACACAGAGTGAATGATCGTTCGATACACTGTTACACACAAGTTGGTCTTCAGTGTACTCTTGTTGGATGCCCGATCTCGTGTCTATAACGATTCCTTGCTATCCAATACATAACGACTCTGTTATGTACTTTATATGTGTTTTTTCTCTACACTAGATAGATATCCTATCTCGGATTTTTCGATGCCAATATCGAACATTCCATAGGAATTTCCAAGTATTCCCAACTCGCATGAGCCAATAAGCATTCACCAACACAGTTGTACTCTGACTCGGATAACCCACATATCACAATATTTAACGCTTTAGTATTTTGTGTGAGTTTCGCTATAAATATTTTGATAAACTCTTTGAAATCCTTCATTTCTTGGGTTAGCACACTAACATTGGTTTCTAGTGGGAATATTTGTCCATCAATCAAGTTATACGGAGAAAAATTTAAAACCTTTTAATATGGATAAATCTCACTAATTAATTATTCTATGGTAGTTCATTCCCTTGATATAGAGAAATACCCTTCTCATCCTTAGGGAGATAATGAAGAGATTGTTGGTTTTGGAGTACCATTATCATTCCATTGAAATGGGAGAAGTCTAAGGCTAGTAGTCCTTCATGCCTCATGGTTGATTGATTATGTGGTGTGTCCAGATAATATGGTAAATGCATATTATCAAGGATACTTTATCTCCGTTTTATTAGTTATTTGGTATTATTGCAGTAATTATAGAAGCGAGCCAGTTTTATCCCCTCTGAAGAAGATGAGGTAGACGAGGTCTACACCGTTATCGCAGCAAACGTTTATACAGACACCGACGACTTACTAAATAAAAACTTGAAATTACCCCATGATCCACAGGAAAAAGATATACGGTCATCAAATAAAGAAAGAAATGTCAAATATGTTCCATTTTGCAAGAATCGTGCAATCTATACTACACTACTAAAGACGATAAGAGACACAAGTACCAAAGGATCCTAGAAATAGGACCAGAAGCTAAAAAAACAAATAGAAACCCACATAATTCTCCACGTAAGTCCAGCGCTTTGGGAACCACTTAATCAAGGGATTATTATCCCCATGAAAGTTTTGAGAAATCATAATATTCATGTGGGAGTAATCCATTTTCTTGATGTTCAACCTTTCTTCTGCTTTCTCCCAATTGAGATATTCTTTAGTAAGTTTTTTGTCTAGAAAGACACATACACTTAGAGATATAAGATCATCATCCATCTTGATCCCCTGGTTAACAAACCAGGTCTTGGGAGAAATAAGAGCTAGAAAAAAAATTTGTGATCCATTATGTATTTCAGCATCATTGGATTGGTCAGGGGGATAATAAAGTTATCGAAAAAGCATAAATACTATTGTGTACTAGTTGAAAGAAACTCTTAGATCTCAAAAAAAAAAGAGCCAAAAATAAATCACGCAAATATACTGAGGAGTTATTACCAAAGATATTAACAGTTTTCTGCTTGTGATGCCCGATACCACAATCCATCTCACTTTTTTTTATCCATCTCACTACTAATGAGGCTTTTGTAAGGTTCATCCATAGTTGACAATTACCCATTTGGATATAGTGTCTCTCAAGAAATAATAGGGGTATTGTCATATAGGTTTCCAATGTAAATATTAAATTCAAAAGATAGAATCCTAGAGTTGAGAACACAACCAAGATCCAACCTTAAAAGACAATTTCCCTTATTAACCATCACTTTCAACAAGGAGGAATAATTAACTTACCAATTTTTTTATCAAATCCTTCCCAACTGAGTTAATGTGTTAAAATCATATTTGTGTTGACTTACCGAGGATCACCTGATTGAATCTAACTTTTTTTCCTAGGGATAGCACGAAGTAAGTTTATTCCAAGAAGATACATAAACATTTACAAAAGAAACCTTGTCCACAATTGATATTGCAGAGCCAAGTTCCAACTGAATAAATCCATCCACCCAAAAACAAATCAACATAGAGGTAAAACCAAAGGACCAAGATGAAAAACTTAACCAGGTTATCAAATTGGACATATGGAGTTTACGTGCTAGCTAAGATATACTTGGATTAAAAGGGTACCCAATTAATTTTAATCTTTCATAAGCCCTGGGAAGAAATCAATTTTATGATGCTTTAGAGAACATATATTCGTGCAACCATGTCCCTAGAAGGCCTCAGAAGATGAAGAACTCCCAGAATCTAGTTTAGATTGATATAAGAATGAAATTATATCGACCTTCCTTTTTATAATTATATTTGGCTTATGACTAGAGTACTTATTTGCTTCGAATTACTAGATATAGAGTAAACACAGTTTTGTTAACATACACTTGAAACTTGGGTTACCGAAATGATCATAATCAAAAGGCAATTGAGCAAGCCCAAGATCATCTACTACCACCTGAATCAATTTCCTCTGAAATAAAAGATGAGAGGCACAACAATTAAAGGTTGGGATTTAGACTAAAGTATGGCAGGGGACCATCCCTAATCGAGCGAAATGGCGATGATATATATAGTATTCATCACCAGACATGTTTGTTACGCCCTCCCCATATATATACAACTCGGTCCCAGATAATTATCAGTTAGTGATAACTTATAATGAATGCCGAGAGAAATTAGCCATAATATAACTACCACCAAATGTAAATATCTCAACCGAGGTTTAACACAAGCTTGACAAGATATATTCAAAGAGAATATTTTGATCTTGTGTGGGCATTTCGTGAAGTGAATACATGTGCGAACTGTGGTTGGACCGTGTCTCGGGCACAATTAGTTAGGCAATAAAGTATTGGAGGTTTAACATCTCGGTCGTTTAGACCTCAATTGTAGCAAAGAGATTAAAATAAAAATAAAATAATCACGAATTTTTAAAAATAAAATAGATTCCTAAAAAAAATTCAATAAGTAAGTCTACTTCTATTACAAGAAGTTGAAAGTACAAAACTTACACAGAAATTTAAGAAATTAATTATTACACGGTATAAATTTTATGTTAAAAAGATATTCCGGTGGTGCTGATATCTCTTACAGAGTTTCTACTCTAATCTACGAATATTAATATAGTACTCACTCGGCCCCAAAAATAATATCCACTTAACTTTTCACATAGATTAAGAAACACAATAATTACATTCACCATTACTAAAATACTCCTCATAAAGTGTCTTGATATTTTAAATATCCATCGGAAACATATATTTAAATATTTTAATAAGGGTAATAGTAGAAAAATGTGAGATAAAGTGTCTTGAATAGTAAGTGGACATTATTTTTGGGACACTATTTTAGCAAGTGGACATTATTTTTGGAATGAAGAGAGTATAAGTATAGCCTACGAATATGAATATAGTATAAGTGTAGTCTACAAATACGGATAAAGTATAAGTGGGAGGAGAGTAGAGTATTCTTTTCAGAAATCTTAGTTTCATAATTTTCCAAATGGTTGACGACTCTATATATAGGAGAGGAGGAGGTCTTTTAGATTCGTTACCATAAAGAGGCTTTAATGCGTCCTTTGATTTATCACTGACGGTTTGCTAGTTACATCTTTTCAAATTTTTCCAAGAACCTAGACACTTTCATGGCTTATGTTTCATTCCTGGATGTGACCAACTCTTGTAAACAGTGAGACTTGATTGGAGAATATTTTGAGGTAATGGATCTACGTGGATGTTTTGTCTTCAGGCTGGAAGGATATAAAGTGCCAATGACTAGTATAAATACTAGCCATTCCAGCACTAGCCTCTCTTCAAAATCTATTTTATTTTTAAACTCCCAAACACCGACAAGATCTCAAACCCCACGCCGGTGCCGGTGCAGGATAGGGCGGGGCGAGAGGTGGTGTGCATGTGGGGCCTTTCCTATTCTCTTTTAGCCTCTATAGCTTTAATCCTTTTGGAATGGATATAGAGGTAAGCAAATATATACTTACTTAATCTCTTTTCTATTTTTGATGTGGGGCTTTTTAATTAGGTATGATGAGGAATATGATAAAGGAAACCATTTTAAATTAGGTATTTCTAATGGTTTTTTTATTTTCCAATGTGGGACTATTCAATACATGAATAGTTTCTCCACTTCTCCCTTAAGATCGTGAAAAAAATTACTTAATAAATAATATTGATGTACTAAGTCCAACTATCCCCCACTCAAATTCTTTGGGAGAGAAGGTGAACAGGTTTCCATAAATTCCAACATTTGGGTGAACTGTACTTAAGTGACAACATATTTCAATTTAAAATGATGCATGGTGAAGTGAGGCAACCACCAAAATCTGTCAAGTGAACGTACTCTTGGATTTGACAGTTTTGAATTGAGGCCCTCACAACACATACTTTACCCTACTAATAGTTATGGTTTCCTCAAACATCACCATTTTGTTGTCATCAGCTCCTTCTCTAAGGAACGCCACTTGAGGGCTATGAACTTTGTGGACTTATTCATATGAGATTATTAAGGATGTCTTGTTAACATCCTATAATGAATGGTGAGTCTCAATTTCGACGGTGAATGTAGCAAGTCGTTCTCAATAGTACCACCATAAGCAGTTATGAATTCATTAAGAGTTATGCACTCAACCTTGTGCTTTTTTGGAGCGCTACACCTTATAAGTGAATTCATAAAGTCCTTCTCAATAGGACCAACATGAGTGGCTATGAATTCTTTAAGACGATTTATATTATTCCATATGGATGGGGAGGCATCACATAGACTCATTAGTCATGTGTTCACCGTTAGTGGGTTTCAACCTAATCCCCCTCGATGTTTCCAGGATTACTCTCCTGATTGAGCCTTTTGTAAATGAATCAGCCAGATTCTTCTCTGATCGTACATATTCCAAGGCTATCCCACCATTTTTCAGCAACTGGTTTACTGAACCATGTATGATGCGAGCGTGACTCCTTTTTTCATTGTAGACGCTATTGTGAGCAACCCAGTCACTGATTGCGAACCACATTGGGTACACACTGGTGTGGCACTTTCTTCCCAAAGTGGCAATCAGATATGAGACCCCTCAACCACTCAGCTTCTTTCCCATCCAAATCTAGTACTATAAACTCGAACTCCATGGTGGAATGTGCTATACTAGTCTGTTTGTAGGACTTCCACGATACATCACCTCTTTCTAAGGAGAACACATAGCCACTGGTGGAGTTTACTTCGTCATTATCAGAGATCCAGTTTGCATCACAAAATCCCTCAAGGACTGCATGAAATTTGTTATAGTGCAAACCTATATCAATAGTATCCCTCAAGTACTTCAGCAGACGGCGAAGTGCAAACCAGTGGTCACTACTTGGGGGTATGAGTATAGAGACTGAGTCTTCTCACGGCATTGGAAATATCGTGTCGAGTGTAGTTCATCAAGAACGTCACACTTCCTATAATTTTAGCATGTTCATGGGGGAATACATCGTCCCCATAGTTTTTAAATAAATGAATAGTAGAATCATAAGGAGTTTTTACAGGAATTGCCTGAAAGGAGTTAAATTTCTTCAGCATCATTTCTACGTAATGAGGATGACTCAAGGGAAATGCCATTACTACCTCTGTATATTTTTACCCCGAGAATCACATATGCTTCTCCCATGTCTTTCATATCCAACCTAGATGATATGAAGCGCTTAATTTCATTTATGATATAAATAGAAGTACCAAAGATGATCATGTAATCCACATAAAGGAAAATCATTACACAATATGAACCTATCACTTTGGAGTAAACACACGAGTCAAAACGGTTAACAACAAATCCATATTGAATGAGGATACTATATAGCTTTTCATACCATTGTTAGGTGCCTGCTTGGTGTCGCCTAGGGTGTGATAAAATAATAGGTAAAATAAGTGCAAATAAACACCCTAGACTAGCACAGTACTGCAAGCATTACAGGACGTGTGCAAGTTTTAATGATAAAAGAATTCGTTCCTCAGAGACTACGAAAGCTAGAGAGAACTTATGCAAATATCAAGTGCAATTAAAGAAGCTAGAATACTAATACACAATAAAATAAAAGACAAGAATTTTTGTTTGGTTTTTATGGATCGAGAAATTAACTAAATAAAATAAAGACATAAAATTAAATAAGAAAAGAACAGATAGTATGAGAGTTTAGCTCGAGATATAGCAAGTAATCCCCACTAGCCTTGTTTATTCTAATCATGTAAGGACGAATTATGTAGAATTGTAATAACCAGGATTCTAAATTCCTCCCTACCACCGTCAGGGTGGACTAGGGTGGCGACCTCACAGTCACGAGGGGACTTAAATAGGGTGCTCCTACGCCACTAGGTTCCTAAATGATACTGGCCTTCTAATGATGATCGGTGGTTAAATTGTACCCTAATGGTTATCTAGTTAGGCAAGCCCGTCAGGATTACTACCGCACACTAGACGTTTATGTGATGTTTCAATAATTAGACACCCCTTTCGGGTGACCATCTAACTACTATTAAGGTTATCCTATACATAGGCCTTCGCAAGGAAAACGGACAATAAATCAAAGCACATAAAACAGAAAAATAAAACTTGAATTCAATTTTAATACAATGGTATCCCAAATTAAAATAGATGTAAAACAAGTCTAGGGTTCATACCCATATTCAAAATCTCAAGCTAAAGAAAATTAGTTCATACAAGAGAAAGAAAAGAAAACAATTACAAATTTGAAGGCTTGTGAGGACATGATTTGGTGTTCAACTCCTTCCAGACTTCTCTTCTCTTGTTGTAAGCTTTCTCTTGGCTTATTGATTGGCCAAGGATGTGTTTCTACTGATTAAAGGGTGTATTCATAGGGTATAGGAAACTCTAAAACGTTTTCTTGGAGTGGAAGACAAGTAATTGGATTTCTAGCCCAACTTAAATTCGTAATCCAAAAATATAAAAAAGGTGATAAACTGCTGTTATTTTGTTTTGGCAGTAAATTCTTCAATATAGCTCCGATTGACGCGTTATTTATATCGAAACTGATCATCTCAGAAATCTCTACACTTTTGCTTCAACCATTGTTCCAGATTCCCAGCCGTTTTTGAGTTATGATCAATTTTATGGTCGTAACTGCTGGAATCCGAATTTACTTGGCAACTTTATCTTTTTCTTTTTTATATTTCCTTCCTTTATCTCCATTTTCCATCATTATCTTCTTTCCTTTATATCTTATAATTGATTTGGCATCTAATTAATTACCATGTATCTTTAAAACTTCACAATTAACAAACAATTAAACCCAATATGCTCTAAAAATAATAAATCATCAAATCAAGACAAGAAATAGAAAAATACAATAATATAAGTAAAAATCGACATTTAATTTATTAAATTCCCCTAAAATAATGTCTCCAACTAAGATTAGATCATCATAAATAGAGAGACATCACTATTTTATAGCATATAACGACTTTCTTAACTTACAAACTTTGTCACTTTGACCCAGAACCACACACCCCCAGGTTGCGCCATCTAGATCTCCGTTCAGAAATACAGTTTTAACACCCATCTGATGTATACATATTCCATGAATCACAGCTAGGGCAATGAGGGTTATAATCATGGCTATTATGGTCATAAGCGAGTAAGTATCAAAGTAATCTAAAAATTTATTTTGGTTGAAACCCTTAATAACAAGCCTAACTTTGAACTTTTCTATTGAACCATCAGGTCTCAATTTTTTCTTAAAAATACACTTGCTATTATTAGCTTTGATACCCCTAATTAAGTCGGTTAATTCTCACGTATGGTTTCTTTTAATAGACACAAGTTTACTATTAATGGCATCTTTCCAAAAAACAACATCTACCGATTTTAAAGCATCGTTATACATATTTGGGTCTTCCTCCATGAGGAGGAAGATGACTACCTCTTCGCTTATTAGGTCAATAGGGAAACTTCCAATCATGAAGGTTGTGATAAAATTGGTTCCAAAACTAGATTCGATCCTACGACTCTTATTTCGCATAGGTTCTTCCTTGGGAATACTACTAGGTTCCATTGAAGTAGAGGGGTCAGGGAAAACATCACATATAGGCATATCAACATTCTATATTCCTCCTAACACCCTTCCGGGTGGACTTAGGTGGCGACCTAACAATTACCAAGGGACTTGGGTAAGGGACCCTACACAATGGTCGGTGGTTAATCTCAAACCTTAGTGACTATCTAGTTAGGAAAGCCCGCCAAGATCACTACCGCACACTAGACGTTTATGTGGTGTTTCAATAATTAGACACCCCTTCCGGGTGACCATCTAACTACTATGGTAATCCTATACGTTTGTAACTGTTAGAACTACATACAATATATCAAAGCACATAAAACAAAGATAACACTACTGATTTCAGTTAAATGTATAAGGACATTCTAAATTAAAATAGATATAAAACAAGTCTAGGTTTCATACCCTTATGATAATCTCAAGCTAAATAAAATTAGTTCATACTAGAGAAAGAAAGAAAATAAATTACAAAGGTGAAGGGTTAGAATGGCATGAATAGCTTCCAACTCCTTCTTGTCTTCTTGTCTTCTTGTCTTCTTGTCTTCCTGCTCCTGATGATTTCTTTGTGTAATATTGATTAAGAATTGAGCAAGGATGATTTTTCTAAGGTAGGAATGTATATATATAAGCCTTTGGTCGAAACATGGAGTAATCCCCAAAACTCGTATTCCTAAATTGTAGGACAAGATAAATCTTTGCATATTTTGTTTTGTTCATATCTCCTTCTTTCCTTATCGGAATTTAATATTCTTTATATGGAAACGACCAAAATTGAAAGATATATCCCCTCATATAAAAGGCTCCTCCTAATTCCGGACTGAATTTCTGCAGCAATTTAATTAGTGGATGTATCTGCAGTTTTGGCAGATTCTTTACTTTCCAAATATATCCAAACTTTTCCTTTTTGACTTTGACTAAGGGTTTGTATGTATTTAGGAGGGAAAAAAATAACAAAATAAAAGAAAAGATAAATTATAAAAGAAAAGAAAAGAAAGGATTTTTTTTGTTTGGATTAGAAATTTTTATAAAAGAAAATTTCATAAATGATTTTAGATATATTATTGCTTATATTGAAAAAAATACAAAAGGAAAGGTATTCTTTTTTTAATTTTGGCCTATAATCATTGATAAAATTCCTTTCTTTCCATTTGACTACAATTTGGAGTGATAATAAAAATTGACATAGGAGTGATTTTTGGAATGATTCTTTTTCTTTTCTTTCATAAATTTATCTAATACAAACAATGTAAATATAAAAAATTATTTCTATTCTTTTCTTTTCTTTCAGTTTCTCTCAATCCAAACAGGCCCTAAGGGATTTCCTTTACTTTTCACTTCGAATCAGTTTCCATAGGTGTAATAGCTTCCATGTACCTAAGTGCTATACTTAAACTAACAAATTACGCGTAAAAGCTCACAAAATAACAAAACACGTAAAACTAGACAAGAAAGTGTAAAGTATGAATAAATGGGGGGAAATCCCAAAATTAATTACTAAATACTCCTGAAATGATGTCTCAAGTATAGATTACTATATCACAAATATGGATACATCAATATATTAGACACTAGTAGTTATTGACAGTTTCATCAAGCTATCAACACACTGGCATATGTATTTGTAACTAATTTTAACTTGCATGATGCCTACATCTTTTTAAGCATGCCACGTTGGAGAAGTAGTTTCCATGTGATAAGATCGAGCATCTTATAAGCTTTTTTGCATCTCCTACCCTTGTTAGGTAATGTCTCCTCATTTTTGATAGATTAATGTTAGGGTGAGACATCATTTTAAGTGATTTAGAAGTCAATAATGTCGATTTTCTTGAGTTTTAGTGCACTTTCCTATTTTGAGTCTTGATTTGTAGAATTATTATTTTTAGAGCATATTGGGTTTAATTGTTTATTTAGTGTGTAGCTTTAAAGATAATTATGGAGCTTAATTAGAGTCCAAGTCAAATATTACAACTTATGGAAAGAGATTTGCATGGTAATTGGAGATAAGAAAACAAAAGCTAAAAAGATGGAAAAGGAAAAGCTGCCTAAATCTGGGATTCTGCATACACGTCCAAAGATATGCATTTTTACCTAAGAAATAGGCCGAATCTGGTGATTTCCTTCTTTAGGGTCAAGATAATTCTGTTGCGATTCTTTTGGTATCTTATGGAGCTCAAACCGACCAATAACGAAGAAGATATGCTCAAAACGGTCCAGCAGTGTTTATCCTTATTTCCATACGAATTTGAGTTGGGCTAGAAGTCCAATACCTTAACTCTTCCTCAAGAAAACGAATTAGGTCTTCTAAACACCTATAAATACACCCTTATATCACTTGTAAAATCATCCTTGCCCCATAGTAATTAGTTCTTAAGGTTTTATTCTTCCAGTTTATTGTAGAGAGCAAGATGATGTGTTTTGTAATTTCTTTTAGTTTATTTCCTTCAGGTATGAACTAAACTCCCCATAGCTTGGGTTTTGCATATGTATAATCTATGAATTCTAATTCTTCTATCTAAGTTTCTTTGGTAATTATATGTTTTAATCTGATATTAGCTACTTACTTAATATTTGTTTATGTGTTTTGATTTAATGTCTTTCCTAGAACTGATCACTTTAGGATTGTTTAATAGTAGTTAGATGGTCTCCTTGACAGGGTGTTTAACTATTGAACCACCACATAATGTCTAGTGTTGATAGTAGTTCTGACAAAACATGCTTCTAACTACATAGTCATTAGGGTTTGTTTTAACCACCATATCACCAGGATTGCAGTATTTGCTTAGGGCCTTAGTGGCGTTTGATAACCCTAAGATAAAACACTTCTTGGTTGTATCGTAGCCCCCTTAGTCGCTCTCAAGGTCTAAGGTATGGGAATTTAGAATCCTGACTAAGTATACCAAGAGCTAATATTCTCCCTTGTTAACTAGATTTATAGATAGAATTAGAAGGATTAGTGCATACTAGCAAAACCTGAGCTATACTTCTCATCTCATATTCCTAATCTTTACTTTATTTTCTTTTATTTTCTTAGTTTAATTAGTTAATCTCGAAAATCAATTTGCTTTACTTTCTGTCTTAATTATTTACTCCTTACTCGTAATTCCTACTCACGCGATTAACACACTTAAGTCCCTGAGAACGAACTCAACTTACTAACTAAAACTTGCATACGTCCTGTAATACTTGCAGTACTGTGCCTGTCTAGGGTGAGAGTGTGTAGTTTTCTTGACCTTTATTTGTATTAATTTTATCACACCCTAGGCACCACCATTAGGTCATAGTGGCAAGGCCTTACTCGCATATATCAATGTTCCGGCATTCTATCCATGTTTATCCTCATTGTATTTTCACAATCATTCTTTGCACGAGGTAGATGTAATGCTCTATCATTCCCAAATGGAGAATATGATTAATAGGCTTGTATTGGACATCTAGTTCTATAAATATACAACTTCCTTATATTTAACTTCATGCTTGATTACCTTTTATGAGCTGAGCCACTATCATTATATGACAAACGAGACACATATCACATTACAAGATCATGTATATGTCCTAACTTCAAATATCAACTATACCCTACAAGTGTACTCGACGTGCGAGGTGAGGGAACCATAGTGGCATGGGTTATTAAATGATGTATTCAATTATTTATGGTGGAGTTTGAAGTCATGTTCTTGAAATCCCAAAGTGATCTCAGTTTAACCCCTTTTGGAATCGTATGATATCTAGGGACTTGCCGAGCCACAACAATGATCACCAGAGGGGGTTTATGAATCTTTTGTGGTAGATAATTCACAATGAGTGTATATGCAATTTATCTTTGAGGCCTTTCAGAACATGATCAATGTTTCCTAAGAACAATCCGGGACGACATGAAATCTCGAGTCAACCATGCATATCAGTTGGGGACTTGGAAACATCGACCCCTAGCTTGGTAGTTTATTTGTGTTACATATGGAAGGTTATTTTTTACTTTTTCTAAGTTGTTATGTGCATCTTGTACTTGTCTTACTTGTTTTTTAAGTGAAGTTTCATCTATTTGTATTTCAATTTCGGACCAATAACGGATTAAATGCGATCTAAACAAGACAACAATGTTTATCCTCTCTCCTATATTTTAGGAAACAAATTTGAGTTGGACTTGGACTCAAATTACTTACCTTTTACTCACTAATTTCAACCTAGGGCCTTCTTAGACCTATAAATACACCCTCTTATCATTGTAAACATGTCCTTTCCTCTCCTTAACTAGTCCTTAGTATTATTCTTCATAGAAGTCATTCAAGAGAAGCAAGTTGACAGTATGTATCTTTATTTTAGTGAATTTTTTGTTAGCATGAACTAATTTTCCTATAGCTTAGGTTTTGCATATGTATAATCTTTGAATTCTATTTTCTTCTATCTAAGTTTGTTCGGGAAAAACTTTTTAAATTGATTCTATCTTCTTAACCATATATTTGTTTTATGTGCTTTGATTTATTTCCAGTCTTAATCTTGATCACGTTAGGATTCTCTTGATAGTAGTTAGATGGTCACCCAAAAGGGGTGTTTAATTATTGAAATATGACATGAACGTCTAGTGTGCGGTAGTAATCCGGAAAGGCTTGCCTAACTAGATAGTCATTAGGGTTTGAGATTTAACCAGCGATCATTGTGCAGGGTCCCCTTACCCAAGTCCCCTGGTAATTGTTAGGTCGCCACCTAAGTCCACCCGAAAGGGGGTTAGGAGAAATATAGAATCCTAGCTTCTTATCTAAGAGATTTAATCACCCTTATTAACTAGTAGAAGAAATATAAGGATTAGTTCATACTAGCAAAACCTGGAATATACTCTCTCATCTTATTCTTTCATCTTTTATATACTATTTGGTCTTTAGTCTAATGAATCAATATTTCCTTAATCAATTATTCATATTTAATTTTCTTGTATTTAAATTCATTTAACTAGTTATTACTATGATTTATGTTAATCCATTCGTATAACACACTAAGTCCCTAAGAACAAACATGTACTTATCATTAAAACTTTCGTACTACCTGTGACACTTGTAGTGACTACCGTGTTTAGGTTAGGGTGTTAGTTACATCTTATTTTATCGTTATATTATCATGCCCTAGCCGACACCAATATCCTATCCTAGACATTAAAATTATAATTTTCTTTACTTTTTAGCTTAAAATGGAAGATCCCTTAGTATATCTTCTCCAATGTTACTTTTATGCAAGTCAAGCAAGCTTACCGTCTTGGTTTATCAAGATCTAATAGTATATCTACTCATGTTACTTTATTTATCTTACAAATTACCTTCACTTTTGTGATTATCTCTAATACATTATGATCTAAATCTTTTCATAGCTTGGGATATAGTGAGACCCATTTCATATGCAATTGGTAGTTAACTATGTAGAGTCTATATTAGGATGATCAAATGAATTTATTGGATTAAATAACTTATATTAACTTGTTTTGATCTCTATTAAAGGAAATGGTCGTATCTTCAGTAGTCTTATACTTCTAGTAGAAAGATTGGACAAGATTATTCGTGGTGTGAGTTATGGTCCCTAGAACCCGATGTAAAGCTTCCATACAGTTAAATCTAACATGTCCTCTTATCTTGCTTGGTATGGTGTATCATAGAGGAATTTGAGTAATTCGTAGCCTTCTATGTAAATCCATTACGATAATATAATCCTAGTTAGTGGTGTTTTACTTAATCCCCCTTTACCTAGTAGCAAGCACATGCATGTTGAAGTAGTACTCAATAGAATTTCCATGCTATCCTTTAGTTACTTGAGTAATCTTTTGAGTACTTTTATTTGTTTTTGTTATTTTATTCTCGTAAATATTTAGTTTCCATATTTGCATCCCAATTTCTTATTTCCCCTTTGATCTTTTTGCATCTATACAATAGCCTTTGATTGTTTACATTTTATAGCCTATTCTCCATGTGTTTCAACACTTGGACTTCAATATTTATTTACTTGCACAACCGTATTATACTTGCGCGCTAGTCTAAACGGGGTCATATCTTGGTGTTGCATCATTGTTCTGTATTTTATTTAGCATACTATGGACCTCTGACACGTGCCTAGACAACCTAAGGTCTAACAAGGGATTGTTCAATTTGATCACATATGGTGGAATATTGTTGAGTTATTGAGATGAATCAGTCACATATACGGCCAATCCATCTATTTTGACTTATCTACTATGATGTGTTTTCCCGTACCTTGTCTTCTGTCGCGGCCTCGACCAAGGCCTCGACCCCCTAGTGTACGATCTTACACCATGGTTACTGAATTGGTATGTTGAAAGAAGTTCCCTCACACGATGCCAAACTGATCAAACAAAACACATTTTCGATGAAGAACTGAGTAATTTTGATATATTGATAATAAAAAAGAAGATGGTTTTTTTGTCCTCAACTGAATGTAAACCATATTGAGATAAGTACAAGTGTAACCTTCTAACATTGTGAAGTTAATTTTAAGATTGATATTATTTGTGTTCGATTTTGCATGATTAGTGTATGTGTATATTAGTTCCTAATGTTTGCTATATGAGATTTACTTTAAGTGTTGATTTGGGTGTAGTTACTAGCTTCTGCATCTCTGCATTACTAGACAATAAATCAGGGAACCAAGAGATGGAGACCCAAATTGGCACTCAAACACTCAAGTTAATTATGTATGTTGGCCAATTAAAACATTCTCAAGACATAGATATGCTAATTCTTTTCGAGTGTAGTTCATTATATACAAAGATAATTGTAAGTAAAAATAAGTAAGTGAATTGTGTTGAGTATGTGCATTGAAGAGTGATTATTATTTCATACCTTTGATGTGAATTGAGAAGGCTATATACAGATGTCAAGAGAGGACGATTACATCTTGTTCAACTGTCATCTCAACTGCTCAATTGCATTGCATACATGTTTTCTGGACCTAAGTAACTGTTCAATTGTCCTTCGAGGTTGTTCATGATACCTTCTTTGTAAGGATCCTCGATCTCCTTCTACTTCACGGAGTACCTATTGTGACACATGTCTATCTTTGAGAAATATCGAGCATAATCAAGGATCATGTTTTATGTTATTATACAAGACGATATATGTTTTGTGGCTATAAGGATTCAATCGACCTCGATGTTGATCTATCACACACTAGGGCTAACCTATACGTAATTTACTACGTATTAAATTCACATAATATATGTCGCGCTTCACTCAAAGAGATATCTTTGTGTCTTCTCGGGGAAGATATATCTCTCAAATAATTGACTTGAGCGTGGTGCACGAACGACGTTACCTCACCCTTTAATTCACTGACTTCATGTTTGATTTTAGCAAATATGTACTCAAAGATCAATCGAGTTATTCCTGAAGATATTTCATGCGATCACTGCCAATTTTTTATAAGCAATATTATTAACGTAAACTTTCAAAAGACAAATCAGATGACTTTCAAATTAAAAAGAAAAGGAAAAAACCGTGTCCCTACCAATGATTAATTTCCTAATGTATGACAAAAAAAAAAAAAAAAAAAAAAAAAAAAAAAAAAATTCCTAATGAAAAGATGGCTAAAAAACTGTGTTCTTTTTTGGTAACGTGGGTGGTTCTGGTTCAGGACTGTGTGCGTGCATCTAGACTAATCCTACAAAGAACATATACGTCTTCCATACATACCTCAAGGTAAATCATAACCCGCGCCGGTTCTAACATTTTAGGAGTCTAAGGTAAACTTTAAAAAATTGTCCCTAAAGAAAGTTACAAAGTACATAAAAAAATCTAAATATTTGCCGATTTTTTTATCTTCAATCTAACTATTGAAAAATATAAAATAATTGAATAAATATATTTTAGTAGATATAAAACGTATAAAATAATACTATAATAAATCAGGAAAAAATTTAGAAAAAAAAAATATACTTCTAGTATGTTAATTATGACAAATATATAAAAGAAAGAAATAGTTTAGCATTTATTTGATTCAGATTGGACAAAAACTAAAATTTTTAAAATAAATTAAAAATTATACTATTTATATATAAATATATATAGAGCTTCAATATTATAAGAATTCAGAGTAGGGCTGTAAACGAGCCGAATACTAGATGTACAGGCTTGTTTGTTTAATTTCTCTAGTCGAGTCGAGTCGAGCTCAAAAACGAGCCGGGCCGAGCCGTGCTCAAATTTAAATGAGTCGAGCCCGAGCTTTCAATGATCCAAGTCAGAAATGTTAGAACTTGTTTGTTTAACTTATTGAACAATATTATTTAGTTGTTTTTTATGGTTGAAATGAGACTTCTATGAACGGTTGGTATATGGTGGAATGTGTAGTATGAAAATATGAAACATAACATTAATGAAAAATAAATGACTAAAGAAATTACAAATATCTAATTTGATATTGAAGGTTTAATAATATTTTTATAAATAGATAATATATTAATTTATAATTTATAATTTTAAACGAGCTCACGACCCGAGCTCTGTTCGAGTTGTTTATTTATCGAGTTTAAAATGGAGCTTGAGCTTGAACTTGTTAATAATCGAGTCGATCTCGAACGAGCTTTTCTCCGAACCGAACTTGAGTTGCTCGCGAGCGGCTTGGTTCATTTACAGCCCTAATTAGGAGGGAACCTAAAACCATGACTTCTTTGATCTCCTCTCAGAACCGTCCTAATTATAACTAAGAGTTAGTTTAATTCGTGAGAGTCTTTCTATTTTATTTGTAGTTAAAGGGGGGTGACTAAAGAGGAAATTGGTCTAGACTCTGCCACGCAGAAAAAAGAAATTCACACCTCAACTGATTAAGAAAAGGAGTGTCATTTAAATATAGTTTTATTTAAATATAATGACAGCAGGTTCGTTTTCCTAGCAAACAAAAAATTTGAAATATAAACCGTCGGTTCGTTGAAAAGAGTCAAAGATGTAATTTGTCGATCGACATTGAGGTTGAGATGGTGACAAGTTTTTGACCATTCTTTTTTTTTTTTCAAAGAGTTTTTGACCATTCACTGGTGATTAGGGTTGGACATGTTCAGACACAAAATAAATAAAAATAATGTTCTTTTTGGTCGACAATAAATTTGTTAAACAAGTGAATGTATCGACCTTGAATATGAACTTGTGACTATGCCACCTGCCGTTAGATATATTTCATTTTTTGGTTCTAAATGTCAGTTCCAAATTAAGGTTTTTTTTAATTTTTAATGCCAACTCGTTACCCATCTTTATAAAATATATTCATCCTAATTAAAGTCTAACTAAACCTAACCAAAAATAATAAAAAATCCAAAAAACCCCTATAATCACCATTATAAATCCTCCATCATCCCCTTTTCTCTCTCAGCATACCCAACCCCCTCCCCTTCCCCTCTCGTCAGCTCCGCTCCCCTCTTTGTTTCTCTGTGATATTGAGCAACCCACCACCGCCCCTACCACCAGACCACCGTACCACCACCATCATCATCAATTCCAAAATTTTGGAAATTTTCGTGGTAGAGCAGGAGAAGATCCTATCCGAGCTGTACAGAAATTCAAGCAGATATGTGATTCTTACATCACACAAGGGGTTTCAAGAGAACAACTTTATTTTGCTGCGTTTCGATTTTTTGTCATTGATGGAGAAAGTAAATGGCACGATACACAAGATCCTACGAAGATAACAAACTGGGACCAATTAGAAACTGCTTTCTTTGACAGGTATTACCCAAATAACATGAGGATAGATGATCAACTTGAGTTAACACAATCCGTCAAGAATATGATGAAACTTTGGGTAAGAGCTGGACAAGATTTCAGATGTGTTTACGAAGGGTTCCCGATCATGGCTTTACAGAACAACAACAACTAAAAATATTTTACAAAGGCCTTGATGGAACTTCAAGAGAGAAATTGGAACTGTTATGTGGTGCGGGATTTCTCCAAGTTCAACCCGTTCATGCTAAAATCATTTTGGAAAGAACAGTCAAGAATGAAGTTGGGTGGACTTCGGTGAGAACCCCGGTTAAAGGAGTGAATAATGTTAATATCGAAGAAAAATTTGCTACGCTTGAAAATAAGATTCAAACTACTATAGAGCAACAATTGAAACAGCTTACACTAGCTGTAAAAGAGGGATTTTCGGGTAAGAAGGTAGCTGTGCAAGCTGCACAAGAGGTTTATATGTGTTCGATTTGCAGGGTAGATGATCATGATGAGGAAAATTGTCCGAATAACCAAGAACCTGTGATGTTCGTGTCCAATAGAGGTAACTTTAATTCGAGTGGTAATGGATATCAGCCTAACAGAAACCATCCTGGGTTTCAATACTCAAATCCTAATGGGGCAGCCAATCCTACATATGTGTATCACCCGCGTCCCCAAGGTAACAACTACAATCCAAGACCACACAACAATTATCAAGGAGGACAGAATCAGGGTAATTATGTACAAAGACAAGCCCCTCAAAACAAAGACGCAAAGATGAAAGATGTACTCGAGTCTTGCAAGGAATCCACCTAATTAACATAATCAATGTTCTGTTTAAGGGTAGAATTGGTATTATTATATTAATCGGGACTCTAATATCTCCTAGCCTCCTGTCGGGTGGACCTATAAGATATCCTAAAGTATCATAAACCCCTGTATGGGCGAATATGCCTCTTCGGATGTGAAGTATTTACCTCTTTGGCTATGTAACTAGTTAAGCCTGTCGGTCAATAATGGACATTACACGGGTATTACCTAAATCCGTATTCAACCCCCCCCCCCTGTCGGATGATCACTTTTGCCACTAAAGTAAATAGCTCAAATACTAAAAGATATTTCTAGTTATTCCTAAAAGAAATAGTAATGAAAAACAAAGTAATATCCAATATATAAGACTCAATTCAATTTAAATCATAGAAATCCCAAATTCAAAACATAGAAAAAATTAATTAAGGTTCATCCCTTTATTTCGATTCTCAAGCACGAAGGAAATTAGTTCATAATAAAATTAAGGACTAAAATAATATAAGAATAATTCATATTCAATTACAAAAAAGAAAATAGATAACCTAAAGGTTTGGTTGACTGTTGTTAGAAGAATAGAATTCCTCCAACTCTAGCTTCTCCTCTGCCTTCTTGCTCTGACTTGAAAATATGAAGTCTCTGATGTAATTCCCTGAAGTGTGTGTAAAAAGGAGGCTAAAGGGTCTATTTATACTAGTAAATTCGGACTAGGGCTTTGGTTAAGAGCATTAGGTCAACTTATAAAAAGCCCAAGCCCATCTTGTTCTTTAATTCCCGTAACTGGTGTACAACCCTTAGTAAAACGGATGTAACTTTTGCATATCAACTCCAAATGGGCTCATTCCAGTTGCGAAATCTTCCTAACTCAAAGAGGCACGTTCCCCATTTTATGGCCCAAAGGCTGAATCCCCTCCTAATGGCACAAAAAAACAATTAGTAACTACCTTACAGATCTGTAACTTCTTTAGTCAATTCTTCGGATTTTCTTTTCTTGCCTTTAACTCCTCCGCTTGATCTAAAAATTTATTTTCACTTCTCCTCCTTATCTTGGTTCTCCATAGAATCCATGAACCTAAGAACTTTATACTAAAAACAAACAATTTAACGCACAAAAGCTCTAAAAATGCAAATAGTCTAATTCCAAGGGAAAAAAGTGCAATATGAAGAAATAAGCATAAAAGTTTATCAAATAATTGAAATATTCACCTAAAGCGATATCTCCTAAGGGCTAATATTTAGAACAAATAGGGAGACATCAGTAGGTATGGTGGGGGTGGTGGTGGTAAAGATGACAGTGGAATGTCAATGAAGGTGACGACCTCTGTATTCTCTGTTATTTGTGTGATTTTCTAGCATCGACTTGATTTTACAGTTAGATGCGCTGACAGTTGCTTATATTATTTATTTATGTGAAATATAAGTAGTTATTCCAAACAAAAAGATAGTTATATAATTAAGGATAATGTTCAACAAACTCCTGCAACTTTATCCAATATCACGTAAAAGATACTGTCTTTTTTACTTTCCTAAAAATACCTTGAGTTCGGTCCTAAAATTTAATTTCTGAGTTCTGAGAATTTTCTCCTAACTCAAAATTTAAGTTTTAAGAATTTTCTCATAACTTAAATTACTCTTTTATGGATAATTTTATAATTAAAATATTATGAAGGAGAAATTAATTTTTAACGTTAATCCTATAATATTAATTCTAAAAAATAAAAACATATTACGTAGTTGTAAATTAGATATGAGATATGATAATTGTATGGTATATCATTACTCTTTAGATATATTTGAACAAAAAAATAATAAAATTACTCTTTAGATGTAAACTTGTGACTGTGCCAGCTGTCGTAATATAAGGTTGCCGCAAATGAAGGATAATAATGATATAACATGTGTCAAAACAATCGTCGTCTCCACCGTCAAGATCTCGTCTTTTTATTTCTTCATTTCATTCGCTTTGGTCAAAATTTTGGTCTATGAAAAAGTGCATTATCAAAATTCTTACGCGTGTCTATGCATTGGCCCCACTACGTTTCATAGTATTCCATTTTGAGCTACCGACTATTCTTATTAAGGAGTAAAAGAGTAATGATATGTATGAGTTCTCTTTTACATTTATTTTTCAAATAATTAATTATATTAATACGTATAAAAATAAAACATAGAATACCCCACCTAATACTACAAACGATTTGGTTTAGGTGGATAAGTTAAGTTAACTAGAATAAAAATGAAACTCTCCAATTACCAAACAACGTGTCAATAAACTTGTATTTGACGACCCACTCAATTATTTTATTACCTTTGCAACTAACAAAGGAAAAAAATAGATTACACAATTCCACAATACCATATATCGATTTAATAATATTATAACAATCAAAATCATTACATAAAAATTTAGAAGTTAAAGGTTTCACTATCACTTTACAATCACTTTCAATAATTGCTGAGTTGACAAGAAAACCTTGAATTAATTCGCATTCCACAAAATGCCTTGGGCCTCCACTTCTATTGATTTTCTAACTTCTATAATCTCCACATCCCCTTCAATAATCTTGTCAAAGGAGTCTCTTACTATAAAAAAGATTATACAAGCATTATGAGAATAACTGGCATAATTAATTATTTTATATTTATTGGTAAAAGAGGAATTCACTTAATATTATTACTAGTGACAAAATCATTTTAATTAATTCTATTTAACTTAATAATTGACGAGTTATTAGGATTTGAATCCTTGAACTCAGTATCAGAAATTGCATTATTAATATTTGAATTTATATTTTTATAATCTTTTCAATTTTAGTAAGCAGTTTTACAAGAATAGGTTGGGTTAGAAGAAACACCATTAAACACAAAATTGTTCATTTCTTTCCATATTTGCCAACATATATTGCTCTTAGCAAAATATTGTTCTTGACCATAAAATTCTTTAAGGGAGGGGACAGTTTTTAAAAATCATTCACCAATCTTTGAAGTAATATTATTCATTGTTCATAGTGTTAAAGATGAAAAATATCAAACAACTCGAGTCCAAAGGCAAGCAAGAAGTAAATGTTCAATTGATTCATCATTTTTTTGGTCGATAAAGCATAAAATTAAAATCTCAAAAGTTGTTACAACTTATCATACTCCTAGAGTATCAAAGTCATTACGAATTAAGTTGGCTAATTGGGGAGGAGGAATATCACTCCAAAGACCAAACAATTTGCCACTTAGCATTTGTTTGACCACCCAATCTGCACTTCTGTTATTTTCTCTCCTTACAAAGGAGATACTTATATTGTTCATTTTCATAGAAAACCTAATATTCTTAACCACTAATTTAGTACAACTATTAATATTACAAGTTATCGAATTAATTGGTTAATAACACTTTGACAGTCATTCTCTACTTCAACAGTTCCTAAAGAGTTTCTTCTTGCCATTTCACAAGTTTCAAGAATAAATCTCGCTTCTGCTTCAGCTATAGAATGAACATTAATCTTCTCAGCTTTACCTTTCAAAGTAGAACCTGTTGAATCACGCAATATACACACATAGGAAGCTAAATTAGTATGTAAATTAATGGAAGTATCACAATTAATCTTAAAATGTCCAGTAGGTGGAGGTTTCCAATGTGTGGTCCCCATCCTCCCCTTGTTATTAATAGTATTCATATTTATGGCTAACTTCTTTTGAATAACAATCCCTCCATTTTATTGTAAAACCATATCCTCATTCATTTTGATATTATTTTTCGCCTAAGAAGTGTGCTCAGTTGCTGAGAGATATTCATCATAGCCTAATAAGGATTTCTGAATTGTAATTATAGGGTAAGGGTTTACACCCTTGAATATAAATTCATTTCTTACTTTCCAAATGTGCCAAGCAACAAAAATAGCCATTTCTCCCATTGTATTTGATTTACCATTTTTCTCATTCATACTAAGTCTCACAAACTGAACCCAATTCTTAACATTATAAGATGGTTCAGTTAATGAGTTAAAGCAAAGAGTACTAGCAAGTCAAACTGCTCTTGCCCATGAGCAATGAAAAAGAAGATGTTCCATTGTTTCATTATGATCACCACATAGGTTACACATAGGAGGTTGAATTGATTTCCTCAGATATCTATTTTCATTTGTAGCAAGTCCTATATTACAAAAATTCCATATGAGGTTTTTGACTTTAGGAATAACTTTAGTTTTCCATAAAAAAATACCAATCTTTTGCATCTAACTGAAAGAAGGAATCACCTATTTTTTTGTTGGAAAGTTTTTCTTTCTCCTGTTGAGACCTCCATAGTTTGGTACATATTTACTTAACTATGACATCACCACTTTTGGAACAAGTCCATTGTGGTGTATCCAAACAGTAATAAGATCGAATGAACACCTTACATATGGTTGCTACAATCTCATGAGAAAATAAAGAGTTCAATTTAATCAAATCCCAACTTTTTTATCAGAAGTAAGAAGTTCAGAATCAAATTCAAAATCACTATGATCTGGTCTACTGATGCTTTTAATATAAGGAATCCAAGCATCTTGAGGAAATACCCCTTTTGCCCCCTGGTTTTTAACGCGATTGACAGGTTGCCCCCCATTATTTAAAATGCGACTGGATACCCCTAAACTTTTGTTTTCGTGACTCGTTGCCCCTGTTAACGTTTTTCGTCCAAAATCACCGTTAAGTGTGACGTGGAAGGCACATGTCAGCATTTTTATTATTTATTTATTCTTAATCTGTTTTAATTATTTAATTAACTTAAACCCATTTTTTTAAAGGGCAAAATTAGGTTTTTATTAATTGTTTTAATACCATTAATAAAAATAATAAAATAAACCCCCCCACTAAACCCCCTAACCCCCCTCTTCTTCTTCGTCTTCCCCTTCTTCTTCCGTAAATCTCTGTTTCTTCCAAACAAAAAAATCATTCAATACAATCCTTAAAAATCATCATCTTTGACAAATAATACGCTGGATGAGCCTCCAATCTCCAACTCACTCATGGCGGCGATCAAACGCCCAAGCTAACCAGCGGCCTCACCCTGAAACTTTTCATCTCTACCAGCAGCCATATAATTCATCAATTGCGCCGTCAATTTCCGCCGTCAAAATTGAGTTGATGCATTTCATAATTTCAATATTAGATGACCCAATAGTGAGTCGGATATTGGGGGAAGCAGGTTTTCGTAGCACATAAATAAAATTAGCGATTTTAAATCCTCCTACAATATCAAGGTTTTAAGTCTCGATGCCCTCCTCTATTTTTATGCAATCTACCCGATTCTGAGATTAGTAAACGCAGGTTTAATTTCCCATTTGCTGGAGTATTTGGCAATGATAATAACTATATTGATGAAAATTCCCGAAGAGCCTGGCGAGATTTTCGTCCACAAAAGCATGAAAAACCCATTATTGATTGGAGTTTGTGCTAATGAAGCTTTGAATGGCTTCATAGACTGTGTTCAAAATGGTAAACTTGGTGTCTTACCCGATGAATTAACTGGAATTAGTGTAATTAACCTCGAAAAATAATATACTTAGAAAGTAGGAGGCAACAACAAGGGGGACCATTGATACCAGCAGAGACGACTACTGTAAATGGATGTTAAATGAATGAAACTTGAGAAAAGAAAGGATCGGAGTATGACATGGATTTTGGGCCAAGGAGTTGGGTTTTATTGCAGCGGTGGGTTCGGAAGGAGAAGGGGTGGGGTCGGAGTGTATCAACTCGTGGGCCAAGGGAAAGGTGTTGAAAGCAGCCGCGGTCGTGGGCTGGTGAAGTAGTCCATCTGAGGCCCATTTGCATACCCATTTGCATACAAAGAAGAAGAGAGAGGGGGTGGTTAGGGGGTTTAGGGGGGGTTATTTTATTATTTTTATTAATAATATTAAAACAATCAATAAAAACCTATTTTTCCCTTCAAAAAATGGGTTTAAGTTAATTAAATAATTAAAACGGATTAAGAATTAAAAAAAAAATGCTGACATGTGCCTTCCACGTCACACTTAACGGAATTTTGGACGGAAAACGTTAACAGGGGGCAACGAGTCACGAAAACAAAAGTTAAGGGGTATCCAGTCGCATTTTAAACAATGGGGGGCAACCTGTCAATCGCGTTAAAAACCAGGGGGTAAAAGAGGTATTTCCTAAAGAATCTTTCCAGATATTCACTTTCTTCCCATCACCTATAGACCATCTCAGATTGTCTTTGAAGCAATTTCTCCCAGTAATAATACTTTTCTAGGCCCAGGAACAATTATTACTCAAAGTTGATTCTAAAAAAATATTATTTGGAAAGTACTTTCCTTTTAAAATTTTGAATAATAGAGAGTCTTGATTATTAAAAAATTTCCATGCATTTGAAGCTAGTAAAGCCTCATTTTGCGTTTAAAAATCTTTAAAGCCAAGACCCCCATCCTCTTTACAATTCATTAGTGTCTGCTATTTCACCCAATGACACCTCTTCTCTCCTTTATTGTTCCAATAAAAATTTGAAATGAGAGAAGTCAAATGTGAAGTTACCTTTTTAGGAATTAAGAATATAGACATGATAAAGTTAGGAATAGCTCCTATAATAGATTTTATCAATACTTCTTTACCACTTTTTGAAAGCATTTTAGTCTCCCGATTATCCATTTTTGAGCACCATTTTAGTTAACCATTCTAAGGCTTACACCTTTGATTTTCCCCAGCTTGAAGGTATTCCAAGATATTTTCTAAGATCATCAAGCCTTCTCATTTACGTTGGGTTGAAAATTTTATCCTCTCCTCCTAAGGAGTATTTTTACTAAAAAGGATCCCACTTTTGTTGAGATTAATTTTTTACCTGAACCCAAAGAATACCAGTTCATAATAGTTAGAAAAATATCAATATTATTCTCATCAGCTTCTATCATCTGCAAAGAGGATATGAGTAATCATAGGTGCAGCTCTCTCAATTTTAAGTCCTTTGAGAAATCCCGATTGAACAAAATGATCAAAAGGAGAAGTTAAAGCTTGAGTACCCAAACAAAAAAGATAAGGTGATAAAGGGTCACCCTGTCTTAGTCCTTTTTTGGGACTATTAATATCATATAAACACCCATTCATTTGAATTTGATAAGTAACCGTAGAGATACGATTTTGAATCCAACTTATCCATCTTTCATGAAAACCCATGATTTTAAGAATGTCCAATAAAAAGTCTCATTCTATATTTTCATAAGCTTGCTCATATCTGCTTTGATAGCAATATTATATTTTTTTTGAAGTTCTTATATTCTTCAAATAATGACTAGCTTCTTGGGCTATAATTATATTTTTAAAAATTGATCTACCTGGAATAAAGGCAGTTTGAGTTTCAGAATTAATTTCGCAAAGCCAAGGTTGTAACCTATTTGCAAGTATTTTTGCAATAACTTTGTAATTGAAATTCGCACAACTAATATGCCTGAAAGAAGAAATCATATCAGGATTAGAAAATTTAGGAATTAAAGCAATAATTGTGCTATTTATCTCTGCCAAAGGAGAATTTTGCATAATAAAGCCAGACACCAGTTTAATAAGGTCCAATTTTATGTCCTTCTAAATTTTTTTGAAGAAAAACCCACCAAAGCCATTAGGTCCTGGAAATTCATCTCCTCCAAGAGACCATACTGCTTTTTTAAGTTCTTCATTAACAGGTTTAATTAACTCCCTATTCATGTCTTGTGTAACTGCTTTCTTTATACATTTTAGAATAGGGTCATAATTTCTAGGGCCCACAGAAGTGAACACTTCATTGTAATAAGAGGTAATTTCCTCTACAATATCTGAATTATTATCAATCCTAAGCCTACAGATTTAATTTTTTGTTCTTTTGACCTTAGTAATAGCATGATAATATCTGGTATTTTTATCCCCCAGTTTTAACCATGTATGTTTAGATCTCAAGGCCCAATACATCTCTTATTTTTTCCAATATAGTTCAAGATCAGTGCTAAGAGTTTCAAATTTCTTTTTGTTCTCCTCAGAAAAAGGAGCATTATAAATTTTCTCCAATTTATCGAGTGTATTAGAGATAAGAATTATATTATTTAATATTCTTTGTTTATCCCAAAAAGAGACGCTTCTTTGTATTCTCTTTAGTTTAATCCCAAATCTTCGAATACCTGCACAAAAATCAAGATCCTTAAACTTCCATTTTTTCAAAATCAGTTCAAAATAAGAAGGGTCAAATAACCATCCTTTCTTAAGAAGGAATCTTTTTTTAAAAGTATTATTTTTATTCCCAAAATTTAAAATAATAGGAATATGGTCAGACCCAGTAGGTGGTAAAAGAGAACACCAAGCATTAGGGAAAGAATGATTCCATTTAGTGTGTACCAGGATCCTATCAAGAACTTGTTTAATAAGAAGGTTTCCATTTCTCTTATTAGACCACGAGAAATTACAGCCTTTTGATTGTAATTCAATCAAGTCATTCTGATTAATAAAGTCATTGAAAAAACCCATATTTTTTCTTTTCATATTATCAATATTTCCACCTAATTCTCAGAAGGAAACCTGATAAGATTAAGATCTCCCAGTACACACTAACAATTCTGCGAATTGTTTAATTTAGAAATACCATTTAAAAAATCAAATTTTTCTCCATCTGCAGTAGGGCCATACACAAAAGTAATCAAAATCATACCATTAAAAGGATCCTCATAAGAACAATGCATTAAATTCTTGTTAGAATTTATAAGTTTAAACAAATTCGAATATTTTACAAAGACAGCTAAACCACTAGAGATACCCACATGATCTATAAAGGTTCTAAGGTCATATTTAATTTAGGACTCAATTTTTCAAGGACATCAAATTTATTTTTGGTTTCAGAAAGAAAGAGTACCTCAATTTTGTGAGCTTTAACCATATCGATTAAGCTCAATTATGTCAAGGCTGTGCCAATGCCTTGACAGTTCCAGGCTTGAATCATTGTTGTTTTTGGAGTTGATTTGGTTCAACCCCGCAAACCACTTCAGTAGAATTACCTTCATAGTTATCAAGACATATAGCTTCTTCCCATTTTTCTTCTCCATCCTCTTCATTGAACTTATATAAATCCATATCCTCTGCCATCTCATTATTCTCTCTATCATGTTGATCAAAATCTTCATCTTCAGATCCAATAAGAGTTGCAGGGACCATAGAGGCGACTTCCGATTCATCATTGAATTACAAATTTTACAAACTTTTGAATTTGTGCATTGCCTGTTATAAAGATTGACTTCAGTTGGGATTTTATCCTTTATACATTTTCTCATATAATTTTTAAGCTTAGGCATACAATTCATATTCCAGATTGTACTCCAAATTTCTGAATTGTTTGAATGAGATAAAGAAGAAAGTGAGGATATAACATCCTTTTGCTTTTCATCCTTGTTATTTTTAAGTACTTGATAATCACTTTTAACAGTATAATTTCCATCTTTAGTTGCATTTCAAAAACCAAAACCATTGCATTCATAAGAGGAGATAGGCATACAAGATATTATACTTTCCATCTCTCAGCTGAATTCTGAGTTAACAAACTCTAAATTCCAGCTCTTATTATCAAGCTTAAAAAATTCTTTAACTAACATAATAGTATTATCTTTAGGATTTATAACTTCATTCTTATTATTTATCCATTTATCACTTTGAACATTAATTTGTAATCCATTCCCCCGTTTCTAACTGTTATTTTTTAAACACTTTCCTTCCTTCCAATATACTTTTCCAACCAAAAGAAGGCGCATATCCTATCTTGGCTTCCAAAAATTTATTATTAGGGTTTACCTTTTAGTAGTCTTGCTAGTAATAAATCCGGGTTATGGAGTACATATCATGTAATTTTACCCAATAAAGCTATATTCATTAAATTGATATCTCTAAAGCCAAGCCCTCCCATTAATTTGGAGGAACAAATAGATTCCCAACTTTCATAATGGTTTTTTTTCAATTATTTTTACTCCACCAAAAGTTGGAAATGATGCTATTAATGGTGTGGCATAAAAAATTTGGAATTATAAAAGAAGACATAGTATAGTTAAGAAGAGTTTGTAGAATAGATTTAATAAATATTTCTTTCTCACTTTCAGAAATAAAAATTGTTTTCTAATTTTAAATTTTGTTTAAAATTCTTATTACTAACCATTCAAGGTCTTTACATTTATTCCTATTCCAATCTATTGGTAAACCCAAGTAAGAACCCAAAGATTCAACTTGTTTCATCTGTAATCTCTCAGTCATAACATACTTAATGTGGCTTGGAGTGTTGGGACTATAGATAATACCATTTTTAGATTTATTAAGACACAATCCAGTAGCTTTACTATAATGTTCCATCAAATTATTTAAAGTTTCAATATCTTTATAGGTAGCTTTTAGAAAGAAAATACTATCATCTGTGAAAGCAAATGAGTGATGATAGGACAATTTTTCCCAATCTTAAAACCCACCATAAGATTTTTATTAACTTTATCTTGAACTAGAAGGTTAAGTGTTTTAGACATTAGACAAAATAGGAAAGGAGACAAATGATCCCCTTGTTAAATACCTCTCGTAGGTTGATTAATTTCACAGTCTTTCCCATTAATAAGTATTGAGTATGAAACTCTTTTAACACAATTCATGACCCTACTTACACATCTTTGGTGGAAACCCATCTGAGTTAACAATTTTCATAAAAAATCTCATTCAATGTATTCATAGGTCTTTTTGACATCAACTTTAATAGCTAGATAATAATTTTTTGTAGTCTTTTTCCTTTTTATAAAAGTTATAAGTTCATGAGATATAAGAATATTTTCTTGAATATTCCTACCTGGTATGAACCCTATTTTGTTCTTATCAACCAAAAATGGCATCAAAGGTTTTAGTCTATTTACTAAAATTCGTGAGATAATTTTATAAATGAAATTTGTGCAACTTATAGGTCTATAGTGATTCACCGCAGAAGGGTTATCGACTTTAGGAATAAGAGCTACGAAAGTTTGATTCAAAGGCTCTAAACTATCATTATTAAACCAGATTTCATTGATAATACGCATTACATCTAATTTAATAGTATCCCAGTAAGTTTTATAGACCATTCCAGTATAGCCATCTGTCCCTGGAGCCTTTGTTAAACCCAGCTCCAAAATAGTTGTTTTAGTTTCATCGCATGTGATAACAGCTATAAAAGAAAGGTTCCTATAGCATTATTTACCATAGGTTGCACAAGGGATAAAACTTGAGTAAAATCCCTTGGCCCCACTGAATTATAAATATCATTGAAATAATTTTTAAAAATACTTATTATATCACTTTCTTTTTCCTTCTATTCAATATTATCATTCTTAATTCTTCTTATATTACTTCTTTTTCTTCTGCTTTTAGTAGTAGCATGAAATTATGCAGTATTTTCATCTCCCTTTTTTAACCACTGGATTCTAGATTTATCTCTCCAGAATTGTTCCTCTCTTTCCCAAGCTTTCTCAATAAGTTTTTTTATTGCATTATATTCATCCAATTACCAATATTAGTATCACCATTAGAAAAAACTTTTAATCTCTTCATATATTTCTCAATACATTACCTATTGTTATTGAATATTTCCTTATTCCATTTGATAAGCTTCCTTTTGGTAATATTTAGGTTAAATTTATTACATTAGTAGGGATTCCCCTTAAACTTTTGTTATCATCCCAAACATTTTTAATAATATTTAGACATTCTAGTCCAGAAGCCCAAAAAGATTGAAAGTAAAATCTGTTTTTCTTATTATAATTTTGATCTTGATGGAGTATAATAGGACAATGATCCGAGCCTAGAACTAGAATCACTGCTAACCAATCATTAGGAAATATTGTACTCCATTCAAGATTTATTAAAGCTCTATCTAAAATAGCCTTCATTAATTCTTCACTTGTTCTTCTATTAGACCAGGTGAGTTCACAACCATGCCTTGGAATTTCTTCCAATTTTAGATTATTAATCAGTTTATTAAAAAAAATCATACTTCTTTTATTAACATTTTTCCCTCCCAGTTTTTCTGAAATGTTCCTTAAATCTCCAATCATAAGACATGGAAACTTTTCATCATAACACTTAATAATTTTATTAAGAACTTGGATTTATTAGTCTCAATAGGAGAACCATAAACATAAGTGTATTTTGTCTTAATATAATGTGAAACCATAGTATTTATATGATTCTCATCGGAGTCGATTATCTCCATATCAATATTATCTTTAATAGACAGTGCTAAACCACCCCGCAATCCAATAGGGTCTACATGGTTGATGTCTCCATATTTGTGACATATAAATCTATACTTGAGACATCATTTTAGGGGTATTTAGTATTTAATCTCGTGATATTACCCCATTTATTCTTGCTTTACACTTTCTTGCCTAGTTTTAGGTGTTTTGTTATTTTGTGAGCTTTTGAGCGTAATTTGTGTGTTATTTGTGTAAAACTTAGGTATATGGAAGCTATTACACCTATGAAACTGATTTGAAGTGGAAAAGTAAAGGAACTCCCTTAGTCAAACTCAAAAAGGAAAAGTTTGGATATATTTGGAAAGTAAAGAATCTGCCATGCTGGAAAAACATTCACTAATTGAGTTGCCGCAGAAAGTTGGTCACGAATTTAGAAGAGACCTTTAACCAACTGATATATATTTTTATCTCAGTCGATTTTACTGGTCGTACACTGAAATCTGATAAGTAAGGAAGAAGATATGACCAAATCAAAACTGCAAAGGTTTATCCCGTCCTAGAATTTAGGAATACGAATTTTAGTAAGATTAGGACTCCTTAACTTAAGGATTACTCCATATTTCGACAAAAGACCTATATATATCCATTCCTACCTTAGAGAAATCATCCTTCGTTAGTCCCTGATAATCTAAAGACCATGAGGAAGCCTAGATCAAGAGAGAAGAAGAGAAGAATGAGTTAGAGCCGTTCTAGACATTCCAACCCTCCCCATTTGTAATTCTGTAATCTTATCTCTTTCTTATGAACCAATTTATCTAGCTTGAGATTAGAATATGAGCATGAAGCCTACACTTGTTTGATATGTTATTTAATTTGGGATGTCTTTTTACATTTAACTGAATTTAGTAGTGATAGCTCTGTAATATGTGATTTGAATTAATGTATGTAGTTCTTGCGATGAGCACGTATAAAATTACCATAGTAATTGAGTTAACACCCGGAAGGGGGATTCAATTATAGAAAACACCACATAGTCATCTAGTTTGCGGTAGTGATCCTGACGGGCTTGCCTAGCTAGATAGTTAATAGGGTTTAATTTAACCACCGATCACTGCGTAGGGTCCCCTTACCCAAGTCCCCTGGTATTGGAGAGTTTGCCTCCTAAGTCCACCTGGAAGGGGGTTAGGAGGAATGTATAATCCCAGCTATTGTATATCACACTATTCTCTCATAGGTAATAAACATAAAACAAGGCTAGTGGGGATTACTTACTAGTTCTCAAGCTAAACTGTCATAAGCTTCTGTCTATCCTATTTTACTTTCTTGTCTTTAATTAAGTCTTTTTAGAGTCATAAAAACCAAATAAATATTTTAGTGTCTTTGCGTATTATTTTACCAACTATTTCTAGTTCACTTAGTAATTGTGCTATTTACAAACTAACTTTCGCAGTCCCTGGGATCGATATATGTTTTACTTATTTATTACTTGCAAATGATCTGTTCACTTGCGGAGATTTTATCGTGGTAGTATAAGGTGTTAGTTCTCTTATTTATATCTTATTATATCACACCTTTTCCCTCACCAAGTTTTTGGCACCGCTGCCGGGGACTACATCATTAGTTTTGTGTTTTTACTTGTGGTTTTCACTAACTTTCCCATACTTTAAAGAATTGGCATAGAATATGGTGAATATCCCTATTAAGCATGTTTAATGAGGTCAATGATAGTAAAGAGTATGTTTTTGAACAGTGTCACAAATATGTTTAGTATGCATGTATGAAAACAAGAAGTATAAGATAGGGAAGATTAATAAGCAATGCATATGAAGTGTCAAGTTGGATCTTAGGGAGAGCTGTGTAGAACGTGAGGTTTAAAATTAGTTGAAAACTGGTTTATCTATGAACTAATAGTGAAAAAGTAATGAAGTCAGGTAGTTAGAAAAGTGAATAAGGAAGTTCTTTCATATATAAGCCACTTAAGTCTTTTTAGCTTTCTCACCCTTTTATTTGATTATTTATTATTATCCGTCTTAGCTCCTCTGAGCCTTCCTAAAGCCTTTTGTTAACCACATTACAAGCCATACCCCTTAGTTTATAGGACTTATCCATATGACCCGCACTCAAATCGCAAAACCCAAGACAAGTTGTTTTAGAGCTTGAGTTTAGGGGGGTGGGTTTCATAATTGAGAAACTTTGGGATTGGGAAATTTGATTGTATTTGTGATTATTGATGTTGATGAGTTTATTATTGTAACCCTTTGCCGAGGTGATGTCTCCTCATTTGTGATAAGAAAATCTATTTCTGAGACATCATTTTAGGCGTATTTATTAGTTTATAGGTCGATTTTCACATGATTTAGTACACTTTCCTATTTTGGGTCTTGAATTGATTATTTATTATTTTTAGAGCATATTGGGTTTAATTATTTATTTAGTGTGAAGCTTTAGAGATATATGGTAATTAATTAGAGTCCAAGTTGGTTCAAAGAGCTAAAGGAAAGAAGATAAACATGGAAATTGAAGATAAGGAAGTAAAAGCTAAAAACATGGAAAAGGAAAAGCTGCCATAAATCTGTATTCCTACACCTACGACCACAAATCAGCTTATATCTTAAAATCGGTGAGGAATCTGGAGAAACGGTCAAGAGCAAAGTTAAATATCTTTCCAAGACGATGAATTTCGACTACTCATACGCGTCAAACGGATGAGTATTGAAGCTGCTAGGACCAAAACAAAAACAGGGCTGATTCCATGTTTTTGGGCTACGAATTCGAGTTGGGCTAGGAGCCCAATATTTACCTTTTCCTTCAAGAAAATGATTAGGTCAACCTATACACTATAAATACAGCCTCTTAACATTAGAAAATCATCCTTGGCAAAACCTTACGCCAAGAGGAAGCTTACAACACAAGAAAAGAAGTCTGGAAGGAGCTGTTCATTAATAATGTCATCTTCAACCTTTGAATTTGTAATTTCTTTCTTTTCTTCCATTAGTATGAACTAAATTTCCATTAGATTGACTTTTAGCATATATGTATGAACCCTAGTTTTGGTTGACATCTATCTAATTTGGGAATGCTATGTTTTAAATTGAATTATTGTTTTTATTTTCTATTTATGTGTTTGGATTTATATTATGTGTTCTTGTGGATCGCGACCATATAGAATTACCATCTAGTAGTTAGGTCACCATTGACAACGGTGTTTAATTACATGTTTAGCACATAACATCTAGTGTACGGTTTAGATCTGACAAATCAACCTAACTAGATAATCACATGGTTTAGTGTATTGCTATTTTACCAATTGCAGGAACAGTTTGCTTAGGACTCCTCATTGACACAGGTAACCCTATTTAAAACTACCTAGCGCAATTGGAACCGATTATTGAAATACTACATAATTCACCCTTACATGTTTAGAATGACAAAACTAGTGGGGATAACATGCTATTTACTCAAGCTAAACTCTCATACTACTTCTTCTCTTGCATTTAATTTTCTGTCTTTACTTATTTAGTGTAATTTAGTTAATTAAAAACCAAATAAACATCTATTTGAATTTTACTGTGTTTTATTTGTTCTAGCTTTTAATATTTGCACTTGATTATTGCATAAGATTCCCCTAACCTTCGTAGTCTCTGCGGAACGAATCTTACTTATTTATTAAAACTTGCATACGATCTGTATACTTGCAGAACCGTGCTAAACTAGGGTGATTATTTGCACGTTATTTATATCATATTTTATCACACCTTAGGCTCCACCACGAGGTAAAAAGAAGAAATATATATGTGAAAAGAAAAAGAAATATGAGAAAAGTGGTATGACATCTCACCTAAAAAAGGGAGTCATAATCAACTGAGAAAAATATATGAAAAAGATTGAAAAAAATTTGGAATGGCAAAGTGGAAATTGTTATGTAATCATCATAAAAAACTTTTAGGTTTGGGGATGCAAATCAGAGCATTAAAGTTGGGATGAGTGAGAACATCTTCGAGTGAAACTCAAGTTCTAGGGCGATTCGTTGATGAAATGTCAGGAGAGAGCCAAAAGCTCACTTTTCATTATCCAAATATATATCATACTGTCCATAACCCAATGCTATAGTAAAGACATTAGGATTTCTAACTTCTTAATGGAGTAATAATGGAATAATTAGGGAATAGGTGAGTGGACCATTGGATATTATATTAGGATCTATGACCACCCTATAGCCGTTAACACAAACTGATTTGAAGACCTCTCCTTCTGGCATTGCGAAATTAAATCTGGACTTGAATTTATGGATTAATGATTATGTTTATATTAAGAATGTATGTGTATTATTTCTTTGACATACTACATGAGAGGTTTTAGACATTTTTCTCCAGGATCACTTCTTCTTCTTCTTCTTCTTCTTCTTCTTCTTCTTCTTCTTCTTCTTCTTCTTCTTCTTCTTCTTCTTCTTCTTCTTCTTCTTCCATATTTACTGTTGACTACCCTACTGTTCTTATATTTATTGTATCGAGACGATACAACTTTGAGTTGGGGGTCTTGATATCTCCATATTTGTGATATATTAATCTACACTTGAAACATCATTGGGTTCTTTGTTATTTAATTTTGGGTGTTTTTCCCATTTATTCTTACTTTACACTTTCTTGCCTAGTTTTAGGTGTTTTGTTATTTTATGAGCTTTTGCGCGTAATTTGTTAGTTGTTTGTGTAGCACTTAGGTATATGGTAGCTATAACACCTATGGAAACTGATTTGAATTGGCAAATTAAAGGAAATCCCTTAGTCAAAGTCAAAAAGGAAAAGTTTGGATATATTTGGAAAGTAAAGAATCTACCATGTTGGAAAAACATTCACTAATTGAGTTGCTGCAGAAAGTTGGTCACGAATTTGGAAGAGCCCTTCAACCAACTGATAAATCTTTTTATCGCGGTTGTTTTGACTAATAGTACACTGAGATCCGATAAGTAACGAAGGAGATATGACCAAATCAGAATATGTAAAGGTTTATTCTGTCCTACAATTTAGAAAGACGAACTTTAGTAAGATTATGACTCTCTAACTTGGGGATTACTCCATATTTCGACCAAAGGCATATATATATATATATATATATATATATATATATATATATATATATATATATATATATATATATATATATATCTATGCCTACCATAGAGAAATCATCCTTGGCCAGTCCCTAATCATCTAAAGCCCAAAAGGAAGCCTAGATCAAGAGAGAAGAAGAGACAAAGGTGTTGGAGTCGTTGGCGGGGGCAAAGATGTGATAAATAAACAGATAAATAAGATAAATACACACTTTTGGTATGATTTCTAAGAAATAATCCAAAGATATTCCTTGTCACCGACATTTGTGGTTTCAATATGATATCCATTTTTGCGAATAATCTTAAAATTTAGCCAATCTCTTTGAGATTTGTTAGAATATAATGCGTCAGATATATTGATTTGTGTACCGCAAGGTAATACAATTGTTGAGTTTCCAAGATCTTCAATTAAATTGGAAGAACCCAATATAGTGATCAAACTAGCTTGCATTAAGTTTATACTAGTGAAATACGTCTAATCTCTAAGTATAGTGTTCGTGGCTGCACTGTCTGCCAGACATATGCCCACATCATCCATTTTGATATCTATATCATAATATTTTAAGCAAATACAAAGATAAAATATTTTAAAACATAGAGACATCATATGGGGACTACTAGTTATACATGCCATCTAGAAAAATATACACGACTCTAAGAGACAAATATACATAACTAAATCAAATTAGTCCCATAGTTACATATGAACCTAAAATAATATATTCATTAAATTATTCCTGCTCCCATAGTCGATTAGGTATTCAATATTTTTACTTCGTCAACAAAGAAGTCATTGATATCTACATAAAAGGCCATAAAAATTAGCATGGTCATCATGACCATTATAATCGACATGATTAGATTTATTTACCTTTTTCTTTGCTTTCATTACTGCTTGACTGAGATAACCCAGATGTTTTGACGTATGTCAGGTATGCACCCAATGTCCAACTCCACTACATCGATAACATTTAGTGTTACCATTTTGTGATGATTTTTTTGTGTCTTTACCATTACTTTTTCACTTCTAGTGGAGATATTTATTTTTCTTAGTAGTATTCTGACTACTTAGTATGTATTTTTTTAATACATACTTAGTAGTATTCTTACTACTATGGATCAACGAGTTATTCTTTCTACGACCTTAACCTCTTCTAGAGTTCAGATCACAAGAATTTTAATTCTAGACATATGAAAGATATTGCATCACAAGAAATATAGTTTCATTCACTTCAGAGAATGATTTTAAAATTCTTCATTCAATCTACGGAATATAATTCAGTTCACTTCAAGAAATGTTAGTTAACTAGTGGGTCGTAAATAATGATTTTATATCAACAGTTTATTATTTTGTAAACATATGTTAGCAATATTTATACTTCAGGAATGTATTCATGATATGAAACGTATTCAACTGGAATACTATCAACAATTTATTATAAAGACGCAATATTAACTCGTAATATTTTGTAAAAAATTTGTTATCGAAATCGCTATTTTAGGAACGTGTTCGTGATATAGGGATGTGTTCACGGTACTATTACTTCACGAATATATTCTTGACATGCAGTGTTGGGTAGAAATTCTCGTATTCATCTGGACTACTTATCCCATATAAATAATAATTAAATATTATTTATTACATAAAATAAAATTATAACTACTTACTCATTTCACTTTTATAATTTGCAATATGTAAGATAATAGTAATTTTTCTTTCTTAAGTAGGAAGTATATTTTGTCATACACATGATCTATATTTGAAAATTTAATGCTACACATGAAAACTTAGCCATCAAGGATTTTTTTTCCTCGGAAAACATCGGATTTTTCGTACAGAAAAAAAATCAAGTTTTTTTTGTCAAAAATAAACATGAAATATATAAAATTTTGATGGAAAACTTCCTGAGTTATATTCATGAGAAAATTAAATAAAAAATTAATTCTTAGGAAAATCAAATATTCGACTATAATTCGATTGGTAGAGGCTTGTGTTGATATCGTCTTGTAAAATTAAAGACGAGAAGTTAGATATAGGGATGTCAATGGTTTGAATATCCTCAAAAAATGGCATAATCACATCCCCTTCCAATAAGAAAAAATTAACCAAATCCACATTCATTAACTCTCAAATTTTAGAAATTAATTAAATCCGCATTCGCAATGGATGTAGTTTATTCGCGGTTAATCCTCATTCGCAATTGTTTAATAGAATTTAAATTAAAAAAATCAAAATTCTAAAATTAGCTACAAAATTATTGAGAGGTCATAAATAGGTATTAGACAATATATTAATAAACTAGATAATAATCAGTTAAGTACTTTATGTATGTAATAATTTTATTTGGTCGATATTATATATGAAATTTGTATATGTAGAACATCATTATATATATATATATATATATATATATAATTTTTTATATTTTATTTAGATTTTGAATTATCCGTCAAATTATTGTAAAAACACAAATCCTAACATATAATCCACCGATTACATTATGTGAGAACCAAACCATAATGGATGCAGAATCGGTTCCACTAATGGATTTTAAATCGGATCGAATATCAATCGGTTACGGTTAATATCCATTGCCACCCCTACTTAGATATATGAGACCGTATTCAACTCTTAGAGATTCTAATATGTTACAAAGTGTTATAGTATCAAACTATATATAGGAAAATGTAAATAGCTACACAACAACTAGTTTAAGTTACTGCGAAACATAAGTAGCTGCACAACTACATCATAAGTTGTTGCAAGTCATTTATATACGCTGCTAGTGTATCGGGAATACTATTTTTTGATCTAATATTATTCTTAAATAATAAAGCAATTACAAAATTATACAATACCCGATGGGCTAGCTTCAAGATCTAATAGTTTTTCCAATTAGTTCGGGACAGAATCCCAAGTATAGCTAAGAATATTACCTAGTGGTGTATTTTTGGCTATCCAATTGATCGCTTATAGAGTGTGATAAAAATCAACACCAATGAAGAGAAACAACTAACCGCAAGTGTACGGTCGTTCCAAGTAATAAGTAAGTAGCGTACGTTTATTCGTATCCACATGGATTACTAGATTAGGATTAAGTGTTTAATATGAATAGTAGAAGTAATTGCAAGAAATAATAATTTTTTTTTTTATTAAGAACTACTAACACAAGAATAAAAACTAAACTAATAAATAAAACTAAATTAAACTAAAAAGATTACTTAATATGAGAGGTATACTTGAGTCTCACTAGGTAATCACCAAATTTAATAATCTAAAGCTATCGTTTAAGGTCAAAGTCGGTAATTGATATTAGTCTGGATTCTAATATCTTCCTAACCCTTGTCATGGTAGACTTAGGAAGCAATTCTACTGTATTAATGACCTCGTCAAAGTAACACTAAAAGTACTTTTGAATGATTACAATTTTAACCCAATTGGCAACATGGTTAGTTAAGACTGCCAGGTTCAATAACGCACACCACATGTCTATATTCTAGTTCTTTATTTAAACCCTCACTTCCGGATGATCGCTCCCATAATAAATAGCCTAAATACTAGAACCTGTCTCTAATTGGACAAATTATCAATAGTAAATAATCAGAAATATATATAGTCAATATGAAATTACTCGACTTAATTTAAATTAGAACAATCCCAAATTCAAAAAACTTTAAACTATAAAACTAGGGTTCATCCCATGATACGAGTCTCAAGTATTTAAATTTTAGCTCATAATTAAATAAAGAAAATAAATATAATTAATTAAAGGCATAATTCCTAAAACAGAAAAAAAAACTAAAAAAAAACTAAAGGGTGGAATGATTGAGCTGTTGATAGGGAAGAATGGTCTTCTCCAATTTCTGCCCTTTGCTTCCAAGCGTTCTTTTCCCTCTCTCAAAATATGATATAAAACTAAGCCTAATTGAAAGGTACTGATTAATGAGGAGTAACGAGCCTTTTATAATGATTAAACAAGGATTATGTCCACATAGGCTTAAGTAGGTAATTAAGGGGCCCAAATCCGTTTTAATTAATATGCACTACACTACACCACTTTAGGTAACATGCTTTAACTTTCGCATCTTAAGTCCAAATTCACTAATTCTACTTCACTAATACTCAAGTTGGTATTTCCATTTACATTTCATAAGGAGTTTGGTTCATTCATTACATTATCCACACAATTATCATTTGAAGGATGCTTCAGATCTTGTTTAGATCTTATAACCTTCAGACAAGTTAGTCATCCTTAGGTTTTATAGTTTTTCCATTCCTTCCTAGTCTATCCACTTGGACTGGTTGGTATACTTGAAAAACTTCTTGGTTGGCTTAAATATCATGAATAAATTGAAACTCTGATTGATTTTCCCTCAGACTATGTAAGTCATCCTTGGGTTGTATGATGTTCCTTTCTCTTCCCATAGAGACTGAACTTTCAGTATAGTGTTTAGTGGACAAGGTTTAGTATTGTTAAAAGCAAAGATATTTCTATCTTTCCATATGTTACAAGCTAATATAGTAACATATTCTATTAATAATCTTTCTTTTACAACATTGTCTTTGGCTTCCTCAATGACTGATGTCTCCCATTTTTTGATAAATAAATGCCCTTAGGAGACATCATTTTAGGTGGAAATGATACCTAGTTAGTTGATTTATAAGCATATTTTGTTATATTGCCCTTTCTTCCTTCGTTTTATACTTATTGTTACTTTTAAAGTTTTTTTGCGTTAATGTGCTTGTTTAGTGTAAAGTTCTAAGGTACATGGATGCTAGGAGGAATTAAGATGGAGAGAATAAGTGAAGTTTAAAGATCAAGATAAAAAATAAGTGTCAAAAGAGAAAAAGACATCACTTTTGTGAAGGAGGAGCACTAGAAACTGGAAAGTCGTCACTTGTAGCCCTTCCTGAACCCAAACGTTGCAGATTGAGATCTAGTGGTTCAAATGAAAAAGATGCGCCTCTGAGTCAGCAAAATCCGAGAAGTGGAATTAAGTGATTTGGACTTACGATGCAAAAGTTACACCTGTTTTACTGAAGTGTGTACAACAGATGCATAAATTATAAAATGGACTTAGGCCCTAAATTATTTAATTAAGTCAAATAAGGGTCCAATCTGTTTTCAAGCTTTATAAAAGGCTCTTTAGACCTTAGAATTACATATGCTTCATTATTTTTCCAATTTCCAGAGAAAGAGAGAGCAAAGTAGAGGCAAGAGCAGAAGTTGAAGAATTTCTTTTCTTCAACCAACAACTCAAGTTATTCATCTAATTAGGTTATTTTATTTCTGTTTTTTAGGAAACATGTATTCTTTTAATTTTTTTTGTTTTTAATTTAAGTATGAGCTAAACCTTTACATACTTGAGTATCACATTATAGGATGAACCCTAGATTATTGATTTAATGTATTTGAATTGGGATTAGTTTCTAGTTTCAATTGAGATGTGTAGTTTCATATTTACTGTTATCTTTTGCTTATTTACTATTTTTAATTTAGTTGGGAATTATAAATAGGTCATAGTAATTAGGCTATTCGCTAGTGGCGGTGATCATCTGAAAGGGGAGGGGGTTTAATTATTGAACTAGGTAACAGGCGCGTGGTATTTGTCATTGATCCTAACGGGCTTGACTAATCGCGTAGCCAATTGGGCAATTCACTTAAACATCTGAACGTAGCTTATAATCGCCCTGACTGGTTTTGTAATACTGTAGGATAGCAACTAAGTCCACTTTGACGGAAGTTAAGAGATTGTAGAGTCTCGACTATTATTGAAAATACCACTGGTGTGGCCTAAGGTGTGATAAAAAGATGATATAATTTAGATGCAAATAAACACCCTAAGCTAACACGGTACTGCAAGTATTACGGGACGTATGCAAGTTTTAATGATAAGAAGATTCGTTCCTCAGAGACTGACGAAAGTTAGAGAGAACTTATGCAAATTATAAAGTGCAGATATTAGAAATTAGTACAGATAATACGCAAGTAGAGAGAAGAGATAGATAAATATTTATTTGGTTTTTTAAATAAGAAAACTAAACTACTAAATTAAAAGACAGAAAATAAATAAAAGAAAAGAAGATAGTATGAACGTTTAGCTTGAGTAATTAACATGTAATCCCCACTAGTTTTTCTGTTCTAAACATGTAAGGGTGAATTATGTAGTATTTCAATAATCGGTTCCAATTACGCTAGGTAGTTTTAAATAGGATTTACCTGTGTCAATAAGGCTTCCTAAGCAAACTGTTCCTGTAATTGGTAAATAGTAACATGTACTAAACCATTGTGACTATCTAGTTAGGTTGATTTGTCAGATCTAAACCGAATACTAGACGTTATGTGCTAAACATGTAATTAAACACCGTTGTCAATGGTGACCTAACTACTAGATGGTAATTCTATATGGCCTAGGTTCCACAAGAAAACAGAATATAAATCCAAACACATAAACAGAGAATAAAAACAATAATTCAATTTAAAACATAGGATTCCAAAATTAGATAGATGTCAATCAAAACTAGGGTTCATACATATATGCAAAAACTCAAGCTAAAAAGAATTAATTCATACAAAGAAAAGAAGAGAAAAGAATTACAGAATCAAAGGTTGAAGGAGACATATTTGATGCACAGCTCCTTCCAGACTTCTTCTCTTGTGTTGCAGCTTCCTCTTGGCCTTAAGGTCTGGCCAAGGATGATTTAAGAGTGTTAAGAGGCTGTATTTATAGTGTATAGGTTGACCTAATTCGTTTCTTGAAGGGGAGGCCAAGTAATAGACTCCAAGCCCAACTCAAATTCGTATGGAAATAAAGATAATTACTGCTGAACTGTTTTGAGTATATCTTCTTCGTTATTGGTAGGTTTTTGCTCCACAATATACCAAAAGATTCCCCACAGAATTATCTACGTCCCTATGAAAGGAATCTTCCAAAATCGGCTTGCTTTTGGAGTTATCACCACTTCTTTAGGCGTAGCTGCAGAAATTCAGATTTAAGGCAGCTTTTCCTTTTCCTAATTGAACTCTGTTTCCTTCTATCTCCAATTTCCATGTTTATCTTCTTTCCTTTAACTCTTTGAACCAACTTGGACTCTAATTAATTACCATATATTTCTAAAGCTTCACACTAAATAAATAATTAAACCCAATATACTCTAAAAATAATAAATAATCAATTCAAGATCCAAAATAGGAAAGTGTACTAAATCATGAGAAATTCGACCTATAAACAAATAAATACGCCTAAAATGATGTCTCTGAAATAGATTTAATTATCACAAATGAGGAGACATCAACCACTCTACCCTTAAACGGACGCATTAAATACATGAACTTAGGTGACTCCCTAACGAGACTCAGTCATACTTCTCATATTTGCTTCCACTCTTTTAGTATTTATTTTTATTCCGTTAATCTTTAGTTAATTTACTTTCTTGCGTTTAGTAGTTTTATAAACAAAAACAAATATTTTATCTTTATTTATTTCGTATTGCAATTAATTTTACTTTTCATTTAAACACAGTGGTCTTACCTCACAATCATTATAGAGACGATTATCCCATTTCTATATTACTTAGACGACCCATACATTTGCGGTAGTCGTTTTTTTTAGTGTTGATTTTTATCACACTCTAGAAGCGACCAATGACTTTAGCCATCTAAATGTCTAAATTACCAGACCATTGCTAATCTTAAGATTTTAAGAAAAGTCTAATCAGATGGCTTTAGCACAGACTTAATTTAGTAACATATATTCTACTATCTCTTTCTCAATATTACATATAGTACACATCTTAGTGCACTTCACTTTTCTATTATATAAATTCATGTTTGTTGATAATAGATTTTTTAAGACTTTTCATATAAATTCTCCACTTTAGTTTAGGTGGAGTACTTATGTTGCAAATAAGTTTCTATATCATTGGATGATGAAGGTTTAAAGAAGCATTTCCTATCCATCGTTATTTCTAACTCATCTTTTTATAAGAATTCTAACGTTGTTGATCTTTTTTACCAATATAGTCTCCATTTCACCTAGTCAAGTGACTTGTTACCGTCTTTATTTCTCGAACTTGGTATGATATGAATGACCATATCCCTTCGTTTTGGATTGTGCGGCAATGATACTTTCCATTTTGTCTTTTAACTAAAAAGAAATAGAAAATATTGAGAATAAGAATTTACTCAAAACATTCGGATACTTAAACTAACACAAATAATGATTTTTGAAGATATTATAACTTTTTTAGAAAAAAGATTAACACGATAACTGTTAAAAGATCAACGTATGCTTAAAAAACTAGCAACTAAAAGTAAAAGTAAAACAAAAAAAGTGTACAACAAGAATAGTCTTTTTTTAAATAATGAACTTAAAACAAATATTGAAATCATTGAGCACCACCCACCCCGACAGAACATTTTCCATCATCAATAAAAGCAATCACTTTTTAGTAAAAGATTACATAAAAAAAATATTACTACTCTACTAGTATATTAGTAATTTCCTATAGAGTTTAAATGACTTGTTTTTATTTATAATTACAACTCATCACAGCTTGTAAACGATAATTAATGAGTTATAAACATTCCACACATATATACATAAATACATTACAAACTTCAATACCCCATTTCCAATCCCCCATATCATATCAAACACTCACCACTACCCTTTCATTTTCCATCATCAGTGAAAGAGACTTGTTGGTTTCTGTCTTTTCTGTTTAGTGTTTGTTTTCTTAGCTCAATTGAGAGAGAAGATACAGAGAATTAATTATGGGTCAAGAGAAAGAAAGAAAGATGTTTGTAGGAGTTGTTTGGAATTGTGCAGCTGAGCTTAAACTTTTACTTACAGCTTTGCTTTTGCTTGGCTCAATCGCTACACTTCTTCAATTCCTTCCTTCTCGTTTTCCCTTTTCCGCCACCGAGCTACGGCAGTGCATCTCTTCTCCTTTAGTTTCCACCGCCACATCGTTAGCTACCATAACTTCACCACCACCACCATCTCCACCCCCACCACCTCCTCCTCCACCACAACTCGATCTAGAACGTGTACTAAGCAATGGAGTGGTTAAGAGATCGTTTAACCCAAACGGAGCAGCTGCATATAACTTTATACTTATGTCGGCTTATAGAGGCGGTTTAAACACTTTTGCGATAAATGGTCTATCTTCAAAACCTCTACACGTCTTTGGAAAGCCTACTTATGAATGTAAGTGGGTCCCACGTGACCCTAACTTGAAACCCATCTCAACTCCGGGAGAGAAATTCCTTCCAGATTGGGGTTACGGCCATGTCTACACCGTCGTTGTTGTCAACTGTACTTTCCCCTCCGCCGTAGTAGGCGGAGATGGTGGTGAGCTTCTACTTTTAGCCAACACTAATGGAGGCGGTGACACAAACATAAACACTACCGATATTATAACCGCCTTATCCGAAAATGAAGAACAATTCAAGGATTTCACAGAGAAATTCACTTCTCAAAAACCTAAATACGATTATTTATACTGCGGGTCATCTCTATACGGGAATTTAAGCCCACAAAGAGTACGAGAATGGTTAGCGTATCACATAAGATTCTTCGGCCCGAAATCTCATTTCGTAATACACGATGCAGGTGGGATTCACGAAGGTGTAATGGAGGTATTAAAACCATGGATGGAGAAAGGGTATGTAACGTTACAAGATATCAGAGATCAAGAAAGATTCGATGGGTATTATCACAATCAATTCCTAGTAGTGAATGATTGTTTACACAGATACAAGTATTCAACAAAATGGATGTTTTTCTTTGATGTTGATGAGTTCATATTTGTTCCCAAGAAAAGCACCATTAAATCTGTATTAGATTCACTTTCCGAGTTCACTCAGTTCACTATCCAGCAAATGCCCATGTCCAACAAGCTTTGCTTGTCAGAAGATGCTCGTAAAGCTTATCGGTATGTAACGTTATCTTCCGTTTCAAATTTATTGTTGATTTACTTTATGATAATCCTATTCAAAAATTAATTAATTAAGTCACACATTAATTACATTGTTGACTCTTAATAATAAATAGCAAAGGGAGTAATAATTAGTAATTAATACAGGTAATTAATCAATTAACGAGTGAAATTAGTCTTAGTAATTGAAATTATTGCAAAAATGATTTTCACACACTTTAATAGCAAAGATTTTTTGTTCACATTTTGTTAACCTAGTCAAATATGGGTAGTTGTACCAGAATATAGTTACGTATCGTATTAGTGAATCTAAAATAGAAAAAACAAGAGCCAATTGTTGATTGATGCCTATTAAAAAACTTATTTAGAAAAAGGTGCCTAGAAAAAAATATTTATTGAAAACAGCCCCCTTATAATTAACAATTAAAAAATAAGAAAAAAACTAATAAACACGCGCGCGTGTCCGTGAAATTTTTTTAAAATCGTCATAACTAATTCAAAAAAAATCAAAAAAATCAAAAAAAATTATATTTGGATAAATCAAATTAATATTTACGTCTATGATTTTTTTCGGAATTTTCTGAATTTTTTGATTTTTTTTAATTTTTTTTGATTTTTTTAATTTTTTTTTTCGCAGACACGAAATTCCATGTTTGAAACATGGAATTTCATGTTTGAAACATGGAATTTCATGTTTGAAACATGGAATTTCATGTTTAAAACATGGAATTCCATGTTTATTTCACGGTCTGCGAAAAAAAAATTACAAAAATTCGAAAAAATCAAAAAAAATCAAAAAAATTCATAGACGTAAATATTAATTAGATTTATTCAAAAATATTTTTTTTTTAATTTTCTGATTTTTTTTGAATTAGTTATGACGATTTTAAAAAAATTTCACGGACGCGCGCATGTGATGGAATTAATAAAGGTATAGAAAATATAAAGGGGATGTTTTCTATAAATAATTATTTCATTAGGCATTTTTTTATAAATAAGATTATTGAAGGCATAAAAAAACAATTAGAGAGTTTAAGGAGGATGTTTTCAACAATAACCCCAAAAAAGAATCCTAAAGATTTTGGTTTACAATTCTTTTCTTTAGTTTGGTCAAAATTGATCTATCATTTATTAATCAATTAAATGATGAAAATAACTTCACAACCCGTTTCTTTTAATGACATCATAAATTTTTGAGTTACCAATTACATGACTCACCAACCAGCCTCAATACATAAATTCGTGCTCAAATTAGTAAATCTTATAAAAAATAATTTAAATATTGCAGGGAATGGGGATTTGAGAAATTAGTATACAAGGATGTAAAAAGAGGAATAAGAAGAGATCGTAAATACGCAGTACAACCAAGGAATGTATTAGCAACAGGTGTGCATATGTCACAAAATATATTAGGTAAATCATCACATAAAACAGAAGGACGTATCAAATATTACCATTATCACGGGACCATAGCTCAAAGACGTGAGCCTTGTAGACAACTTGTCAATACTACGGAAATTACGGTTGATGATATTCCATATGCGTTGGACACAACAATGAGAGACATAGCTGGGTTTGTAAAAAGATTCGAATTAAAAACGATTGGTCCTGTGTTACAAACAATTCGTCAATAAATCTTTTAATTTATTTTCACATGTATCTTTTTTTTTAATGTATGATGACGCATCTTGGGGTATAGAGGAATTGCGGAAGAGTTGTTTTATGTATCATAGATATATTTTTATTATTTACAAGATATGTAGTGATAGATTTTAGATTATATATATGTTTTTTGTGGTATATAAAGAGGATCACGTTCCTTTGTATTCCATCTTTTATAATTAAATTTAGTTGGTTCTTCTTTTACTTACCTTTTATTTGGACTGATGTTCCATTTGAACTAATCATTATATGCCGTCGGTTTGTAGGGACCAACGCCTCTAAACGTTATTTTAACTTAAGTGGGTGCTTGGTGCCTATATTGTTAAGAATATCTTAATTAAAGTATGGACTCTTGTTTTCTTTTTAGGGTATATATTATAGAGTATTGGGACCAATAAGTCCCAATAACGGTGTAGTATATAAATTGACTGCTCTTTCGGGTGGTTACGTTTGGAAGAGAATCTGAGGGCTAAGGAGTTGTGTATTGATTTGATATGTGGATTTTTCTGTCAAAAAGATTTTTATATTAAGATTGATAGTTTTTTTTAAAGCCTAAAAATAAAGATAGTGATAAGATATAATCATAAGATGAGTTAATAAAGTTAAATGAAGAGAGTATTATTACACTAAGTGACAAAAGTAGTTAGACTAGATATATGTATAATAGCAATGTAAACACATCTTTATATACATCACATGTAATGAGTAAATCAAATACAAAAATCAATGTAATAAAATGTTTTTTCTTTCATTCTTATAATGGTTTCACGAGTTAAAGAAATACATATTTTTAAGCTCCATTTTTATGCCACTGATGGTGTTTTTATAAGCTTCTTCTTCTCCGCCTTCGATATCTTCCTTTCGCTATATATACTAAATAGAGTCGTGTTCTTCTTACACTCTTCAAATTAACTCTAACTCAACCATTCCTTCTGGGTTACTTCTTGTTCGCCAAAATTTTACTAACTTGGTTCAAATCAAACTCGATTCCATCAACTATGTCCTTTGGTGCTTAGCTTGAAGCTGTCCTTAAAGCACATGAATATCTCAGTCATGTTAATGGATCTCGCACTTAACCTACACCATCTAAACCTCAGTTTTCTACTTGGTTAATTGAAGATCAACAAATCAAGGTATCGTTATTATCCTCTATGAATCCATCCATCTTGTCTCAAGTAGTTATTATCTAGCTGAGATACAGGACTTTCGTGATGGACTTGAGACTGCATCTTCTTTGTTACCTCTTAATGACATTATCATGTATACCTTAAAGGGGTTACCCAAAAAATTTACCTAATTCAAGTCAAGTATTCGCATCACAAACACTCAATAATCCACAATCAGTTTCCACTCACTTGGTAGCTTGTTTGTTTATGAGGAATTGTATATGAAGATGGCAGATTTATGTGATAATATCTCTCAATCTCACACGACTCTGTTTTCTCAAACCAATAGTTCATCCTCTCGAGCTCATGGTCGTAGTCGTGGATCATTTAATAGAGGAAGAGGTCGTGGTCGCGCTAGAGGCTTTTATTCAAATTCGCCTTCTATTTTGGGTATGTCTTCATCCACTACTTAACTGGGTATGATTTCTTCTTCCTTTGCTACATCTACTTGTCAGATATGTGTCCGATTTGGTAATTCTGCTTTATATTGTTGGTATCGTGTCGAGGGACAACGAATCCCCACACCCCAACTCAAACGTTAATTGTATCCGCACGACTCGAAAAGACTCAATAAAAAAAATCAAAAGTATACACTAAACACATATTCAACAAGAAAGGGGAAAGTACTTACCTCTGCGAGAATCGCTCACTCCCCAAGTTTGGAAATTGACGTTCCCAATCCATGAAAATACACTCCATATCTCATTTGCCTTGTTCTAGGGTGATTACAACTTGACTCGTAAATTCATTTAAATGTAACTACCAGATTCAATAAATGCATAAAACTAGTCTAGGGTCCATACCCTAATGTTATTCTCAAGCTAAATATACGTAGTTCATGCTAAAATAATGAAAACCAGCAGTTAATAATATCATATTCATGTTCAAAAGACAAAAAAAGAATACTATACTAATTGCTAAAAATTGGTAAACGGAAGGGTTGGAATTGCATAAACTGCTTCCCATCTCCTTCTTCTATTCTTCTCTCTTGTTCGAGGTCTTTATCTAAAGTGATACTATGATTGTGGACTCTTCTCCAATGTTAAAGTCTGATACATAAAGGTACAAAAACGCTTTATGGTTGTGGGCTACTTATAGTTGACCTAATCTAATCCAAAAACGTTTTACTAAAGAGGTGGTTGGTTCAAACCACGACAATGACAAAATACATAACTTCTTTATTTTATCTCTGAATCGCAAACCGTCAAATCCAACGTGTTCCTTATTTAAAATCCTATCCAGATATGGAAAAGGTCTCCCATAATCCTTTTCAATTTCACCTGGCACCTCGTACAATTTGACACAAGTTTTACATATTAAATGTGGTTGAATCACTCTTTTTTGCCATAACTAAGGGGTGAACTCGATTTCTTCACTTCTTATTATCATCTCAAGGTGTTATAGCTTCCAAGTACCTAAGAGCTACATATTTAACACACAAATTACACGTAAAAGCTTTGGAAATAGCATGAACAACGAAACTAGACAAGAAAGTGCAAACCATTCAATATATGGGAAAAATCCCCCAATTAAGCACTAAATACCCTTAAAATGATGTCCCTTGACAAAATTAATTTATCACATAAATGGAGACATCACCATTGATGTCTCCCTATTAAATATATTTTCAAGACATGGTACTCCACGTGTTCTCATTAGCGATAAAGGTAACCATTTTATAAATTTTAAGTTGAGAGTTTCCCTTTGTAAGTTGGGGGTGAGACACCGCACTTCAACAGGGTAAAATCCCCTAACTAACGGTCAAGACGAGGTCTCTAACCGAGAGATCAAATCTATCCTAGAGAAGACCGTGAACAAAACGAGGAATGACTGATCACTAAAACTAGATGATACTTTCTAGACATTCGAAACACCATTAGGGGCATCTCCATACCGCATGGTCTACAACAAAGCCTGTCATCTTCCGATCAAAATTGAATCCCGTGCTTTTTGGGCTATTAAAGATCTAAACCTAAATGTAGAGTTAGCGGGTAAGAAAATGATGATGTAATTGAACGAGTTAAACGAGTTCTGCTTTCATGCCTATGATAATTCACGTCTATACAAGGAGAAAACAAAAAGATGGCATGATAACCGGATTCGTCCAAAGAGGTTCGAGAGAGGACAAAAAGTGTTCCTAGACAATTCAATATTATCGCACTACCCGGGTAAGCTCAATCCTGTTGGGGAGGACCATACATTGTTACAAAAGCCACACCTCATGGCGCGATCAAAATTGAACATCCAATAGAGCAAAGGACCTTCATGGTGAATGGTCATCGCTTAAAGATATACCATGACAGTGGGGCCTTCGGAAGAGATGAGACGATACATCTCCAAGAACACACCTAACCTAAGGTAACACGTCGAATTAGAAGACGTAAAACAAAAGTGACCTTGGTAGACATCCCTTGTTTAAATTGCTTTTTAGTTAATTTTTTTGTTTTGTAGTGTATAATCTTAAGTTAGTGTACAATTTTATTGTGTTTACAAGCTAATAGGAGAGAAAGGTAGTGTGTTGGTGTGCAAGAAACAAGTTTGGGGTCAAAGGAAGGAAAATGTGTGCAAGTCAGCAGCTAGGTGCGGAGCCGTACCGCACCGCACCCCACAAAACCGTGACAATGGTGTGATGATTTAGGTACACGCGCGAGACCAAGGGAGAAAAACCGTGTCGACACACACGCGAACCCGCGGCACGGTGTTATCCAGAGACTTCATGCGGTACACCCCAGAGGAGTCGCGATACACCACAACAGTGAAAACCGTGATGACGGTTTGGGAATTTTGGTTTGTGTACGAGAGGATACAAGAAAAAGACCGTGTCGTTAGTCGCGCTTGACCGTGACATGGTTCAAGTCAGAAAGTTCATGCGGTACACAACATGAGTTCCGCGGTACACCGCACCAACAAGAAGACCATCACCACGGTCAACAAAAGCAGGTCCAATACCGAGAGCCCACTTGTCACATACCGTATTGTCAAAAGCATAAAACCGTGCCACGGGAAAATGACATCACTTGCGGTACACCGCAGGGAGGCGGTTTGAAGAGAGGAGTTTGATTCCTAAAAGGATTCGTACCATACAAGACCTAATCCTAGCCTCTTCTAACATTCCTAACACAAAATGTTCAAACGCCAACCCTAAAAATACACCTTGAAGCTTGACCAAACCTTCAAAAAAACACAAAAACATCATCAAATATCTCCTTTATCCAAACACATATTCTTCATCAAATCCATTACACAACACCACAAAACACCGAAGATCATCAAGTTTTCAAGATATCTTCCACAACAAGTAAATTATTCCTTCCTCTACCAAAGATAATCCTTCTCCAAACAACAACCTCAAGCCACATCAATCTTTAATAATTTTAACCATACTTGGTACATCTTGAGTTGTGTGTTAAACAAATATGACTAACAGAATGGATACTATGGATTATAAGAGGAAGTGTTACATCTTAGGGAATAAAAAGAATTTGCCTAGAGCTACAAAAGAGAAGCCCATCGATCTTGATGAGCCAAGACCAAATGAGTCAAATATCGAGGTAAAAGCGCAACCACTACGAAGAATTAATAAGAGAAAGAGGGTTCCAGTCAAGTCTAAAGAAAAGACACCAATCCAAGATCAAGGTTCATCTTGAAATCTTAATGACAAATCAGAATGTGTATCTACACCACATGCATGGGCAGTAACATTGATGGACAAGGTCAAAAGATTATAATACAGTTACAACTCCTGCTGGATGGAAACTTTGAGGATGGAATACATCATAAACAAGATCACTGATAAATTGGATTTAGAAAACGACTCTCCTTCAGAAGAGGAATGGCAAAGGATGCTTTATGGCAAGGTACCACCTTCTAATCCTTCTCCTTAATTTCTTATATGAATTAGTTTAGTTTAGTTTAATTTATTTTTTATTCTTTTTTTATTGAGTATTTTTTGAGTCGTGGGGACACGACTCACTTTTGATTTGGGGTTGAGAATTCGTTGTCCTCATCTTCCTTTTTGTTGTTACATAAAATTTAAATTTTTTAGTGTTAGAATTCGCATAGAATATGGTGAATGTACCTCTTGAGCATATTTTAATTAAGCCAATGATAGTAAGTAGTATGTTTTGGAAGGGTGTCAATGTTTAGTATGCATGCATAGAAACATGAAGTAAAAGATATGGAAGATTAATAAGCAATGCGTATGAAGTGTCAAGTTGGATCTTAGGGAGAGTTAATCGGTGTGTCGAGCGTGAAATTGAAATTAGTTAACAACCACTTGTCTATGAACTAATAGTGAAAAATAACGAAATCTGGTAGTTAGAAAAGTGAATAAGACAATTCTTTCATATTTAAACCACTTGAATAATTTAGCTTTCTCACCCTTTTATTTGATTATTATTATTATTCGCTTTAGCCCATCTGAGCCTTTCTAAAGCCTTTTATTAACCACATTACAAGCCATACCCCTTAGTTTATAGGACTTATCCATATCACCCGCACTCAAATCGCAAAACCCAAGACAAGTTGTTTTGGAGCTTGAGTTTGGGGTGGTGGGTCTCATCATTGGGGAACATTGGGTTGGAAAATTGATTGTAATTGTGATATTATTGATGATCATGATTTTATTATTGTAATTCTTTGCCGGGGTAAAAGTAAATGAAAAAGGAGGTGAAAAGAAAAGAAATATGAGAAAAAGTGGTATGATATCTCCCCTAAAAAAAGGAGTCATTATCAACTTAGAAAAGTATATTAAAAAGATTGAAAAGATTTGGATCGATAAAGTGGAATTTGTTATGTAATCATCATGAAAAAGGTTTATTGGGTCAATTGGGTTAATTGGGGATGCAAATCAAAACATCAAAAACTGGATTGAGTGAGAACACCTTCGAGTGAAACTCAAGCTCTAGGGCGATTCGTTGCTGGAATGTGAAGAGAGAGCCAAAAGTTTACTTTTCAGTATCCAAATATATTATACCGTCCCTAAGCCTCGTTATAACCGTAAAGACCTTAGGATTTATAACTGTTTGGTGGAGTAACAATGGAACAACTAGGGAATAGGTGAGTGGACCATTGGATACTATATTAAAACCTATGATCACCCTATAGTCGTTAACACAAACTGAGTTAAAGACCTTTCCTTCTGACATTGCGAAGTAAATCTGGACTTATTAAGCATATGTGTGCATTATTTCTTTAATATTACTACATAAGACTCTTTAGTGATTTTGCTCTAGGATCATTTCTTCTTCTTCTTCTTCTTCTTCTTCTTCTTCTTCTTCTTCTTCTTCTTCTTCTTCTTCTTCTTCTTCTTCTTCTTCTTCTTCTTCTTCTTCTTCTTATTATTATTATTATTATTGTTATTATTATTATTATTGTATCGGGACGATACAACTTTGAGTTGGGGGTCTTGATATCTCCCTATATGTGATATATTAATATATACTTAAGACATCATTTTAGGGGTATTTAGTATTTAATTTTGGGATTCTCCCCTTTTATTCATACTTTACAATTTCTTGTCTAGTTTTAGGTATTTTGCTGTTTTGTGAGCTTTTGCGCATAATTTATGTGTTATTTGTGTAGAACTTAGGCATATGGAAGCTATTACACCTAGGGCTGCAAACGAACCGAACCGAGCCGAACTTTAGCTTTCTTGAGTTTGTTTGCTAATATTTTAGTGAGCTTGAGCTTGGTTTGAGCTTGAAACGAAACGAGCCGAACCAAGCTTTAGCATTCTTGAGCTTGGTTTGTTAACTAACGAGCCGAACTCAAACAAGCCCTTAGCGAACTCAAACTCGAGCCCTTAGTGAGAGTATCGGTTCATTTGTAGCCCTAGATACTAGTAGTATATTTATTAGATATAAAAAAATTACTTAATAGATATAAAATATTTTAGTTATGATTAATTACATAATACAAAAGTTTGGACTTTTTGTATGTATACATATATAATTTTTAATTGAATATATCTATCAAGCCTATTAACGAGCTCTTAAAGAACCCTTACCAAACTGTTCACGAGCTTAACGAATCGAGCTTATATATGTTTGAGTTTGTCTCGCTTAGTAAACGAGCCTGAATTCAAAGCTTGAGCTTGGCTTGTTTAACTAACGAGCCGAACTCAAACAAACCCTTAACGAACTCAAACTCGAGCCCTTGGTGAGAGTATCGGTTCATTTGCAGCCCTAATTACACCTATGGAAACTGATTTGAAGTGGAAAAGTCAAGGAAATTCCTTAGTCAAAGTCTAAAAGGAAGAGTTTGGATATATTTGGAAAGTAAAGAAGCTGCTAAAGCTTCAGATATATCCACTAATCAAATTGCTATGGAGATTCGGTCAAGAATTAAGAGAAGCCTTTGATATGAGCAGAAAGATCTTTCAATTTTGGTCGTTTTCATATAAAGAACATTAAATTCTGATAAGTAACGAAAGATATATGACCATATCAATATCTGTAAAGGTTTATCCTATCCTACAAGTTAGGAATACGAATTTTGGTAAGATCAGGACTCCTTAACTTGGGGATTACTCCATATTTCTACCAAAAGACTATATATATATCCATTCACGCCTTAGAGAAATCATCCTTGGTAATTCATTAATCATCAAAAAACCAAGAGGAAGCTTCCATCAAGAGAAGAGAAGACAAGAAGGAGTTGGACACTATTCATGTCATTCCAACCCTTCACCATTGTAATTTATTTTCTTTCTTTCTCTAGTATGAAAAAAATTCCGTTTAGCTTGAGATTAGCATAAGTGTATGAACCCTAGACTTGTTTATATCTATTTTAATTTGGGATGTCCTTTTACATTTAATTAAAATTAGTTATGCTATCTCTGTTTTTATGTGCTTTGATTTATTGTATCTAGTTATTGCGGTGACCAACGTATAGAATTATCATAATAGTAGTTAGATGGTCAACAGGAAGGGGTGTCTAATTATTGAAACACCACATAAACGTCTAGTATGCGGTAGTGATCCAGAAGGGCTTTCCTAACTAGATAGTCACTAGGGTTTGAGATTAACCACTGATCATTGCGCATGGTCCCCTTACCAAAGTCCCCTGTTAATTGTTAGGTCTCCACCTGAGTCTACCTAGAAGGGGGTTAGAAGGAATATAGAATCCTGGCTATTGCATATCACACAATTCTACCTTACATAAATAGGTCATAACAAAAAGCTAGTGGGGATTACTTGCTATACCTTGAGCTAAACTCTCATACTACTTCTCTCTTTCTATTTAATTTCCCGTCCTCACTTTATCTAGCTAATTGTTTAGAGTCATAAAACCAAACAAATATTTTAGAGTATTTTCAGCGTATTATTCTTCTAACTTCTTTTATTTACACGTTATATTTGCATTAGTTCCTAGCTAACTTTTGTACTCCCAACGAATGAATTCTACTTATCAATTAAACTTGCATACGATCTGTGATACTTGCAGTGAGTAACATGATTGGCAAGGTGATAGTCCGTATCTTTATTTATCGTTATTTTATCACACCTTACTAGCAACCAACCATTCAAAAACCTTTTTCCACATTTCTAAATTCCTTTCACCCAATTGAAATTCCACCATACCCATTTCAATAGAACTCATCCCAATACTAAACGCAAATAACACCTGAACTACCAAAAATCAAGGGGCACTTTCAAGAGCGGCGCAACTTTGAGTTGGAGGTCAATTGAGATGACGAGTAGAAAGAATACGTTAGCTAGTGCTTGGGCAATGTAAAAGAATCGAGATAAAAAATAGGTTGAAGAGAGGAAAAATAACCAGAATTGTTTGAATTCAGGGATAAAGAGAAAGGGTAATTCGAGTCAAGAGATAAGAGAAGAACAGTTTATGGTGAGTAAGGGTCCCCAAGAGAAAGCAATTGTGATTTCGGAACCAAGAATGCCACAACCTCGACAAGTAGAGATTCTAATACACGTGATGAGTGAAGTTTCTAAGAACTTACTAGCCATGACACAAGAAAAAAATGTCGGAATCGACCCCTTTCACATTAGAGAGTATTTTGACGAGAAATTCAAGAAGGTGAGAATAGACAATTTCTAGAGTTGGGTGATCAATTGGGATGAAAATCATTCATGACGAGGCAATGGAGTTTATGCACAAAGTTAGTATCCGAGTTCTATCTAGGCCTATTTAGCCGAGATAGAGAGGGTCGAGACCCATTTAGATATAAGTTGATATCATTAACAGTTGAAGTTATTTGAATCCACTTCAAGTTCAAGAAGATGGTTGGACCATGAAAGTATAAAGAAGCGGTGAAGAATATGGAGACTTTCGATTGATATTTGCTATACGAGAATGTTTTGTGTAAGGAGTCGGTTCAAAAAAATAAGAGAGAGTTGAGGGGGACCTTGCCTTACAAGTACCTTTAACCCGATGCATGAGTATGGAACCACTTCCTTGCACAAAATTTGTTGGGAATGTTCGGACCGCGAATGTAAGTAAGAAATTTTCCATTTTCCATTTTCTTGAATATTTTTTACAAGAGGAGGAGATAGAGACAAGTGATCTTTGATTCGCTACTGCGTTTAACGAATGCACCACAATCGGTATTTAATATGAAGTACCCAACAATGATCAAGATCTTGATTAAGAAAGCAAATGTGACTAGTAGAAACAAAGTATAGACGTATAATACAAGTAACAACATTGATGATGAATAAATCAAAACAGTTATTAGAGGAACAGTCACAAAGAATCCTTCAAGTGTAGAGACTTCTCAAGGTCAGATCGAGAAGGAATTAAGTTCGGGGATGAGGATCTTGCGCGACAAGAAAGGATGAGCGAGCAATTTAACCTAGTAGAGACTACTCAAACTTTCTTGGCGGATGATATGGCACAAATCAAATCAAATCAAGCGCTAATTATTACACTCCTTAAACAAATTCAGCATAATATTGCAAAGCATCCACTTCACCCTACCTTGATTGGCGATTATGCGAGGTAGTAAACCCCAAGAGTACATTTTCTTCTCTACCTTTACCTTATTAATTGTATCTTATGTGTTAAGTTGTGATTTTTTTATTTTTTTATTTCTTATCGAGTCTATTTCGAGTCATGGGGATACTACTCACTTTTGAGTTGGGGGCGTGGGATTCGTTGTCTCTCATTCCCATTTTATGTGCTTTTATTGCTTTATTTGGAAAATTTAAAAGTTATTATAGTGTAAACTATAACGAATTAGGTGCTGAATGTGTAAAATGTCTCCCAAAGTCTTAACTTTAGCAAGTTAATGATAGTTAAGTATCGTGTCTTTGAACTAGTCATATTGTATGCTTAAAATAACACACCATAAAAGATAGAAAAATTAGTATGCAGTGTGGTAGAAGTAATTTTGAGCTTAGGGAGAATGAGAAATGTGTAGAAAGTGAGATTTGAGCTATTTGAAAACCCATTTAATGAATGTATTGTAGGTAAAAAAGTAACAAAATCACATAGTTAGAAAAATGATTAAGGCATTTATTTGATAACCCATTCGTTTCTTTTTAGCATTCTAACCAAATATTAATTGATATATCATTATTAGCCCCTTCAAGTCTTTAGACTTTTATTTGTAACCACATTATAAGTCATACCCTTTAGATTATAGGACTTTTCCATATGACCCGTATTTGAATCACAACGCTGATACATTCTTCCTTTGAGTTTGAGTTTGGGGTGACAAGTTCGATTATGGGAAACGCATTGGGTGGGTTGAGCTTATATGTTTATGTGATATGTTGATGATGCACCTTTTATTGGAAACCTTTATCAGGGTCTATTGAAAAATATGTTGAGGAAAAGAAGAAAAACAAAATATTAAGTAGTATGACATCTCACATAAAAAAGAGCGTCGTGTCTAACTTACTACAAAATAAATGAAAAAGAATTGAAATAAAAGAACCGGAAAGGAGGAAATGTTATGTAATCATCGAGAAGTGCTTTAGGTATTCTAGGGGATGCTAAGGTTTTGAATAAAGAAATCGAATGAGAGAAAGTGAAAGCGTAGATTCAAAGTGAAGTAACGAAACATAGTGGAAGTCTATCTGGCAGATGAAATGTACTTGATTGGAGTAATATTTTCTATTTGTCTTTATAACATTTGTTGATATAATAGTAGAATATAATAACTTAAGGAATGCTTTAATCAGGAGTTAGCTTTTGGCTAATTACATATTTTTATTAAGGAGGTTGTTATTAATGAAATTACTTGCCTAGCAAAGAAAAATATACATTTGGCCTCGCTCTAATTCCGTAACTTACACGACTAAAACTGGATACCATATTATTGTTCAAAGAGAAAGGGAGGAGAGTTCTAATCCAGTCCCGAATCTTCAAATAAATAAATTTAGTAATTAAAAATTTATATGTCATGCTTGAGTCCCATCGAAGATCATATAATCTATTTGGAAATATTGCCAGAAAGTTATCCCCTACAAGAATATTCTTCAAAAGATTTTGTGTTGACAATCAATTTTGTTATTTGTGCCCGAACATCCTTGAAACCACCAATCGTATGTTCTTTGGTTGTAATAGAAGTCGAATAATTTGGGCTAAATCATCTATTTAAACCAGCGTGGACATCAATACCGAGGATAAGTATGAACATCGGATCATCAATATCACTGAAACCTACTATAAATTATTGGAATGAAAATTTTTGTGGCTAATATTTTCATTATATGGTTTATGTAAAAAAACCGCGTAAAAGAATTTTTGGAGGATAAACCTTGGAATGCCATGGTGATTCTGGAAGCATCATATGCATTGGTGGAGTATATTTGGAAGTAACTGGGAAAATTTTAGAACCCATATTCAAGATCGATCTTATATTTTGAGAGCCTAAAACAAGCTCTAAAAAAGAGACCTCTAAATAAATTATAATATACATAAAATAAAAAAATAACTAAAGAAGGGCCTACCTTTCTTTTAATGTATTATTAGACGTAACTAATGACTTGAGTCTTGATATATTTACACTTGTTAATTATATTTTTTTAAACAAACACAGAAACATTATTAATATAGGTGGCAAACGCATTCTTTTACTTTTTCAGATTGAGCTAATAAACTACAGCTGAGTCTTTTAAAAAAAAATCTTGTGCCATAGCCTATATATATAAAAAACCAAAAAGAGGGGAGGGTGACATGTCCATGATTTCTTTGACCTGTAGGATCGGCCTTGCCCATAGTATGGCATATTAGAAGTACTAGTTATATGGAGATTTATTTGGAACCATAAAAATCACCTATTTTGTAATGCCCTTTTTTTAAATAATTGTAAACCTACTGGTTTAACCGTTCATATTTTACAGGATGGTACATGTTTAGGAGCGTATACCAACAAAACTTAGTGTACTACACTCTTAAAATTTGTAATTATGTAAATAATTATAACCTTCAAGATGTGGTTACCTAAACTAATTGTTAAGACATTTCGTGGTATAAATGATCCAACCAGTTTGAGATGTAGTATTAAACTCATCATGAGAAAAGTCAGGTCTTCAATTTCACAGAGCGAATTGTAGTTGTTAGTCATGTTCATCGATCCATAAACGAATATTCTAATATATTAATTAAAATATTTAAATGTTTGTATTTCAGTAAATATTCCTCCTTAGTTATATATTAGGCTCTTTGAAATAGAAAAGATGTAAATCGATTGTAACTCTTTATTTTTATACGTAAATTGATTGTAACTCTTGATTGTACGTTTTAGCATTTTCAACTATTAAAAAAAAAAATCATGAATGTATTTATAGATATAGTATAATATATTAAAGCAAGTGTGTAGACAACATCCTTGACTTGGAAAGGAATAGAGCAACTGTTTGTTTGTTTGTGAACCTTAATTCATATGTGGTTGTCTAATTTCCAAGGACAGCTGTGTACCTAATATGTTTTGCAGGATATATATCTTTTTTTCGGACCTTAAAAGCTAGGATGAGAAATAGGGGATATTTCTTCCATGCAAAATGCGTATGTACGCATGAAGACGTGGTCCATTCTTGACCATGGGAATTTTAATACTATTTTATGCCTTTACCATTTTGACACTAATACCCCTCTGCATCATGTAATGATGATGTTTTTCGATTGGTCGCATCATTGAATAGTAGCATTTTTATTTATTAATTCGGTCGTACAGTAACTATACTATTAATTTATTTATACAATTCGTTCCATTACTGTTATGTAGGAAGCAGCTTCATTGTCAATACTTGTTCCAAAAATGACGGCATGGCTAATTTATTGTTCCATAGTTAAACGTTTTATGTTCCATAAAGTCGACGTGTACGTTAGCAAAAACGACACGTGTCATGCTAGGAATAAACGGATTTATTATAATTGGTCAAATAATGCAAGTGGAGTGTGTATATTGCAATGTAAAATAAAAGTGTATATTTTGTAGTCCATAATTTATAGCTTGGTGTCTAATTTTTCTTTACATGATAATCTGTTATTCACGTGTAAGCTCGAATCGTGTGTAACCGTTAGATTTTTAATGAAAAGGATACTCTGTATTTTCTCTATATTTAAAGTGCGTATTTTACGTAATCCGGGTATAATCTGATAATTAACTGATGATTGAGTTAAGTTTTTAATTTTTTTATTTAAGTTTTGTCTAATGTTTTAATTTTGTTGACTTTTTTGTTTAGGTAGTTAGGATACTGATGACGATGGGAAGGCGATTGCGACTCGGTTGTTGGGATATTAGGTGGTTATTTAATGTAGTTTCAGCTACCTACGAGTTGTTGTTATGAATGCCGATTTGGTATTTTGCCTATAAAAGGAAGTGTAGTGGTGCATTTCGAATTACCATCCAAAGTTGTTGTTTTGGTTGAAGTTTCTAGAGTATCCTAGTTTTGAAGTTGCGAATCGGTTGAGGAAATAGCAAGAGAAATGTCATCGAATGGTTAGTTATTGCGGTTAATGTTATATTTATGTATTTTTGAATTAATATTGTTATTATGTTAATTTGTTCAATTCGATCTTGTAAAATTACTAGTATGTTGTTTATAGTTACCTATCGATGTGTAGGACATCTAACCGAATCCCTTAGTAGTTGCTTTCAGGCCACGTACATAAATTAGGTACGGGATATCGTATATCGTAAAACGCTAACACTAAACAGTATATAGTTTGAATCTTTAAGGAATAAGTATACCCGATTGTGTATTTGTAATCCATTGACGCAATAATTACTAGAGTTCGACTCATTACGAGGTAACTCAATACATAATCCTTAATTTTGTTAAAGTTGTTTTTATTAATATTTTGGTGCATAAAATATTAAAATTTGTTATATATTATTTTAGGTTATTAGGAATATAAGTTGTCTAATCTAAAACTAGTACTTGTTTATTTATGTTTAAATAATTTTTTTATTTAAAGAATTTAATTTTTTCGTGTTTTATTTGGCACAAAAATCAATTATTGTTAATTTTATTTTAATTAATATTTTGTTGTGCATGAACTATTAAAATTTGTTACATATAATTTATACTTTTTTTCGTTTTTTTTTTAAAGTTTAAAAGTATTTTTGTTTATGTTTTTTGATGTAAATATTATTATTTAAATAATATTTGGTTTTTTATATATTCTTTGTTCAACTCAAAAATCTTGTTAAATTTATCTCTAGTTAATATTTTGTTCCACATAAAATATTAAATGTTGTCGAAATTTATTTGTAATTTATATATTGTTGTACATAAAATATTATGTTTTTTTAAATTTAAAAATTTAAAAAAAATTTAAAAAAACGTAATTTTTATGTACAACAATATATAAATTAAAACATAAATTTAAAAATTTAATAAAAATTTAATAAAAACATAATGGTCCATTGACACCTTGTTTACATAAAATATTAAACGTAAATCCATTATGATTTAATTTATTAAAAGGAGCTTGATTTGATTTTTTTAGGATGTTGATCCCGAATTATTGTTTTTTAAAAGATAAAGGTACTAGTTCATGCATGCTTTTATGATTTGTAGGTAGTTGCTCCTTGGAAGGTGTTGCAAAACCTATTGGGGATGACGTGTTGACTTCTTTGACACAAGAAGATGTGATGAAGATGAGGTTCACTACTGAGGGAGAAGCGTATATGTTCTATAACACTTATGCAAGGGCAGTTGGTTTTAGCGTTCGGAAGGATCGTTTGGAAAAGGCGGCCGATAGAGGTGGCGAAGTAGTTGGTAGATTATTTCTTTGCTCATGTGCCGGGATTCGTGATAAGAAGTACTTAGAGATGAAAGATAGGGTTCGAGGGCATAGGTCAGAAACAAGGTGTCAATGTATGGCCCGTCTTAAAATCAAATTAGATAAGACTCTTGGGTGTTTTGTAGTTACTTTATTCGTCCCGGAGCACAACCACGGTCTTGCTCCTCAAGCTACGGCGCAATATTTGTGGTCCCACCGGCATATAGACGAAGGTCATCTTGATCAGGCACTCTCGTTGAGAGACTCCGGAATTGCAACAACTAAGATAATGGACGTGCTAGTTAGGGAGGCCGGGTCATACCAAGGCGTTGGCTTCGTGCGAAAAGATCTCTACAATGCTCTCGGTAGGATTAGGTCGGAGGAAATCAGGGACGGGGATGTTAATGTTACACTTGCTTACTTGGAAGGTCGGTGTTTGAACGATCCGTTGTTTGTTTTCAAATACACGTTGGACGATGACAAGCGTTTGGAGAGGTTGTTCTTTTGCGACGGTAGATCTAGGAGAGAGTTTGCGGTTTTCGGTGACGTCCTCGTATTTGACGCCACCTACAAAACCAATGCTTATGGTTTCCCCCTAGTTGTGCTTGCAGGCGTCAACAACCACCGTAAGACATGCATATTCGGTATTGCGTTGGTTAAGTACGAGACAACAGAATCGTATGTGTGGGTGCTAGAGACACTAACTGAGGCAATGAATGGGAAGAAACCGAAATCTGTCGTAACCGATGGTGATAGATCCATGGCCTCGGCTATCGAGCTTGTTTATCCAAGGGTAGCACACCGTTTATGTTCTTGGCATTTGAATCGCAACGCTGTCACCAATGTTAAAGTTGACGGATTTGGTTGTATTTTTAAGAAAATCATGCGTCTTCCTGTGACCATAGAGTTGTTTGAGGAAGCGTGGTGGAAGATGGTGGGGGATAATGACCTATGGGAGGACAAATGGATTCGTGAGACGTACGAGAAACGCTCAATGTGGGCCGAGGCATATTTGCGCGGTAATTTTTTTGGTTTCGTGAAGTCTACGCAGCGTTGTGAAGGCATGAATTCTTATCTCAATCGGTTCTTAAACAATCAAGTTAAGCTTATCGAATTTGTTAAGTTGTTTTTGAGCGGTATGTTAACCATTCGGGAAAACGCAAGCAAAGAGGAATATATCACAAACCAGACCAGTCCTGTACCTACGACGATTATGCATGAGCTTGAGCGTAAAGCTAGCAAGCAATTTACCCGGGCCCTCTTTCTGAAGGTAAAGAAGGAAATTGTTAATCAAGCCGATGTATCGCATGTACATGTTTCACAGACGTATGGTTCTCGCACATTCGTTGTTACGTCCTACGAATACCCTAGGCTAGAAAGAAGAGTTTGTATATCCACCGATGGGTCTAGGGTTAGACTAGAGTGCACCTGCCTATTATACGATTCACATGGAATACCATGCAGACACATGTTCTACGTGATGAAGGTCGAGCGTTTGAGAGAGATTCCAGACAGTTGTGTCCTGTTCAGATGGACCCCGTCTAGTAGCTTAAACCTTAGAGACAAGTGCCTGGCTGAGTTCAATCATAGTGAAAAGAGATAGCGAGGATGGGTTACCTGAATGCCAAGTGGAAAGACATGCGTTTCCATGCGGCGCGTAGTGATAGGGGATACAACGACACTCTTGAAGCAATCACAAACGTTGTTGCTAGGACAAGCAACTTTCCAAATGAAGATGGTACTTGTTTTGAGATTCCTCCACCGCCTACCACGTTTGTTGCTGAAGATCCTGAACTAGCCCGTCGTAAAGTGGCTGGCCCATCTCAACCCCGTAGATGTAGTCTTTGTAGGCTACCCGGACACCAAAAGAATAACTGTCCCAACAAACGTAGCCGTTTAGTGGACACGGAAGCGGTAATCTTCAGAGAGCATGAGGAATGGGCATCGGGGTTCCGCCAGGCATAGGAGTTTTATTTTTGTTGTCGAAAACTATTTCATGTTGCCTTATGTACTAGAGTTATTAATGTAAGCAATTCTATTGTGTTTTATTAATGTTTTAGTGAACTATTGCATGGAGATGACATTACTTCTTTGTAGATTTTATTTAAACCACAACTCTTTGGTTTTTTATTAGAACAATCAAACGAAGTGGAACTCATTATTCGTTATTAAATAACACACGTAGGTTGATAGTAAACTCATAGATATAAAAATAAAAGGGACATCTACAACGCCGACCACGACCGTTCAGTAGATGTAATACTTATTCTCACAATAATAGAAAACTTAAATATCAAATAAACATGACTACAACAACATAACATGAGGACTTCAACCTTGACTCTAGTACACCACATGTACAGATGACCGTACTCCGCCTTTTGTTCGTTATACAGATTTGGATGGCGAATTTAAGGTAACGGTGGACCTTTACCACGCCTGTCCATGGTAGATATATCTGTCTTTGGAGTACGTGCTAGAGCAGGACGTATCGCTTGTTCTGGAAGAGAACGAAAAAAGTTACATTCCCTTACTGGAAACTCTTGCATACGATAATTCTCAAAATGACATCGAAGAGAGCGTAGTACCCTGTGGCCGTCTAATAAGGTACTGTATTTCAACGCTGGCAAGCCACAATCACATACAACTGTTTCTGAGTAGTTCTCTGGTGCACTTTCCATCAGGGGAGAAGGACTTATAACAACGTCGGCGAAATCACTCGGTCTGTACTCCGGGCTTCTTGGTGGACTGTCTTGCCATCCGTTACTATCGCCTGAGCCATCATAATACATTAATCTAAGCTGCTAAAATATAGGTTATGTTTGGTGTGTTTGGTGTGGTTGGAGTAGTGAGGAATATGTTTCTTATATAGTGAAAAATTGTAATTTTTTTTTAAAAAGAAAATATAGACGCACACTTACCTAGATGATATGGACTACACACAAGAAGGAGCTAAAAAACGTCATAGCATACTTCAATAATTCAATAGTAGGCAACTATTGTTTTTTTGTTATCTATCACCTTTCCAGCTATGTCTAAAGGTAGCACTATTTGCATTATCAAAAAAGATCATACGTAGGCCAATAATTCAGTTCAATACTTTAACATATATGAAGTAATACCAATATCTTATCTCCTTATTCCATCTATAAAAGGAATCCCCGACCTTATATAGTGGTAAAAATTTCATAAACTAGTCTGTTATTGCTTAAAAAGATAAAATGGTGGCGCGTAATCATCCACGTATCACAGACTGCACCTGCTTTTACGGTGGGCATTTCGAGTTCGGGGAAGAGGTAAAATACGTGGGAGGGGGTATAGCCGACATAGTCCTCGACAACACTATTGGATTATCTTTTATGGGCTTTTATCACATGTTTCAAGATCTTGGTTATACTAGTCCTGTTCTTCCAAAGTATTATTACGTGCCACAAGGCAAAACCATTACTGAAGGACTGGTTGAAATCAAAAGTGAAGAAGATCTGATCCCGATGTGTGATGGTATTAAATCTCGAGGGGACACAGAGTTAATTTTATACCTCGATAGAGTCCCATACGTCCCACCGAGTAACGAAGATACAATGGTGTACTACAATTTTATCTTGTAGGTTTTATTGGTGTGTTTCCGTACTGTACTATGGTTTTTACGTACGTACTCAATAATTGTGTGGTTTTTCCGTCTTTTCATTCCGTGTATAATGTTCGATGTTGAATAAGAGGTTGTGGCGGGACCGTTTTTCTATTTATGTTTTCGTACTATTGTCTTATTGATGAGTATCAAGAGGTTGTGACATTTGGCTATTAGTCAAACGCATTTTACTCTTGGACAAATTGTCACAGTCACTTATAAAAGCAGTGTTGTGTTATAGGATATTTTTCTTGTAAAAGCAGTGATATTTTTCTAGAAAAAAGCAACAGACAATGAAATTTGCTTTTGTGTCAAGCGTAGTGTACAGCCGGTAAACCATTTACAGTAAAGGACCAACCCGATATAGTTGCATCCAATAATCTGCCTCAACATATTGTTTCATCGACCAAACACCAAGGCACCAAGCGTGACCTTCGTAATCATCGTTAGTGACTATATCAAACACGGTTAAGTTGCGTTTTACCAACCCCAAATTGTAATTTTAGATGTAGCAATAACTAGTTCAAAGAAAATTTTGTGTTTCTCTTTATGTCTAGTAAGTTACATTTAATTTTTTTAAATTAGATTATGTTACTAAATTATTTTTTTGATCTTGTTTCAGTAACCGCTGAAATAACTTTGCAAATATTAAAAATCGTGTGAGATGTTATTCTGTTAAATGGGCTAATAATTGTGGCAAATAATAGGGTACGTTGGTTTTTTATAACACAATTTTAATCTCAACATATATATTTATATATAATACCATGATGGGATGTTAGTGGGGACGATGGTTTACTTTTCTTCGCAAGTGGGCGGTAGGGTGAGTCACCCTTAGCTAGACACGCTATAGGTATTAGGTTATGAGTATTTTAGCCACCCTATTGGCCCCTACCATCAAATCACACTAACTTGCTCATTCAATCATCTTGCACCGCTACAATCACCATTTTTTTTTCTTCTGTAAACCTCCAAAGTTCGCTAACAGTATGGAAGATGAAATTTATGGTTATCCTATTACACCATTTTTTCTTCAAGGCAGTGAAACTGATGGCTCGCAACAACATTCAAACCTTTCCGGCGTACATCAATCTAGGCCAACCATCGACAGTACACTCAGAGACGCGTTTATGAAGTTAACACGGAGCGCTCGTAATGGCACGCCATATGAAGTTTCAGAACAGGTTTGGATGAGATCTCGTTGTTACATTAACATAACTTCCTTAAAGCTGATATGTGTTGCTTAATTAATGTTTCTCATGCTAAAGGGAGTATGGTTTGCGCTAAAACATTATTTACTAGGTCATAGTTATTGTAAAAGTGTGTCTCATTTTACTTTTAATGTTCATAACACTATAGTCCTTTATGGTAGTGGAAATTAAATTGTTTTGTGTCTCGCTTAAGAGTATTCTCATACATTTTGTGTTAGTTTAATACTACTACTAAGAAATTGTACACTACTGTTGTGAAACCCTAATGTTTTCCTAAATATTTTAACACTATTCCAAGATTTTAAATATTTGAAAAAACGCAGGAACAAATGTCAAACAAACCTCCCCTTCGAGTTTATGTTAAAAGAACACGGCAGAATAATGGAAGCTCTGGTAGCGACAATAGTTCAACACTTCCCGTTTTCGAGCCCTCAAAACCCCCTTGTTCTCCTTGTCGAATATCGTTCCTAGAGGAGCAGATTCTAGACAAACTTAACGAGATGATTAAAAGGAATCTCTTCTTAGAAAGAAAATGTGAAGAATTCGGTGAACGACTGCAGCAGGTAGAAGGTAAACTTAATGCTAGGGGTCAAATCACAGGCTCAAGTTCATTGGGAAAAAGAACCAGGGAAATTGACTTCATATGAAGAAGTGTGAATCAAAAGGGAACGAATTTTTAACGAAATTTACAAGAAATGATCTAGAAGGACCTACTATGTAATTTTATGCAGAGTTGATGTTGTTTCTAGTATTCTATCTCTATTTTAGATTAACAAACTATCATGTTGTATTTGTATTTCTGTTCTGTATTTTTGTTTGGAATAATTTGTGTTTTGTTAACTGATATATTCAGAATTTACTAAGATATTAAGTTATTGTCAAAATTTGCTACATATTACTTATTCATTTCCACTTTGTCAATACATTTTAGTACCACACGGCTAAATTACAATGGACAACGGTTTTTAAAAAAAAAAACCATAATATAAGCTACAAAGTCGTTGAATTTATTCTTTCTATCAATCTAATTAGATTGAGTTAGCTGTTATGCATTTGCATATTTTTATTGGACTTTACTGATATAATATAACAACAAAAGTGTATTAAATCTACTGTTTTTAAGTATATAACTGAGGATTAGAAATGTCAATTAATTACATTGATAATAGTATTTAAAGGAGAACAGTAATCATATCACTTAGGTCATGATAAGCATCATCACAACTACAAAGGTATTCAATGCCTATAGGGACTCGAAATTAAAATATCTACACGTAATGTATTAACACAAAACCCTATATAACGAGTATCATCAACTCCACTATACGCACATTTTAAAAACACTTCACCTCTTCTACAGAACTGAGAGGTCACATTTTCTGTATCAATGGCGGACAACATGTGTCTAGAGAGACTTGAAAAGCTTTTCAATAGACAACATGAATCACAAGAAGAGATAAGCCACGGTGGACGAAAACGGATATGCCTACCAACCCGCTCACGTAGATGGATAGCGGTTTCCAACCAACCTCAGTCTAACGAGCCCGATCAAATGCGCCCATTTGGCTACACCCGGGTAACGGAAAAAACCCTTTTTGATTAAAGAGTTTGACATATTTTTATTATCAAAAAAAATCACATAGATCTTTACCTTGCATGATTTTTTTACTAAGATTAGGTTTTATGAAAACAAAAGAGTTTATAACGGTTATTATGTCTTACATAAACAGCATCTTCAAAGGATAGCCCCAGCAGTCACACCCTTCTACAATGACCAACCCGTAACTCAAATGTTACCCAGCACCTACACCCAGGTCAACGACTATCATGGATCATCATCCCATTGGGGTTCACAACGCAGGTCTGAAGAGGAGCTTTTATGTATGATAAAGGATCTGGCTGAAAAAAACTGCTCACTTGGAAAGCAACTGTTAGACTTGGAGTGGAGGATGATTACTATGGAACAAAGGCTGGAGGCGAAAGCTCGCGAATTTTCTCAAAGAAACATGGAGCACAAATTTCTCTAATCAAGAACTAGTGTTTGTCTAGATCGGTCAACCAATGTCCTGTCTTGTGTATTTTTGTTTGGTTGTTTCAATAACTATTATGTTTGTGGTGTTGTTCTAGTGATGTATTTGTTTTTTGGTGTGACAGATGTACTGTGTAACATGATTAAGTCAACAGGAATGTTACCATTGCAAGGTTGATAAGGCTTGTAATCGACCTTGTATATTAACATTATGGACTTTTTTGTCTTTGAATTGGAATTATGTGACTGTTTTGATATGTTTGCCATGGTATTTGTGTGATTTTTAATATATCATTGAATATAGTGACTAAAATATACGAATGTTCTTAATGTTTATAGTAATAAAACTCCTGCAAAATGGTTCTTCAATTGTATTTTTTAAGGCCATGTTCGTTTCTGGAATGCAAGAATAATGTTTATAAGAAACAATTTATTCCCAAGGTCCTGTACTATACGCATAATTACATTTACACCCCCTGTTTTCCATTTTAACCTATGTAGCCATGCTTCTCCTATAAAATGAACACGGTTATACCTCTTATCATCACATTTGAGGCAATTACTCTATACCCTTACAAGTCTTCGAAAGTTCTGTGTCATCCAACAATGGTGGTAAGATCAAATCCCTCTTTTTTTGCATTTCATAAGGCGTACACGTTGTAGGATAATTTGTTTATTATGTATCAACTACATACCTTATTTTAATTTGTTTTCTAATATTTTAGATTTACGATATGACAAGTGAGTCTTCTGCGTCAAATATTTCTGGGGAAGTTATTTGCTTAGGTGATTCAAGAGACGACGGAGAAGAACCTAACCTAGATTTACGTTACCGTGAAATTTTATGCCCAAAAGACAGATGTTATCGTCCATGTATAATACGTTGCTACCCATTCCATCTTCACAACAAAAAAGACAAACTATATCATGATTGTCCAAGACACGGTTATGTAAAAATGGCATCCCCACACAGCATAAAAATCAGTAGGAGTCCATTTCAACGTTACGGAAAAAATGCCATTATCTTAGTCATGTTCCTGGTAATATGCTTCTTGTGTTACATAGTTTACCAGCTCAAATGTTGAATCTTCATAACCAGTTTTTTTTTTTTTACTGAGTCCTTCATGGATATGTTATTTGTTTTCTGTTCGAATAAATGTTGAACTATGTATTGCTAATGGTATCTTATTATAGTACCAATTCTAATTTTCCTGCCTGATACTAGAGATTCTACGTAATCTAAGAATTGGAGTAATGATAGTTTAAACAAAAACGGAAAAAATCATTGCGATGACTAAAGCATACCATAAATGGGTTGAACTATATTCTACATTCATACATTAAAAAAGGATTAAAAAAGGAATAAAAAAGATTTCAATCACATGTGATCTTAAAAGGAAAAAAAAAATCTTTAAACAATCATGTCAAAAAGTCAAAATTACTAGCTTGTTGCTTTATAGCCGAAAAAGTCACTTCATAACGGTAGGTTGTAGGACATGACTACACACAAGCATCACGTCAACGCCGCGTCGAGTGTAATCATCAAATACATCCCCTTCGTCTTCAACATCTAACCATCACCATGGACAAATAAACAAGAAAGCTGGGTTACTAAATGAAAAATATGATACATATAGATTTAATTCTTTCTAGTAAATATAGATTAAGAAAGACAACTTTTAATAGCATCTGTTACATCCAAAATCGTCACCCACATCTTCTCAACACCATGAAAACAACACTACTTAAAACTAAACTTAGAATCAAGACATAAAACAGATAAAAGAGAATAAAAACACGAAAGGCTTAACATAGCTGTATGATGTAACACATACACTGTTAAGAAACAAATTCTAGCATTATTTAAAACCAACTACTAAAACCAACACGAATAGAAGAAGGCAGACTATTTTCAGACCAATCTTGTACTCAGCTAGTATGGTGTGTAATTCAGTAGGACTTATTTGACCATCGGTGGAGTTAAAAATTGTTGAAGATGTCTCACCCACTGAAGCTGACCTGTCCTCGTCACTCATAGGAACGCACCATCTCCAGAAACCACAGGTGTTGCAATAGAAATAGAGTGCTCCGAAATTACCTTTGAAGTCGCCCCGCGTGATTATAGGATCTAAATCATTAGGATGTTTGCAATGACATTTCACTGGTGCCACAAACATATGGCCCTTACTGATCTTCTTACGCCCACCCATCTTCAACGTCTACCCTCAAAATTTTACTTTTAATTTAGTATTACCGGTGTGTGTAATTAAAAATGACAATGGGTTTGGGATTTAAAGAAAACAAAACAAGAATATAGCCGTTGAAGGTTAACGGCTTTCAATTAAAAGGCATAGATATTTATTTGGTCCTTTGAAACTTGTAAGGAGAAACTGAAGTCCCCTTAATTTACAAATTATCTATTATGCCCAGTTATTATCCTACTGTACTTTTTGTAATTTTTGAATAAATATATTTTTGGAAAAAGTATTCATAAAAACACATCGTAAACAAAATGTACAAAGTGTCCTCTTTCGGGTAAATTAGTAAGCTCGAATAGTTCAAAATGCGATATTTTACTCCTTAAAAAAAAAATTCCTTATATCTTTAATCTATTTAAAAATTTTAGTATGCTACAAAAAGTTAACTATGGGCAAATGTGATAGAAAAATTCATTTGAGTTTGTTCATTGATTATTTTTTTTGGACAATTAATAATAAACATATAAAATAACAAAGGATAAAATTGTATATTATACTTGATTAAATAGTTGACTAGTGATCTAAGGGACTAACTAACACGTAACAAATTTAAAAAGGACTAACGCATGAAAACTTAATTTTCTGTAAGACGATACAAACTAGAGACCACCCGTTACAACTAAACCTTTAAGTTTTTATCCCACAAACAAATAAAATTAAATATACTATTGTCTCCAACCCTAGCTGAGAAGTATAAGCAACTCCACTTTCATTCCAATTCAACCACTCTCCACTCTCCACTCTCCTTCTAATCTCTTACGGTAGGGTTAAAATCATGAAAACAGATAAACACATTCAATGTGTCCCTCATTTATCCAAAACATGTAAGTTGTCCAAAAAATCTAAACGTGGATGGATGAATCAAACAATTATTCCACTCCACCCTTCACACGAAAAATACCCTTCTTTTGACAAATTCGCCACTAAAGATGCAACCAGATCTGAGCACAAGAACTATCGATTTGATGTTGAACGTATTTTCAGAACTATGAATGAACTTCTTGAGAGCAACAAAGATCTTCGACTTGTGGCTCAGAGGATAGAAGAAAGGTTGGCTAGGGTTGAATCAAATACACGAGAGATTTATGATAATGAAGTAGGGTTGGGTAATATTAAGGAGTACAAATTTTTTTAATTGTGTTGTTTCGAAACAAAACTGCAACTTCTGTGCAGTGGTGTCTTGACTTGTTGTTTTAGTTAAGAACATACTACTTTGGGTTAAACCTTTTGTTTATGAAGTTAATTGAATTGTGGTGTGATTTCTTTTTTGGTTTCTGTTGTCTTGCCTTGGAAAAAGGTTTTGAATAAATTGTGTTTTATTTATCATCAAATTGATTAAGGTATATATGTAGCTTCTCTTTTATGATTTGGTTTGCAATTTAAGTTTGAATTAAAAGGTCCCTTTAAGGTTGTAGTATAAGCTATTATGAAACTTTTATTAAGGAAAATTCGCTGCATAAACAGAATATTTGCAATTCCCCTGCATAATTTATGTATTAATTGCAACATCTGGACCCTGCAAAAACATAAAAGTCCAGAAATCCATATGCACAAAACACAGTTCATATGAAACAATCAAACCATCGACAAATAGTTTTACACACATCCCATTCATCCGTTAACAACATAATTATCAGTAGTCAAAACCCAGAATTAGTACTTTAAAATAAAAATGCCACAAACCACTATATCAAAATATTACAGTCAAATCACAAATCCATAAACAACAAAACCAAAATTTAATAGTCTACTACAATTACAAAACTTGTTCAATATAGTATCGAAGTTGGTTATGTGGTGACCTAAACAAGAACTTCGCCATCTGAAACCGCTTTTTTGCAGACTCTTTTGAACCCCAATTAATAGACTTCCCAGTGTGTTTCATCATGTCACAAACATGTAAGGCACAATCCATTGTACCTTGTTGAGTGGGAACCCATCTTGGAAAATCTGGTGGAAAATAATCTATAATAGGTAGAATTTTATCTTTATCTACCACTTCTAGCCATTCCACAAATTTTGGAATCTACAATATCATGTAAAATGTTAGAAATAAAACAATTGACAGAACAAAGAATCATACAAACAACATACCACAGTGTTGTAATGTCGCAAATGACTTTCCCGGGGAGGATTGGATGGCAGCATTGAATCGCAAAAGAAAATCTTCTCCTCTTCAAAATCTATGTAGTACAAGATCCAATGATTCTTTTTCACGTTCGCTGGCATGTAGATCTATAATAAGATTGGTTGATTAGGTATTATAGTTTAATTTAAATAAAAAATATGTGAACAAGATTAATAAGATATTACCCGTTTAACATCCTTTACATCCCCATTGTAGCCTCGTAATCTGTAGTATACGCGTACGTTATCCATTAATTTATTAGTATCATTTAGTAGGTGTGTCTGCAGAGAATTACTTATATTTGTTAGAGATTGAAACGAGGATACAATTTATAATTCTGGTATACAATTACACTTACAACGAAATAGGTTGGATAATACCAGTACTTGCATTTAGGGTCCTTACGCCTCGAGTCTTCAAACAAGATCTCCCCAAACAGGTCTATCACCTGTGAGATTCACATAATACAAATGTTAAACTATAAACATTTTACTTCGATTACAACGAACGCTAAAATCAACAATTACACTCACATCAGCAGAGACACATTCCGCGGGGTTCAACAAACTCTTCATCTCTTTCCGACTCAAGCTAAACTTTGGAAAAGATACAATCACCTCACTGAAATAAATTAAAACTAGTTAAAAACAATATTCAATACAATTTAAAATAACAACCCAAACAGATAAAGAAGTGAGCCCCACCCGGGATCCGCTTTAGGATTGATCAGATAGTCGAACAACGCCTTGTCTTCCTTGTCTATTTTTCGTGCAAAGTCCGACCAACCATTTTGAATACCCCTTCTTAAAGCATATGGCCTTTCAATTGAAGGAGATGGGGTCCTGATATCACTGGAGACTATCACGGTACGAGGTTTAGACTTCGACTTCTTTGGTGTATGGGTTGCTTCAGCGTATTTGGACTTGTCTACCAAACTTTTGGTCCTCTTACTTGATGTTTGGCTAAATTGGACATGAGGCCCAGGTGTATCACAGGCTTTGTCCACCTCATTTGAAAATAAATTAACCCCTTCAGATGCAAAGAGGCTACATGACTCAACACCTTTCCCATCAACAAGATCCTTTCCATTCACACTAACAACACCGGCTAATTGTTCAACTGTTCCCCTTAAAGCATCAAACTCCTCCCTACTAACACCATCCTTGTAATTGCTAAATAAACTTCCACTACCTTTAACATTGGTACTCACAGGTGTTCCACCAAACACCTTTTCCAAGTGCTCATCCGTTAAGCCATCTTCCACTTCCTGCATCACACAATCTTCAGTCTCTTCTTCTTCCAAAACCAGCGCAGTAAACCTGCACTTCTCATAATCCTTCGCTCCATATTTGGTTAGCTCCTTGATCTTCGTAGATGTTTGCTCACCGTCCCAGTTTCGACAAAACGGCAATGTTTTAGGAACCGGTACAGGTTTCTTTAACCGCTGCACGTATTGAAGAAACAAAACCTAAAAGTAATGCATTTGATTAACTAATCATGCCACAAACATGAAACAAAAAAATACTACATATCTAATAGACACAAAAATCGAATTAAAAAGAGTAAATCATAACCTGCAGCACATAAACGCATCCAAGGATGTACTTTGACTTAACATTGGGCCCCGCAGATTTAAAGACTTGAATGCCATTACATAATTCTTCGTACACCAAAAGAGACCAATTATATTTAGGAATCATTTCTACATCCTTAACCGCATAGAAGAATGACTTGTCCACGCCATGGACATTTGGCGTGCACAGAAAATAACCGAGTACATACAACATGAAAAATATTTTAAACAAATCACCATGAGTCTTAAAACCAATAAACCTGTCCTCTATGTAATTTAGATCAACAGTATTACACTTAAAATCATATTTGCGGCAGCAATCTCTTAAGGCCTTCACTTTAGGGCAATCAACACCTTCACGTGGTGGTAAAGGCCCATCTTTTGGTATGCCTAATACCCTATGCACATCAAGGTAAGAAAACCTAAGGGTACTACCGAATAAAACAAATGTACTTGAAACTGGGTCAAATGACTCAGCCATTAACTGGCAAACATCATGCTTAAGATGAGTCCTTGGAAAATCCAAAAGTCCACCAAAGCCAATCTCCATCACCGCATTCCTTTGACCAATACTAAGATTCTTAGAAATATCTGATATCTTATTTAAAGATAATTTAGATTGCATTTTGACCTGCATAAGAACCCTAAATACGTAAGACAACTGGATTTGTATGAGTAAATCACTAGTTAATCTAGATTAAATACTTTTTAAACAAACCCATGGTGTAACCATACTAAATTATGTCATCATAACATTAAAATAAAACAAAATAACATCCTGTTATTCAAAACAAGATTAGAATTAACTTCTTGTTACTTGAAACAAGTTTAGAATTATACTGTGAAGAAAAGCATTAAAATACATATAGCGGGATATTATATTATTCATTTGACTTTGGGCATGAAAGCTTATGATCATCTTGTATGTGATTGGATTTAAAATCTACCAAAAACAATACACAAGTAGTATAATAAACAGTCGATATATAAGATATTTACCATAAATAACAAATAATCCTTATCCTTTTAAAAAATCCAGTAAGATTCACATAACTAAATTTACTATATCTGAGCATCAACAATCGCATTATTTCCACATACAATAAAATATAAATTGTTAAACATAATCAACACAACATTCATATCAAACACCTTCTACCCCTTCAGCCTATTCAATACGGAAAAACATGACTATATCAAATGTCTTTAAAAAAAAAACCATGCCATACAATGTCTACTACAACCAACACACGCCCTAATTAACAACGACATTAACATAGTTACATACCGAATTACCCTGCAAATCTCCATCCTTTTGAAATTCTTCTTTGCTCTGTAAATAACGATCTTCATACACGGCTTTTCTAACTACAGGTAAAGTATGAAACTGTTCCGCTAGTCCTTCCCAATCTAGTAAAGCGTTCGGACATTTATCTAATATCTCACGCCCAATACATAATCTATCCAACAAATTTTTCAAATGTAAATAAAATTTCCCCACAAAATTTAAAATTTTAGAATCACAAAAACAGAATACTTGTGCTGAATAACTTACGCATAAAACTGAGCTGGGTTCGACGGCACCGGCGACCGTGATCGATTGAAATCATCATCTCGTGTTCTTCGCCTAACAACACAGAAAAAAAGTGGAAAACCCATTTTAATGCCTGGAAATGATTCAATTTAAGCAAAATTACATTTCAGTTCAAAAGGATACCAAATACCCTTACCCATTTAATTTGTTTGCGTTTCTTTTCGCCGAATTCTTCATTTACTCTAGCAACTCAAAAAATCAACTCCGATTGGAAAATACTACCTCTTTACGAAAATATGTTTATTATTATGCTTAATTTTGCTAAGATGTGTATACATTACCTCTAGGAAGCATCAATGGTGGTGAAGGAGATGCATGTACGGAGGAGAAGAGTGGGGCAACGAAGAGACTGAAGGGACAACACCAAACTACAGAGGTAGGGCACACGAAACGCTAAAGTGTTTTCCTGACTTTTTTTTTTCCAAATAAAATAAAATCTAAATGACGCAGGGGTGACACGTGTCTTTCTCCAACAGTGATTTACGGTTCATAAAAAAAACAACAAAATACACTGAAACCTAATGTGGAACAACATTTAACACTTACATGTAACGATACCTAACAAAGACCAGGGTTTTTCGGGAACAATATCCAAATTAAAAAAAATAAAAAAACAGAAAAAAACAGGATTTGCATCGAGCCACTCAACATATACTTGCTTTTAAGGGTATAATAGTAAATCGATAATGCTTTTTTCGTTTACTTTTTGCCTGCGTACATACGCACTTTGCATGGAAGACCGACTCAGAAATAGGGCCATGCTGTCAGCCTGTCATGATGGAGGCTTCATATATAAGGTTAAGAATATAGTTATTTATGGAAAGTCTTGAAATGAACGGATTGAGAAGATATGGCGGCTGTCGAGATCATGCAATGTTTTTATATGCTTAGGAGGGACGATATTATAGACTTCCTTAGTTGTAAGAATAAAAAGGTTTGTGGTTGTCTTGTGTTTAGAGGTACTATAGAATTTAACTCGAGTTTAGTAACAGAACGAAGAAACTCGAATTACATGAAGTAGATGTTGATCATATACTTGATTCAGTGCTAGTGAAAACGAATGCAGTGTCAATTGAGCTTATTTAACAGTCTTGAATGGTTTGAAAAACATAAGGTCTTAGACCAAGATTTCTGTTCTTGCGATAAGAATATTCATGATCGGGATCAAAAATATATAATTGAGCATACATGGATACTTAACCGGTTTCTAGCATGAACGATCTAATTCGATGTCGGAGTTTTCCATAAATTGTGAAGTACGATGGGTCTTTCCCGTTTATAATGTGCTCATGCATTTCATCTCCAAGTTGGTGAATGCATTGGTTGCATTATAATCCCGGATGTGGTTACGAAATGAAATAGATTGTCTACTTGATCCGTCATATAGTTTTTTGAACTCTAATCGGGATGCTATTATTGGTCAAATGAGATTTTTTTACCTAAGTGTTGACCGAGTAAATGATCACTTGATTTAACTAATTGTAAAAACTAACGTAAAATATTCACCTGATTAAAAATTATTTGAAGTTGAATGAGAAATTGAGTTATAAAATTTTAACGGAATTTTATTTATTTATATGTTTACATATATATATATATACACACACACACACACGTATATATATACTAGGTATGAACCCGTGCCTGAAGGCACTCTAACTATATTAATTTAGAAAAATAAATATAACATAGGATAAACAAACAATTCTAAAGACATTCAAGAAAAGATTTGTTCGGTTAAGGTTAGGTTTTAGGTTAAGGTTAATGTTAAGGTTAAATTTAAGTTTAATGTTAGGTTAAGGTTAAGGATAAGGTCAAGGATATGGTTAAGGTTAATAGTTAAGGGATTGAGGTTAACGTTAAGGCGTTAAGGGTTATGGTTAAGGTTAAGGTTAAGGTTAAGGTTAAGTTTAAGGTTAATACTAATAAGGATGAGGTTATGTTTAACGTTAAGGCTAAGGCTATGACTAAGACTACAATTAAGGTTAAGGCTATTGTTAAGTTTAAGGTTAAGGTTAAGGTTTAAGTTAAGGTTAAGGTTAAGGTTGAAGTTGAGGATAAGGTTTAGGTTAAGGTTAAGAATTAGGTTAAGGTTAAGGTTAATGTTAAGTTTAAGGTCAAATATTCATGTGGGGAATTTTCATTTGGTTAAGGTTGAGGTCAATGTTAAGATGAAAGTTAAGGTTAAGTTTTAAGTTCAAGGTCTAAGGTAAAATTTAAGGTTAAGGTTAAGGTTATGGTTAAAGTTAAAGTTTATAGTTTAAGGTTCAAGGGTTAAGGTTAAGGTTTAATTTTAAGGTTAAGGTTTAATTTTAAGGTTAAGGTTTAATTTTAAGAAAAAGGTTAAGTTTTACTTTAAGGTTAAAAAATTTAAGATAAAGATAAATGTGAAGGTTAAGATTAAGGTTAAGGTTAAAAAATTTAAGATGAAGGTAAAAGTGATTTTAAGATTAAAGACCGATAGTTGGTCTAGTGGTTAGACTACTCCGCAGGGACCAAGAGCTCCTGAGATCCAATCTTATTGGAGTTAAAATGATTCTGAATCCAAAATAGCTCTCATATGTATTAAAATAAACTAAAAATTTTAAGATTAAGGTTGAGGTTTAAGGTTTGAATAAGTTTAACTTTTAAGATTTAAAGTCACAGTTAAGGTTGAGGTTAAGTTTTACTAAGATATAATGTTTAAAGTCGAATATTAGTGTATTAGTGTGATGAATATTTTTAGTTTTGTATATAATATCTTGACCGAAAATCCTTGTTAGTTATTACTTCATGTATAAATAAATGTTAAAAGACCAAAATAAATAAAGAAAGACTCATTTAAATGCAAATTTCAATACTACAATTTTTTTTCAATCGAAAAAATTTCATTTCCTCACACTCATTTCACTATTAATGAAATTACATTGAAATCTTTTCAAAATCGAATAAATAAACTGAGAAGAAATTAATAAGATTAAAATCGACAATATCAAAATAAAAAGACATATTCTTGTCCATTAAACATTTTCGAACATTAAAACATGTCATCAGCCACAATTCAACTTCTAAATCTGCAAAGAATAATCATCAACATTATTAATTTACAAATGTACCCTTATTTTTAAATGTAAACATTGTCAGTCATGAAATATTTGTTAAGTACTTTTTGAAAAAATGCAAAACTAAATATGCAATTAACTTTTGTGAAAAATAATAATTAAAAAAAATAGATAAACTAATTAAAAATAATAATCTGAATTGGGTTCTTGGCCAAATCGATTAACAATGGTGCATCACTCACTTCTCATACGGTTAAAGTGGTCATAAAATGGCCATTGTAGAATTTGTGTAAAAAAAAATCAATCAAATAATTAAAAAAATAGATAAACTAATTAGAAAAAATAATCTTAATTTGGGTTCTTGATGTCCAAGTTGGTTGCATCGTAAAAGACTTCAAATGGCTATGGTAGGATTTGTAAACAAAATCAATAAAATAATAGATAAACTAATTTAAAAAAGTTACCTAAATTTGGAATCTTTAAGAAAAAAACAAAATACTTACAATTGTTGTTGAGGTTAGTTGTGGTTTTGACATGTGAGATAACATCAATCAACGTATACCCTAGGGGGTTTCTTCCCACTATTAAAATCCTTGTATGCCTGAAGAATGAAAAAAAAGAAAATTAAATGGCAATGGATAAGAGAAGATGGGTAAAAAAAAGAAGTACCTGCATCCTGGTTTTAGCAAGTTCGATAGGGTAACAACTAATACAAGCTAAAAAACGTGCCATTGATCCAGCTACTGTAGGAGCATAAGGTGTCAAGCTTGGAAAATTGGAGATCAATAACAATTCTTTCATAACAGGGACCAATATTGCAATTAACCATGCATCTTCCACTTCTTCTGCCTCACTAAATAACTCATAACAAAAAGATAAATATAATCACAACCCTACATCACGAAGAAAAGCCAAATATATTCATTATTTCAGGAAACAAACACATTCATTGAACCATGAAAGAAATTTATGAAAGATATCATTTATAAACAACACAAACTAAATTAATTGTGTATAAATGAAAAAATAAAGAAATGTGACCGGCTACTTGAAAAATAACACTTGCTTGTGTTACAAAACCATGTCAACAATCTAAAATCTTCTTTGCTATGGGTCTAAAACACCCTATCAAAATTTTTACTTTCGAAATAGCCACCTCGAGGCGCTTGTCTCCAGCGCGTAACAGCTTGAGAAGCTTAACCGAGTCTCTTGGAGATAATCAAAAGTAGGGTCTTTTTTTTTGTGTATCAAATAAAAGCTCAATCTTCTTTTTATCTTGTTAATCCATCTTCTTTTTATCTTATTAATCCATCTTATTTTTATCTTGTTACCTTCTTTCTACCACTCAATAGCCTGGGCCTGAATAATAGATGACCACCTATTGCAAACAACACTCTAGCCTCAAATGTTGCATGTTCCTATTGCGCGTAACAGTCAAGTAACAAAGAAGGCCAAAAACAACCTCGACATTTGCTGATAAAAGCTCTTTAAACACATACTCTTTTACTTCTCCCAACTAATAAAAAAACATGAGATATACCATTATCATATGAAATATTAGGGTTGAATTGGAGAAAAATACGAATACCGACTTACTTGTTTGATTGATTTGTTATGTTCCTCAATAGCAAATTTGGCAAGCTCACAACAATGATCTTTTTCCTTAAATTGAGGGGAATTATTGTAGTCTGACTGTAAAAGCCTGGAAAATCGGTGATGTCAAACCTTTGTCTCTTTCTGATCGACCTTCGGTATTTAGACCACACTTTAGCGCCTTTTCCATGGCCTCTGCCTCAGCATTCGCCGCCTACATGGACCTGCCCCAGTGTATGGCCCTAGCCTTGCTATCATTGATCTTAGCCTCCTCCAAAGGTTGTATTAACTCGTCGGCAGCGGCTTGGTGGGAAGGTGAGTGTTTCCAAGCCGGGATGATGATGATGGTGGAGAATGGTCCCCAAGTGGCGGCGGTTTCTTCGATTGTTGATGGCATAGCCGCGGCGGTTTTGGGAAGGTGAGCGGCTTGGTGGGAGAAAGAGACCTGAGTGTGAAATGATTTCGAGCGTGGAGTGAAGTGATTTCTTTTTCCAAATTTCGAATTAAAAAAAAAATGAAATTGGGGAATTAGTTATCGTATAAATAAATAAAAGTAATAATAAAATGACACATATATAATTTAACGCTGGTAAAATATAGACGGATTGTAGAATTAGTTATCGTATAAATAAATAAACGTAATAATAAAATGACCCACATATAATCTAACGGCTATAAAATATAGACGGAAATCAAGACATTTCAGGTTGTTGATCTAATTTATACAATCTTGACCATTAACTAAATTAGATCTAATGGTTAGAAATAACAAAAATTTGATCTGACGGCTAGAAAATATAGAGGAAAATAGGAGATATTTTGAGCCGTTGGCCCTTCTCCATTATTATATATATATATCTATATTATATTTCGAAGTTTTTCCTACGGTCCTGATTTACCCACTTAAGTGGTGGCCAGGATCGATTCTGGAAAAACATAAGTGGTGTCCAGGATCGATTCTGGCAAAACATAAGTGGTGGCCAGGATCGATTCTGGCCCCACTTTTTTTTTTAATACAGAACACGATAAAAACAAAAAAAAAAACCAAAACCCTCATTTCACTCTCCTATCTCGAAACCCTACCTCAATCTTCTCCAGAGCCGCTCTCCAACTTCATCCACACAAACGGCGATGGAAGACCATTCTCCACCTCCGCATCACCGCTAGAAGACCACTCTCCACCACCGCTCGAAGACCATTCTCCACTATCACGGATTCGAACCCCTCACTTTCCTATCTCGAAACCCTAACTCAATCTTCTCCAAAGCCGCTCTCCAACTTCATCCACACAAACGTCGATGGAAGACCATTCTCCACCTCCGCATCACCGCTAGAAGACCACTCTCCACCACCAAGCCGCACTCCACCACCAAGCCGCACTCCTGCGCCTAATCAAACCTCTCCACCATCTTCACATTCCAAACTCCTTCGCCCATCGAATATGTCAACATTTAATATTTTTAATTTTTTTTAGGTCCCTGTGGCAAATGGAGGTGGATCGAATCCAATTTCAGTGGATGTTCCGGGAAATACAAGATTTTTGTTTTCAAATAGAACAATTACTCCATCAAAGGCTATTGCTAAATCAATTGTGAGTTTTTTAAATCGCGAAAAAGGTCCTTATTAATGATTCTCATATAATTTTGTTTAATTTAGGTTTATTTGTTGAAACCTGGAGGTTCTTCACCACAACATTTGGAGAAATTGGTCAACCTTTTATAACAGTTTGTTTTCTAATTTCTAATTTTTTTTTGCTAATGGAGGTTAATTTTAATTTTTTTCAACTCTTTTTTTTTCTTTACGGTCTGTTATAGATATTATCATCCTTCTGATCGTAGCTTCTTCCTTAAACATCCTTCAATAACTCATTTGGGAACTATCAAGGTAAGATTCAAATTTAAAATTCATTAATTAATTTTTGGGTATATATTCGAGTAGAGCTTACATTCTCAATTTCATTTTTGGTCTTTGTTCGAATGCAGAGTGCGAAGAGAATGAATTTAGGATAATAACATGATTTTGCACTGCCCTTGATCGCAGCTAATAAAATGAGCACTTCAGATTATAAGGAAGAGGAGAATGAGATATCACATCCTTTGCGTGAGTTTTTGGGTTAATTTATAGGCATAAAAGCTTGGTAGTTTCAACTTTTGACTAAGGATTTTTGTTTTCAGGGATCATTAACATGCTTAAAAAGTCGAGGATACATGGTGAGTTTCTGACAATCATCAGGTATACCAGAACCAGTAGATTTGCCTGTGCTTGGAGCAAAATCTCTGTTCTTGACAAGGCCATCTATGATGCATTACAATCAGACACGCGATGAACTACTCAGAAGTGCTGGAGAAGTATTTGCTAATGTAGCATCAGGTGTATTAAACGTGCGTGTAAATCCTCGAGGTACAATTCTATAATTTTACACTTTTTTTGATAATTTTTTTAGGTGAATTTTGACTTTTTAGGTTTTGATTATTATTTTTAGATGAATAGCTGAGACGCGATATCGATGAAGAAATCAATTATTCCTCTACGCAATATCGACATTTACCCCAGGTAGGGGTTTTAAATTCCAGCTTTTATCGAATATAATATATTAAATATGTGAACTCACTCACTCAACTGTTATATATGTTTTGCAGAAAGAAAGTATTATCTATGGAATGCTACTAATGGAAAAATTCACAAGCTATCAGAAGAAGAAGATTATATCAGAAGAAGAAGATTATATTTCGAAGTTAAACTCTGAGCATTCACCTTTGGAATTGCTTGTGAAGGCCCTTGCTAATGCAGTTGTATGTATTTTACTTAACTTTGTAATTTAACTTAATGCTAATTTATGTATTATTGAGGGTATTATATTCTTTTGTACAGGGGTATACAGAGATTAAGAATCGGTCACTTTTGAGTTATATTATGTTAATTTCACTATTGGTCCCTGTGACCTGTGTTGCAATTATATTTTGCTACACATGATATTACATAACTCAAACATTAATTAATATACATTTATTTAATCAGGTATGTGAATCGTGCTTTATTTCTCCTTTACTTCACGTGTGGATTATCACATCCAAACACAGCTGCTACGTATATAAACGTAGCCATGATGGAAGAAGGCATAGGAAATGCTCAGATTGCGCTAAGGTACCTGCATGAAGCCCTAAAGTGCAATCATCATATTCAGGTCTATCTCTTATCTCTCTATCTTTTATCTCTATGCAATGTACTCATATTCGATTTTTTTTTGTAACAGACTGCTGCTAATTTTCATGCCATAGCCATAGCTCTTTCATTAATGGAAGCATTTTCACTGAGCGTGCAACATGAACAAACCACCCTACAGATTCTTCAAGCTAAATTGGGAAGCGAAGATCTTTGCACTCAAGTAAATATTTTATTTATTTTTATCTTATTATTCAAAAAAATTACTTTATAATATAATACATGGATGTCCATGAAGGATGCTGCTGCATGGCTTGAATATTTCGAATCTAAAGCTTTAGAGCAACAAGAAGCAGCACGAAATGGAACTGCGAAGCCTGATGCATCTATAGCAAGCAAAGGGCATCTTAGGTATTATTAACGCAACCAATCTTTTATTACTTGGTAATATTTCACCGGGACCCATTTTTTACCTTCTGTTACAGTGTGTCAGATCTACTTGACTACATAAGTCTAAAAATAGAGAAACAGTTATCATTTGGCAAAAAAATATAAAATAAAAAAAGTAAAAAATAAAATCGATTTAGTCAAATTCTTTTAACATTAGAATAAATTTTATTTAATCAAATTAATTTTTTATGATATAAATTTTTTATAATATAAATTTATATTATAAAGAAACTAGAATGCCTAACAGTATCTCTGCATATTTTTGCAGAAATATGACTTTTAACAAAAAAAAATTCTCAAAAAATAGACAAACAGTTTTCATTTGACAAAAAAAAAAATTTGAAATAATAAAAGTAAAAAAATAAATCCATTAAACTGTTAATAAAAAAACTTGAATATGATTATTATTATATTAGACTTTAATTATTTTAGTATAATAAGTATATATTTTTATTACAGAAATACTTAATCGATTATTCTATTTAATCAAATTTATTTTTTTATTACAAAAATACTTAATCGATTTTATTAAATTTTTTTAATCAAATTTATTTTATAATTACTAAAATACTTAATCGGTTTTAGTAAATTTTTTTATTTAATCAAATTTATTTCTTATATTTAGTATAAAATTTATCTAATCGGTTTTTTTATTACTTTTTTTTAACTTTAGAATAAAATTTATTTAATGATGAGAACTTGAGAGGTTCAATAATTTTGTACACTATTTTATTTTTTTGTTTTTGGGCAATTTTTTTTTACTTTAATTTCATTTAGGTATTAAAGTTGGTTAATATATAACGACAAATAATTAAATTTTTTGAATGATAGATAAGAGTTTATTGTTCAATTTATCATTATCTTAAATTTCACTTTTATATAATAAGATTAAATCATTCAAGATAACTATTTAATAATTACATAACTATTTAATAATTACATGATATTTAAATTTTGTTAATATATAATAACTAATATACCATGTTGTTATACGCCACAGGTTTTATTAAAACTAAAAAAATGATTGTCTACAAGAGTCGTGCCGTAAGTAATTTTTGTGTTTATTTTACTATTGTATAATTCTTTGCTAAACAATCCTATTTTTTCAGGCTAACAGAAATCTCATGGAAACCGTAAGTTAACCTATCTTATACTTAATTACAATATTTCAAATATGCAGGTTATTGTCGCGGTTCCCCAAATCGAGCGATATATGTATATTGATATATCCACATTTTGTAGAGTTATGAGACGGATGCACAAAAAACTCGATAAGAATATTGAAAAGATTCAAGAAAAAGACATTTAGTAGTTATGAGCTATTTTGTATTCATGTCATCTGAAATATTTGAGATTTTTATTTTGTATTACGTAAGAGTATATTTTGGTTGATTGATTTAATTTATGTCTCTATTGAAATTTTTTAAATTTATTTTTATCTCAAGAAATTTTGTTTATCCAGTGTTATATTTATTTTTGTAAATTAATATTGTTAGAGTGCTTTCAGGCACGGGTTTTTCTAAGAATATATCGTGTTCTTAAATATAAATTTAAATTCAAATTTTTAATTTTTCGAAGTGGCTTCAGACACGGGTAATACCTAGTATATATATATATATATATACACATACTAGGTATGAACCCGTGTCTGAAGGCACTTTAACAATATTGATTGAAAGAAAAATAAATTTAATACGGAATAAATAAACAATTCTTAAGATTAAAATAAGATGAAAATAATTCACTTAGAATAAACAATGATTTTTTCAAATTATTAACATTTTTTTCTAGTTATTTTTTTTAACTAACTATTTGTAGCATAATAATACAAATATTTAATTAGAGTTATATAATTATTAAGTAAAATTTATCTGTTCAAGAAGAACATTAAAGAAGAACATTAGTAGTTTGATGGTTTAATGATCTTGTAGAAATTGTGTATTGTATAATGTATAAAATGAGATATAATTAAAGATAGAGATTAATATTTTAAAATTATATTTAAGATAATGATTAATATTTTAAATTTTAAGTAAGATATAATCTAATTGATGTATTTTTTTGAAAAAATATTAATTAAATTTAAAAATAATTAAATCATTAAAAAGAAAAGATAATTAGGTATAAAAAATAAGATATTATTTTGTTAAGTTTAACTTTAAATTAAAGATAAATATTTTTTATTTTTGCACAGTTTATTGAATCAAATAAAAATGAGATATAATCAAATTGATATATGTATTTTGTCAAAATATTTATATAACTTTGAAAATAAAAATAATTATCAAAAAAGAAATATTATTAAGTATGAAAAGATAAAATATAATTCAATTGAGTTAACTTTAAAGAAAAAAAAAAGAGAAGCTCATTGAGCACAATGGTTACAAACACTATGCATGCATAAGCTCTACACTTGCCTATTGATCCTGGTTCCCATATGAGAATGTAATCAACTATTCAATTTCTACGTCATCGATCTAAAGCTATTAATTCATTCAAATATGTCTTCCATTGAAATGGGTTCTCGTGAACCCATAAGACCATCTCTAGCAGTTGAGCCAAATGGATAATTACTGCAAAATAAATCAAAAAAGCAGTATTAGACCAAATTGCTCGCTTCAACAGAAAAATGCTATTCTGTTTTTTATACGGTAAAGGCTATTCCACTTATGATATGGTAAAGGCCTCCAACGGTCATATTAATGACCATTGTAGAATTTGTATACATATATAATAAATATAATTACATAAGACCATCTCCAACAGTTGTGCCAAATGGATATTTACTGCAAAACAATTAGAAAGGTACCTATCAAGATGGTGTGTACTTTAAAGATTATAAAGATTTGGGACCCGTTAGTATTTGGACCACTATTCGCCATAGACAGAAGCCCAGCTTCACTGTACTTCACTTTTAATTTTTCATCTGCACAAATAAATAAAGGAAAGAATTAACATTAATAAAGATCATACCTTGAATATTAAATGGAGTCTGAATATTATTCAAAAAATCAATCAAAGGAGAAGAAGACTGCTAATCATAAAATTAAGAAACTATTTCACATTACCTTTTGTCTTGCTATTTTAGTAAACAAATTCGGCAGAGAATGAAACTATAATTCTGAAAAATTATAAAAGTAATGAGATTAGGTTAAAAATAATTCAATTTTTTAGAGTTTCAATAGTAAAAATAAGCATTTGCGTCAAATGGGTATTTACAGCAAAACAATTCAAAAAATGTAGTATACCAAATTGCTCACTCCCCATATACACTATTCTCAGCGCATCACTTGTCATCCTGTTCCATCTGTTATAGTTTTGGACAATTTAACATTGAGTGAAGATATATATCACCTTTTTTTGCTTCACCTTTATATCACCTCCTATCACTACAAGAAAACACCCCATACAATGACGATGTTATGGCCTTTCATGATGAATATATAGCGTCATCTTAGATATTTATGACGCTCTGTCAACCGTCATCTGAGCGTCATCTATGAAGCCGTCATTGTTTGTCTATTATGACGCCGAATATAATCGTCACAATTAAAAAACTTTCTTGACGAATAAACTATCGTCATCTTAATAATAAGTTAATGACGCCTCCTTCACAGCGTCTTTATTTGCAAATGAGTAACAATGACACTCATCTAGACCATCACGATTTTGTCTGAACTTTTTATGACGATTTTCATGTCAACATTGGATAGAAGATATCTTGATGATTTATATGTAGCCGTCACTGTTTAGCAAAAATTTCAATGACGGTGATAATCGTCACTATTGAAAATGATGTATAATGATGATTCGTTTAAGAAACGTCTTGTTTCGTTAGCTACTTTGTTGACAGTTTAGTGATAATCGTCACCAAAATCTATGAGATATGAGGATGGTCAATATGATAAGCGTCACCATTTTATCTAATGTATGATGACAATTCGTATGTAGTTGTTATTGTATGCTCAATCACATTCATGACAATTTTTACTATGAGCGTCACTTTTTATGCGATTTGTCATTATTATAAAAAATTATATAAAAAAAATATATATATATTATTTAAAATATAAGAATTATAACAATTTAACATATCTTATAATTTATGCATAATAAAATTTATTGATTTAATGGATAAATCTCATATATCAAAGTACGTACTTAAAAAAATGAGCTATAATAAAAATAAATAATGAAAACTAATTAGTTCATATCATTCTTTTACTCTAATTTTAAATAGATCTAAGAATTTTCATTGATACGACGGACGAAATCTTCTAAATGACTGAGTTGATCTTTCATCATTTTCAACTCTTGTGTTTTTTCATTGTTGTCTAACATCAACTCTTCAATCTTTTGATGTAGAATTTGATTTGCAGTCGTATTTTTAGTTTCACTTTTGCTACGTAATCCAACTACTTTAGCAAAACGATCACGTTTTTTACCAAAAATTTCGCTACAAGCCTTCATTTCCAAATTCAAATATTGTTCACCATCAAAATCTTCAGAATCATCTACACCATCTACATCTCTAATTTTATGCATTTTTTTGGTTTTCAGAGTTGCCTGTCAAAACATATAGTATAATTGTTAAACAAATAATTTAAACAATCATAAATATAATTTAAAGGTAATGGATAAAAATGGATGCACAAACTTCAAAAAAAAAAACGATTTTGACAGAAGAAATAAACATACACCTTTTTCTTCTTTTTATCTAATGTTTTACTATTACTTTGTTGAACAAAATTTTAGTATCAAATCTAGGTTATTATTTTACATATTAAAATATTTAAAATTATTTTTTACCTGGTTCCGCTGAGATTGTAGAAGACATCATTTGCATTGCGTATTATTTTGTAGATCGCGATTGCCACTTTCTGCTTCTTTGTCACCGTTACGAACACGATTTTTCGTAACAGTATGCAATGCTCTTTTGGCTCTTCCCATGGTTGCAAATTTTCTAAGACAATAAAATTAGTTCTGGTCAAAGGTAAAATATATATCAAGTAAAAAGAATCTAAAGAGACTTATATATAATATTAATATATAACAATTCCTAATATATTGTGATATTTTCCCTAATTACAAGTACTATTTTTGTTAAATATATTATCATAGAAATAGAAAGATAATTTTTAAATTAGGTGGGAATCAAAATAGAATAGTCTAATTTTTTTCCCTCCAGTTTTTTTGATCGATTTCCCTCCATTTGAAAAAATATATTCTTTCATATTCTTTTTTTTCAAATCAAAGCATGATATTTTATAAACCCTTTAGTTTAATGTTAAGAAAGCAATCAAATAGAATATTTCTGATTTAAGTATAATTACAATCATGATGATTATTATATTTTTAAACAAATTCAACTGTGGCCATTTATGACCGTTCACTAGTCCGCGTCAAGCTTCTAGCGACTACATGAAGTAGTCGTTAAATGATTAACCCACTAGCGACTACACGTTGGCGGTTGGAAAATAATTAAAAAATACTAAATACCATTATCGACTACTTAATACGTATTAACGACTACAGCATGTAGTCGAAAAAATCAAACATTGTTAACGACTACTTGGTAGTCGCGAAAAATACCATGTAGTCGTTAGAGATTTGTAGTCGCGAATGCTCCTATCTTTAGCGACTACATCAAGTAGTCGCGAGAAATTTAGTCGCTAGAGGCTAATGCGGGAGTAGTGGTTGGTAGCCTTTTACCATATGAGAAGTGATGTGCTGAAAATAGTGTATACAAGGAGGGGATGTAGTGTGAGTTTTGTGGTCCTATGATTTACTGTGACTGTTGGAGTGAGCAATTGGTCTTATAATGTATTTTTTGGATTGTTTTGAAGTATAGACTGATATAGTATAAATGTATAATATTGCACTTTATATGTTTGTTGGATTGTTTATGAGATTATGAGAATACGAATAAAATATTCTTTAAATGACATTTTTTTTTTCAAGAATGCAATATGGACAAATGTATGATCTGTAATATTTTAACACCCAACCGATGAATGCAATTTTATGATCTACAATTTTATATCATTATCTCATAATTGTTATGACTCGGAAAAAAAAGTAGCACGAATCATAGCAATAATATAATTGTTAATATTGTATTTTTTAAAAGAAAATGATACATAAGTATTAGAATAAAAATTATAAATAAAAATTATAAATAAAAATTTCGGTGATGATTATGTATATTCGTCTTATTTGATATTTTTTAAAGACGGATTATAAAGAATCGTCGAGAAATTAGCTTTTCGTAGACGGTTGCTTAAAATCGTCAAGAATTCCATTTAAATAGTGACAATTCAAATAAAGGTCATAAAAAAAGTGGAGGTCAAATTTTTAAAATGACGGTTAAAAAAATTGTCATAAAAAAATCGTCATTGTATGAGGTGTTTTCTTGTAGTGTATGTGGATATTTTAAAAACCAATAAGTTCGTTTCTCTCTCCTAATAAATTATTCTCTCTCTCTCTCTCTCTCTCTCTCTCTCTCTCTCTCTCTCTCTCTCTCTCTCTCTCTCTCTCTCTCTCTCTCTCTCTCTCTCTCTCTCTCTCTCGTGTGTTACCACATAGAATGACACATAGGGAGGTGAAATAAATGTGAAGCAAATAGGGGTGATATACATCGATGCTCTTTAACATTAAAGCTAATGTATTATAAACATTTATCTCAAAAATGATTAAAGAATTACTTTACTCACGTCTTAATTTGATCCCTTTGCTGATTTCTGTATATTAGCATTTCCCGGTAACGGCGAAGTGCTTCAAAAGCACACTTCATTTGGAGATCCTAAAATTGATAATTCTGAAAAATAGTAAAAGTTATGAGATTGGGTTAATAATTAAAACGATTTTTAAGAGTTTCAAATACAATTTACCTTAATTTGGGTTCTTCGCAAACAGGTTGATGACCGTGGAGAATGGTCCTCGAGTGGCGGCGGCGGGCCATCTTATCACTTCTCATACGGTAAAAGGCTTTCCAACTGTCATAAAATGGCCATGGTAGGATTCGTATAAAAATGTTATAAACATCACAACTCTAATTTTACTTAAATCTGATAATTTTGAAATAATTCAATTTTACTCGTGAGAAAAATAAGACCAACTCCAGCAATTGAATTCAATTTTGTCGTGAGAACATAAGACCGACTCCAGCAGTTGTGCCAAATTCATATTTACGGCAAAACAATTAAAAAATATAGTATAAAAGACCAAATTGCTCAGTCCAACAGACAAAGGCTATTTTCATCCATTTTGTCTCATACGACTTCCAACATAATAATCATTGTAGGATTTGTATAAAAATATAATAAATATACTGAAAATAGATAGGTTAAAAATAATTCACCTTTTTACCTTAATTTGGGTTCTTCGCCAAACCGGTTGATGATGGTGGAGAATGGTCCCCGAGTGGCGACAGCGGCTTGGTGGGAAGGTGAGTGTTTGTCGGAGTAGATGAGGTGGTGAGAGGCGGTGAGGTAATCTTGTGCAGGAGAGCGGCTTGGTGAGGGAAGGTGAGTGTGAAAAGTTTTTTTTTTTCGTTCAATGAATGCGTGAAGAGATAAGTTTTAGTTTTATTTTACGTGAAAAGTAGATTATAAAATGCTCAAACAAATGAGATTTTTGAACTTAACAGTGTAAGAAAAAATAGGTGAGGTAGGTAGATATTTATATTAATATAGATTAAAAATTTAAGTTATTTGTTATTATTTAATAATTAAATAATAAAATGGGTCCCACACATTTGAAACAAGGGCTGAAAAATATATAGGAGAAATCAAGATATTTTAAACAGTGGATTGAATTTAGACAATCTGGACCATTAATTATAAACGATCTAAAGGCCGAAAATGATTGAAATTTGATCCAAAGTCTTGAAAATGTGGAGAAAAACAGGAGACATTTTGAGCCGTTGGCTCTTCTCCAATATCATATATGTATATATAGTAAAGGCAAAAAATATAAAAAAGAAAAAAAATCAATTTTTCATTATTGGGCCAAGCCCAATAGTTGTTTATTCCATGTGCAAGTTTTTAGTTTACCATCGGGCTGACCCAATAGTTAATGTATAATAAATATCACTTTTCCGTTATCTATAAATAGTTGGTCTACTCAAACATTTTATTCATTCAGTTTTTTAAAAACGTTAAGTATTAAAAAACCATAAGAGAGAGATAGAAAAGAAGCAGGTTTATTAAGTTCGTTGAAAGTTTGAAGAATTCGTGTGTCAGTTTCTTCTAAATAGTTTTGTCATTGTATCCAGGAGGTTGAAGCCAACAAATTTAAAACATCGGTACGTGTTCTACATACCTTAAAGACATCAGATCTAATCCGAGTCTCGACGAGTAGAGTTATTTATTTGTTTACATTTTATTTTAATTATGCATTAGTTTATATTGTTTTACTGGTTTATATATAAAAAACACAACAGTTTAAGGTATTTATGATTCACGTTGTATAAACCAAAAACTTTTCCTTTCGTTTTATAAACTTTAATTTTGCAAATTTTTTGCGTATGTGTTTACAAGATAAAAATATTACATTCTATTTTTTTCTCTAATTCTGATTTTTCGGCTTGTGTATACATACTAGAAAATTACTCCCTTACTAACGTCAGATTTCTACTTCATACGTACAGAATATGGGGTAAAATACTTAACAAAGTGAAAAGCAACTTGAGACGGGTAATAACTCAAGAACAATAGTTCGTGTACCTGCACCAACACCCATTGGAACAGCCGATAGGCCAAAAAAGTTTAATGGTTTTGACTTTAAGAGGTGGCAACAGAAGATGTTGTTCTACCTGACCACTCTAAGATTATAAAAAAATTCTAAAGGAAGATCCACCGAAACGGGATCCAATCCAGACAATGAGTCATACAACACAGTAGATGCTTGGAAGCATGTTGATTTCTTATGTAAGAACTACATTCTGAAATGTTTGGAGAATTCCTTATATAATGTGTACTGCATCATGAGAACTGCCAAACAATTATGAGATTCTCTTGAGAATAAATACAAGACTGAAGATGCCGCCACAAATAAATTCGTGATCGGTAGTTTCCTTGATTTCAAGATGGTGGATGCAAGACAATTAATATCTCTAGTACAACAGTAATAGTTGATTCTTCATGGGTTGAGCGCTGAGGGTATGAATCTGGTAGAGCCATAAATGGAGGTCTGGGCATTCCAAAAATAGAAAATTTGAATTTCGTTTGTCTGCTTTTTACCTTTTGGAGAATGTATGCGCAAGAGAACAACTTGTGGAGTAAGTGGGTGAAGTGCAATATTGTAAAAAATAGATGCATTTGGAGTTTAGAAGAAAAAACATCACATACTTGGATTTGGAAAAAGATTATGAAGGTTAGAAAATGTGCTTATAATTTTATATATCATAAAGTTAGAGATGGGAAGAGTACTTATATAATTTGGGATAAATGGCTTGAGGGAGCTAGTGTTCAAGAAGTACTTGATATTGAGCTTGAAAAAAGTAATATAAATAGCAATAAGACAATTAATGATTGCTATGGGAGGAATAGGTGGAGACTACCACCATGTATAGGCAAACTGCTTCCAAAATTAGATAACTCCAGATTGACTGATGGTAATGATGTTAAGTGTTGGAGTGAAAATAAAAATAACAAGTTTTCATTTAGTAAAACTCTCGCTAAAATCAATTCTGAGGAAGATTTGGAAGAAGTAGAGTGGTATAAGTTTGTTTGGGCAAAAAAGAATATACCAAGATGTGCTTTCATCACATGGATTGCAATTCAAGACAAACTTAATACTAAACAGAGAATGAGCAGTTCGAATTCTTCTATTAATCCTCTATATGTGACTTTTGCAGAGCTGCTATTGAAGATAATGAACATTTGTTTTTCAAATGTTCTTTCACAAAAAGTATTTTAAGGATGGTCCTTGACAGATGTAAGATTAAACAAATGCCTGAAAATTTTGAGCAATTAAATAATCTGATTGCAAAGTGTGGTTGTGAAGAGGAGAGTACACTAAATAGTTGTTTATTTACCTCTTACATTTATTTTATTTGGTGTGAAAGATATGATAGAGGTCATGGTGGATTGGGCCAAACCGAGGAGCAAATTCTTGAAAGGGTGATAAAGAATGTTAATTTCAAAGTGAAAGGATGGAATGTTAAAAAGAAGTCCATAAACGAGAGGATTGGAAAACTAGATAGTTTTTAAAGTTAATGTCTTGTTTGTAATAGGCCTTTTTCTATTTGCTTTATATTTTAGCTTATGTGCCGAGTTTTTGTAATAGTAATGTAGGTGGTAATGGGCTTTTTGTTTTAGAGTATTATTTCCTATGCTAGGATTAATGTCTAAACATAAGCAATGTTTGTAAAGACAATTGGAGTGTTGATTTGATTAATAAAAGTTTGATTTGTTGATAAAAAAAAAAGAATTGAGGAAGACAATAGAATGACTGAAAAGAAAAAAACTAATGTCTCTTTTTGCGTGATGAATTAATCCCATCACAAGACATCTTTCTAGGGGTTCCTAAGTGAGGGATTTATCCCATATATTCAACATATCTTAATTTTTCTTCTAGTTTTAGATACATTGCGATTTAAATCTTTTTATACTTTAATTGTATGTTAAGTGTGTAGATTTTAGGTACATGGTTGATACAAGACTCGAATAAAGCAAGAATAAGTCAAGACGTCAAACCCAAATTCAAGCCAAGGCGTAGGAACAAAAATTCACTTATGAGCAGTTGGAGCTTTTACAAGCAAAGTCAATCACGTCCACTGATTAGTCACCATGAGCAATTGGATAGAGATTTCGAGGAAAATCCTTTTTTTCGAAAGAGCTCGAAGTCAGTGTTGTGTGAGAAGTGAGGAAAATCCTTTTTTTCGAAAGAGCTCGAAGTCAGTGTTGTGTGAGAAGTGATGAAAGTTATGTTATATATCGCTGTCGTGGCTCAAACTAGAAATCTCCTTAGTAAAAATAGACTGGGCTGCCTTTGACCCTATTAAGTGAGCCGATCATGACCCAAAAGTTTTTACTAAGTATATAAGATCATTATCAGCTCCTAAGTCATTGATGTCTCCATTTGTTTGATAGAATTATCTAGTTATGATACATCATTTTAGGGGTATTTAGTACTTGATTTTTGGATTTTTCCCCATTTATTCATACTTTGCACTTTCTTGTCTAGTTTTAGGTGTTTTGCTATTTTATGAGATTGTGCGTGTAATTAGTGTGTGATTTGTGTAGCAGTTAGGTAATGGAAGGTATCACACCTGGGGATAATGATAAGAAGTGAAGAAAAGTAAAGAAAACCCCTTATTCATCAGAATAGAGGTAAAGTTTGGATATATTTGGAAAGTAGAGAATCTGCCATGCTAGAAAAAAAATCACTAATTATAAAATTCAGAAAATCGGTAACGAATTTGGAGGAACCCTTTATATGAGCAGATAAATATTTAAATTGCTGTCGTTTCCATATAAGGTACATTAAATTCTTATAAGTAATGAATGAGATATGACCAAATCAATTTGCAAAGATTTATCCTGTCCTACAATTTAGTAATATTAATTTTGGTAAGATTTAGACTCCTTAACTTGAGGACTACTAAATAATTCAACAAAAGGCCTACATATATATATATATATATATATATATATATATATATCCATTCATACCTTAGACGAATCATCCTTGCTCAGTCCTTTACCAATATTACGCCAAGAAATCATCAGAAGCAACTAACAAGAAGAGAAGAAAGTGTTGGAAACTGTTCATGACATTTCAACCTTTCGCGATTGTAATTTATCTTCTTTCTTTCTCTACTATGCACTAAATTTATTTAGTTTGAGAATAGCGTATGAGTATGAACCCTATAATTGTTTTATATCTATTTAAATTTGGGATGTTCTTTTACATTCAATTGACGTTAGTAGTGATAACTCTGTTTTCATGTGCTTTGATATATAGTCTGAAGTTGTTGCGGTGTACAACATACAAGATTACCAATTAGTAGTTGGGTGGTCACCCAGAAGGGGTGTCCAACTATTGAAACACCACATAAACGTCTAGTGTGCGGTAGTGTACCTGACGGGCTTGCCTAACTAGATAGTAACTAGGGTTTGAGATTAACCATCGATCATTGCGCAGGGTCCCCTTACCCAAGTCCCCTGGTTGCCTCCTATGTCCACCCAGAAGGGGGTTATGAGGAATATAGACTCCTGTCTATTGGATATCACACTATTATCCCTTAGGTAATAATCATAACACAAGGCTAGTGGGGATTACTTGCTATTTCTTGAGTGAAAGTCTCATACATCTTCTCTTCTCTTATTTATTTTCTTGTCTTAAGTTTAAGTAGTCAATTATTAGAGTCTTACAAACTAAACAAATATTTTAGATTCTTTTAGTTTATTATTATTCTAACTTCTTTTATTGCACTTTATATTTGTATTGGTCATAGCTAACTTTCATAGTCCTTGAGATCAAAATCTGTTTTACTTATACATTACTTGCAAACGACCCATACACTTGCGGTGAGATTATCGTTGTGGGCTAGGGGTTCTTAGTTATCTTAATTTTATATCGTTATTTTATCACACACTAACCACCACCAACTGTATAGTTTAACTGCGAAGCTATGAAGGTCTTACTTGCATAATATATGGTTTGGAAGATCTTTTTTTTTCTTTGACCCAACACAGCTCCCATGGCATGATCGCTTGCGTCACACCTAATTTTAGACGGCGAATTCCAATATGGAGGAACAACAATAGGTGTGGAGATGATCTTCTATTTTATGGACATAAATGCTTTTGGACATGCATCATCAAATTTAAAGGGAGTATCCTTCTTAAGTGAAGTACAAAGCGGTTTAGCGATCTTGGAGAAATCTTTTATGAATCTTTGATAAAATCCTGCATGAGCGAAGAAACTTCTAACTCCTTTAACAGAAACGGGAGGTGGTAACTCCTTTAACTTCTAACATCCCTTCATGCGGTGTTCCGCGCGATAAAGACCATCACGACCGTCTAGAATTTTGGTTTATATGTGAGGCCCTATTAGAGAAAACCGTTTCGTCGTATGCATACATACCGATATGCGCGGCACGCCGCACCTCTTGTGCGGTACACCAAATTACATAAACCGTCACCACGATATACGAAATCAGGACAAGGTTGTGAGAAAGGGATGTGACACGGTGCACCGCGTCACTTACTGCGGTATTAGGCGATATCAGAGTTGAATTTCGATCCTATCCAATCTGGAGAGAAGTTAATGATGAAGCTAAATGAACTTGATGAGTTTCGTTTCCGTACCTATGAGAATACAAAGCTTTACAAAGACAAGACAAAGAAATGGAATGATAGTCGAATTCTTGAAAAAGGATTTAAAGTTGGACGAAAGGTCCTTAAATATAACTCAAAGTTCAGTAATTATCCAGGGAACCTGAGATCAAAGTGGTTAGGTTCTTATATTATGACCAAAGTTACGCCTCATAGAGCTATAGAGATTGAACATCCGATTGAGCACCACACCTTTATGGTGAATGGGCATCGATTGAAGGTCTATTATGGAGGCGAGGATACCAATTGAAAGGAGGATCCATATCCTGGGAAAGTCATGTATCTACTTGAAGATGCTTGTGCGAGAGATAACATGTCGATCTTAAAGACGTTATACAAAATCCATCGTAATCGTATATTAGTTTATCGCTTTGAATCTTTAATTTCGTAGTGTGTAATATAATATTCATATGTTTATTAGTGTATTTTTTATGAAATGAGAAGGGTTAGACTGTTTTTTATTTGTGTAGTTGAGTTTGGGGTTAGACATGTGAGAGACGGAGTAATTGCGCGTCTGAGTGGTCTTTGGAAAATACACGGACCGACTACCCTGCCCTATGACCGGCATGCCAGTCAATAATTCAGCAAAGCTCCTGGAATTTTCCCATTTAGACGCACGTGTAAAGTGTGTTAGAGAGAAAAATTATTTGCGAACAACAACTGGCCCTATGACCGGTATTGTCGCTCAGCGGTTCGACTCACAGCGCTATGCTCCTGGAATTTGACCATTTGGACGCAAGTCATTCATGCGTCAGTGACAATCGTCACTTGCGACCGGCTACCTGGCCTTGTGACTAGGGATGGCAACGGATTGGTTTTTTGCAAAAATTCCAAAAACCATAACCATAACCATTTTTATAATTAAAAACCATATCCTAACGGTTTTAACCACCAGTTACACTTTTCAAAACCATAACAATATCATTTGGTTTCGGTTTTTTAAATGGTTTTGCGGGTTTTAACCATATTCAAATGATAATTCAATAAATATATTAAATTTCATAAAATAAAACCACACATATAAAAAAACTCCAAGGTTTATAAAAAATTGTGTTGGTATTTGATTAAATTGGTTAAATCTAGTATTTTGATTTTGCTTTTAGAATTTCAAAATATCTAATTTAATCTAAATTATTATAAAATTTGAAAATATATATAATAATAAATGTTTTTCGGTTTTTCGGTTTTATTTTTATCAAAAACCATAACCTTACGGTTTTAACCATCGGTTACACTTTTCAAAACCATCGGTAAGCCTGTCGGTTCAAAGTATTTCATACCCCAAAGAAGAAAACCTCATGATTAAATGATGAAATGGTAAAAATTGTGGAATATGCACTTCACATGATACGACAGAAACTATGAAGCCACCTAATAATGACACATGCATTGCTCTTAGAGGAAGTAATTGTCATTGAACAAACTTAGGTACTTGAATACGAGAAAATTTATGTAGATTATTTGTCTATTAAAAATATTTAAAATGTGAGACAATTTATATGATTAATATATTTTCAATTAATATAGCGCTTGAAATAAATAATAAGGATCCTAAACCACAAAGTGGTGAAATATGTCGACAATGACAGAAAGGATAATAGTAATTTTTTAAATTTAAAACTCTACTTGTATCACAGAGAGTCCTGCGAAAACCTATAATATATTATGAAAATATGTCCTCATTCTTATGTTATTGATACGGTGCAGTGGCGATTAGATTTATATTAAATTTTTTGATGAACAAAATAGGTGCTCGAAGAATCATAGGTGCACAAGAACGAAAGGTGTTTGAAAGAACAACAAGTTCCTGAAGCACGATAGGTGCCTGAAATACTTAAAGCGTCTAAATATGAATTTCTAAAAGATTGAGAAGAATATAGTATAAAAGGTCCTAAAGAACATAATTTATTTAAAGCACAAAAGACAAGTGTCTGAATTATGGTAGGATACTCAAAATAATTGGCGTCATAATTAATTTTATAATAAACGTCATAATGAGAAGGATATGATAGTTGAATATTTTACTTTTCTTCCTTCACCAAAGTTTTTTCCATTGGGGTTTTCCTAGCATGGTTTTAACGAGGCGTGTCAAATATTCATTTTTAAAAGAAGTATATACTCTTTTTCTCTATCAAGAAAATGATATTACTAACACTCAATACCCTCAAGTGAAAATCCAAAATATCTACTAATCAAAGGTTTATTAATGACGACATCTAGGTACAAGTTCACAAGTATCTAATGTATTTAGAAATATGTGATGTCGTAATGAGGGGGAGAAAATATTGAAATTCTACACTGTTTTCCTACACCACCATTTTTTCCATTGGGTTGAATATGTGTCATAATACACAAGGAATGATGTACTCTTTTTCCGTCATCAACTTTTGTCCCAATAGATTTTCTTGATAAGGTTTTAATGAGGCATATCCTTCAGTGAATATCAAATGGGGAGTGGTATGAAATATTTATTTAAGTGGATTTTCCCTGATAAAGCCATCACGTATCAAAATGATTTTATATGGAAAAATATCATTCATTATGTAACCCCATGGTTCTACAATCACTAAGTACAAAGAAAGATAATTTTCGTCCGCGAGAGAAAAACTAAAAAATATTAGGTCCTAAAGTATCTTATCTTAATAAATTTGGAGCATTAATGTACCTTGCAAATTTCACAAGATCGGACATAGCGTTATCTATCAACTTATTGGCGAGGTTCAGATAGACAAATAGTAGGATAAGTTAATCCTGACCCTCAAAAAGGCGTATCTCAAAGTGGGTACGTTTTACTTCTGTTGGCGCATCAATATCATGGCGAGAAATGACATAATCATTGGTTGTTACTTCTCCTATAAGCCCTATTTTGAATTTTGGCTACATTAAAGGAGACAAAATATATCACCAAAACTTTCTACACACACGGGCTACAAAAGAATGGTCATATTGGCATTCGACAAATAGAATCATGCAATAATTTTGTATATATGTTTACAAATTAATTTCTAACCACAAAATTCAAGAAGTTGATCCACAATATTGGAATGCGACAACTCAGATATCTCTTGCCAACATCAGGGGGAGCGTGAATAAGACATTATACTCTTTTTTATTTGTCCAAATTTGTATCCCATTGGGTTTTTCTTGCCAAAGTTTTAACGAGGCGGTATATCACGATGGTTAGTTTCATGTATGTGCACTCGTTTTTCTTCGACCAAGTTTTTAACCCACATGATTTTTCTTTATGAGGTTTTAACGAGCCATATATTCTAATAGACGGACATCGAAGGAAAGTATTATTAATAATAGAATATTATGTGTGGATGTCCTAAATAGTGTTAGGTTACAAACCCTTCACATTTTTGTTCTAAAGTACAATGATTGTATTATATGAAGGGTCATATATTGTCTGTAAATATATGATCATCCTACCATTGTTTCTTTACCGAAGTTGAATAAAAGATTTCATATTATACTCTACTCTTTTGTCTTTTCTTATCTTATATATTTTTAGCTCTTCTCCTTTAGTTTATAACAGTTACTACAATTAATTTAATATTTAAAGATGTTATAATAGCTTTTCATAACAAACTTTCAAATATCATGGAGTAAATCATGTTAGATCAAAATGACAGATTCTTCTCATAGTTTTGATGTTATTTAATAAGTTGATTTTCTCAGATTTTTCAAATTTATACTAACACATTGAATAAAATATTTCTTTTATCCAAACTCCATACGTATATTTTACGAATTCAATCCACGAATGTTCTTTGCTCTGGTTTTATTTTGCTTAATTTTGTTATTTTTGTGGTGTCTATATCGAATTTCTCATAATATGAATTCCATTTTCTATGTTATAAACGGGTTTTCATCCTTCTAATAATTTTATTTTACCTTTTTTGCATCTCTATGGTGAAATTTATTCAACTTGAGACAACCCACTGCAGTCTTGATGCAATTCATTATTATTACGTTGACAATCCACGATATTGTTTAGACAACCCACAATTTTTGAATTGATATCTCACTTCATTGTTGGTACAACCTACAATATTTTATTTGACAACTCATATTATTTTTTAGGCAACCCATTGTTTTTGTCCACTACATTGTTGAGACAATCGACTATATTGTATCGATAACCCACTGCTTTTTGATTCGTTTTTTATTGATTGTTAATTTTTTGTTTTTTAATGGGCACACAACTTAGACATGGTTTTAAAGTTACTTGTCATATTTAGATACCACGAAAATAAAGCGCATATATTATTTTGGTTGACTTGATCACGTTCTTTTTTCATGTTTTTGAAAATATTTCAGCCTATACTTTTTTTTGTTTGAACCGTGTTATGTTGGATGGGATATTCATTTGATTTGCTTAGTTTTTATGCCGCCAAATATTATGGAGATTGAATAGGGAAACAAATTTATTCTTTTAATGTGTGTGTGGTGAAAGAAATAAAGTATAGTTTGGTGATTTATGTGGGTTGGACTTTGCTGAAAAGAATACTTAGGTTGTTCTCCTTTTAAGTAATCCACCTTAATTTATATGAACATTTTTGTTTTGATAAGACATGTCAATAATGAAAAATATATAAGTTTAAATGAAAGACGGATTAATTACTTGAATTGAAAAGTACACATTCTCAAAATATTTAATCATTATATATTGTTTTGTGACATGTTTTTGGTATTGGATTTTTTTTGTGACATGTACACAAGAATTATAATATATATGTGTCTCTTTATAAGTTATTCACCAACTAACTCAAATAGCACATATACTTTCCAAAAATCTGTACAATGAAAGAAGAAAATAAAAATGATTAATAGATATGAATACAAATCTACAATAACGTATACAAAAATGTAATTGTCATATTTCTTTTGTTAATATACTCGTTGCATATTATCTTTCATGAACATATAGGAAAATTGTTTGAATGAAATTACATACATAAAACCTACTCAAATAAGATAGTTAATTAATATTTCTTCAATATTATTCAAGATAAGATACTTGCCAATGGCTCACCACTTACATATACAACTATCAACTACATGTCTATATAATTTAGAAGTGATTGTTCTCATATTATGCAAAGTAAAATCTATTTAGTTTGAATTCTAAAAATGAGCTTGAATCTATTAGAGGGCGTTTGTTATGACCATATCAAGTTTAAGCTACCAGTATGTTGGATTATCACATACTCAAATTTAAAAACAAGATGGAAAAGTTAACATGTAATTCTATACAAATAAAGGGGGTATAAACTTTTGGAGGGGCTCAAATGTAATTTGGTATAAACGGAGAAGGGTACAAATACTTCAAAGGGATTGAAAAATGAAGATATAATATTGACGTGGATATAAATATTATACTAAATTTTATAAGATACTTAAGATAATGTACATAATATTTTGTTAAAGTCTATACAAAGGTAGAATTTTTTTAAAGAGTAATGAGTTTATGCATTGAGAGAAATATAATAAAATATTTCAAACTTTTATTTAAAGTCACGCGCAATTCGAACTTAAAATTATAGGTCAACTAAAAAACACTATGTACCATTAAATTGTCGTCATTATGATGAAAATATTTTATTTGAAAAATGTTTATATATTGATATTTTTTTGGGGCTAATCGTAAAAACTCTCTTCCTTGAGCTTTAAGTTAACTCTTGACTTCCCAAGTCACATCTTGGTCTTTTTTTGCTGCCTTGGGGGTTTCTCTTCTCTTTTTCGACTTCTTGACTAACCTTTAGTCCATGGACCCCATATGTTCTTACGAGTTTCACTTACAAAGCACAAAACACCTCAAAATATTCCAAAAACACGTGAACGTTGACACAAACTCAAGACTCAGAATAATTTTATAAAGGTACAAAATATCAACCTTAAACTATAAAATACCTACAAAAAGATGTTTGGGACTATTAAATAACACTCCAAAAGGTGAGACGTTAGTAACCCCTTCAGAAAAGTCGCAACTCATTAAAGATACAAAGATAGCTCGTAGATTGTTCAAAATTTAAACTTATTGAGGTCGTGAGAACATATTTTGGACCTTTTGAGCAATCAACTAATCTTTGTGACCCAATAATCAGTTACACACTAGAACTTCACTTTTTTAAATCAACATCATTCCTATGGATAGCAATATTCACTTATCATATATTACTGGGAGACAAATATTGTGCCTTATAGGATAGTCTGATACTCTCTCGACTAAAGGTGCAATGTAAATCACTTCATTTGAGACTCTATCTTGGGAGGTACCGCCTATTGATAATAATGTGTTAATATGTTAACCACCCCTTTTCAACCCCATGCCTAATAATGTCGCTCATATAATACAAAATATGTCAAATCGATACTTCATGAAAAGATTTGGGTGATTAACAAGGCACATTTTGAATTTCAGGGTTCAATCAGTACAATTAGGGCTTATATCTTCTATCTTCTATCTTTATCTTATTGAAAATTCATAATTTTCTTTCAACAAGATTGACACGTGTAATATAAAATACCTTATATAATGATCTTCGGTATTTTTTAAGATAGATTAACAGTCTATCGTTGCTCTATACGAAATAGACAAAAAAAATTCCATCAACCCAAGCCTTCATCACCAACACAAAGTTAATTACCACTAGACTAAGAAGCATTATTGTTCTATTAGTAATATATTGTCTTATTGGGTCTACTATCTATTATACATGGAAAAATTTGTTGATGTCTTAACCATTTAGTAAATAATTTATCTTCTGGTGTATTACCAATATCACTATATTTTTTGGTTCAATATCACTAAGCAAAAGACATTATAATTAAAATAGGTTAAGATGGGTCATGGGTCGATAAGAACAAGAGAAAATGTGGTTGGGCTTTCTAATAAGCATATACTCTGGCCTAAAATATTTTATGCACATTTAAAATAGATTTTTAATCCCAAATTTAATACTTTGAGATCGTTTAACAATTTTATAAAACCCTAGCCGCCACTTTTCTTACTATCTTTTCATATTCACTAACAAAAGTTAGATACATAATTTCTATATATACGAGTTCATCGTAGCTTTTTGTCCACCCATATTATTTTACCTATTCTTAAATTTCAACATTCTCTTATTTTGGATTTTTTAATCCAACTGCAATAAGATCTTCCTGACTCTATGGCGATGCTAGTTTTTAGTGGAGATCTAGATGGTAAGTGTTTTAAACCTTTCTTTGGGATTGAATATCATTTGATCACTATGATCTACATATTTTAATTTTGTTTTACATAAACACAGTTATATGTAATTCTTAAATATCGTAAAATCCCGTAAATGTTTTTTAAGTGAATGCCTAGATGTATTATGATTAGGGTAGAAATAGGTAATTTCGACTCAGTAAGGGTTTGCTAAAAAAATCAATATTTTTAATGGAAAAAAAAATATTCAATCTGATTTTAATTTGAAACCTTTTGAAATTCATAATCTAAATACAGATCCAGAATTCTCGAAACTTTTTTGAATAATATAATCTTCAGTATTTTTCTATTTTTCCATCTTCGAATCTTGTTTTTGAATTTTTACTCGTATTTGTTGAATATTCACAATATTTAAATATTTATATTCAAAAAATATATTTATATGTGTGTATATATATATACACTCCCATTTGTATAATTTTCGAATAATTTGATTCTGATCTGAATCATTTTGGAAACCCCAAAAAATGGAATATAAAAACTAGAGTAATGATATTTGTCACCTCTTTTTGGTTCACCCTTATATCACCTCCTACGTGGAGGTTTTAAACACCAATCAGAGTGTTTCTCTTTCCTAATTACTTTTTTCTCTTTCTTTGATTTAATGCCACATAAGGTGACACATAAGGGGTGATACAAGGGTGAACTAAAAAGGGGTGACAAATATCATTACTCTAAAAACTATTCTAAATTTGGGACTTTTTTTTATCAGAGTCGACCAAATTAAAAAAAATGATCTAAATTCTACATGTGGTTATTATATAATATATACTATATGATATAAAAAAATGTAAGAGTTTTTATATGTAAAATATGACTAATATAGCACACATGACGTGACGTGATTTGAGTGAAAGTAAATCGTTAATCTATTTATTTTCTCGATTTGATTAACGATTTATATCCAATCAAATCAGGTCACATCATGGATGGTATACTGGGTGATATATGTCATTACTCATTTGAAAATTTAATTGATACACATTTATATAAATATATTACATGTATGAAACTAAAGAAGAAAAATAATTGTCTATATTCCTTATATAATTTGTACATTTTGTAAAGAAAATAGTAATAAATATCTTCAGTTTTATTATTTCTAATATTTTATTTATTGTTCATTTTTTCTTGAGATCAGTTTTACTCATTAGAAAATGATCATTGACCATTGCATTTCAATCAAGAAGAATGTAGACATTCAGTTTGGTAAGTCTTATCCATTCTAATAATAGTATAATATGTATAATAAGAATGTAAATTGGTTGTAGATTTGACAAGAAAGTTAAGTATTTAAATATGATGTGGCATCATTATTTACTTTAAATATCAAATAAAGTAAATTTTAACCATTAAAAAATATTTTTAATCTATTAAAATAATGCATGTCATAACTCCACTCATTCTCTCAGATAAGCATTAACATCATTTTTTTCCCGAACAGATTAGTAATTTACTTCACAGTTTATTTTCTAAACTATCATTTTCTTTCTTCTTTATAATATTAAAATAACAATCTGCAAAAAAAACTCAAAAATTACAATGGTTCCTCAAATATTTATTTTTAGAAGATCAATCAAGACCATCATTAAAAAAATCAAGATTCTCATCAACACGTTCTTTAGATTCCATATTATTCGAGAGAGTTTTTAATATTGGGTGTGCATCACTACTAAAAATTCACTTATTAGCGGTACTTAATTGGCGGCAAATTTAAATAATTATAGCCTATTATGTGAAGGTACTTTTATATAAGCGGCAGTTATATCAATAGCCGTTAATTAGATAGAACAAAGACGGCTTATTTTATTAAACCACAGTTTATTGTTATAAATTTTTAATAATATATTTTAACAAGTTTTTATGGCTTAGAAATAAAAATCCGATAGATATATATTATTGGCATTCAATATGAAATAAAAAAAAAAACTCCTTCATGTTATAACTTTTGTCTTTATCTTAATATGATAAGTACTGTATTGTTGTTTTTTTTAACGCTTGTGTTGACTATATCCAAAAATAATAGATATAACTATTTTTTAAGTACAGTTCAGTTTTTTTTAATCGGCAGTACAATTCACATTTTATAAAAGGCATAAATTTTTAATTAAAGTTTTGATTCCTTTTTTAATAAGTTTCCCACCATAATTTTCCACATTCCTTTTAGTTCCCACTTAAATATATCCTATTTCTTTTGTCAATATACCCGCCTATCTACTACCTTTCCTCCCTTCGTTAAAAAAAACAGATCTATTTATTTTGCTTAATCAAAATTCATCTCCTGCAATTGCTTATCACTTAATGGTTCGTCAAGTGTTATCACCTAATTCATCCCTACTTATTCAAGGTAGGTTAAATAACTTCTCTATGTTGTTTAATACATTTAGGATCATAGATTTCTGGATTTTATTTATTGTTGTTGTTGATTAAAATGACAAATAGTGTATTTATTTGAATGCTCTTACATAAAATGCGTAGTATATAGCTATTTAATTTGTTATATTGAGATTTTGTATATTGTAATCTAAGTGTTTGATGCTAGGTCTGAAAAAAAATACCCAAATATTTATGCGACTGGGTTATACATAGAATTTTTTTGATACCGGACATAGTTGAGATCACTATGCGAATGTATATGGTTTTCCTTTTCATCACATTCATATCTTTCTTTTTAATTGATGAAAAAGAGTAATATTAAACAACTTTAGATTGGATTACACTCCCATGCAGTTATTCATTGTGAATTACAAACGTGGCTATTACATTTTGTATGTTGAAATATAAATGTTAGTTTTTATAATAATCATAGCACTTCCATTCAATTTAGATCTAATCAGTAAGGTAAAGTGCCATTTCTCGGATCTAAATTAATAGGAGAGCTTTACCCATCCAACGAAGATTGAATTAGAAAGGTCTGACCAAATTTGAATTAGAAAAGTCTGACCAAATTTTTTAGAAAAAGCTTAAAAAAGGGAAAATACAAAACACTACCCTACATCTTTAAATTTTTAATTTAAATTTTTTGACTTGAATTCTTATATATCACTGTTCCTTTTATTTCTATATAATATATTTTGTTTCTTATATTATTATTACTAATTATTCTCTATTTGAAACAGAGATGTCTGATAATTATGAAGAAAAACCAGACACAGAGACAAGTAATGGTAAAAGGAAAACTAGAGGACCGTCCATGTGCAAAACAGTTTGGCATATGGGGGATAAGCGAAAATCTCTTACTTTTAACTCAAAAGGGCAAAACATTGGTGATCAAAAGTTATCCACAACATGTGGAGTAGTTTCTCGTATGGGAATCTTGTGTCCAATTTCTCCTTACAAGGATTGGAGGAAAATACTCAAATTATTCCGTGCTCCAATTCTAAGTTATATGAGAGTAATGTCCTTTTTAATCACATTTCTATATTTTTTTACTATTTAATTATATTAATAACTCTAAAATATTTTAGGAGCGTTACATTATTCCCATTGAACAAGAAAAAGAAGAACATATTCTTAAAAAGATCGGCCATTGTTGGAACAACTACAAATGCAAGCTAAGGAAAAATATAAGGATTCTCTTTTATACAAAAGAGAAAAGTGTGGCGTACATTCGTAAAAACGTTCCAGAAGGGGTTCAAATAGAACAATGGTTACCGTTCATTGACGATACACTACATAAAGAAACTGAGGTAACAAGCATTATCAAGCAGGTTTCATAAGAGTAAAAATTGATGGATATTTGAGGTTGAAATGAAATAAAAACACTGCTTACCAAGCAAAAAGAAAAAAAAAACAGGCTATGAATAAATGATGTTTGGGTTAAATTTTGGTGGAATATAAGCTTGAGAAAAAACTAAAATGTCTAATAAAAAACAATATATTATACAAGTAATATGTTTTATATTTATATATATAATTACTCACTTATGCACTTCCTATAGTTGGCTCATTTTTTCTTAAGTTTTGTAAATAGAAAATTGAACTTCAGGTCCTCCATACTATGCAAATAGTGTAGTCACGGGCCTTTAAAAATTGTACTGCATCTCGTCTTGTATGAAACCAATCAATTTTATTTGGATTTTTGAATATTTTCAATGAACGATAAATTGACTGTAGTTATTCTATATCAATGTTTGATAAGCGATTTCATAGCAAAAACAGAATATTAGAGCACTACAAACTGAATTTCATACTTGTGGAAGCAAAACCTTTGCAAGAAAAAGAAATGAAATGGTACTCAAAGTAATATTTAACCTTTATATCATATTTTACACTTGCTAAAACTGAATAATTTATATTGAACTCTACTAATAATTGTGACCAGGAACTCGAAACAGGTGGAAAAGTGTCAGATGTTGACTTTTACGTAGAGACTCACACCCACAAAGAAACTAAACTAATGGATGAAGGTCCTACTTATATTTTGGTAATTTCTACTTTTACAATAGAGTTTCTTATGATTTAAAATGTACTTTTTCGGTAGGATAAAAAAGTATTATCCTATTGTGTTGAGTATGTGGCTTGTGACTAATTTTTAATTATAACTATATTCAAAGATTAAAGACAGTGCATTCTTATATCATTGTCTTTAGATGGGTTATTTTTTAATTTTTAGGCTAAATATAAGGAGATTAAGTTGCAATTATCTCATGAAGCTGAGGATGGTACACGAAATGCAAACTCTACAGTAGATGATGACGAGATCCTTCGAATGGCGCGAGGAAAAGGAATGAGACCTACTCCATCAAGGTATAACAAACATCTATCATTCGAATCTTTGGAGAAGTTTCACACTTTAACCGATCAAGTTGAAGTATTAACAAAGAGTAATGAAACATTGGCAAAGAGTAATGAAATATTAATGGAGAGCAAAGTTGAAAATGATACTATTATTAGAGAATTTAATGCAAAAGTAAATCTACTCATACGAAGGTAAAACACAAATTTAAAATCATTACATTACTGTTACATAATATTACTAAATTATATTTTAACTCTATTAATTTGATGGTAATCTTTTAGTTTGAATCCAACTCCGTAGAAGTTATGGTTGAGATGATATAGTTGAAATTGGAAGTAGTACGTACTAAAAAAAATTGAAGTTTTCATTAGCAAGGGATATGGATGAATGTTGAAGTTAGAAAGAAGATATGAAGATCTTGTTTAGATTTTTCTGTAGTTTTAGTTTTTTGTCAAGAAGTATTTGGATTTTGTACTTTCTATTCTATGGCTTTAGTTTGGTTAATGCAGGATGTATTAGGATCTTTTTAATTCTTTGTTTGAATGATGCTTTTAGTTTGGTTAATGCAGGATTTATTAGGATATTTTTAATTCTTTGTTTGAATGAAATACATTTTGATTTGAGGTTATATTGATTTAATTCTGATTTATATAAGTTTTTTTTTTGTTAAAATATAAAGATATAAAGATATAAAAATTTAATATTTAATAATAATAATAGTAATATATATTTTGAAATATCAGTACACGGCAGTTTACAATTTTCATTCATAACAACTATTAATATTTTTAATTTAATTAATGTATAAAATGGTGGACCCTATAATATATAAAGGCGGTAGTTTAGAATTACCGCATATACATAGTAAATAATAGACAAATAAAAATATACATAGACGGCAATTTTGAGACAATTGTCGTTAATGCGAGGTCAAATAGGCGGCAGATTTCATTGTTCCATCTTTACATAGGCGTGAGCTTCATAGACGGCACTCTTTGCGGCAATAAGCTAACTCCCGCCTATCAATACACATCACTTATAGACTCCCGTCTTTGACCCTAAAAATTTCCGCAAATACTCTAATTTTTAGTAGTTATAACGCAATATTTTTTGAATTTATATCTAATCTACTGTTTTTTTTTAACTAGGAAGTTTCTTGCGCAAGGTTATTACTAAATTTTAGGAAGACAGTGAAGTCAACAATCCATGGTAGTTCATCTAGTGTATCGCCTTTATAACAGTGCAGGACTTTACTAGTCATATCTTGAATTTTCAGTATATTACAAACCTCCTTGACATGGTTCTGATAGAGGGTCCCGGATAGAATGACCTTTCTAGTTGTTTGAACCTTCTTGAGAGTACTTATAATATCTGTATTCGAATTCCTAGGAGTATGACCGTCATCTAAGATAAAAATGGAAGGGCAAGTCAGAAGGATCTCTTGACAAGTACAAGCTACCTTGCTTGTATCTATATCGCATACAATGGAGAAAAACTGCTTGTATCCCAAGAACATAATGCTATTTTTTCTCTTTTGGAATAAAAATAATCAGATTTATGAATGATTTTTAGGTATATATGATATTCAATAAAACATCGGAAGAGGTTTGTATATTAAAACCCTAGAAATATAATATTAAAATCCGATTGTTGAGTTTGATTATTGAATTTTCTAAATTTCATCAATTTTTTAAATTGCATTCAGTCATTCGTCATTAATTTTTAAATATCCTTTAAAAATATTATAAATGTTTAATTTAATACTCAATTTTAATATATTTTAATGTTATATTTGAATGGAAAAGAAAAATTTATCAACTAAACTAAGTTTTATGAATTCAAAAAAAAATTAAAGTTTTATTCTGTTAATTTTACATCTTCAAGAGGAACAATCAATTAGGATTATGATAATGGAGAATTAAGTTGGCATTATAAACTAGGAATCATATGTTAGACTTTACTATCTTTTTTATATTTGGAGTAAAATGGATTTTCTATAGTTGCAGTAAAATAGGCAACAAATTTTAAGCTTAAAAATATAATTATCTTATACCAGAAAAAAATTTAAATATATTAGATTTATTTGTCTCTCTTTTTTATTTATTTGTTTGATTCGAAAGTAGATTATTAGCCTATTAGGTTAGTATCTACATAAGTGAAGGTTTGCTTGAACAAAAATTGAAGGCTTGATGTTTTGATAGGGTTCTTTCATATATATATTCATAGAGCAGGATTTGACTGTTTAAAATTTATTACATATTCGTGTATTAATTTATTTATTTATCTTTTGAAGTCATAATATAACGTGAATAATTTGACTTGTTTTATATTTAGAGTTATTTATAGTCTTCGCCGCAAAAAATATTTTTATTTAAATTCCGCCATTATTTCAGAATCAGTCTTAACATCAATCTCATGGTCAACTTCAATTACATCCGCAATCTCAATTTTAGCTTCAATCTTAATATGAAGCGGCCTACTTATCACACTGTCAACCCCAAAATCATCTCTCACATCCATCTTATTATCATCCTCATTACTAGTCTCAATCGTACATAAATCCGCCTACCACTATTGAACGGGGCAAGGACATAGAGTATTATTTGACTCGATTAATGGATGTAATAGTATATATGGAAATCATGTGTTATTTGTTATTTAATTAACACAATTATGTATTTTGTAACTTTCACTTTTTTATTTATATATAATATATTTCTTATTTTCGTTTCGAGCCTATATAATCAAATCGAGGCGACAAAAGGTTATTGGGATTGGTGCACGCAGTTTCAATCTATTTAAGAGGGGATTTTTGTGCATGAATGTAATTTTTGAGTACAAATAACACTAACTATGAGGATATAACTTGCTACTAATTTTTGGTATAATCTGAACTTGATATATTATTGTCATTTTGTACGATATGAATGAAAAAAATTACGAAAATAATCGCAATTGAATGATAAATTTTCTTGTTAACATAATTATTTTTTCATTGATTTTATTTTATTTTATACAATTTTTCGCATAACTTTTTGTTATTAGAATAATATCTTTAATTTCGTAATTTTCAAGCAATTTCATTTATTAAAATCTTACATTTTTATCAAAGAGGGAATTTTTTATCTCAATTAACTATCGGTGTTTTGAGTATAGAAAACTGAATGGTGAAATTTTAAATCTATAAAAAAAGAAGTTGAAAAGTTGATTAAAAAGAAAAGGAGTTGTGAATTTGTCTTTTAAAATAAAAGAAGAAAAATTATAAAAATATAAATACCGATTAAAAAATAGTTAATAAAAATATAATGAAAGAAAGAACAAGATGACATGTATTATATAAAAAATCTAAAAAAGAATTTTTAATAGTTAAGATTTGTTTTATTTACAATCTGGAAAAAAAAAAAAGTAATGCATTACGTATGTAAGAGGATGAGAGGAGTTATGACATTTATTATATTAATAAATTAAACAATTTTTGTAATAATTAAGATTTATCTTATTTGATATATAAAGTAAATAAATATGCCATATCATTTACTTGTTGAGCAACTAGTAGAATAAATGGATAGTTAAGGATCCTATCCCCTTTTGTTCTCTTATCTATAAATTTGGGACACCATTCTTCCATTTTAAACTTTTTGTTAATTCAAAAATTTGTCTAATCTATGTTCACCACATACATCGTTTAAATAAAAAGTATTTTATTCATTTTATTTTCAATTAACTATATAATAAAAGACAAAGAAAGATAAAGAAGTGTTAGCATTTACTCTAAAAAATATAAATAATTCCAAATCCAAAGTAGGTCTCATGTGTATTAAAAAAAATATAAAAATAAAGACCTAGATCTTGTCACATATCTTTGCTGTTATAGAAAAAAATTAAATCTACTTTCTGAAAACTAAAAAATACTTCCTAACTTACTAGCAACCCACGTGTCTTGTACACATATCTTTTTTCAACTTCTTAGCATCACAAAAATATCATGTTGGAGTGTCATATCTCACTAATATAATGTCTTCTCTTAATGGTTTGGACTTTTGGTTGAGTTGGCAATTTAACATGGTATCAGATCCCCACGTAGACCGTGGTCCTAGGTTAGAGTCTCTTTACCTCCATCCATTATTAATCTGCACGTGCTTTCCTAAGCCTTCTGGGTTCTACTAAGCTTGTACGTGAGGGGGCGTTTTAGAGTGTAATATTTCACCAATATAATGTCTTCTCCTAATGGTTCGGACTTTTGGTTGAGTTGACAATTTAACATATCACAACCATAATATCTAAAAACGTCATCAAGCTGGGATCAGAGAGCAAAACGTTTTTATAAATCGGGATAATGTCAAATTGGTGTCCCTATTTTATTGTTTCCTTACTCCTTTCCTCGATACTCGGGCATCCTACAAATTTGTTTTATGGGAATAACAATTCAGAGTAATTGTTTTGTTAACTATTAGTTTTTAGAATACAAATTTTTGATGTTCTAACTACCTTCAAATTAATTTTATTAACCATTAGCGAGATCGAGTTGTAAATAGAGCAAAATGGATTTCATGAAGATGTTTTTTTATCTCGTCAAATACATGAAGTGAAGAATAACTACTTCTTTTTGGGAGCTTGAAACCATCTGGGAATCAATAAATAAGAGGTTTCACGAAGTTGGACAAAATCAAAAAGATTTCCTTCTATTCCACAACAATGTGTTTACAGAGTTAATATTGAAGAATCAAGATTTGGCAGGTTTACAGAGTATGCATGAACCGAGATTTTGGCAGCTGAAACAAATGATGAGGATGATACTGGTGTAATAGATTGTTATCTTTATACTTCATCATTATTTTGATATTAAGAAATTTATGTGATTGTTTACCTATGTCGGGACCTTTTGTTGGGGAACAAGGAAATTTGCGGGTTATGCTGATATATGTTATAATTAATTGCATTATAGGTCCCCATGTTATGCAAATATTGCACTATTAGTTCTATATTTCGCGTTAACTAAAAATATAATGTTTTATATCAATATTGATAGTCTTTACAAGAAATGGTACAATATATCTTATAATGACAATGATAAAAACTTGTCTAAGATAAATGAAAAGGAAATCGGGCGAAAATCGAAAAGGGAAACAAATGATAAGAAAATGGAAAATAAGAAAAAATTATAATCTTGATCCCGGCTGCTAGGAAACAGAACATATTTATCTAGACTAGAATATCATTAACAAGCTTAATCATTTTAAGCTAAAACAAAAGATAAGATTTTTTTAGCATGTGTTCATCTAGACTTGCGATCACTGTAATTTTTGTAGAGATCAATAGTTTTAACCCCTTACAATTTTCCATATTCCTATAATATAGTCCACATTCATGTTTTTATTGCGTCCTTTGAGCACGGTATACAAATATATATGTATGAAGTGCACGATTATAAGGTTTTTTATCGTGCCCTATGGTATGACTTATACCTAGATAGTCTATATAATAGAACACAATAAGAGACATAGAAGGGGTACAATTTACTTACAATCAACCAAAAAAATGTTTAGATCTTGCCACATGTCTATACAAAAAGTCTTCATGTTCCATACGATTTTCAATCAATACTCCACGTTCCTTTTTTCCTTTAGCATCTGCAGATCCGACTATATTTCAAATGTCTCATATAGTAATGCCTAAACTATTTTGTATATTATAAATTTTTCTCCTTTTCAATTTCTTGGTGATTCAGATGGTGTTTAATTGAATTCATTTGTCATGTAAGAAATCGAGGATAGTTAACTTTTCCTCACTAAACATATCTGACTCTGTTAAAGCGTATAAAATTCTCAAATGTTCTTATAAAGCATACATATTTATAAAGGGAGAATTGAAAAATATGTGTCATACTTAGGGTCTTGAAATATATTATGTTCTTCTATGAATATAGCGTTCGATATTTATAAAGGAAACATTGCAAAATTGGATCATGTTTCAATTTGATATATATATATCTTAATACATTTAGAGGAACTTTGGATTTGGAGTCATTTTATCTTTAGTAATATATCTTGCTCACTGCAGAGTACTCTAATCATTAGAGGAATTTTCGATTTTTTATTTTTTTTCTCCATACTTGGTTCTTCAATTTTTAACTCCACCAATTACTCATACAACATAAAATCGTACATTTTTCACATTGTAAACTCTTTTACAAAATGAATTGGATTGACTTCTATTCTCATATACGTAATTGTGGTCAATAAATTCCTCAGGTTAGAAAGCATTAAATGTTAGCAACGCCTCTTTAGCATGTGAAATATATTCAAACTTTATTTTTCAATTGCACCCGTTAGGCAAAGATCAATTTCGAGTATCTTTCTCAAATAATTTTAGAGATACTTTTTTTCACATTATTAATTTCCCAATATGATTTGAATAGAGTTTGATTTACATTAAGGTTGATAGGTTTGTAAAATTTTATATAAACTAAAAATATTGTCGTGACATCGTGCCCTCGGGCACATGCAATCCTAGTATATAATAAATCACAACAATTAATAAAAAAACAGTTAGGATTTATTTAGAAAAAATAGGCTTAGATCTAACCACGTGTCGTCATGATATAGAAACTAAATCCACTTTATTGCTTTTTAATAATGTCATGTGTCTTTGTAATATCAAAACTTTTAAAAGGGGTATTAACTTTATAAGGCCAACAGCCCACCCCTTTTTATAATGTAAAGCCCACTTCTAACTAAGTAGTAACTACTACTTAGAAGCTCAACTGGAGAAGATCAATTGCCCAAAACACCCCCACTACTATATCCCACACAGAGAGACAACGTGAAAACCCAAAACCCAACCCCTATTAAGCAGCTGAAAACCCAACCTCTCTCTTACGAACCCCCACCCCTCCTCTTTCTCTCTAAACAATACTGCTCTTCCCTCCCCTCCCTCTCCGACTATCAGCACCACCGTCCACACCATCACCATAACCGCCCCACCTCCCCACCTACACCATGGCCACCACCTGCATCAACCCACCACCACTGCTGCGAGAAGAAAACCGCCCCCCACCCCTATCCTCCTTCTTCATCTCTGCAGACCCCCTCCCTCTCCTCCTTCATCTCCGCAGCCCCGTTCCACCCCCCCTCTCAAAGATTCGTGTCAGATCTGAGATCTCACCTCTGCCGACCTCGTCATCTATGCTGCTGAGATCTCACCTTCATCACCGTGCTTGCTGAGCTCCGATGCACCCTCCTCACCGCCTCCGTCAACCTCTACGCCACCACCATCAACAACAGCAGCAGATCTGAACGGATATATCCACCACCATCAACCTCGATGGCATCCACCATAAACACAGTAGATCTTCGATGTGCAGTAGCTGTGATATTCCATGGCGAATCGCACCACCACCAAGATTCGCACCTATATCGGCAGCCCTTCCTCTCCGTGGATCCAGTCCACAATAGACAGCATCGTTCAGCCTAATGGAATCAGCAACGTGGGTCTAGGAACCATCTTCATCAGATTCGCACCACCACCGTACGCGCTCTTCATCTCCATCAAAGTGTACAGCCCCATGATGCCCAAAAATGAGATGGGGCTAGCCCCAGGAAGCAGAAACCGGAGATGGGTCCATTCCCAGGAAGCCCTAAAATGAGATCGGTCCAGCCCCAGGAAGCAGAAACCGGAGATGGGTCCGGCCCTATCAAGCGTGTATAAGTTTTTTGAATATTTTTTGATTCGTTTTGAAGATGATTTGTAAAGAAAATGTTTTGTTTTGTTTATTTAGTATTTTGGTACCTGCATTGATTTTGTTGATTGGATCAGTTGAGTAAATTGTTGGTGTTGTTGATTTTGTTGATCAGTTGAGTAAATTCACAAACATAAATTGTTGATTTTGTTGATTTTTAATATTAATTGTGAATTGAGCCAAGTAAACTATTTGTGTTTGTGTTTTTTTTCCTTACATGGGTGCAGCTCACCTTCTTTTAAAATGTTTTTTTTCTTCAAGGGGCCAGCCTTTACGTAGTTTTTGTCAATATGGGTCTAGACCCATATACCATATAAAGTCAAATAAAACACACAAACAGATAATTAGAAAAAAGAATAAAAAATAAAAAATGTAATGGGTCCGTACCCACCGTAATCAGGGGTAAAAAGGTCAAGAAGGAAAGCAGAAAATTGGAAAAGGCTCTAAAAAATAAATTTGTTTAGTTATGCTTTATTTTATAAAGTTGGCCAAATATTGGCTCTAATTTGTATTTTCCTCCTTTTAAAAACTAATTGCACCAACCAACTCTATCACCATTCATTCATTTTCCTTTTAAAACTACCCACTCAGTCATACATAGATCACATCTAGAACATTGGTAACCTCTATATATCTTAAATCTAAAGTTAAGCATCCTGCACATCACACAAACGCTGCTTACTTACATTAGGTTTTTGGTAATAGTAAATGCAAAAAATAAAATTACGGAAAGAATGTTACAACAAACTTCCCAACCACTGTTTAAAACTTTGCGTAAGAAGAAAGTATATTTTGTATTAACAAGTCTATTGGATTATCTTTTTGCTTACTAGTCTTACATGCTTCATGTGAACATCTTATTTGAGCCGTAGTATAAACAATAATTGTTTTGAAAAATGATTATTTTAAGAACATATAGCTATTATAAGATATTTGGTTGAATAATTTTAAGAATTTTTGTTTTGTTTAACATACTTTGCTTTTGCTTTATAGGTTTAATAGATGCATCATAAGGATCATTATGGTGGAAATTGAGAAGAGTGGTGTTTATGCATTTTTATTGTTGTGTGGTTACATGGTCCAAATTACGGTAACTCACAATCTCTAGGCAGTGAATGTATATATATGTAACATAGTACCCAACACTCATGATCTGCTATTAGTCGTGGATACTTAATATCAATTGGCGGCATAAAGAAAATCTATGACATTATCAGTCGACTAGTTCATACATGAATGTACTTTTCTTATACAACTAAGATCGAAGTAATTCTAACTCCAATGAGATTCGATCTCAAGGTCTTTTGACCTCTGCGGAGTAGTTTAACCACTAGACCAATTCATACCACCCACGACGTAGCGTGATGGGTAGAAGTCAATCATTAATCAAATTGAGAAAATAAATAAATTAACGATTTATTTTTACTCAAACTACACCACGACATTAGTGGTTTATTGGGTCATATGAATTCGAATAATATATATCATACACTATTTACCCCGTGATAACTACAAATTAAATATCAATAGTCTTATAAATTGTCTTTCACTAATCAAATTAAAATCTCATTATTTCCGAAGAAACAAGCTTTAAAACTTATAACCCCAATATTCCACCTATCTATCACTGTTACAAGAAAAGTATGATTATATGAAAATTCGAGTATGATCATCAAACTTTGCTCACCTGCAACATATAATTACAATGTTACCATATAATCTAACATTCTGTTCCTGCCAAATGATCATATACACTACAGCATATATATATACAACCTTAGTCAAACACGCCTTCGCTATTATCCTCCCAATTTCTTCTGCAAGTGATCACACCACACTTGATTATGCAAACATTCCTTCAAAATTCTGTTGGTGAAGGAGCATGAGAAAAAGAAATGTGCCATGTCCTCACATTCCCTCCTACAAACATCACACAAAAATGAACACTCTGTCGTCAAACCAAACATATACTAAAGATTCCAGCTTGACTTTTTTTTTCTTTTGTAAAAGTATAATTACATTTCACTTTCGTTTCACAGTTTATATAATTGGTAAAACATTACAATAAAGTGTCTCTCATCTGCCCCTCGCCAATGTTATTATGCCATCTGTGCCTCTAAGAAGGCGTTGAAATCATCCCTAGCACTGTACAGTCGAGGTGTTTCACAAGCAGTTGGCGAGGCTGGCCGAGAAGAAACTGAAAAACGGACATGACGTACAGATTCAGTTGATTTCCTTTGATGAGTAGATGATTTTGCTGATGCTGATGTAATACAATTCTTGAGAACCCCCTTTGGTTCTTTATCAAAGACAAAAGCTGTTGTTACAGGTGCATCTGTATCATCATTGATGCAGCAGCTTATCATCTCCAAAGGCAGATCAAAGAACCCATCAGAGGCATCACCTTCATCATCGTAATCATCTTCATTGTCGTTAACACAATCAAACTTCTCAAGTGAAACCCTCTTAGAAACTACATGTCCCATTGTCGTAATCTTCGGTGCTGCTGATGTGGCTTGTTGTAGCTGTGACATATTAGAACCCTGCCTTGTAGCTTTAACTACTTTTGCTTTTCCAAAGCTTGGCAAATGCAAACATAAAGCTCTGCATTTAAACTTCTCGTCATAAGCATCTATATTTTCCTTTCCATGAGGCTTAGCAATTTTTGATTCATTCTTATAATAGTTGCTATTGATCTCCTTAGAGCTGTATTTCTCATCTTTAATGAGACTATCATCCTTTGAGATCCAATGATCGAAAACTTGGGGAGGTGCAGATGTTCTTCCTTCACCACATGACTTACTCCTCTGAAGGTGGAGTTCTCGTAAGCGTTCAAGATTCGAAAGAGCTACGGAATCTTGACGTTGCAGGACCGAGACAGAAGATGGTAACTGGCTTCTGGTTTTCGCTTTCTTCTTCTTCTTCTTGGTTAAGTGTGATCCGAAGCATGGTGAGTTAGGAAGGCTAGGGATTAGAAACTTATTGTTTTTTGAAGATGTAAGAGAGATCATCAGGTCGACTTTAGAGGATTGATTAGGCTTTGATGGTTCTCTAAGGGAGATTGGATCAACTGATATTTGTTTAGCACTCCCAAGGCTGTCTTTCTTGAGTAAAACCTTTGGTTTATCATCAGCAGAGACATCTGTAACTTCGATGTATGATGATTCATCTCGTTCATACATGTACGAAGGCATCACACAAGTGCGTACCGTTTACAGAATTTTCCTTTTTATGATGAAATTGTGTTACAGATAAATGAGGCATTTAAAGGAAAGGAGAGAACCGAGAAATTTGGGTAAAACCTAGACGTGGAAAGCATGTTTATCTCTATAATCTAGTTGTGATTACCATGTTCTCTTTTTCAATCTATTTAAATATGAGTTGACAAAAAAGATCATATTAATATAAAGTTACATGAATACGGATAAATAGGAAGCATAGATTGATAACGATGGAAGAGATTAAAGAGTAATGATATATACCACCTAAATTCATACCACCCAAATTCATGCCACCCAAATGTCACCCAATGACGTGGCGTGAATTGATTGGTTACAAATTGTTAATGCATTTATTTCCTTGATTTGATTAAAGATTTGTAACCAACCAATTCACGCCACGTCATTGGGTGACATTTGGGTGGTATGAATTTGGGTGGTATATATCATTACTCGAGATTAAATAAGGAGACATTACAAGCGGAATCATAATCCTAATCGGGGCCAAAAAGTGTAATGAAAGTTGAAAGTTCGACTTAAATCGGTTTGATGTCATTGGAATTTTTTCGAAGGTTTCGATAAAAATGATTCTTTCAAATACGTCCGAGTGATGTTTCTGATCTTTTTTTTTTGTCAAAATATTAAACTAACATAAATGTCTGGTACATTTTGAATATACATTACTAATACCAGCAAAGAATTCTTCTAAGGACCTAGTAGGGCAATTAGACACATCCAAATTAAGCCTAGTGCATTTCGCCAATATATCCGCTACTTCGTTAAATTTTCTCCTTATATGATTGACTTTCCAATCCGGGAATCTTCCAATCCATCTCCATGCCTCAGAGATCATGGGACGAATTCTCCAATCGATACCTTGAACCACTTCAAGGTTATCCGAGTAGAAAGAACTACTCTTGATGCCAAGACTTGCAGCCGACCTCATTGCTAATAAAATCGCCCACATCTCCCCTTTTAAGCTACTCCGTCCATTCCATAATAATTGACGTTTTGATCAAAATAACTTGTTACACAATATATGTCACATTTAGGGGTGGAAATCGGATCCGAAATTTCCGATTTTCGACTTTTCCGATCCGAAAATTCCAATTTCGGAACAGGGTTTTAAGGTTCTGAAATTCCGAAATTCCGATTTCCGATTTTTCCGAAAAAATCGGATCGGAAATGGAAATACATATAAATTTCCGAAATTTCCGGGTTTTCCGATCCGATTTTATTTCCGAATTCTATTTCCGATCCGATTTTATTTTCGAATTATATTACCGAATTATAAATTATATTTCAAAATAATATTGCACGGAGTATTTGAAACATGAATATCAATGCCCTGTTTCTTTAGTCCTTGAAACATGTAATATTGCAGGATCATTTTCCAAAATATTTTTGCAATATTTGTTTTTTCATGTAATTGAAAAAAGTAACCATGGTTTAGTTTTTAACTACTAATACTCTTCATGTAAGTTTTTTAAGTTAGTTTTTTACTACGGTTACTCTTCGGTAAGTATTAAACTACTGTTCCGATTTATAACCCTTAGTTCCGTAATTTCCGAACCAAAAGTTCCGAAATTCCAACCCAAATTTCCGAATTTTCGGTAAATTCCGAACTTCCGAATTAGGAATTGTTTTTCCCAATTCCGAAAAATTGGATAGGAATTGGAACGGAAAAAATCTATTCCGAAAATAATTGGAATTTTTACGAAATACCCTTTTTCCGATCTGTTCCTTCCGATTTCCACCCCTAGTCACATTTCAAGTTTCAATATAAATTAAATAATCTTTTTCCTATTTTATCCTCTTTTTAAATTTTTTTAATACTAAATCATTAATTTTCTCTCTTTTAAAAGTAGGGATATTTAGTAATTTTTAACTAAACTTTCCCTACTTTTTAGGTTCCTTAATATATGTGAAAAACTCTGAAACGTCATATATTAAGGAATGGAGGGAGTATTAATATCCTTCTTTCTTGTCATTAAAATAAGAATAATGATATATACCACATAAATACCATCCAATGACGTGTCGTGAATTGGTTGATTATAAATCTTTAATCAAATCAAGAAAATAAATATATTAACTATTTGTAACCAACCAATTCACGTCACGTCATTGGGTGGTATTTGGGTGGTATATATCATTACTCAAAAAGTAAACATAATTTTTAGAACATTAGGAAGCATTACTCTTCTTGCCATTTCAAAAATCTACTCAATTTTTTTTTGGGGGTACGGGGTGATTTTGGGACAGCTTGCGCGCATCAGGACTAATTCCACAAAAAATATGCAAGTCTCTTTATACATACCCCATTTAAATGATGAACAAGTAGTAAATCTTTGATTAATTAAGCTAACCCGACAAACAAAATTCTAATTAATATTAATAGAATGAAAGGAGTCTGATTCATGAATAACTTGAGAGAGAAAGTTTAAAAAAATGATTCGTAAGGTGTATAATAGTAAGAGCATTGATATATATCATCCCAATTTGTTTCACTCTTATTTCATTTCCTATGTGTCACTATATATGTCATTAAACAAAAGAGAGAGAAAATAAGTAATTAGAAGAGAAAAACGATTTGATTTGTGATTAAAACCTCCACATAAGGGATGATATAAGGTTGAAACAAATAGGGGTAATATATATTTTTACTTTATCAGTAACAAGCTATCTCATAAAGGTGATAGTCATCGAGTTAATGTCCTAGGATGAATGTATTAATACTTATCGAACTTATCGACCATGTTCAACATAGACAACTGAATGTATTAATAAGTGTTTGCAGTACATGGAGTCTAGAAGTACTATAGGGAGTCTGGAAATACTAATATTACTTATATAAATGTTGATGTTTCTTATCTTAAAAGTAATAATATTGTAGCTGGTGCGTGTATATTTAATGATAAACATGACCCACTTTTGGAAGGAAAAACTTGGAAATTTAACGCTAACTCGCCTGAAGAAGCAGAAGTTATTGGAATTAGGAATGACATCAAGGAACCAACTGCTCAACCAAATCGATATTAGATTTTGAAAAAATGATTGTTTTAACCTTATGAAGTCGCTCAAGAATCACACAATGTTTGGAAATCGTTACTTATTTAATGTTTTCAAGATATCCAAACATTGGCGCTTTCAATTAAGATTAATTTCCTTTTTGTCCTTGGAAATTAAACCAAGTCATTGTTGGGTAGCGAAGAAGATGATCTCGAACACTCTTCCTTGCAATTGGGCGATTTCACCCCCCATTTCTTAAAATTTTCTTACTTGATCTTGTTACTTCTGGTATTAGTTAAAAACAAAACTGAATTTATTTTATGTCTTTGTTCATGTTTTTATTAATATAAATTATGTCTTTAACGTATAAAAAAAAAGTGTTTGCAGTACTTGTGTGTATATTAATTCTTATGAGCATTTTAAAACATATACACTTGATAACAATAATAATTGTAAACGGGAAAATGGTTCTTGGAATATCTTGGATGATTTTAATAACATTGTATACCTTAAATAAAAAATGGGAGGTATTATTATTTATAAGAAAACCACTAAGCACTTTAATAAATTTATAAATCTTAACCGCCTCGAGAAAACAGCCAGCTTTGGTTGTAAGTCCTCCTGAACTAACATGAGAACATGCAAGAAATTAATAAAAACTAATATTGGCATAGCTTTACATAATAAACATTGGGGTAACCTTTACCATCAAGCCTGGGTGACAGTGTTACTAGCCATAGACTTAGATCATTACCCAATGGTTTTGCACATGGATAAAAAAATTTACTAAAAATAAAAAATGTTTCTAGTTTGAATCTATTTGAACTTTAGACAATGATTGTCTCAATATTATTACTAAAATATGGAATGATAATAAGAATTGCATGGAGGATCCTACAAATGTAATAAATCACAAAATTAAAAAAAGTAAGTCCTCAGGTATTGGCACATGAAGAAATTTAAAAAAACAAAAAACTATTGAAATTTTAACGGAAAAAATAGAAAAATATCAAAAAAAGATATTAATAATGATAATCAAGGTTGGGAAGAATATAATAATATTTTAATAATATTGAGAAAACATAGATTAGAGAGAAAATATTTTAGAGAGACAAATATAGAAACATATGGTTAGATAGAGATGACCAAAACACCAATTTTTTTCACTCATATACCAAGAAGAGAAGAAGCAAGGATATTATTAAAAGACTTACTAATAATGAAAACCAATAAATTGAGGATAAAATAGAAATAAACAATGAAATCACTTAGTATGTTAACAATATTTTTCAAACAAGTGGAATAAAAGATTACTGCTCAATACTAAAATTAGTAAAACCCATTATAACTCTTAATATCAATTATATTCGTAACAAAAATATTGGTGAAGAGAAAGTAAAAAAGGAAACTTGGGAGCTAGGGGCTAATAAAGCTCCTAACTAGACAATTTTAATGGCTTTTTCTATAAAACTTATTGGGACATTTTAATAACAGATATTATGAGAATTATTAATAACTTGTGACACAATAACGGAAGTATTGAGAATATTAACCTGACACTCATATCTTTAATTCCAAAGATTAATAAACCAACTAACATTAAACATTTTAGACTAATCAACTGCTCTAATTTTATTTATAAAATTATTGCAAGAATAATTGTCACTAGAAATCAACCTTATATGAACACTATAGTTAGATGATCTATCGACCAATAATCCATGTATTCATAGTGATGACTTATGCACTACGTACATACAAATCCTACACTGAAAAACTATTTGGTGTATAATTTTCGTAAAATGCTGCCTTTAAATTCGGGGAGCTGATTGGGTTGAGATAATAATGTGTTTCAAGTTCATACCCACCCCAATTATAATGGTAAGGATCTTGTTCCAAACAAGTCCTACATATACCTAATTTTTGGTTTGGGAGATAAATTGCAGGCCTCTCGGTAAATGACCACCTATCATTGACCCTAGTGGGAGTATGTGGGACCCTAATGCATCTGTCATCTATGTATTGGGATAATTAGTGTCATTAAGTTATTCCCTATAGTTTAAAAAATTATAAGTTATACACTAATTTTTTTAAACTCTAAGACACCTATATGTTTATAAACAAATTAGTCCCTTAAGTTTCTAATTATGAAATTTAACTCATTAAGTTTTAAAAAATATCACTAAAAACCTATATTTTTAAAATATAATTTTTATTCCCTATACTTTAACAAAATTATAAATTATACACTAATTTTATTTAAACTCTAAGGCACCTATATTATTATAAATTTACTATATAGTTTCTGATTATGAATTTTTACCTATTAAGTTTTACAAAATATCACTAAAATTATAAATTATATACTACAAATTTTAAAAAACTCTAAGACACCTATATGTTTTAAAGTATACTAAGGCTCCTATTAATATTTTCTAGTTCAAACTCTAATTTTAATCAATAATTCTATTTTAATCTTATAAAATTATTCCACACACTAACAACTTAGTATTTGAACTATCAATACACTTAAAATACTTCTAAACATATTCACAAAAATTCAGATTTAATAATAAATTAGAAACATGAATAACAATTTAATAAGAAAATTCTAACACAAAAATTAAATATACAAATATGATTAAAAAATTACTTTTTGGGAGGAAAACAATCCTTGATTCTACTACAATCAATTTCAATAAATTACAAACATAACAAAGTCTCAAATTAAGGTTTAATTTTTGTAATCACAAAATATTGAAAAAATATGATGAAAATGGATGAATATGTTACCTATTTGATGTTTATGTTGCTTGGATTACGCTAGAATTACCTCGGAATATCTTGATAATCGTGTATGCTCTCGTTTTTTTGGTGTGGTGTGTTATGGATGAAAATGGCCTCAGCAGCTTTGTTATAGTATTCGGCATTAGCGACGAATTTTTTGTCTTGCTATTATTCGCTAAAGTTGTCACTAAAGATGGATATAATAACCATACAGTGGAATTTCTACCGTCTTCTGTTACCTCGAAATCTTAAATTCAATCTTTAGCAACAACAATTTCGTCGCTAGAGATCAAAGTCGTCACTAGTAATAAATGGGCGAGAAAACAGACCACCCATCAAATTTATTGATTATTTAATGCTCATTAGAGACGACTATTTTCGTCGCTGTTAATGTGAGCGTTCTAGCAACAATTTTTTCAATTGAACTCGTCGCCAGAGATCACTTTTACTAGTGACGAGTTCCTCGATATTTAGCGACGACAATGTTACCGCTAATGATAAAATATACATTTTTGTTACTTTTTTGAAACTAATGCACATTTTCTTAAAAATGTTATAAAAGAAAACTCAATAGCCAAAATACAAAACAATATAATCACATCATCTAACACTATTAATAGTTTGATAAAAATATTCAGTTTCAAAACAAAATAAATCGATAAGTATTTCTAATATGTCTTGTAACCACTGGTGCCTACAATTTCATCATCACTATCAATGTATATAGGGTCCTCCAATTAAAAATCTGCATACAACTCTCATGTGTTGTCGTATATCTCTTCATCATCTTTAATGAAGTAATCAGTTCCCAACAAAGTCTCCTCAACTTTGTCGAACAACCAAAAATCTTTCCTAATACCCATAATTTTCAGATCCTTTCTCGCTTTCATAGTATCTTTGTTAATTTTTCTCATCTAGGCCTACCACTGTACCGACCAGACTATCACACACATTCTTCTTATAATTCATAACATCAATGTTATGTTTCAACAAAAAAATTGACCAATATGGTAAACGATAAAATATACTCTTTTTCTTCCAATTAAACTCACAAGGACCTGTTATCTTTGTCTCTTTACCACCAAAATCCTTGTGTTTACCGAGAACAAAATAGGCAACCCATCTAGCTGCTTCTGAATATTGGCGGGACTATATTTCGTAGGTGGGCCCCTTATTTCGTAGTTTATGTACGAAGATACGTCTTTTCTAAACCTATGCCTAATAAGTAACCACCATATGTGATCAAAATTAACTACCCTTTTATTCACCCTCATGGAACAAAGAAGAATCTATGTATTCAGGGCAGCTAAGTAACCTTGACCCTGCCACCCTGATGTGTATGACCTAGCTGGGTAATCATTAGTCATGGACAACAAACAAACGATCATTATAAACTCTTCCAATGTATGAGAATCATACGTAAGGAACCCTGTATTCTACAACATGTCTAACTCATCTATAATAGGGCGGAGAAAGAAAACTATATCTTTACCAGGTGATTGCGGACTCAAAATCAACAAACATATCATAAATAGGGATTCTTTCATGCATAACTATGGAGGCAAGTTGTAGATGGTCAATATAATTGGCCACATGATGTATGAGTTGTTCTGCATAGAGAATGGACAAAATCATCGCAAGCTTAGGATGTAGCTCTACAAATCTCTTCTATTTATCACCATCAACAGGATGGCGCAACACATCTGATTTTGTACTTTTTTGGTATGGTGCCAAATCATGTCTTTGGCGGTGTGCCTCGAAGCATACATTCGCTACGATCTCGACGCTATCGAAAAATATTGTAGTTTGTTATGCGGTACTTTCTTACCTTTTTCAGATCCCATCTTGATTCACCACATATTGTACAATTCTCAAGGTTTTCATTCTCTTTGTAATACAGAGCACAATCGTTTACTCAAACATCGATCGTACTATATCCCATACCCATACTCTTGAACTTTTTGTTTCACTCCTCGTAAGAAGAAGGCAACGTATGAAATCCTGGCAAAGCATGACGCAACAATTTTAGGAGTTTAGTGAATAAGGTGTTCATCCACTTGTTCCTCACCTTCACGTGCATTAGCTTAGTAATGAACTTCAAAGAACCCACTGCCGTCGAACCGGGTTATAACTCAGTCTCCATTTCCTCGAACAAAGTGTTGAAACTAGCACGACTTGAATGATTCTCGTCTCTCATCTCAGTGTCACCCGACTGACACCTAACTTCGAAAGAGGGTCTTAAATCGTGATACACATTCATCATTTTGTCGTCTACAATTTGGAAAGGATTTTTTACAGGATTTTTTACATGTTTACCGTACTTTGTCCATATCTCATACATGGACAAAAACTCATATCTTAGAATGTGTACCTAACCTCATGGATAAAGAATCTCCTATTATTCAAACAACGATTACACGAACAAAATACTACACCCGTAATACCCATGTGTTTATCCACAAAATCAATAAATTCTTCCATACTCGTTATGTATCGATTCACATATCCATCGTCTATTTTGATAAAAGCATACAATTATAACAATATTAAAAACTAATATTAATATTCAATATTGAAATATTTATATTGAATACCATAAAAATACAATCATAAAACACATTTTATTTACCTAATCATGGCATAGCATAGTTAAACACAAACATACTAAAATAAGACGAATTGTGAAAAGATTGAATTTAGAAAAAATACCTAATTTTGAGAAACTTCGTGGAGAAGTTGAAGTAAAAGTAGGTCCCACAAGTGTAAAATGGTCCCGAAAGAAGTGGATGATGACGTTGAAGAGAACGGGTTGCGAATTTGGGGTGATGATATAATAAGGGTTAGGGTTTGAGAAAAGGGATGACGAAGTTATTGGAATTTTTTTTCTAAGATTCTTTTCAACTGTTGTAATAAATTACACTGAGATCATTAGCGACGATTTTTTGTCGTCGCCAATGACTGTGTTTTCGTCGCTAAAAATAATTATCAGCGACGGCTTATATTAATCGCTAGTGAACCCTATCATTGGCGAGATATTACCAATGACAACCTATTTTTGTCGTTAATAACAATTGAAACAGACAACGGATAAAGTCGTTGATAATTTTTTGTCACTAATATTACCTTATTAGTGACGACTCGTGCATTCTCGCTAAAGATCTCGTTGCGAGGAATACGCTTCTTAGTACTGACTTTAATTTTCTTTTTTGTAATTGTAAAAAATCTTGGTGTAAAATTGATTATGAAAAACGAAGCTATTCAGTTTTTACGACATGTAAAATCACTAACAAAGTACCTACAGTGAATGTCCTTATTTTTATTGATTGCATTAATGTTGTTCATGGCCTTAAATTGGTGTACAATGCTAGATGGATTGATGGAAACTCTATCTATTTATGATGGTATCCAAAAATTCATTGATAGTGTAGCTCCTACAAACATTGAGCATGTTCCAAATGATAGTAATAAAGTGAACGATCATTTAGTTAGGTAGATTTCGCGTGATATTTTTCTGAAAAATTGGTCTTCGGTGACCATTCATGTTTTGATTAATTATGTGGGGGATTATAAAAATAATTGAACTCTTTGTAATTTCATTTTATTTTAATATGTTAATTTTTCCCAAAAATATCCGCAATATTATTTTTATTACAAATACTGAATTTTAAATCATATTTGGTAAGATATAACTCACAGGGATACTTATTATTTTATAGTTGTTTTTTTGGACAATACTGTATTATTTTATAGTTTGGTATTTAAACTCATAAATTATCCTTACTTTATTTAGGTACGTGTTTATATAAATAAAACTGTTTATAATACCCTTCATTTTTCAGTAATAATATCAAATATCAATGGACCTTAATTATTATGTTGGTATTATTTGAGGTTACCGAATTTTATTGAATATAAATGAATGGTGCTAAATGTTTTAATTTATGACCAGGATTCCAATTCAAGGTTCTCAATCATGGTAATCATAACAGAAATAGCTTGCACGCACATGGTGGGTCAATTACATGCTTTGTTTCATGGGACAAAACATAGTGTTGAAGACAAGAAAACATAAAACGTTAGATAGATGTATTAGTGACTATTACGGTCTTAGAATACTGACGAAAATAAGGTCTTCAATAAAACTGAATTTTATGGATCATATAATGTTCTGTTGTAATTTGAGAAGTCAAAATAATTTAGGTTAGCTTGGAGGATAAAAAGATAATACATAGAATGATAGATTTTTAGTGATTTTGATTATAGCCAACATCGTGTTATGTGAAAACTCAACTCTACTAGTTGTTTTCCAAATTTAAATAAATTTCATCTTCTTCTTAGCTTATCTTGCTCAATAATAAGTTAATCAGTCTCCTTTGTATCTCAATAATAAGTTAATCCGTCTCCTTTGTATCTTAATGTCGGTAGAAACAGGTTTTATGTCCTAGATAATATTCTCAAGAGGTTTTAATCTGTGTTTGTCCGCTAATTACTAAATTATGCAAGGGTTGGAAATATAGGTTTAAGCCACTTTTAAATTTCCTTGGTTATAATGGGATGGTTTCATACAGTCTTCAATTTTTGTGTGGTATCTTTGCAAATATTAATGGAATCTTTGGGAAAGGAAGCTTAGATATGCGAATTTGCTAGATATCTCCATGAAAACTTTGGCGGTAACAACATGGCGAAAGAATGAATGAAACTTGTCAGATGGCCAGCAAACATACCCTTCACACCTGGAAATCCACTTACTCATGACATCTATCATGTTGCCTTTGTACGAGCCTTCCCGAAATTAAATATGAGTATGAGTTATTGCAATATGAAAGAGATTACTCATCTAATGGTTGCTATCCCAAGCTCGAGTCTCATGGTGCAAATCAAAGGTTTCAAACCTTGCCACGTCATAACTCAAATCTTTGTTGCATATTTACTTATTTATTGTTAGATGATATCTTCTCTCACTCTTCACTTGAGATCTCTGATTTACCAATGCTCTTATACCTGTGTTGATATGGTTACACTTGAATATAAATAAGAAGGTTTATTAGACAAACCTTATACGCAGCGGATTGGAATGAAGAGTTATGAATTTAGCCTTCTTGTACTCGATTGAATTGGAATGAATGAATCGCTTCTGCTATCTAGTCGTAAGTTTAATTACTAGAACTAAACTTTTTGTTTTCACAACCTGAATGTCTCAGAATTATTTGTAGTGTATTTTTTATTTGGAGAGAAAAGAAAAGTACGCTTGTGAGCTGTTGATTGTGTTTTGTGTTGTGTTTTTGTGAGAAAGAAAGGCTCTATTTATAAAGCTGGCGAATTGGTTTATTAGCTGTTAATTAACCACTCTCCCACTTTCTCCACTTCCTCCACCATCAAAGTGGGAAGTTATCAAATACGCTCATGTCTATCCCATCATGGGTGACATGGGATAAAAAATAATTTTTTTATTTCTTTCATTCTCCCACTCGCACATGATGGAGTTACAATCATTCCCTTTATGTACATGCATTTCAATGCACCATACACCAATATTTCTCAAATCTTCTCATATACACAATTCTAGAATAATTCATCATACTTGACAAAATAGGTCGTGCGACCGACAAGCATACGAGCATACGTTACTAATAACATGTTAGGGTACATAGTTGTTCAAATGAAACCTCATTCCTTACGTATCTTGTAGTACCCCAGACTAATAATTTATTGTATCAGATTCAGTAACTCTGACCCCTTTAAATTTATATCACATCATTTATGTGATCAAAAGAGTTCACTGACATAACTTCATGTGTCTCACTATCATGTCATAGTCCAAATTGACGTACATGATCGGTACCTGCAAGCACACACTTTGATACAGAATTTTAGTCTTCCCTTTACACTTATATCCATTTACGTTGATTAGGTTGCTTTCCCAAACATACTCCATTAGACCGAATCATTCATGATCATTGGTAGTATATTAGAAGTAGCATACACCTAATCAAAATATCAAGACATAGTCAAAAGTAATAAGGGCAGAACTTTGAAGGCATCACACAATGAGGAGACAGGGATCGACTCTTCACTTCATTCTGGTCGAAAGCACACGTGGTATGACACACGTGTTATGGTATTATTCATATAGCTCCAATTGTATGTCACAATTTTATAAATACCATATAGATATATAATTAGACAAGCCTCGTTGCCTAAGATGAATTCTTCGATCGGTCAACCCTTCTATGAAATCAATCAAGCAACTCATATCTGGCTCTTATAGACTAAGTAGATAGTGAGATTCTACTTCGATCATAATATAAGCTTAACATGGTTCATCCATGTTTAAGATCTCATCTTAACACTTAGTTAAGGCGACTATCTTAACTCAAGTTATCGTAAGGGTTCTTCACTACTATGAGTCAGTCTCATCTTTGCGCACTTCTTGTATCAAAGGCGATTGCCCGTGTGATAGGGCCAATCTCAGTCTATAGGACGTATATACTTCAAAAATTACACGCATTATAATACATATCAAACATGATATTATTAAAATAAACAGTTAAATAAACATACTAATGAAAATATATACCTGAATGCACATAAACTCGCAATATTCATACATTATATCTTGCTTAATCATATAGATTTAACATTTCCATATATCCCTTGGGATATCCTTTGTGAATGGATCAGCAAGCATATCGCGTGTGTGTATGTATTGCAAATCAACATTCTTTTGTGCAATAATATCTCTAACAATGTTATACTTTATATCAATGTGTTTGGTCATACTGTGATACTTAGGAGCTTTCACACAAGCCTTTTCAGCTTGACTATCACAATGTATAATAACGGGACTCCCACTATCGCCTGAGAATCCTAAATGTTCAAAATAACATTTTTTTAACCAAACAGCCTCTGGAACCACATCTGAGCATGCTACAAACCCAGCTTCCATTATGGACAAAATTATACAGGTTTGTTTCTTGCTACTTCAAAAAAATGGGCAATTATTCAACATGAATACATCACCTGAGGTAGATTTACCCCATATATATCACTACCCCAAATAGCATAATATATCCCTCTAGGTGTAATCTATTTCCTCTAAAGCATAAGGTATGATCCATAGTGCCTTTTAGATATCTCAATACCTTTTTCACAGCTTTCGGATTTTCTTGTCCTGGGTTCAGTTAAAAAAGACTAACTAAATCTACCACATAACATATGTCTAGCCTAGTTCACATCATAACATATATAAGACTATCCATGGCATTAAAATATGACATTGTATACATTTTCTGTTTCTCTTCTGGAGTACTAGGACACATGTCGAGAGTTAAGTTTATTCCAATTTCTACAGGAGTGTCAATGGAATTGAACTTAGTCATACTAAAGCACTCAATTATATTCATGATTAAGGTTCTTGAGACAAAGATAATAGTCCTCTAGACCCATCTCTACTAATCTTAACACCAAGAATATAATTTTCTTCTCCCATATATTTCATATCAAATTGAGAAGCTAGCTACTCCTTATTAGCTTAAATAATCTCTTTATCATTCCCTGCTAATAGGATGTCATCTACATATAGAGATAAGATTACAAAATTTCTTGGAACATTTAACATAAACACAGTGATGTTCACTTATCATCTCAAATCCAATTGATGAAATGACTTCATGAAATATCAAATTCCACCATCTCGAGGCTTGCTTAAGATCATATATAGTGATTTTGACAATCTACATACTTTATTCTCTTGATCTTTTGTAACAAAACCCGAGGGTTGTTCCATGAAAATAACCTCTTCTAGATCTCCATTTAGAAATGTAGTTTTAACATCCATTTGGTGCAACTCCAGATCGAGATGCGCCACAATAGCTAAAAATAAGACGTATTGAGGTAAATCTAACAACAGGAGAAAAAATTTCCTCAAAAACTATTCCTTCCCATTGGGTAGAGCATTTCGCTACCAAGCGAGCTTTATACCTGTCAATGGAATTGTCAGGTTTTCCTCTTTATTTTGAGAACCCATGTATTCCCAATCGCCTTACGTTTTCCGGGAGATTAACCAGTTCCCATACCTAGTTTTTTCTTCATTGAATCCATTTCTTCTTCCATTGCTTCCTTCCATTCATTCTTAGCAGGACATGAGAATGCTTCATTAATTGATCGAGTTTCTTATTCGTCTTGTGGAGTTATCATAAAGACTTCTCCTTCGATTTCAAATCGACGACGAGGAACTAAACCTCTAGCACTTCTCTTAAGTTGAGAATCTTTGAGAAATAGGATTACTATATGATGCAATGGTTTCTTCCGTCTCAAGATTTAGAGGAGTGTCCTTCTCTATTTCTTTAGTATGTGTTACCTCACCAGGTGTCACATTTGTTTGCATATCATCTTCCTGAATCTCATTTAATTCACATAAAATGAAATTTCTGTCAACCTCACCTCTGCTAGGAAAATCATTCTCTAAGAATGTGACACCTCGTGATTCAATTTCTGTAAGACCCCCATTGTTATGTTCACCAATAAACACATATCCTTTAGAGTGATCTGGATAAAGATACACTTCTTGCCTCTTGGACCTAACTTCCCCTATTTATGAGATAGATCATGAACATAGCCTGCCAACCCTAGGAGTTTGATGGAACAGTCATTGTGGGTATTTGGTTAAGTATATAACTAGCGGTAGGCAAGGCATCTCCACAGTAAGATATTGAAAGATTAGCTTATGCCATCATAGACTTAACTATTTCTAGGAGAGTTCTCCCTTTTTAATCACACGGTTCTTTCAACTGTCTGAATAGATATTCACGTCCACGGTTAAGGTTTAAGGTTTTTTACCTTCCTATCCAACTGATTTTCTACTTCATTGAAATATATCATAAGAAATTTTCAATACTACAGATGTATGAAAAATCAGTTAGACATAACCAAATATAGTAAAAACCATAAAAAAATGATGAAATAATGTTCCCCACGAATATTTTAAACATATATTGGGTCACATACGTCTAAATGAATTATTTGCAATGGGTACTCGACTCGTTTAGCCCTTTCAAAATGGTTTCTCTTTTGCTTTATCTGCTAGACAATTTTCATAAGTTGGCAAGTTGACTCTAGTCAATGAACCCAAATAGTTCGCCTTAACCAGCAAACTCATATGGTCTTGTCCAATATGACCTAGTCTAGCATTCCATACACTTTCTTCTACGTTAAAATTACTAGAAGAAGTATTAGTAGAAAAGCAACTACTTACATAATAACTGTTAAATGAGTTATCATCATCTAGTACTACTAAAACATGAGAAATAAAAACAAAAACTTAATACTTAGTGTCATAATAGATGTCTACTTGATTGTTATGAAAATGCATATTAAAACCTAATCCTATAAGAACAGTGACCAAGACCAAATTCCTTCGAATTTCATATGCGTAAAGTGCATTATCCAGTTATAAGGTTTGACCACCTCGCAAGTTCAACTTGCAAGTGTCAAATCTGTTGACTTCAACCTCGTTGTTGTCTTTTTCCTCATATCCATCACGTTTCCTCTGGAATTAGATGGTACTCTATATATGCCTCTTGGTCTTAGGCTACATGGTCTGTCACTTCTGAATCCACAATCCACAAAGGAGTAGAATCAACTAGCAAACAGTACTGGTAACATATGTAAAGTTATATGAAGTAAATGATATTGCTATCTTTATCCTCACTCACGAGAGAAGTGACCTATCTTGTCAGAATTATAGCATTTTAATTTACTCTCGTCTTTCAAAAAAAAACGTTGTTACCACCATTCTTGTTCTTCTTGGAAGCATGCTCATTTTCGTTTCTCTTCCCATTGTTCTTGCACTTAATGCCAGAACCTTTGTGGGAACTTGACTCAACAATATATAAGTCTGATCCTGAGACTTAATTGCATCAAGACGTTCATCTTCCAACGTCACATGATGAGCAACATCATTAAAATTTATGATATGGTCCTTTTGAGTCAAGTTTATCTTCAAATGCTCCCACTTATTTGAAAGAGATTGGATCATAGCTTGAACCTAATGTTCATCAGCAAGGTTATGACCTGCAGTCCAAGTTCCCTAATCATATTAGACATCTCCCAAAGATGCTTGGTTTGATTAGGCTTCCTTTTGTAAGTGTCAAACTTAATTATCAATTGACTCATCTTAGTCATAGTTGTACCCTTGTACTTTTCATTAAGAGCGTCCCACATCTCGTGAGCGGTGGTGTATTATTGACACTCATGGACAAGATCGTCATACATGGAGCTTATCAAGATGCCTCTTGTAGTGGAATATCTCTTTTTCACTTCTCATAAGCCTCCATGACCCTTTTTTTTTGAGTTGTGATGCTTTCCTTAGGCTGAGCCATGACATTGTTAATAACCTCAAGAATTCTTGTTCCTCTAGAACATAATGTATTTTGAGTTTACCAGGGTATAGTTCTCACCATTCATTATGTATCCAATGAGATCATCAATGATGGTTGTCATTTTCTTATAAAGTAAGATATTTTTCATTAGTATACATACAATTATTTACCTACCGAATGCTATTAATGCAAATAGAATGAATAAGAAAGATAACAAAATAAGTGATAAAGAAAGTTCACTATGAACCCAATCATGAACCACCATATTTTGTTTGTCTTAATGATTCAATCAATTTCATTAACTGCAAAAATCAAGTTCTCCAAGAACTTCCACTTACTCTAACATAAATAGAGCAAAAATGTATGAAAATAAACAACTAATTAAATAAAAAAGTAAAGTAACTAGTTGAATTCATACATAAATGAAATACATGTTCAATAGAGAAATAACTGAATCAAAGCAACTAATGCAATTCCTAACAAATAGGGATTAAAAAAATTGGAAAAAACAAACCACTAAGCAAACTACCTATTGCAAGTCCTAACTAGCATCTATGCTATAGATCTCGGTTCCGCGGCCTAGGCGGTCGACTGGGGCCTAGCGCCTAGGAGGGACTACGCGGGGCCTAGGCGGGATTACGCGGTTTTGAATCCTGCTATGTAATTTTATATATTTAGTCATACGCGTGTATAATTATGATAATTTTATCAATTTAAGTCATAAAATTCATCTAACACCACTATATTGAATATGAAAAATACTAAAATTAGAGTTATAATATAAATTCAAGAATTTCCGAGAGTAAAATAAATTTAATGGAGGGCCTAGGCGGCAAGTTTTTACCATTAATCGGTGCCTAGGCGGGCTAGGCGCCTCTTCCACGGTGACTAAGGCGTTGGGCAAAAATGCCTAGCATTTTTACTAGGCGTAAGCGGTTGAGGGGGGAGTTGACGCCTAGACGGCGCCTAGGCGCGCCTAGGCGGCGATATCTACAGCATAGACTAGCATACGCCTTTCATATCCAAAACCTTAATTTCGGAATTGACTGCTCAAAGTTCACTTCCTCATAGAGTCCAATTGGAAAATAATTATCAACACTAGTAGTTCGATAATGCATTCCACAATTGCACTGATCCGACCTAGTAGAACTATTATAGTGCCTCCACAAGTGAGATTCAGTCAAAGCATAGACTAGCCACTCATATGTAGCTTGTCTCCCATGAACATAGTTCTCCGGAAAATCATACTCCCATAAGATTTCAATATCCCTCTTCATCTCTCTTGGCAAAGTTTTGTAAAGAACTTCAACCTTATGTCCTTCACATATGTTATCACCCCAATTTATGATATCCTGAATCAACCTATTGACAATTGGCACATGTTGCACTAGGGTGTGATGAGGTTTTTTCTTATAACGGAGTGCTTTGATACTATTTTTCAAAGACTGTTTTTCTTTCGGTGTCCTTGCAACTTTTGGTCTATAGATCTCTGATGATCCATTAGGATTTCTTACGTTCCTGTTGATCCATCTGTACACTGTCAGTTTCTCAAGCCTTGATGCTCGTGATCCCCTGGATCGTGTCAACACCATTTTTCTACATATAGAAAAAATTAAGAACGTAAAAAATAATACACCAAAATTGATTAGGAAACAAAAAAAATAATCATAGTATCTTTCCAGAAACTCTATTCATTAACAATAATTTAAGGTAGTAAATCTGGTAAGGCTACTAGTCACTTGACTAGGTGGTTTTGGTTCAAATCCCTTAACATGTATTTTGATTTTTCAAACAATATAGGTCCGAAAAATATTTTTAAAAAAAATAAGGCGGCCCAAACATCAAAATTAAATAAATTTGGCCTAAAATTAATCCAAAACCAAAATTAAAGGCCCAGAATAATTTAACCTATGGACTAAAAGAATCTTAGTCAGAATCTTGAGGGTGTGTGATATATCTTGGACTCCGAAAGATTTTGAAGACCTTTATGATAAATTAGCTGTTTTAAAGAATGATGAAATGAAGATGGTAATTAGCTTGTTGATTACTACTTTTATATATATTACATGGTGGCAAAGGAATGAGATTGAGCATGATGGGATTATTATGAATGAAGAACAAATGTTGGGAAGAATATACAGTATGGTGAAGATGAAAATGCAGGAAAGGAATTTGAAGAGTAATAAAGTTAATCAAATAGTTGAGAGATTGTAATTTTTAGTCTTAATGAGCTATTCTGTATTTTTATTAGCCAAATCCTTGTAATAGTTGAATTAGAAGTCCATATGATAGTGGGCCGAAAGTTATTAATTAAGTATGTAATGTTTTATTTTTCCAAATGTAATAGTGGACTTTACAAGGTATAAGTACCCATGTTTGGGCCTTGTGCTTGTAAAAAGGTCACTAAAAGTTTGTAAGGATCATGTAGTTGGTGTTTATTAATAAAAAGTTTGATTTGATGATCAAAAAAAAAAAAAAAAATTAACCTATGGGCCTACCAATACTATTAATCTAGTGCAAGATATAAAAGAAAAAGAAATCTATCGTATCGTACAAATATCAAGCTAACATGTACATTAAAAGACTTCTATATTTCTTAAACCCCTTTTGCTTTTCCTTTTTCGACAGAATTCAAAAAAAAACTTCTAATATTTTTTTCTATACGACACAAAAACAAAGCTTAAAAGAATTTTCATTCATATATATAATTGGGTAACTTGCTCTGATACCAATTGTTACACTTGAATATAAACAAGAAGGACTATTAGACAAACCTTATACGCAGCGGATTGGAATGAAGAGTCCTGAATTTAGCCTTCTTGTACTCGATTGAATTGGAATGAATGAATCGCTTCTGCTATCTAGTCGTAAGTTTAATTACCAGAACTAAACTTTTTGTTTTCACAACCTAAATGTCTCAGAATTATTTGTAGTGTATTCTTGATTTGGAGAGAAAAGAAAAGTACGCTTGTGAGCTGTTGATATTGTTTTGTGTTGTGTTTTTGTGAGAAAGAAAGGCTCTATTTATAGAGCTGGAGAATTGGTTTATTAGCTGTTAATTAACCACTCTCCCACTTTCTCCACTTCCTCCACCATCAAAGTGGGAAGTTATCTACTTCCCTGTACGCTCATGTCTTTCCCATCATGGGTGACATGGGATAAAAAATAATTTTTTTTATTTCTTTCAGATATAATTGTTCTTATTTATAAATAATCACTTCTCATATCGGGGGTTTACGGTTTACTTTTGGGTAAATTACATAGTATACCCAAGTGGTCTACCATAATAATAAAAAAACTTTTAAAAAATAATCCAAAAGTCCCATGTGGTTAAAAACCCGGTACCGAGTATCTCCGGCCTCCACAAAACCCGACCACCTTGGCCCAACAACCCAGCCTTCAAACTCCGACTAGCGACAACAAGATTCGCCGCTGCTCCGGCACCGAGTGTCTCCGGCCTTCACGAAACCCGACCACCTTGGCACAACAGCGCAACATTCTCCTGCGTTTGACAGGCCCACATTCTGGTCAGCCTCCTTCGTCTTAGCAACACTTGGATCTGTTTCCTCTGTCCTATGCGAGGCAGGCCCACAAGACTGTAAGGCCCAAAAGCGACGTTCCTCAACAGATTCCGATGGCTGTCATCTCAAATCCAAGTCCAAGACAGACCGACCCACCAACGTGCTTTCAGGCACTGAAATTACAATGAACCCGAACCCATCTCGGCAGGTATTTCGTGTATCTCCTCGTTTTGTTCCTTTTAATTATTAATGTGATAGGAATTTTTTGTCACAAAAATAGCTGATGTTGATGAATTACATTTTAGAATTGTTTTTATTTTCTCAAATTTTACGTTTGATAATGAATATTTGTGTAAAGCTCATAAGAAAGTGTCTAATGAGTTTATGAAGGATTTTCCCAAAATGAAAGTAAGGTTTTCCAGGGTTGTTCCTAATCAACCGCATCTCCTTCAATGATTCACATAGCGTGGAACTGTCAAGGAGTCGACAATCCCTTGACAGTCTAGGCACTCTGGGACCTCTGCACCAAATACCAGCCAGAGGTAGTGTTTTTTTCCGAAACCAAAAATTCTTTATTCATTTTTATTACACATTTTTAAATAAATTACAAAACAATATACAATTAAAAATAATAAATTAACCTAGCTACTATTTTGTTTGACCAGATCTGGTCAAACCAGATCTAGATCTGGAAAAAAAACTCCTCTTGCGTACCATGTACGCCACCATCACCAACCTATCTTTGCCGGCGAATCAGGAGGTTCTTCTACTCGACGGTGCTGCGAGGACCTGCTGCAATGGCCACGAACAAGCCACCACCGCCGTCAGCCATCACCAGCATGAGAATAACCACCACTGCAACTCAACAACGTTCTCAATCTAATCCGTTCTGTGTTGCAGCTCTTTCGAGTTTTCGACACCGAGATTCAGCGGCGAGCACCACCGCTGCTCGTCCGTGGCAAGTAGTGGTGCTCGGCTTCACTGCAAATCTGGCAAAGACAGCCTTCAAAACCAGAGCACCACAGCCTTCGGCGATGCACATGTTCGCGCTCCACTGCTGCGTTCTCGATCTACCACTGCAGGAAGGAGCTCGGCGAAGGAGGAGGAGCTCGAGCAGAAGGTGGTGTCTTCTTCGTCGGAGTTGCCATGGCTGTCTTATTTGGGTTTTAAGATGTTTCGGTGTTGTTTGAGCAGATCTGCTCGTCCATGGCAGGTGGTGGTGCGTCGTCGGATTTGCAGTGAAGTCGTGGTGGTTGTGGTGTTATGGTGGTGGTCGTGTTCGTGTGGTTGTTTAGCTTCTGGTGTGGTGTTGCTGGGGTGGCCATGGAGGATGCAGGTGGTGGTTGTTGAGAGGAGAGAGAAAGCTTGGTGGTGGTGTCGGTGGATGTTGAGAGGAGAGAGAATCAGTGAGGTTTCTAGGATTTTGTTTTCTGTTTTAGAAATGCTATATTTAGTATATATAGGAAAAAAAACAAAAGAGGGTAGTAAGATAATTGGGATATTAGGTCTCATGTGTTAAATTCTTTTTGAGATCTTTAGTAAGAAGAGAAGGAAAGGGGGGTTTGGATTTAGAAAGGGTGTGTGTGTATTCAAGACCCTAAGTGGCATTTTCTCTTTTTTGTGTAATTTACATGTTTAGTTATGAATAGACTAATAACACGTCGGTAATTAATATTTGAGTTAGATGATTTTGGTCAAAGTACTAACAACAAATCCTTAACATTAGTTCATATATCGTTACATTACATTAACTAGTTTCAGATAACACTTCCTATTTCAAGGTTATTTTATTCTAAGGAAATTTCATTGAAATAAAACGCTGATTACAAAGTCTTAACCAATTCCCATAGAAGGAGTTTCAAGTTCTAACAATCCTTCTAACTGGGTTGGCAAAGGAAATTGCCAATTACCAAACATATTGTCATGGAGTTTATGGTTAACAACTCATTCATCTACCAAGTTTCTATCTCTTCTTACCTAAGAGAAGATAGGATTACAATATCCATCTACAAAATAAATTCTCTTAATCATATTACAAATGTTAGATTTACCAATAGAAGAAAGTTTTATTAGAGGTTTTATAAGAGTTTGGCAATCGTTCTCTATAATAATTTGCATCCTCTTTGTAGCCAAAAGACACGCTTTGAGAATTCCAAATGCTTTAGCTTTTTCTGTAGATTCTGTTTCTATACGCCATGCATTGCAGTCCAACAAAATCCCTTTGCCTTGTCACACAAGATATAACAACTTTATTATCTTTAAAAGAGGTGTCACAGTTAATCTTGATACAATTTAAAGGGGACGACTTCAAATTAATAGCATTTTCCATTTTATCAGACTTATCAGACATATTTACTGGGTTCTTAAAAGTGCTACCAATTTTATTTTCTGTTGGACCCTTATTTATACAATTTTATAAGTGTTCAACTCTTTTCCTTTTTCCTTTAGCTTTATATTAGTCCCCTTATGCAATAATTCTTGATTATCCAAATCTAATTGAGACATAACCTTGTTTGAATCTCCATTGTTACCTTTACCTGCTATCATACAATTAAGAAGGTATTTAGTAGTTTTTTCATGCTTACTATTTGTTAAATTATCCTAATTATTATTTCTACTTAGTGTGTTGGTAATTATAGAGTTATTATTCAGTGGAAGGGCCATGATATGATTCTTACACTTCATATTGGTCTTTTCTATATAGACATTTTTGTTACTAGCGTTAGTTACATTTAGTAGGGTTTTTTGATGGAAGTGGATATTTTTCCATTCCTACCAAAGATTTATAGCCTTACTTAAGGTAATTTTAGGAGCTAATTTTTCATTATTATAGATATAGACTACTTATCCTTCTACATTTCTCATATCAGTGTACAAACTTGTCCATAAATTATGTCTTCTATATCATATATAACGTTTTTATCTTTAATGATATTTAGCAACCAAACATCCAACCTATCAGTAGACTGGTTACAAGTTTTAAGATTAAGGGGGGAATTGAACCAAGTAGCTTTGGCCCAAGAACATGAAAAGAGCATGTGTTTAATTGATTTACTTCCATTATTACAAACATTAAAATTACTACTTTTCCTGACTTTCCTTTTACACAAATTTTCATTAGTTTGGGAGTAAATTTTTAATAGCTTTTCATATAATTTTTTTTTTTACTTTAGGATAAGTTTTTAAACCCATATCAATTTCCAAACGCTAGAAACTATTGAATAAGATGAGGATGAGTTCGCAATGTTGATACTATTCAGATTATTTTCTTGTTTAAGTTTTAAAGCCTGGTAGACTTGTCTAACATTATAAGTTCCATTCTCATCAAAAGACCAACATGCAGTATCTTTCCCCAGGTTTATATAACCCCTTACAATTTATATTTTATTTATCTAAATAAAAATTTATTGTTTTGTCATCTCTATATTTTAGTTTAGGGCATTTACAAAAATATCTTTTTCTATCAAGAGATTCTTTCTACCTTAAAAGGGTGGGTTTCTAATCTTGACTTTTAGGAATAAATATTTATCTTTAAGAAATTTAAAAAGCAAAGAGTTATTAGGGTTAGGGGACTCGGGGCATACTGGAGAGTCCTAGGATGAACACCTCACCGGTTTTCTCTCTACACCCCACCGCACACCACCACAAAATCAACCAAAACCACCACCAAAAAACCCAATCCTTCTCTTCCATTTAAGAAACCCACAAATCCCAGGTTAGTGTTCTTATCTTTTAGCTTCCCCCCTCTCTCCTCCTCTCTGTTTTTGATTCCCTTCTCCCTCTCTTCCTTCTCTACTACAAATCATCCTCATGAAAATGGAACACCACCAACCAAACACCACTCGACAAAAGCTAAAACCGAGCAAAATCATCTTAAAGCCGGTGCACAACTCTGCCTATTCAAATGTTGAAAAGCCCAAACTATTAGCTAAGATCATATATAATCAACCTATAAGCTTCAATTTCCTTCGAAGAACTATCAACAAATCATGGGGGCTAACAAATAAAGTTACTACTGAGAAGATTGGTTTCAACTCTTGTATACTAAACTGCAAATCAGATGAAGACTACCAAAAGATTCTCAGAAAGAGGCCGTGGAATTTGGCCGGTAAACACATCCTCATTCAAGAATGGAAAGATGATGGAAATCAAACCATTGAAGATCAAAATAACACAATATTCTGGGTGCAAATTCATGGACTACCTGGAAATTACATCTCTGAAGAAAATGTTGGAATAATCGTGGAAAGCTTAGGAAAAATTGAGAAAATCCAGCTACCTCCAGTCAAAACCTTCAAGGAAATTAGCTATTGTAGGGCTCTAATTGAATGGAATGTCAATCAACCTCTTAAACAAACTTACTCATTCAACGTTTCACAGAATCGAAGTCTTACAGGTATGATAAAATATGAAAGACTTGGAGAATTCTGTAACAGTTGTGGCCTTATTGATCATTCGGAAAATGAGTGTATCAATAAAAACAAACTAAAATAGAGACTTGGTAAATGGATTCATGGAGTCAAAAGAGATTTCTTATCGGAAGAAGAAATAGAGGAGAAGAATCAAAAGATATTTGTCTTCACCGCCATGGATACAAGCTCCGAATTACAAAAATCCGATTCACTTAACTCGGTGACTCACTTACCGAGTGAACCAGCTGGAAAAAACAAAGAAGGCAGGACAAAATTTAGTACGGTGAGGAAGGACATACCTGTGCAAGCAAACAAAATGGTGAAAAACAAAATGGAGTACAAGGTAGTGGCTGGGTGGAAAAAAGGACAGGTACAAATTTTTTTGGATTTATCTAAACCGGAAAACAATATGTTTGGGCCTTTAATGAATAATAAAAAAGAGGAACAAGAGCCCACAACACCTATAACAATTGGGCCTAAAGAAAATATTTCAAGTGGGTCGATAAACCTGTCTTTTGGGTCAATTAAAAAATCCGAAGTGGACCAAGCCCAATCTGAAGGAAAAATGGTGGACTTTAGTCAAAACAAAACATTATCAGCCCAAGAAACTAATAATACCCAAAATAATACACCTGAAACAAAACATTTCAACGTTCAACCTTCTGAAGAAATCCCAAATACAAAACCTTTACCTAACCCTAGAAATGAAGACAAACCGGTACAGTCAATCCGAAGTATCATTGAAGATAATTATGAAAATACGAGAATGGAAGATGTTCCAGCTGAATCGAATACTGATAAAAGATGGGAGGAGAACAAACTAAGAAGGATTGAATATCAACGAGGGCTAGGAGAAAAATCGAGAAATCAAAAAATCTGGAAGGCGAGATGGAACCCGGCTATGGGAACTTTCAATCTCGACAACCCTCTTCAATTAGAGCAAGAGCAAAAAGAAGCTGGTATGGAAATGGATAACAAGGTTACTGAGAATCAGGAAATGAAGACTAAAGAGTTTTGCGGGGTTGAACCAGATCAACCCCAACCAATCCAATGACACAACTTAGTTGGAACTGTCAAGGTCTAGGAGGTGACCTGACAGTTCTAACACTAAAAGATACTGTTGTTCAGTATCAACCTGAGGTAATATTCCTAATTGAAACTAAGAATAACTCTGCTTATGTGAAAAATATTGCATCTGAACTTAAATACAAAATTAGTTGTATTGTTGACCCTAGAAAACAAAGTGGGGGGCTTGCTTTACTGTGTAATGCGAATATAAAAATTGATATACTAGAAACCTCTGACTCATATATCCATTGTAAAATCTATGATGAAAACAACAAGGAATACTGTACAACTTATGCATATATACCCTCGGAAGATAAAGAAAAAGATGTTGTTTTAAACTCTATAAAAGAATGTAGAAGATTCTTCCCCTTACTACCATGGAACGTTATAGGTGATATGAATATGTACAGATATAGCTATGAAAAACTGGGAGGAAAGGGGCCTAACAAAATCAATATGAAAAGAATTAACAAGTGGTTAAAAAAGCTTGAAATGACAGATCTTACTTCTAAAGGCTGCAAATTCTCCTGGTCAAATAAAAGACAAAATAATGAGATTATAAAAAAACTTATTGATAGGTGCTGCATTAGTAAATCTTGGGAAACTCTTTTCCCAAATGCTTGGCTGGCAATTCTTCCCCCTATAGGATCAGACCATTCAATGATCATGATTATGAAAGATATAAAAAAGATACCTTATCTGAAAAGATTTATGTTTTGTAAAAACTGGATGGAAGATGATGATTGTATAAATCTGATAAATAAAAAAAGGCTAGAAATGGTCATGATGAGAGGGAAAGGAGTTCATAAACTAGGAAAGAAACTTAATATGCTGTCTCATAACCTTACTGAATGGGCCCGGAAAAATGCAAAAAAGAAAAAAGAATCTCTAAAAAATGACAACAAATCCCTCCAAAATATGATAAACTCTAATGACCCCATAAATTGGGAACATTATAATGCAATTACTAAAAGAATGGAAGATAGATGGAAACAAGAAGAATCTTATTGGAAATTAAAATCAAGAGTGAGATGGCTCTCCCTTGGGGATAGGAACACTGCCTACTTTCACTCTTTAACCAAAATGAGAAGAAAAAGAAATAAGATAGAATGTCTACTTACTGAGGATAATAAGTGGGTTTATGATAAGAAAGGTATGGAATTTGAGATCAAAAACTATTTTAAAAACATCTTTAGCTCTAAAGGGCCGAGAAACTATGATCCTGTGATAAAAAACATTGAAAAATGCGTAGATGAAAATATGAATTCAAAACTTATTGCCCCAATCTCTATAGATGAAATCAAAAGAGCGCTATGGGATATGGGAGAAGATAAGGCCCCGGGACCTGACGGATACCCGGTATATTTCTTTAAAAAACATTGGGAGCTTTTAAAATTTGATATATTAAGGTTTATATCAGATTTCTTATGGAATGGAAGTAGCCTTTATGAAATCAATAAGACTATAATTACCCTCATCCCAAAAGTAGATAATCCAGCTAAAGTGGCTCATTTTAGACCAATTAGCTGTTCCAATGTGATATATAAAATCTTAGCTAAAATTCTTGTAAAAAGATTACAAAGTATAATGCACCTTATAATTAGTGAGACTCAATGTGCCTTTATCCCGGGATGAGAAATCTCGGTAAATATTCTTCTAGCACATGAAGTTAGTCACTTTCTTAAAAGAAAAAGGAAAACTGAAACACATTATATGGCTATAAAGGCAGATGTGGCTAAAGCCTATGAAAATGTAGAGTGGGATTTTTTAAATGATATGCTTGTTAAAATGGGTTTTAATACAATTTGGATAAGGTGGATAATGGGGTGTGTGACAACTGTCTCATATAATGTTCTTCTTAATGGAGAACAAGTAGCTATTGATTTACCTTCAAAAGGTTTGAGACAGGGGGACCCACTATCTCCCTTCCTGTTTTGTATCATTACTCAAGCCCTATCTGCGCTTATTACTAAAAATATTGATGAAAATCATATAAGACGCCTTAAAATCAATAGAAAATGCCCCACCCTTAGTCATATATTATTCGCTGATGATAGTCTCTTCTTTATAAGAGCTGAAGAAGAAGATGTGGAAAACTTTAGTAATATTATAAATGAATATAGTAATGCCTCGGGACAATGCATTAATCTAAATAAAAGTGGGGTTATGTTTTGTAAAAATACTCCTGATGATAAAATAAATCACCTTCTCTCTATATTAAGAATGAACAAACTGGACAATTTAGGAAAGTACTTGGGACTCCCTGCTGACTGGGGTAGGTCTAAAGTAAAATCCTTAAATTGGATGATAGATATTATATCAAAAAAAGTAGAAAGTTGGAATACCAACTTCTTATCAGATGCAGGAAAAGAAACGTTAATCAAAGCTGTAATTAGTGCAATACCTTCCTATACTATGGCAGTGTTCCTTATACCAAATACAGTATGTGATAATATAGACTCGCTTATTTCAAAATTTTGGTGGAATAAAAATAATGAAAAAAGAAAACACTGGATAAATTGGAAAGAAATGACTGAGAATAAAAACAAAGGAGGAATGGGTTTCAAAAATATGAGATTAAAAAACTATGCCTTACTAGCAAGAAATGCCTGGAAAATATTTAAAAATCCAGAATCGTTACTTGCTAAAACTCTTAAAGGTATTTACTATAGTAAAACATCCTTTATTAATGCTGAACTAGGATATCACCCCTCTTGGGGGTGGAAAAGTCTACTTGAAGGTAGAAATATATTTAAAAATGATATGAATTGGAAAATTGGAAATGGAATGAATGTGAATATTTGGAGGGACTCATGGATTCCCAGAATTAAAAGCCTAAGATGCCCCGTAAATTGTCCATTTAAAAACGTGGCTGACTTATTTTATGAGGGCTCTAATATATGGAATCACACCTTGATAAATGAATGGTTCAACCCTAATATAAGTAACAAAATTTGCAATATTATAACCCCAATAAAGAGACATGAGGATATGGCCTTTTGGAATCCATCTAAGGATGGAGAAGTAACCTCAAAAGGTATATATGGTTATCTTAATGATTTAGAAAGTGAAAAAGAGAAGTAAAAAAATAAATTCACACCTTGTAGCTCCCATGTAACCCCAAATGAAATTTGGAAGGAGATATGGAAGCTTAAGGTACCCCCTAGAATTCGAAATTTCCTATGGAAACTTTGTAAGAGAAAGGTTCCCACTGAGGAACTAGAATTTTATTCAAAATGTGCAACCTCGGATTTATGCAACTTATGTGGAAATGATGTAGAATATATTGAACATATGATTTTCAAGTGCTCATGGGTAAGAGCACTTTGGTTTATTTCACCTTTACAACTCCAAACTACTATCTGTTGTACTTCAAAGTTTGAAAACTGGTTTCTCAGTTTCAAAACTTTGCAAGGGGGTACAGATATAGGTGGGAGAGATATTGCCTCTTTAGTCCCTTATATTGTATGGAATATATGGAAAGCTCGGAATAAATTTTGTTATGAAGGAAAAAGGCCTGATCCAATATATGTTCTGCAACAAGCTATTAATGCCTATGATGAAATGAATAAAATAACTGAGGCTAAAAAACCTACTGACCAAAATAGTGAAAATATAAAGAGTGTAAATACTCAACACAACAACCTTAAGAACAATGATATAAGGGAAGGAATAAATGTTCCTCACTGCTCAAAATCAGGTAATGGTAATATGAGTAACTGGAATCAAAATGTAACTGGAAAAACTTTGTTTGCATTTTCAGATGCTTGCTTTAAAACTGATAAGATTGCTACTTTAGCCTGTATCTTACTTGATAAAAACAATAAACTAATACATGGGCATACCCAAAATTTCTTATCTTACAATGCAGAAGAAGCTGAGATGATAGGAGTGCATAATGGGCTAATTTCGGCTATTAATTTCCAGTTTGAAGACATTCGTATCATGAGTGACAACAAGGTGGTGATAGATATGCTTAATCAACCCAAGACTCCTACTAATGCTAGACATAAAATTTTGTACTCGGATATTAAGTTATTAGCTTGTAATAGATTAGTTTCCTTTCACTTTATTCATAGGAAATTGAATGTTTGTGCTGATTGGGTTGCGAGGCAGCAGCTACTAGGTTTGTTGCCGAGCAATTGGGTGTCCAAACCCCCTCCCCAATTAGTTAGGTTTATCTCTTCTCTACCACCCACTTCGGGGATTGGTTAAGTGGTTTTTTTGTAATGAACTATTCCTATTTATATTATTAAAGCTTTTGACAAAAAAAAAAAAATTAGGGTTAGGAGATGTTTTGATTATTTCAAAAAAGAAATAACAAATTTAACAAAACCCTTGACGGCGTGATTGAAAAAGAAACCAGCGAAGCCACGTGAGTATGTACACTTGAAATGGAGAATGAAACGTTAAATACAGATCATCATCTCTAGCTGTCGAAGGTAAGGGTCCCACGTTGATATTGCCACCTTTGAATGAGTTAAACAGCCAGCTGTAACTTCCCCATTTTATCCTTGAAGATTCTACATATTACAGATCATTGTTAGCTGTACCATAATGATAGATAAAGCTCAAATGTTACATTATGTAAATCCGAAAGACTGATTTGACCCTATATATTACATATATGTTTTTTGTTTAATCAAAGATGTCAGGGTAATTAAAGTCATTTTATTGGCCTGCAAATCAAGGTAATGAAGGTAATTACGTAATTCTGAATATAATTAGCTGTCTTTTAGCTATTAAAAAAATGTGTGGGTTGCTGACACGCATAAGAGTTTCCAAACCTTATATTTCCCTTCATTTTGCAAAGACAAGAAAGAAAGAAAGCAAGCAAGCAAGAAAGCTTCAACCATCTACGTACACTCGAAGAGTTATTCATATTCATGTAAGCTAACGACATAAATTCTTTCTCCTATAATCTTAAATTGTACACCATTTAATCTCCTTCTGCTAAATTTATTTGTGTTCATATGTATTATATATGTTATAATTTGTTTTAAGTGTATTCTTTGTAGACTTTTTTTTCATATAAGAAAAAATGGCCAACTACTGGAAATCAAAAGTTTTACCAAAGATCAGGAAGGTTTTTGAAAAGTCTGGACCCAAGAAGTTGGCTGCTACCGAGGCTAACAAATTGTTTGATGACTCTAAGGTCATTTTGATTTCACATTAGCCTTGTTAATTATGTATTAAATTAAATAATGAGAACAACTAATTTAAACTAATACATATATGACTATCTTATTGATTCACCAGGAACAATACACAACCGAATTTGAAGAGAAGAAGACTGAGCTTGAACCTAAAGTTGTTGAGATCTATGCAAATTGTTCAGATGATATCAAGGTCAGTTTAGTCTAAAATGAACCCGTTAATATATATGTATCCGTATAAAGAGAATTTTTTTTTTTCTTTTTTTGCTTGGTACCATATAAAGAGAATTTCTTAGAAAGCAAATCCATTTTACTAATATACGTGGGTAATTTGGTTTATAATATAAAAATACACATGCAAATGAAATAGGGTTTGATTAAAGAACGCAAGGAAGCAGACCTCAAGACTCACTCAGCTGATGTTCAAAAATTACTCGACGAGCTTGTGAAGATTGGTAGGCTCTCTCTACATGTATATATTATCTAACAATTATATATGTAATAAAACACTTATATAATTTTACTAATATATAAATGGTTAAATTATTTGTGTGACACAAAGATTTCCCTGGATCAAAGCCAGTTTGTGAAGCCTGTTTAAAAGTCGGACCAGCATATCTTCCTGGTCCTATTTTCTTTGTGCTCGAAAAGGTATCAACTTTTGTTGTCATTGAAGAGAAGAAAACAGAAGAAGGTGAAGAGAAACTAAGTGTTGAAACTGAGGTCCATGAGAAAGACATAGTTATTGAAGAAGAGAAGAAACAAGAAATTGTATCTGAGATAACTGAAACTCCTGCTGAACCATCGGTTCCTATCACCGAATCACCAAAGGTGGTGGAGACACCAGCAACACCAGCTGTACCACCACCAGTTGCGCCAGCACCAGCAGCATCAGCAACTGTCCCAACAACAGCACCAGTTGTACCAGCACCAGCACCTGTTGCAGCAACACCAGCACCAGCTCCCGCTGTAGCAACACCAGCACCAGCTCCCGCTGTAGCAACACCAGCACCAGCTCCAGCTGTAGCAACACCAGCTCCAGCTCCTGCTGTAGCAACACCAGCTCCCGCTGTAGCAACACCAGCACCAGCTCCCGCTGCAGCAACACCAGCACCAGCTCCCGCTGCAGCAGCACCAAAACCAGCTCCTGCTGCAGCAGCAGCAACACCAGCACCAGCTCCAGCTGCAGCAACACCAAAACCAGCTCCCGCTGCAGCACCAAAGGCTTAATGGCTTGAGAAAAAAGAAGTGATATTTATTATCCCATTACTACCATATATTAAGCAACACAAAGAAAAAAAAACATGATTTGTTCCATTCTTTGATTCTCCCTACCCCATTCATTTTATTGTGATATTTTTTTGGTTTTGCAGTGACTATTTTTGTTGTGTGTTGTTCTTATACCATTATTAAAATTTGCACATTTGTTTCATATCTAAATCATTAATATCAGGATTAGATATGTTTTTGGCCCAAATACAGCTATCAATACAAGAACTTTTATATTGAAGTTTCACATTTTGCTAATTATGATACAAAAAGATTGCAATTTCTTTATCGGTTTTAATATTGGTTTTAATGGATATTCACATATTGTACACTAGATACAAGGCCCATAGAATGTCTATTAGCATTATTTGGAGAACAACTATTCCTCCTACTGATATGTATTACCCATTTATTCTTTGACAAATAAATATTTAAATTTTACTTGGTGGCGGTATCTGTTGATGAGATAGGTTTTACTTGGTTAAATGACTCTATTTTTACTAAAATTTGAAAATTGGAAGGGCTGCTTCGATAGCAGCAAATAGCAATTAACAACTAATGTAATATTTTTTTTTAATACATGAGAGAGCCACTTTGGACTCGGAGTAAATGACTCTAATGAGATGACCTCTTGGTCTCTGCGGAGTAACCTAACCACTAGGCCAACTATCGATCTCAACTAATGTAATATTAACACATAAGGTTATGAAGAAAGGTTGGGTAAAATATGTATAGAAGGTTAAATTTGGACCATCTTGTCCGCAATAAGATATGCGGGCGACTTTAATTTCATGAGTAGCTCTTTTTACGCAAACAATTTTGATATTATATAAGGTATTTCAAAAAAAAAAAAATGGAAAAATCCTACCAATTATCAACGATATGTGGAAATGGATGAATGAGTTTCCAAATTAAAAAGTTTACCATATCAAACATAAAACGAAAGGTATTGCGTATCGTGTTACTAATATGTGTAACTTAAAATCGACGTCTCTAGTTAGAAATATTGCTCGGTTTTAGATGACTTCAATTACATAGATAGGCTTTGTAGAAACAAGGGAATAGGGTACTTTATTTTTTACTTTTTTGGCATGTATTTTAAATGACAAACAAGTGTTCAAATTGACATTAACTTAGCAAAAAGTATTTTGGTCGAGGGGAGGGAATCCAGTCACTATTGTGGTCGATGATGCCTTTAGCAACCGTCAGTGCGGTTGCTAGTTAAGGAGTTTTAGCAATCGATAATAGTCGTCGAAAATGAAAAAAAAAAATATTTAAACTTTTTGGAGAATGCAATAGTGATCATTAGAGATGTACTTGTCATTATTGATTCATTGGTTGCTAATGTTTTTAATACGAAAAAGATAAAAGAAAATTAATATCGGCCACCAAATACTCGTTAATAACCAAAAGTCATCAACGACAATCATAGTGCTCGGTAAAGGTACATTAAGAAAAGAAAAAAAATTGTATCAACTTCCATAGTGGTTGGTAAAGGAAATTCTAGCGAGAATTTAAAAACCCTTTAGTGACCATCATCGACGGTTTCTAAAAAGGTGTGTAATAAATATACAGAGGATTGAGTAGAAACTTGTATAATCAACATTTCACAATTTTCTTAAAACCTTTACAAAAAAAAGCTTTTTAAAAAATCTCATTATGTCGCTACCAACTCCTATTCCACTACGGACACCAGCAACCATAACCAACTTAGGGACCCATTTTTACCATCTAATCCATCACTTTTATTGAGGTATTTCTTTCTTTTTTTCATTCATAAAAGCTTACATTTCTTTATTTTTATATTTTATATTTTGGTGTTTGATATGTTAAGTAATGTAGTTTTATAATATATCTAATTATATATATGATTATTTGTTATAATCTAAGAACTTTGTGTGAATTATGAGAAATTTAAGGTTTAGAAATGCAAAATTGAAAAAGTTAGTCTGGGATATGTTAATCAATGATCATATTAGATTGAATTTTAATTATTTTCTTTAATATATGTATATATGAGACTGAATGTCAATATAGTTTACATAATTTTATTCCACAAAATTAGTATATTTATCCAGATTATTTTGTTTACAATATAATAAAATCCAAATAGACGTGCCTAGCAATAAAGAGGGGATTAAAGCGAAGAGCAAGACTATTTTTCTTTTGTGAAGGGTGAAAAGAATTTTAATGAATTTACTTCTTCACACATGGATAGTTCTTGTGTGTTAAATGTTCGTGTAATTGGTATATGAATAATCGTACAATAAATATTCTTGAGGCTAAGGCGGATTTATTGAGAAATGGGTTTTAATCGACATATGAAATTTAGAATTTGCATGGTAAAGTTTTTAGTTTCTTTTATATGATATTTTGAATATTATAGATGAGAAGATGATGTATGTGATAGATGGTTTGAGGGTTATTGTTAAGAAAGTGGATACATAAATGATAGACGGTACCGTTCGATGCTTTGGATGCGGAATTGAGTATTAGTTGTGTCCCGGTTTCACAGAAATGGGGCTATTGAATTTTATAGAGAAATTGATGCATATAAAGGTGAAAAATAAGTAGAGAAATACTTTGTTCACAGAATTCCTATAGTTTTTTAGCCAGGCTTTCCTTGATGGACATACCTTACCCTCATCGTATGAAGACTCTAATAAGAAGTTAAAGAATTTGGGTTTAGCTTACGAAAAAGTTGATATTTGTTTGAACGATTGTGTTTTATTACCAAAGTGATTATAAATCGTTTAAGGCATGTCTGATTCGTAAGGTATCTAAGTGAGACCCAAAGAAAGAGAAGACAGTGTCGCATGAGAAATTATGGTGTTTTCCATCACCATGAGATTACATCAACTTTTTGCATCAAGGCATGATGCAAAGGAAATGATATGGCACAAGACTAGGAAATCTACAAACGAGGATGTTTTGCGTCATCCAGTTGATGGCCTTCGTTGAAAGATGTTTTACGAGTGTCATCTAGAGTTTGCTATAGAGGCTCGTAATGTTTTTTTGTGACTGACAGTTGATGGATTTTGTCCATTCTCGGGACAAATATGTTTAGTGATACTGACTATTTTGAACTTACCACTATAATTGTGCATGAAAGAAGCGACGCTCATGTTAACGTTTATTCATGGTCCACATTGTTCCGGGAAAGATTTTAATGTATTCCTTCAGCGTATAATAGACGAGTTGAATGTGTTCTGGGGTCCAGACATCCCTACTTATGATGCACATAAGAAGGAAGTATTTGTGTTGTGTGGTTGCGTAGTTTATACGGTTACCGATTATCTAGCAATATCATACTCATCGGGTTGGTCGGGTCAAGGTTACAAGGTGTGTCTGGAGTGCATGGATTCTACATCTTCCCTTTGTGTTAAAAAAGTATAGTGTATTTCGGTCAATGACGATGGTTACCAGTCTCACATTCGTTTTGAAAAACACGACTTTGTATCCAATAAGCGAATATAGATCTCTTCTTTGGAAGTATAGTCCCGCGAATATCCAAACTCAACTCGACGGTATGACTTTTGTGTTTCCAAGAAAATACAAGGATTTTGGTGGAAAGGTAATCAAGAGAGCGGGTATTCAACAACTTAATTGGAAAAATAAGTGCATATTATACGAGTTACCTTATTGGTCAGAAAACTTGTTAAACACGCAACATCAATGTTATGCATTATGAGAAAAACGTATGTTATAGCTTACTTTTTACAGTTGTGGGTCTTGATGGAAAAGTTAATAAAGACAAAGTGAAAGCGAGACTAGATTTGAAGGATCTGGGCCTTCGATATAAATTGTGGTTGTCTTCATATGCGCGGGGTAGGGTGATGCAACCAAAAGAAAAGTATTCGATGAGTTCGAATAAGTGAGAGGCTTTTCTTGTATGGCTGAAGGTCCAAAATATTACAGATGGTATTGCGTCAAGTTTGAGAAATAATATTGTGATTGATTTTGGGAAGATCGTCAAAATAAATTTCTACAATTGTCATATTTTGATGTAGTACTTGTTTGTTGCTAGTGTACCAATATTGCTTGAGAAAAAAAAGGTTAGTTGATGCCATCACGGGTTTTATAATATTTTGCGTATGGTTTGTAAAAGAAATTTGAATATCTGAGAATTGTGAAAAGGGAAAAAGGGATGGTCTTGTTCTGATGTTTCAGTGATGTCTCCTCATTTGTGATGATTTATTATTAGTTGGAGACATCATTTTAGGTGTATTTATTAGGTTATATGGTCGATTTTCTCATGATTTAGTACACTTTCCTATTTTGTGTCTTGATTTAATTATTTATTATTTTTAGAGCATATTGTGTTTAATTATTTATTTAGTGTGAAGTTTTAAAGATATATGGTAATTAATTAGAGTCCAAGTTAATTCTAAGAGCTAAAGGAAAGAGGATAAACATGGAAATTGGATATAAGACAAAAATTATGAAAAAGGAAAAGATAAAGTTTCCAAAAATCTGAATTCCAGCAGCTACGACCATAAAAGGGATTATATCTCAAGATTAGCTAGGAATTTGGTAGAATGGTCTACATCAAAGTTAAAGAGCTTTCCGAGACTATGAATTTTGACTACTCAAACGCGTCAAACGGATAAGTATTGAATCAGTTACGGCAAAAAAAAAAACAGCATCAAATCTTACCTTTTCTAGATTCTAGGGTTACGAATTTGAGTTGGGTTTGGAGTCCAATACCTATCTTATACTCCAAGAAACGAATTAGGTCTTCCTATACTCTATAAATACAACCTCTTATCACAAGAAAATCATCCTTGGCTAGGCCTTAAGCTAGGAAGAAGCTGCAACACGAGAAGAGAAGTCTGGAAGGAGCTATGCATCAATTATGTCTTCTTCAACCTTCAGTTCTGTAATTGTTTTCTTTTCTTAGTATAAATTAAATAAATTTAGCTTGAGTTTTAGCATATATATATGAATCCTAGTTTTGATTGACATCTATCTAATTTGGGAATTATATGTTTTAAATTGAATTCATGTTTTATTTCTCTGTCTATGTGTTTGAATTATAATTTGTTTTCTTTGCGGTGTACAACGTATAGTATTACTCTAATAATAGTTAGATAGTCAATAGCTAAGGCATATTTAACTATTGGAAACAACACATAGCGTCTAGTGTAAGGTTTAGACCTAACAAATCAACCTAACTAGATAGTCGTTATGGTTTGGTGTATTGTCATTTAATCAATTGCAGGAAAAGTTTGCTTAGGTTCTTATTGACACAGTTAAACCCTATTTTAAACTACCTAGCGCAATTGAAATCGAACATTGAAATACTACATGATTCACACTTACATGATTAGAACGGCAAAACTAGTAGGGATTACTTGCTAATTACTCAGGCTAAACTATCATACTATTTGTTCTTGCTTATGTAATTTTCTGTCTTTAATTTAGTAGTTTAATTTTCTATTTAAAAACCAAATAAAAATCTATCTTTCTTTTCTTTACTCTTGCGTATTATCTGTTTTAGCTCTCATATCTGCACTAGATAAATTGCATAAATTTATTCTAACTTTTGTAGTTTCTGAAGAACGAATTCTGTTTATCATTAAAACTTGCATACGTCATGTATACTTGCAGAACCGTGCTCAGCCTAGGGTGTTTATTTGCACTTATTTTATTCATTATTTTATCACACCTTAGGTGATACCAGTCGGGTTGAGATGATATTTCCACCACTTTTTTTCAATATTATGATCAATCTAGTCGTGAACTTGTATGACGAAGCACTACTCAGGGGACTAGTCCACATACGTTGGCGATACCCGTTCGAGCGTTATTTTAAAAGTTAAAGGAGTATATACGAAATGTAGTAAGGCCAGAAGGTTTGAGAGCCGAGGGTTATGTTGTGGAAGAGACTTTGACTTTCATATCACGTTATCTCAAGAAGGGAAAAAATCAAGTTTAATGATCTTGAGATATATGAATATCCATTTCCCAAACCAAAGAGATACCGATTTTCCAAATTCAGTCTCACTCAATCGAAAAACAAAGCTTCGTTTATCTTCCCCAAATTGATCATGACATGCTTGTTTGGTGAATCTATGATCTTGTGATGATATTCAAATTTATATAGAGTGTGTTATCTATTATCCATATTCTTTGTTACTTTCTTATTCTTATTAATCTTGTAACAAAAATATTTTGTTTCAAGGAACACAAGTCGATGATGGTTGTAGATGGTCATGTAGATGTCAAGAAAACTCATTGAAGTAGATTTCTTCGAGTGATTAAAATTAAAGTAGTAATCAAGATAGTGTAACTAACTAATTTATACATTATTAGGTGTTTTACATGAAGGAAGCATGTGATCCAGTATTTACCTAATAATTTCAATATGTGGCTAAAGGTTCCAACCGTATAGTGTTGTTTATTGGAGTGGGGTTTAGACAGGGTCATGAGTATACACTTGATAATGCAAAAAACAATGATACTTGTGATGAAGCATTTATTAAACGACTGAATAAATGAAATATGTTACAACATTAGGGTGAATTCAGTCACATTCAGTCTTTTGCTCATGTTATGAATCTTGTTGTGAGAAATGGAATTGCGGTTATTATAAATTCTCATAAGAGTATTCGTTGGAGTATCAAGTATGTGAGGAGTAGTCCATCATATTTGCAATCATTTAAAAATGTGTTGATAAAGAAAAAATAACTTATAAGAGAATTATGTGTCTGGATGTGAAAATTAGATGGAATTCGACGTATCCAATAAGAGATTCAGACTTACCTTATGAGAAAGTAATTGATAAGATTGATTAGTATGATTCAAACTACTCAATAGAGTGTACCACTCTAATTTCCTCAGATTGAGCAAAACTAAAAAGTTTGCACTCATATTTAGAAGAGTTTTACATTCAAACCAAAAAAATTAGGTTCGTATTATGTTTCTTCTCACACTTACTTTGATGAAGTAACAAATTTACATATATCGTTAATGCGTTAATTAGCTAGTACAGATGTTTCTCGTGTTGCTATGGCAAAAAAACGAAAGAAAAATTCAAGAAATATTGTAATATTGAAGATTTGAACCAAATTCTGGTTGCTTTAGATGTTTCGGACCCTCGTAATAAATTGGAGTATGTGGAGCTTTGGTACGATAAGTTCTTGGAATTTAATCCTTTACTTACGAAGAGAATAGAAAGTTGAAGGTTGATGTTCTTGTTGGGAACTTAAATTTGTATTTCGTCTTTGTAAATCTTACAAGGTACATGCAACTACATGTGTTGATGGTGAAAGTTCAGAGAATGCCTTGACAAGAAAGAACACTTCAAAAGGAAGTGGTAACGTGAGAAAGGAGATTAGGGAAATACTTAAGAGAAAAACTATTGCAGAAGCGATGAATGATTTGAATAGGTACTTCAACGATGGGATAGAGCAGTCTGGTGAGAGTTTCAATATTTTACAATGGTGGAAAGGAAAATTTCATACTTATCAGGCACTTGCAATTATGGCCCGTGACATTCATTCAATTCATATCAAATCTGTTGCCTCAGAGAGTGCCTTTAGTTCCGCGGGCTGAGTTCTTGATTCATTTCGTAGTCTATTGACACCTAAACTAGTGGAATGTTTGGTGGGCAGTCAAGATTAGTTGAGAAGTGATCCAATGATTTATGTCGAAGAAACACTTGTAACGCTTATAGAAATTTAAAAGGGTATTTTTTATACTCGTTTTTATTTACTTTTTTATCTTATTGCTAATAAATATATGTATTATGGCCACGGAAAATTAATACACAAGAAAAAGAATTTGGCGCAACACTGCTAGGCCAAGCAGCCAATTCTACGCACTTACCTTTTTACTATTCATTTATGTAAAGATACAATTCTAAAAGTTCTGAATAACAACTTTTTCGAATAAGTACTAGTCATCTAATCACTATCTATAAATAGTTGGCTAACTAAAAAATCTATGCGTTCAAATTTTTAGAACATTAAAGATTAAAATTACGAGAGAGAGAGAGAGAGAGAGTGTGTGTGTGTGTGTGTGAGAGAGAGAGAGAGAGAGAGAGAGGGAAAGAAGCAATATTCTTAAATTCATCGAAATTCTAAATATCTTTGTCATTGTATTTTTAAGATTGTAACCAACAAACGTAAGACAATGTTCGTATTAAGTGTGTGTATGGTTTGGTTCGTTTTGGTTTTTGGCTAAAATCATAATCAAACCATATGTTTTGATTTTTATAATTTAAAAAATAAACCAGACGGTTCTCATTTGGTTCCACATTCGCTTTTTGCTTTCAGATTGATTCGTTTTAGTTCAGTTTTTTGCTTTGCTTAGAATTTGGATATCTAGCAAATAATTTTTGAAAATCAATTTCTTGAAATGCATTGTCCAATATATTCTAATTCAATTATACTACTATTACATACCCATGGTGGATTATTAATATATTAATTAAATAAAAACATATAATAAATAAATTTATAGAATTTAAACTATTACTTTCGAATTTATACAATCATGTTTAACAAAATCAAGCAAATAATAAATATATCTAATATAATTTTAAGTGATATAAAAAAAATTCTCACTAATAAAACTGCATAATAGTAGGACAGATTTTTATGTAAATAATAAGTTACCAACAAAAATTTCTCCCAAATAATTCTTACTATAAAAAACTTTTTACATTCCTCATTATTTTTTTTCATGGATTCGTTTTTTGGTTCTGTTTTTGCATTGTAAACCGAACAGAAAAAATCGAATTTTAAAATGGGGGTTTTATATTATAAGGCCCAAACAACTTTGGGTTTGTGTTTTAAATCCTGCCCTAGTTGGGGTAGTTGGAAACCAACTAAATGAAGCAAAAAACCAAATTCGCCCTCCCCTCCCTATACACCTACAGTCAACTATTCCAATCCAAAACCAAAACCCCATTATAGTTTCTGGAAAATATCCCACCCCCCCCCCCCCCATCTCTTCTCTCTCTCTCTCTCAGACCGACCCCCCACCCCCTTTGACTCTCCTCTGCCGCCGTCTGAAACCCACCCCCACCCCCTCCACCTTCATCACCACCAAAGCCCCCACCCCCCTCACCATTAACACCTTCATCACCTCCACCCCCCACCATCGTCATCACCATGTCGATCCACCACCACCACCGTCATCACCAACCCCACCCCTTGAAACCCGATCCACCACCAACAGCATCGATCCACCACCACCAGTCATCACCAAACAGCTGCAAATCAATAGATCTGGAACCACCATTGCTGCTGCTGCCTCCTCCGTGGACCATTGCTGCTGCTGCCTCCTCCGTGGACCATCGCTGCTCTCCTGCAAATCAATAGATCCACCACCAACTCTTCCTCGCGCCGCCTCCTCCGTGGACCATCGCTGCTCTCCTGCACCCAACCACCACCTTGCTGCTGCCATCGATAACCATTCTCCATGAAGCAGCGCCACCCTACTGATGCAACATTCCCTCACTGCAGATCCCACCCCCTCCCTGCAACACTTCCCGTCGGCGCCACCATTAGATCTGAGCCTCGCCTTCAAACGCCTCCCGTCACAGAAACAACACCACCATTAACACCACCCAACCTCCTCCCGGCACACCACAAACAATGGCGCCGTGAAGACTCGCTGGAGGATTAGCACCGAGCCACCACCACCAAACAGTAGCACTACTTCTCGAACTGCTGCAAGCCACTGCATCAACGGGCTTCACCAGATCCACCGCCGCTGCTTCATCGCTTCTCGCCGTCTTCATCGGTTTTTTTTTTTAATGTTAGGCGTAATGGGGCCAGCCCATGTGGTATTTTTGTGTATCATGGGCTTGCCCCAGTAGAGTGTCTGGATAACTGTTATGGGTTTTCTGGTATTGGGTCCAGCCCCATATAATTTTTGTAGGTAATGGGGCTGGCCCATTATGGTGTAAATAGGTGTAGTTAGTTAATAGTTTTTATTTTTCTGTAATTGGTATATTGGTCCAGACCCATTTAGTTGATTAGTAGGTATTGGGGCTGGCCCCATGTCTTTATTCTTGTGTTGTTAGCTGATATTAAGAAATTGATTGTTAAGTGATGATTTTTTTTGTTCATGTTGGGTACAGCCCATTTAAGTGATTGTAAACCTACAAAACAAAAAAAAATAAAAGAGCAAAAACAAAAACGTGTTGGGTACAACCCCAAAAAGAATTCGAAGGATATGGGTCTGTCCCCGTATCTTGTACTTAAAAAAAAGACTATAAAATCATTGCAAAACGTTTTGAGGTTATTTTTGAGCACAGGATAAATATTCGTTATGGGTCCGTACCCATAACGAACAAGGGTAAAATGGGAAAAGTTCCAACCCAGGTAGTTAGAACTAGGACTTAAAAAAAAAAAATTGTAACTAGGACTTATATAACAAGTTTTTGAAAAGTTAGGCCTTAATTTATAATTTCCTCTTTTAAAATTGAAAACCAAACTATTTAATTTATCGGTTTATGGTTTTTTTGGTTTGTTTTTTTCTAGTTTTTTAGTTCAGTTTAGTTATCTAGTTCTCATTTGCTCATCCCTAGTTTGTGTCATAAATATTTTAAGGGTCAATTACCCAAGGAGACTTGAGAAACATCAATGTGCCACTTAGGAGCTAGTCAATTCCTCTCTCCTTCTTAGAGGCCAATAAAATGTCCAATGTCATAACTACCCTTCTAGTACATATAAGACAAAAAAATAGATTATTTCTCTCTCCTCCACTACCATTACTCTCTCTCCTCCATTACCATTAATCTCTCTCCTCCTTTATCATTTTTTCTCTCTCCTCTTTCATTAATTATCAAATATTTTCCAGCTCCGACCACAACCACCGATCACCGCCGGCCGCCTCCGGCCACCGCCGGAAAAAGTTCTGAGCATGGAAAAAAGTTCTGAGTCTGGAAAATAGTTCTGAGTCTGGAAAAAAAGTTCTGAGTCTGAAAAAATAGTTCTGAGCATGGAAAAAAGTTCTGAGTCTGAAAAAATAGTTCTGAGTCTGAAAAAATAGTTCTGAGCATGGGGTATTGGACATGGAAAAAGTACTGAGCATGGGCTACTGAGCATGAAAAAAGTTGTTGAGTATCGTAAAAAAGTACTGAGTATCGGAAAAAGTGCTGAGTATTGGAAAAATTTGTTGATTATTCGAATTTTTTGTTGAGCCGCTTTACTGAGCATGCTTGTTTGCTCAGTAACTTTACTGAGTTTGCGAAAAAAATTGTTGAGTTTTATTGATTCAAATTTATTTATATAGAAAAAACATCTCAAATATTACAAATTGCTAAAAAAGAAAAAAAATTAGAAAGTATTACATTATAATTACATAAAAAAATTGGTATATAGTAAAAGGAGCATACATCGACAAAACAAAAAAAAGATAAAGAAGCACACTGCTGCGTGTAACAAATTTAGGCTAAAGTGCTGAGTATTCAAATGAAAAAGCAAAGAAAGATGTTGAGCATACATTACTGACTTTTCAATTATCAATCGTGACCCCACAACTTTTTAGCTCTTTCACATACCAACACCTCCCACACCTTTAAACGCTACAAAAGCCTATACCCAATTATGTGTTCGTCTCATATTCTCTGCTGAAGCACTTGATTTGTTTTAACAAGTTGAGCAGGCATGACTAACTCCTCGTATTGTGCTTCCATATTCAAAGTTTCTTCATCAACACTAATATCAAAATCGATACTATCAGGAAAATCAACCATGACTCCATGGATGCAGATCCACTGCCATGGCTCCGATCTGCAAGCTACACGAACGTACAGCTCGAACGAAACCTATTCTTTGGATCTTGAACAGCTCGAACGACGGCATTGGCGGAGGGACCTTCGGCTGAACCGCCATGGCTCCGATCTGCAACCTACACGAACACACATCTCGAACGGAGCCTAATCTTCGGATCTTGATGGCTTCAGATTTTGTTCTGCTTCAGCTGTTCGATGGCGATGGCTCTTTAGCTGGCCTGAGCTTCGTGAAAGACACCGGAGAAGAGGCTCAGAAGAGGCTGCCGTTTCTCAATAATGGAGGCTGCTTGAGAGAGAGGCGTAGCTAGAGAGTAAAGAGAAAGAGAAAATAAAAAACTAATAATTAGGGTTTTTAAAATATTATGATATAAATTAGTATATATAGGAAAATTAAAAACAAAAAAAGGGTAGAAATGTAATTGGATTTTTGAGGTATAGTGTAAATTTTTTGTTGTGGCCTTTAGTAAGAAGAGGCTAAAGAGCCGGTCTTGTTAGGTCACGAGGTGCTGTTTTCAAGACCCTTTGGGTAATAATCTCATATTTTAAAGATATTCGATTGCATTCATTTACAAGTAAATTTAATTTCAGCAGATTCAATTATATTATTTATTTTATGCACTTTTTTATTTCAGCAGATTTAATTATATTATTTATTTTATGCACTTTGATTTACACAATTAAAACTCAATAGATTAGGTGCATAAGGTGTACACCACACTTATATAAAATCTTGTTAGCATGGTCGACTAATATCCAATCGGATTGGAGTGTTTCCTGTAGTCCTTTTCTCCTACTATTAGCCATAGATTTAATTATGGTATATTTACGGGCATCGAATGATTGTAATATTGAATATATTTTGTTAGGTTGGTTCCTATGCCGACCATACCTTTTCTATGAAGCATTAGTTATAGAATGGTTCTTAGCCATATTTTTTTTTTTGGTTGCACCGCAATTGCACATGAAGAGTAAAACTGAATTCGAGTTACTAACTCTAACCCTATATACTTTATACGAAAGCAATGAATCCCCATTTAGCATTGCAAACTATGTTTCTGCAGAAGCATAATTAAATTAGAAAACTTATTCCAACTTGTTTATAGCTGTGAAAGTAGACCAGATTAATTTGACATAATTATTTGGTCTTACATTGTCTAAAAGGAGGTAATAATTGAATATAAGGCTGAGGTTACATGACCTTGGACCGACGTTATTGTTTGGAGATGCTTGGTTATTGTCTACTGCTCACTTTCTACAGCTTCCTTTCCTTGTGTAGTCTGCCCAGAGTTTAAGCAGCAGTCAAATTCTTGTCGGCATATGTGGTGTCTTGTCCTTATTCATTCATATTTTTCGTATTGTCTATATTTTCTTGTATTTTTATATTTGGTTTTGTTATCTATGTAACGTCCAAACCCTCGTTTTTATTTCATATAACCAGAATCCGATAATAACAAAATTACAAGAAGACTAGAAAAAAGTAAAATTGGTAAATAAAATTGCACAAGAATTACAAAAAAGCGGAGACCTTTTTTTCGTTTTCATTTGAGGAGCTAGGGGCGGTTATTGAATGTGGAATGTGTTTGGTTGTTTGGCTTGAGCTAGCATCTGAACTACTTCTCGCATAGTAGGGCGTTCGATACTATGCTCGTGAACACAAAGCCTAGCAACAAATAACACTTGCATTGCTTCATTAACTGCAACATTCTTTAGCCTTTCATCTAAGATCTTCACAACCCCTTCTCCTTGTTTGGTGTTATATGTTTCCCTGTTTACCCATTGAACAATGTCCATTCCTTCTTCTCCAAAGTCTCCCACAGCCTTTTTCCCGGTGATTAGCTCAAGTAACACTACCCCGAAGCTGTACACGTCACTCTTCTCATCCACTTTTAAAGTGTACGCGTATTCTGTCAATTATTAACACACAAATTAGTTCAATTAGTAATCATGGTTATATATATTTTAATTTAATTTCACTCTACTCTAGAAAGGGATAGTTAGTTGTCTGTATTTTAACACATGCTTTTCTTTATAGATTATGGTGAAGTATAGCGTAGATCCCAACATGGAATAATGCTTTATATTTTAATATTTTTTAGATTTTAGTCAAAAAAGGTGCATGCAATTGATTTGAATGAAGTTGGATTTGTGGGTTCCAAGAAAGTATAAAGTTCTCTAGCCATATTATACCAGAGCAATATCAAAAGCTACAACAGAATCTTCCTTTATGTTAGTGCTTTCAAGTCACTATCATATCTTATCAGATGAATACACTCATTTAACTTCTAGCTTTATCGATCTCTATATTCTCACGTTCATTCCTTATCTTACAGACTCAACACCTTTTCCATCATAGCTCATTAAGTGGCCGTATGGTCAATTATCATAAGTGACACGTAAGTTTAACAGATATATGAAAAAGGACTAACACTGTCATAAAATTTGAAAAATATATAGAAGACTAAAATATCAAGTTTGCAAGGTAAAAGGACCAAATGCGTAATGCGTTATTTCCCTTTTTTAAATGGTCCAGTCACAGTATATTCTATTCCTCTCCACAACAAGATTTGAAAAAGATTCCTATGACTTTAATTACCAAGTACAAATCATGATTTAATTCACACAAACAAACAATCTTGAAAACAATTTTATATACATAGATATACCTGGTGCAATGTAGCCATAGGATCCTGCAATTGCGGACATACACTCGGATGTTCCATTGTCTTGACGGAACTTAGCTAGTCCAAAATCCGCTACATGAGCTTCAAAGTCGGAACTAAGTAAAATGTTATTGGATTTCACATCACGGTGGATTATAAGAGGTGAACAATCATGATGCAAATAAGATAGACCTTTGGCCGCTTCTATACCAATTTTAAGCCTCGTGTCCCACTTGAGATGAACACCTCTATTCCCGTGAAGAACTTCCCCTAAACTTCCGTTTGGCATGTACTCATACACAAGCAAATTGGTTTCCTTGTTTGAACAAAATGCCACTAATCTCACAATATATCTATGCCTGATCTTTCCCAATGTTTGAATTTCAGCTGATAATCCGCTATCATGTGAATGTGATCCTCTCCCGCCTATTCCCAATTTTTTAACCGCAATTTCTTCTCCGTTAGGCATTGTTCCCTTGTATACAACTCCGGCCCCACCTCTCCCAATAATATTCTCATCTTTCAAGCATTCCAATATATTCTCGCTTCCATAATCAATCTTTTGAAAAGCCGTAAGCTTCCATGAATCCGATCTTTTTTTCACTCTTCGAGTCTTGATTATCGCCAACACAGCGAAAATAAGCGAACATATTAGGAGTAATAATGCAAATATAAGTTTATATTTTCCTGGGACTTTGGAACTATCTGGAAGTGGAGAGGGTAATGAAGCGGATGAGTAATTGCATTGGTTGATAAATGGTACGCAGAGGTTAGGGTTGGCAAGAAAAGATGTAGAGTTGAAGAATAAAAATTGGCCAGTTTCGGGTACAGAACCTGTGAAATTATTATGAGAAAAATCTGCTGAAGTTAGGCTCTTCACCGACCCGATTTCCTTCGGAAGGCTATTATTTAAATGGTTCCATGAGACGTTGAAATAATTAAGTACATGAATTTGAGAAATTTGACTAGGGATTGGACCTGAAAAATTATTTTGACTCAAATCAAGAAAGTTTAACGAGGGACAATTACCAATCTCTGGGGGAATTTCACCATGCATATTGTTTCTACTCATATCTAACTTTATGATATTTTTCAACCTCCCCATCTCTGATGGAATCTCGCCATCGAATCTGTTCCCACTCAAGACAAGAAACTTTAAGCTCGAAAAATTACCGATTGAACTAGGAAGAGAGCCTGAGAAGCGATTGTTTGATAAATTCAAGCCTTCAAGATTCAAAGGTGATTTGTCTTTGTTTTCCTCGAGCCTCCCACTCAAGTAATTGTTTTGCAATTCCACAAGGGCAAGCTGAGACAAATAGAGAAAACCATTTGGGATCGATCCGGTTAGATAATTCTGCCCCAACCTAACGCGTGACAATGTCTCACATTTACCAAGATCCTCAGGTAATGACCCGAAAAAGAAATTGTCGAGCAAAATCAATATCTTCAATCTCCTTCCAACACAGAGAGATTTAGGAATCCACCCAGTAAGCTTATTAGTAGAAAGATCAAGTTCAATAAGCTTACCGTTTTGTCCGAGGTTTGAAGGGATTGTTCCTGTGAAGTTATTCCTCCAAAGGTTCAACACTTCCAAATTAGGAATCTCGGCAATGAAACCCGGAATCTCTCCGTGAAACTTGTTGATGAACATGTTCAAGAGTGTGAGCTCTTTAAGCCTGGAAAAGGAAACCGGGATTTCACCTGTGAGATTATTGATTGACAAATCCAAAGACTTTAAACTCGTCAAATTTCCGAGCTCTGAAGGAAGTGGACCCCGAAGCTGATTTGTTTGCAAGAAAAGAGTATCCAACTTTTTCAGATTTCCTAGCTCTGAAGGAATTAAACCATGTAACCCACAATTTGAAAGATCTAGATGAACCAAATGAACCAACTTTCCGAGCTCCGGTGGAATTCCTCCATCAAATTGATTGTAATAACCGAGGCGCAGCCACTGTAGATTAGTAAGGTTACCCAGCTCTGGAGGAATATAACCGCGCAAATCATTTCCAGCTAGAGAGAGAAAAGATAGACGATTGAAACCTCCATAGCTTGGAGGTATAATTCCCGAAAAATAGTTACCACCAAAGTCCAAATGTTGAAGCCTCCCAAGTTTCGTAACACCAACTGGAAGTGAACCTGTAAAAGCGTTGTCATAAACATCCAACACTTGAAGATTTTGGAGATGAGAGAAATCCCAATCCAAGCTTCCATTAAACATATTACTCGATATATTTAAATATCGAAGACTCGAAAGTTTAAGAATTCCTCCTGGGAAAACTCCAGTGAAGCCATTTCCGGAAATTGAAAGATTCACGAGACTTGGAATCTCGGATATGGAAGGGGATATAGAACCAGAGAGATTTAAATTGGATATATCGAGTGAAACTACTAGTTTGTTGTGATCACATTTGACACCATTCCAAGTGCAGAGAGACAAGTAATTAGACACATTCCACTCATAAAATGATGAAATATCGGAGGTTTGGAAGTCTTGTTTTAACGAAACAAGAATCGAGGCTTGTGTTTTTAAAGATAAACTACGTGATAAAGAAAAGCAAGGTAAACTCACAACAACGATAAGAAATAGAGAAGAGTATATAATGAGTCTACTAACATTAGTAGAAAACACCATCGAAACTCAAGCTAAACTAGTAAAACAGGTGAAGGAGCCTTGGAAGTTGGATAGTATTGTAGATATATAAATAATCCTTTATAAGTTTTTTGAATATGAATTTAGATTCATATTCTTTAACTTTATGAAGAAAAGCAAAAGCAATGGTTCTGGAGAATAAAGGTGCCACCATTGCAGCCATTAGAGCTTTTGGTAATTTTTGCATGGAGATAAGTAATGGGAATTTTGATGAGGAGCCCGCTTCTCTATCACTTTAGACCAATTGAAGAAAAAGCAAAAGGGATCAACAATCCTAATTCTATAAAGTATGTTGGAATTATTTGGCTTTTTTACGGTCTCTTTATTCATGCACAAAAGCATATAAAGTAAAGGAAAATATATATTCCATGCCTCCTCATACTCTATATTTTATTTGGTACTCACTTGGGGGCAAGACTAACAAATCATCGAAATTATCGGCATCCGATTTCATAGGGGGAAGGTTTTCATTTTATTAGTGTCGCCTACTTTTTTTTTTCTAGGTTGTATCCTCTATTATAGGGGTATTATAATATGGGTAAAAGAAGAAAAAGGGCCCAAATAACATCTTGTTTATTGTTTTAGGGCCTCAGTTACACTAGTTAGGATCCAACTAAAAAAAACTAATGAAAACCCATATAACCCCCCTCCCCTCTCTCGTCTCCCAAACCCATTCCACCTCCCCACCTAACGCTCTCCCCTGCACAAACAAAACCCCGACCTTCCCACACGCTGCACCACTACGCCACCACCACGCCACCAAGCGTTGCACGCCGCTGCACCAACACGCCACCACCTGCTTCTCTTCTCTCCGAGCCACCACCACCCTCTAGATCTACGTTCGCCGCCCCCACGAGGTCCACCAACACCACTGCCATCGGAATGTTGCTGTCGCCGCCCCCCTTGGAGGTCCACCAGCGTCGCCGTAAAACGTTGACCACCAACACCTGGCCACCACGAACCACGAACGAACCAGGTCTCCCTTTTCCCACCTTCTCAGATCCGCGCCTCTGCAACTCAGATCTGGTGGTTTCCCTTCTTCTTCTTCCATCCAGTTAAAAGACAGATTTGCAGAAATTTATTGTTGCTGCAAGTTTTGGTGTTGCTGCAAGCTTTGGTGGCGCGAGTTGTGCTGCTGGTGGCGCGAGTTGTGCTGGTGGCTCGAGGTGGCGGCGCGAGGTGGTGGCGCGAGATGGTGGAGAGAGTTCAGATCTGGATTTAGGGGGTAATTAGGGGAAAACAGTTGCTATTTAAGGGGGTAATTAGGGTACACTAGCTATTTTAGGGGGTAGGTAGGGGAAAACACTTGCTATTTTAGGGGGTAGGTAGGGTAATTAGGGGAAAACAGCTGTTATTTTTTTTTTTTCAGGGAGCTTTTGGAAGATTTGGATATTTTGGGGGTATATACCCCCTGTTTTGCTAATTTAGGGGGTAACCATTTAATTTAGGGGGGTAAACAAGATTTTTAGGGGGTAAAACAGGATTTTTATGGGGTAAAACAGGATTTTTAGGGGTATATACCCCCCATTTTGGACGAACGTGTTGTTTTTATTTGAACTGCCTTGGACAAAATGGACTTAACTTAAAAAACGGTACCCTACAAAAATTAAAATAGAGGGTGTGTACCCCCTAAAATAGGGCGGATCTACCCCCGAAAAATAAAAAAAAGGGGGTCTGTACCCCCTAAAATCGTGAACCTAACCAGAAAATTTCTAGTTAGGCTCTTAAAAAACATAAAACAAAACTGGGCCCTTAAAATTCTCTTTTTTGAATTTTAGGCCTCAAAATGTATATTCCTCATTATAATATACACTAAAGATTGACCTAGGCCTCAAAATACTATAAAAATACATAAAATACACCAAGCATAAAAAAATATAGTAATGATATATACCTCCAAAAATCATACCACTCAAGTATACCACCCATGACGTGGCATGAATTAGTTGGTTAAAAATCGTTAATCTATCTATTTTCTTGATTTGATTGACGGTTTACTTCCAACCAATTCACGCCACGTCATGGGTGATCATTGGATGGTATGAATTTCGGTGGTATATATTATGGGTGAATTATATATAGGGTCTTGGAAATCATCTTTCTTCTCTATAGAGTAGTTTCAAAAAAGCTATTCTTCTTAAGGACCTTATTTTTTACAATAGTCTTTCCTACCATTACTACCACTAAAAGACAAAAAAGTGTGATGTCACTATTTCTCTCTCCTCTACCTACCACTACCCGCCTACCTCCAACCACCGACCACCTACCACCGACCTCCGACCTCTGACCACCAGTCACCGGTCGCCGGAAAAAACATAGAGTATCGGAAAAAACATAGAGTACTCTATATATTTGCTGAGTACTCTATAAATTTGCGGAGTACTCTCTAAATTTCTTCGAGTGCACTAATAAAATTACGGAGTACTCTAAGAAAAATCTTGGAGTACTCTAAGAAAATCTCGGAGTACTTTAAGAACTGGTGAGTATTCTATTAATTCGATGAGTATTATTAGAAAACATAGTCAAAAAAAATCTTTATTCATCTTTATTACACAAATTTGAATAAATTACAAATTAATATACAATTAAAAATATTAAAATAATTAACCTAACTACCTTGACCAGATCTGGTCAAACCAGATCTGAAAAAAAAAAAAAAAACTCATGCGTACGCCACCATCACCAATCTTCTCCGGCGAAACTGCAGTTGAACCAGTGCACTACCACTCGAGCGAAGATTCTCCATTACAGCTCCACCTCCTCCTTCGCTGCAGACTCCGGCGCATAAGGAGGTCAAGAAAGCAGCGGTCACGAACACTTCCACGCTGGATCTCTCTAGCCGGAGAAAAAGAGGACCATGGCTGCGCGATGGTGGTCCAGATCGATGGTGGTTCACTGCACGAACCATGACTGCGCGATGGTGGTCCAGATCTGCTCCATTTCAAGCATCTCGTGAACCAGAGTGTAGATCGAAGGAGAACGAAGGTTATTCAATCTTCCATTACTCTTCGCCTGAGTGGTGGTGGTCACAAACAGTTGGAGCGCCGAGATGGTCACGAACAGTGGTGGTCCTCTTCTTCTCCGGCGATGGTGGGGCCTAGGGTGTGATAAAATAAGATATAAATAAACGTGCAAATAACAACCTAAAGCTACACGGTTCTGCAAGTATACAGATCGCATGCAAGTTTTAGTTAATAATTAAGATTCGTTCAGCAGAGACTACGAAGGTTAGTGGAATCTTATGCAAATATCAAGTGTAAATAATCAAAGCTAGGACAACTAAACGCAAATAAAAGTAAAGATAAATAGATGTTTGCTTGATTTTCTAATTAAACTAAGAATTTAAAGACAGAAAATAAATATGAAAGAGAAGTAATATGAGAATATAGCTTGAGTCACTAGCATGTAATCCCCGCTAATTTTGCCGTTCTAAACATGTAAGGGTGAATTATGTAGTATTTCAATAATCGGTTCCAATTCGCTATCGGTAATTTAAAATAGGATTTACCTGTGTCAATAAGGCTTCCTAAGCAAACTTTTCCTGTAATTGGTAAATAGTCACAAGAACTAAACCATAGTGATTATCTAGTTAGGTTAATTTGTCAGATCTAACCCGAATACTAGACGTTATGTGCTAAACATGTAATTAAACACCGTTGTCAATGGTGACCTAACAACTAAATGGTAATTTTATATGGTCGCGATCCACAAGAACACAGAATATAAATCCAAACATATAAACAGAGAATAAAAACTATAATTCAATTTAAAACATTAAATTCCCAAATTAGATAGATGTCAATCAAAACTAGGGGTCATACATATATGCTAAAAACTCAAGCTAAAGAAATTTAGTTCATGAAAGAAAAGAAAGAAATTACAAATTTAAAGGTAGAAGAAGACATGTTAATGAACAGCTCCTTCTAGACTTCTCTCTTGTGTTGTAAGCTTCCTCTTGGTACAAGGTTTCACCAAGGATGATTTAAGAGTGTTAAGAGGCTGTAATTATAGTGTATAGGTTGACCTAGTTCGTTTCTTGGAGATAAGGCCAAGTAATAGACTCCAAGCCCAACTCAAATTCGTATGGATAATTACTGCCGAACTGTTTTGGGTATATCTTCTTCGTTATTGGTCGGTTTTTGCTCCATAATATACCAAAAGAATCCTCAGAGAATTATCTACGTCCCCATGAAAGGAATCTCTCAAAATCGGCTTATTTCTTGGAGTAATCATCACTTCTTTAGGCGTGTGCTGCAGAATTTCAGATTTAGGCAGCTTTTCCTTTTCCAAGTTTTTAGCCTTTGTTACCTTTATCTCCAATTTCCATGTAAATCTCTTTCCATAAGTTGTAGTATTTGACTTGGACTCTAATTAATCTCCATAATTATCTTTAAAGCTTCACACTAAATAAACAATTAAACCCAATATGCTCTAAAAATATTATATTACTAAATCAAGACCCAAAATAGGAAAGTGCACTAAACTAAGCTAAAATCAACCTATAAACTAATAAATAAGCCTAAAATGATGTCTCATGAATAGATTTTATTGTCACAAATGAGGAGACATCAGGCGAGACGAGAAGGGAGCTCCGGTGGTGGTGCTCCAGCAGATTCACAAACGGGATCGGAGGCTACAAACTGCTGCAGCATGGTGGTGGTGCTCCAGCACTGTAGAAGAAGATGATTTCAGATCTGTTCGCCGGAGGTTCATGAGGGAGGAGGGAGGTGGTGGTCGATGTTATGGTGGTGGTGGTGGTTTTGAAGAGAGAGAGAAAATAGAGGGTGTATAATAACGTGAATGAAATTGTAAAAGTCTCTAATTTAGTATATATAAGAATAAAAAAACAAAAGAGGGTAGTAAAGTAATTGGGGTTTTGAGTTTCATGTATTAAAAACTTTTCGAGGTCTTTAGTAAGAAGAGGCTCTAGGTGGGGTCCCTATCTTGAAGAGGGGGGGTGTGATCAAGACCCTAAGGTGAATTTTCTCATATATTATTACTCAAAAAAAAATACTAAACCTATTAACTTTAGTTAGAGCAAGATTATAAAATAAATTATTTAAATATTATCTTTTCATTGTTTACCTATATTTATGGATAACGATTTTATAATTTTTTAGAGTTTCTATCATTATTGTATCAGGGAATGTGAAAAATCAACCGTTGAATTAGTGAATCACATATATTCTTGATTACACCCAACTGCTCGTACGGAACGCTGCTTTGTATTTCAGTGTGCAGTTTGAAATGAAAAAATCTTTTCTAATTATATTCTATAAGATCATATGATGTTATAAGATTGATTTAATTTCATATAAGTCCAACATTTAGACAGTGATAACCTCTTTACACATTTTCACTAAACCATCTCAATAGATAATTTACTGTGTTCTCAAACTATCAGTTACCTACTTTACATTCAGTTTTATGTAATTAAAATTTTCAACAAAACTCATACACACCAATGTTTCTGAAATTTAAAAACCATCATAAAAAAGTTACTATCAAAAGAATTAACAAACAGAAGACAAAAGAAATCCAGTCACACAAATCTATAAAAAGGCCTCTTGCCAAATGCCGCTGGCATAAACACAGCTGAATCAATACTCACCTCTCCTACAAAAGTTCGTAATTGATGTTTCTCAATTACCTTTTGAAGAGAATAATATTTGCTGCTAAATTCTTTGTTCCACTTAAAAAATCCAATATTGAAGTTAATTGAAATGAAAATCTCTTCATCGAGTCGTTTCCAGGGTCCTGAGAATCCTTTCCTTCATATTACTATTTTAATAGATTTTGTTTTACCTGAAAAGTGTGTACAGCTAGTGAGACTATCAGTATCTATCATCAAAATATTAACTCTCAGTCTTGATAATTTCAATATACTCCAAGTGCTTGCTTGAGCAGGAAATGTAGGTGTTATACTTGGAGTATGAAACGACCTTGTTCTCGTTGGCATGCTTGATTTTGTAGAAGTTGGTGTGAGTGTTTCATGATTATCATAACTGTAATTATAAGGGTGTAGACTTGGTTTGTGCCTTGAGATCGGTCTTGTCAGAATTAAATAAAAAATTTGGGATTCGCCGAGCTTGTTCTAATACTGCGGGAACCACTTGTTTGTACTTCATGAGTCGATTGACCACCAGGACTCGGTTTCCACAACTGATGAGAATGCGCGTAAGCTATTGCTCTTCCTGAAAGAAAAGAAATGTTTATTTGGGTTTATGTTAAAAGAACTACTAAGACTAAATTTAAGCTAATGATTAAACTAAAAAAAATATAAAGACTAAAAAGGAAATAATAAGATGCAATATGGAAAGAGTATAACTTAATATTACATATTTACTACTAGCATGGCAAGGGACTATTTGTGTTATAAGGGTAATTTAGGAATTTTACATGCTAAACACTATGTCTGAGATTTGTATGCGACGCTCAAGGTCACAAAACCTTCATAAACATTGATCTCGTCTGCCCCGTGGCCAAGAATGGATGCCTCAAGATGAGAGGGACGTTCGTATCTGCCTCATAACCTAATATAAAAAAATCAGTGGGGATAACAAGATTACCTACTTGGAATAGTACGTCCTCGGTTACTCCCCATGGGTGTGTCAATGTTAGGTCCATCATTTGTAAGACAACAGAGGTCTATTTCGCTTCTCCAACACCCAACTCATCAAATACACTATTTGGCATAAGGTTCATACCCTTCCTCAAGTCATACAATGATTTCCAATTGAATGTACCACCAATTTTGATTGGGAGGTTGAAACCTCCAGAATCTTTAATTTTCGGTGGCAACTTCCTTTGCATGGGCTGATACTTCTTCGGTGAGCGCTAATGTCTCGTACTCCTTAAACTTGCTCTTTTTGGAGTGTCTCTTCCTGAAGAACCTTAGATATTTTGGAATCCTTTTGAACAAGGATATTGACCTTTAACAACTCAATATTTTGATGAACTTATTGTACTCGGCACCATCACTCTTCTTGACTACTCTTGATGGGAACAGAGGTGGTGGACGAATTTCTTTCCATTCTTAATTTTTCTTGAACTTTTGGTGGTTCGATAGGCTTCTCAACCACTATATATTTCATATCATTAACCCAATCCTCAACTGTTACATCATCTAAATTCAGCTTTTAAGGTTTTTTTTGTAACCTCTTCTTCACTAGGATTTTTTTATGGTGGTTCTACAACTTTTCGACTTCGTAGGCCGATGGCCTTTCATGATTCATACACACCATTATTTTCAACATTTCGCAGTAACTAAACATCAGTGTTTGTACCTTATCCTAATTACAGTGGAGGAGCTTAATAATTTTTCTCACGATGGGAGGCCGATTGGGTGACTTGATTCTCCAATATCTGCAACTTAGCAGACTACTCGTTGAATCTTTCATTATTAGCTTACATGTTTTCTTGTTTCATCTCCATAAAGGATTTTACAGATTTATGCGTCATTTTCATAAATGATTTCATCGTTTGTTGAAGCTCGGTGATAGAGACTTCTTACGGATGTGCTGGCAATGCTTTATTAGCAAGATTCTCCGTATATGAATCATACACAAGATTTTGGGGAGCTTGGGCTCCATAGCTTGGACCTCCTTGATAATAATTTTGAGGTCTTAATTGATAATTAGTTCCTTGGGGTCGAGGCTTATAGACGGTACCTTGATTTAAACCCCCATTAGAATTAGGCCACTGAAATCCCAGATGGTTTTTATTTTGCTGACCATAGCCTTGATCACCCTAATGGTGGTTCCTTCAATTAGACGCAAAAATACCAACTTTGGATTGCTAGAACACTCTTCCGACACATGAACACTTTGTCTCACCATATTCATACCGCTGGACCAACCGAATCCCTAATATTTTTAATAGAAAGCTAAAGATATCCCCTCCAGACTGGATTCCTATGAAGCATTCACATGAAGTACAACCTCACAAGTCTCGTCATAAAAAAATCCTCCAAAATAACCCCAATCTTGTTTTCTCCCGACCAAGTAAGATTAGGCAAGGAAAATATCCCGATAAAGTCATCTTCGATAAAATAAAATTGATGGATGAAACCTTGAACTATTTATTTGATTTCTCTCTTGTTCGTTGCCCAATTATCATTACCATCATGGAGCATGATCGTTATTGATGACTTCCTCTTTTGAATAGTGGATAAATGATAATATCTCGTATTCTGTTCCCCCAAGGGAATCCATTTTTATTTCGATTGCTGAAAGAAAAGTATTTTCTTCTTATTCTAGAACACTGAGATAATCCTCACACAGTCATTTAGCGAGTCTAAACATGTATGCGTTATATTTGACCTCAAGTGAAATCTGGGTACCCCAAAGTCTAGCGATAAGAAAGCGCTTCTTACGATTAATATCCTCAAAAACCTTAGAATTCCATGCCTTAAGATGACTCTGTATAGCCGAAATATTCTCTCCCATCTCCATTTGATTTGTATCCCATTTGTCATGCACAAAATTCTAAAATCATTTGTGGAGTCACCATGCTGACTCAAATCTGAAGCGGTTCATTAGGTGTGCACCTTGCCCATCACCGCTAACTTGTATTAGAATTTGTGTATGGTCAGAGTAAGCTCGATCAAAGTGAGTAACCTAAGCTCTCTCAAGCCTCCTTCGAATACGTTGACCTGCGTTCCACAAATCACACAAAGTAACCCTCAGACTTTCGAAACCTATATCATTAACCCACAGTCATATCTCCATTCCTCGAAAATATCCATTCTTTTGGTAACTCTCATAATCCCTCCTCTAATATCCTCCTCTTTACCCACCTGATTAAAATATCTAACTGCAAGCCAAGGAATCTCAAGCCCCTGGAATGCGACTTTAAGTGCTAGCCACCATTTTCTATTTTGGGCAGCCTATGTTGTAGATCTCAGTTTCGCGGCCTAGGTGGTCGACTAGGGCCTAGCGCCTAAGCGGGATTATACAGGGCCTAGGCGGGATTAGGCGGTTTTGAATCATGTTGTGTAATTTTGTATAATTAGTAATATATGCATAGTAGTTAATACAAATTTAACTATTTAAGTAATAAAATTCATCTAAAAAACATTATAGTATATATAAACATACTACAATTTGAGTTATAATATCGATTCAAGATTTCTCGAGAATAAAAAAAATAAAAAGAAGGCACAACGGCCATGTTTTGCCATTAGTCGGCGCCTAGCAGGCTAGGCGCCAATTCTACAACGACTAAGGCGTTAGGCAAAAACACATAGAATTTTTACTAGGCGTAAGCGGCCGAGGGGGGAGTTGACGCTAGGACCGCCTAGGTGGTGATTTCTACAGCATAGCCACCAGGTATATTCGCGCATAGATAGCCAAGAAGACCCATGATTCACAACCTCGTTTAGAAATTTTGATGTTAATAACTTACCAACCTACAGATAAAAGTTTTATATCAATGTTTGTGACGTCCCAGATTAACCAAATACCCCATTTGTATGTTTTAGCTTCAACCCTCGTTGAGTTTGACTTACCTAAGAATTTAATAATCGAGGCTGCTCTCTTACCGCTAGATCTCAGTTCCACGATAACAGTTAACCAAACCTTATGTACTCTCATCATTTCACGAACAACACATCTAAAGTTACCGATGATCGCATTGTGACAATTCCGTACTAGAATATTCAGTAGATGGTTTAAACTATTCCACCCTTGCAAATAATCAAGTTGTGTACACATTAATAAACGTAAAATATTGTGATAACAGATTAACACATGCGTTATATAGGACTCCAAGATCAAGTATGAGGCTTCCTCCAACACCACTTTCTCGTTCCCCCTTGTCGCACATCCCAATTTTGGAGTTTCTAGAACTTAACTAAGTATTTGATGAACGTTATTCATATCAACTCCCAGAGTATATTGCTCATTCGTCATGTGTACTTTCTAGGCTCTTAGGTTAACTTATGTAGCATTCACATACTCATCATCATCCGTTGTGACAACGTTTCTACCAATATTCCACTCTATACCCGTTTCTTGCACCATTTGAATACTCCTTTCCGCCCCTATTAATATACTGATTCCGCAGCCCCTTCTGTAACTTTTGTCTTGCTTTCTCATTGACATCACCTGATCTTTTTGATAATTTCAAATTAGGCTTTGTAATTCCTAGCTCCGCTATATTGCCCCCACCTTCGTGTTTTGAACCATTCAAAGAATTCTCTCCAACCCAAAATTTCACATGATCCATGTCTATAAATCATTCTTCATATTATAATTTGCGTCTAGCTTCCTTGCTTCCTCAATTTCTATTTACATAATAATCGTATGGCTCGAACTCTTGCCTCTATACTTTTAATTTTTCGTTCTATGTGACCCCATTTGTTTTACTGACACAACCTTTTTGCCCCCTTTGTTTGATCAACCATTCGGTTACACTCCCCCAAGTCATTTTTTCTAGTTATCGTCAATTAGCAGTGCCTCAAATCTTGATTCCATCCCACTACTTACCCCTTTTTTTGCAGCATTGCAAGTATCATTAATATGTCCTTGAGCACCCGATTTACTTCCATCTTTTTGAACCGTAATCCATTATCTATAAGTAGGGTTCTCTTACACAATCGGAATAACCACACTACTCGGTACTAATGTTACATTTTGTGTCCCTGTAGCCTCATTTACCCCATTTTGATATTGTCTCATTCATAGAACATTTATCCATTCTAGTGAACAAAACACCCATATTCGAAACAAATCATACGTAACTCCTCATATTCGACCTTACACACTTCACCCCCTATATGTATTTTTGGAACTATCGGATTATCAAGGTCAAGTTCAACTTCTAACCTTGCATAATTACCCCTCATCTTGGTTTTAGTTAATGGGTCGATCCTTACCATCTTACCTATAATATCCCCATCTTCCTCAAGATTAGATTCGTGTAATTTTGCATCCCTGCATTTGATACTCTAACCCAGACAGTAGTAGTAGTAGTGATAGATGCTTCATGAGGCTTGATTTCAGGCGTCGATTTACAAACCACCAAGTAATGATCAAAATCATCCACAATCCACCACCTAACGCAATTTTTAAGTCTTCTTTACTTGAGAACTTCACAATTAAATATCCATGACCTCCGTCCACCAATTCAAACAATTATTTCGGACTCCATATAGTTATTTCCAATCTTAAAGCCCCGGAGCCTGATAACAAATGTGTTACCCCACAATTCAATTCCTTCGATAATTTCCTCTTTTGATCTCACTACTTGGGGATACTCACAATCTTCACAGAATACACCATCTATCAATGAAGTAAAATCTCTCTCCTCCTTGTTTAAATTTTTCTTACCCCTATTCTCATTGATATCGACTATAGTAAGGATGACTACATTCGTACATGCTAACGCAACGTGCCACCTAAAACTTTTCGTAGGAGGGTTCACTATAGGCAAAGTCAGCCCAATCGCCCCCTACTTGATCATTCTAAATTAAAGCTTGCCGTTTTAGTCAATTTGTTAGTCTCTTGGGCCACTGATAGGCTAGGGATTTGCTCCATAATTCGCCTCCTTACTTTGTTGGTTAACGGTTATCATCACATCCAACAATTGTTCTTTTTCGGACTCAGCGTCCGACGTCTTTTTTTTTTTGCAGGTCTGGCAGTTTGGGTAATAGGGAGGGATGTAGGTGAAGGCTTTTTTCTCTCGCGACACTATTCTTCTCTTGCGGCGTACGGCGTTGTTATTCTCTTGTGGCGTGCGGCCCTCTAAAATTCTATTTTTGTAAATTAATATTTTAATCAAGTAAGGTTATTTTAGTATCTTAATATATTTTAGTAATTAGAATTTTATTTTAATATTTAAACATAAGTAATTTCCCCCATTTCCATGTGAAGTGGATGGAAATTATATCATATCAATGTATAAGTATAGCGAGGGTTGTAAGCTTAATCAACACATTATAAAAGGAATCGAAAGAAATGTTTTCTTTAAGCTAATGATACTAGCCGCGCTTCGGATACGAGTTTAGAGTCTGTATACAAATTTGATATACAATTTAATTGCAGATGAAGTGAACTTTTAACGTTTTAAATCTCTCACCACTTGCGTGTGAGTGGAGTGTTTAATCAATTAAGTAGAGAGAAGAAGAAGAATTCTTGGAGTGAGGTAACACAAATCATGTAAAATCAAACAATTGTTACTAATTACATTCAGTAATTCTAGGGAAACAGATGGGAATCTCGATATAACTAATACTACCACAGGCTGTTCCAATTCAAAAACCAGGGTCCAGCTTTCTCGTATAAGCTAATCGATATAAAAAACTATAACATCTAAAATCCTTAACTGAAAAAGCAAGCAGCAGCAAATTGACAATAAAATTCTAAAATAAATGATAACTCCTCTCCTCTGTTAAACATGTAAACCATTCCCATTGTAATAAATGCCATCAAGAGCGCCATTAGCAAGCTTCATTGTTCCATTGGTATAATACTGTTGTTGTTTTATCGCTGTAGTTCCATTTGACTTTGCGGCACTCCTATTCTTCTTTAATACAACTTCAAGTTCCCCACATGCTGCCGCTATAAGTCCTGTTCATAAGATAACATATGTAATGTAACAATTAAAATAAATGAAGTTAAGAATCTAATTGTATACCTAAGAAAAGTGGAGAAGGTTTTCCAGGTCTGGATTTATATTCAGGATGAAATTGAACACCAACAAAGTAAGGATGATTCGGCAGCTCGACAATCTATACATGAAAAGAAAAAAGTCAACATGCTGAGCCTATAACAATTAAAGTCAAACACCAAAAAAATGCAAATGAAATAGATGTACCTCCATGCGATGCCCAGTTTGATCTTTTCCAGTGAATAAAAGGCCAGATTCTTCAAGCTGTGGTACCAATTCAGGATTTACCTAAATGGATATTAAACACAAGAATTAGATCTCGCACGATAAAAGAATTTGCAAGAGTTATGCACCTCATATCTGTGTCGATGTCTCTCATCAACATAACTCTTATTCCCATATCTAAGAAACAGAACAAACTTGCTAATACATGGTTTTCGCTTAAAATTGTTATTAAAAAGACAAATTAATATACTTACAATATTGCCGATTTGCTATCTTTCACCTGAAAATGTGTCCTCCTTGACCAAGACGCATAGTGCCACCCATATAGGTTTTTGAACCCTGCATCGATTGAATGATAAAATTGTAAGGAAAGCACAAACAGGAAGCATGAGAATTATTAACCAACGAACCTCTGGCATGAAAATAATACAAGGATTTTGAGTGTTTGGGTGAAACTCTATGCTATTTGCATCTTCTAATCCAAGTACGGATCGTGCATACTCAATAACCGCAATTTGCATCCCCAGACATATCCCTAAGAAGGGAACATTGTTTTGACGAGCATATTTTGCCGCAAGAATTTTACCTTCAACTCCTCTGTCACCAAAGCCTCCAGGAACAAGTACACAATCCGCCCCCTAAAAGATAAAAGTTCGTTAAATATAATTTGGTTAAAAGAAGAGTGAGTGAGTGAGTACATACCTTCAACAACTTCCAAGCATTTGTATAAGCATCCGGCTTCTACAATTTCAAAGTCAATTTAAATGTGACACACACTCACATGTAACAAACAAAACTAGACTAGAATGAACATACCTCTTTAGCAGTTGCATCTTCAAGGTCACTAGCTGCTACCCATTGTATACATAGCTTTCTATGACAAGCAACACAAGCATGCAAAAGAGCCTGTATTACTGAGAGGTATGCATCTGACATGCCAGTGTATTTCCCCACCATCGCAATTTTGACCTATAAATTAAGTGACAAAAAATTCAGGAAAGTTAAGTAAATTATTTCAAAATATTAACACTCCGAAACCTACTGGCTCATGCAACATATCACAGAGTTCCGCCCTAGCTGTCCACTCCCCTAATTCCAGTTCTTGAGCAACTCTAACAAATATTAGAAAAAAAAATTGATGACAAAGTGAAGGAAAATCTCATAAAAACTATCACTATATTTTATTATCAATATTTTTATATGTATTATTGGTACCATCATTACTATTCTAATTGCGAAGACCCTAAAAGAATTCAGTTGAGTTTGTGGAACAAACCCTTTAAGATTCAAGACTTTCAAGATTGCCTCATGAGCATTCTGGTCCTATATAGAAAGAAAAAAAACAATTGATTTGAGTTATTATCTACAATACCTATGAAGACTATAGATTACAACTACTTACTCTAAGCAGCAAAGGCACCCTCCATATGTTGGAAACATCGAAGAGATTGATGATGTTCTCCATCTGGAAAACCCAATTATAATTGTCTTATAAATTAAAATAGAAACGATATTAAGATAATTAATTAATTGTCTCTTATGAGATAAAATACCGGTACATCGCAGAATCTGGAAAGTTTATCCTTGACAGTTCGATCAAATGGCTGAAAAATGCATAAGGATTTAGAAACTGAATCTGATCGATATCTATCTCATGAAGAAAGAAAAATTACCATCGTGCTCCGGCAAGCTAAAATATTGGGAGTCAATCCCAAACTTCTTAGTCCCCTGACACTGTGCTGAGTTGGCTTTGTTTTCTGAACAAAACAGACCAACTAGTTATCATATATTACACAAATAGTAGACAAGGTTTGTTTAGAAATAGAAAATACCGGCTCCCCAACAACATTTAGAACAGGCACAAGGCTGACATGTACCAAGCAAAAGTTACCACTACCTAACAAACAAGCTTGAGCATTATATAAAAAATAATAAAAGGTTATATTAATTTATAGACATATCCTTACCTACACGATACGAGAATTGTCCTAAAGCCTCAATAAATGGCATGGATTCAATATCCCCTGTGCATTAAAATCAAGTAAGTCAATTTTGAACAAACAGTTACTATGAATGAATATGCTATGACTACTACAATAGACATACCGATTGTGCCGCCTAATTCTATGACACAAACATCAGCGGGACCCTCTTTGCCATCCACCGGTATAGCTGCTACACGCTCAATCCAATCTTGTATTGCATCTGTGATGTGAGGAACGACCTGAGCAACATGTACAAATAACTTATGAATTAAATACATACATATATATAATGAACAATATTTACAATACACACCTGAACAGTTTTCCCCAAATAATCACCCTTTCTCTCCTTATCGATTACGGACTATCAGAACACAAATTAAATAGTTTATTAAGTAAAAGTTACTAGTAAGTAAAACTATACTAATTTACACAAGTACAAAAGAAAAAAAACTTGCCTTATAGATTTTGCCGGTTGTTATATTATTATCTCGGGTTAATTCGATATCAAGAAACCTTTCATAGTTTCCAAGGTCCAGATCCACCTTGACAAAGAAGATAACATAAATTTAATTTAATAATACATAATCCCTGCTAAGTTCATGGGTGGATGTAGGGATGTAGGGGAAGGTGAAGTACGAATTTATCAATTTATTTTTCTTTTTGACAGTTAAACATTAGTAAAAAAATTACAGTCCATTCCAACTAAGAAATTAGTCTTTTCCCGCTAAAAAAATTACATCCTCATCTAAAGGGAACTTTTTGGGTGAAATATTAACCAACCCCAACTAAAAATTCTGCATCTGCCACTTAAGTCTAGGATACAAGTGAAGAATCATACCTCTCCACCATCATTCAAGACATACACTTCTCCATGCTCAAAAGGGGACATTGTTCCAGCATCAGTATTCAGGTAGGGATCTGAAAACATAAATGCATTTTTAGTACTCTCAACCACTTTTGATCGAGAGTCATGTAAATTCATTGAAAGAAAGATACTTAAAGGTGTTATAAAAGTTAGAGACCAATCTTGATGGAAGTAACACGAAGCCCACAAGCTTTCAGGATCAGACCAATACTACTTGCAGTCACACCTTTCCCAAGACCACTCACTACTCCTCCTGTTACCAACACGTACTTCATATTTTTTGTTTTATGTATTTATGATTACTAGTTTTGTTCCCCAATAACTCATGCAAAATTAACAAAAACAAGCATGAAAACTGAAATTGAGAAATGGAAGAAGAAGATGAATAAAATAAAAACTTGTTTCCTTGCTTGCTTTAGAGAGGGAATGAAGTAAGTTGAGTCGTGTAATGTGTAAGAGGCATTGGCGGCTTTATATAACACTTAAAAAGATCGTTAACCTTAACGGGCGGGTCATTTCCATGACATCACATATGTCCTTGTCTTATTGAAAAAAAGAAGAAAAAGAAAAGCTCATTTCTGAGTAAAGTCAATGACTTCTCTCTTCTTCCATGCTAAGCCATTTGGAATAATTTTCAAAAGGGTATTTTATTAAAAGAAAGATTAATAAAAATATCTAATTGCTAAATTAAATTTTTAATAATTTATTTTATTAATTGCGATTCTCAAGTATAATAATTTAGCATATAAATTTTTTGGGAATAACAAGAATAAATAAATACATGATTTGGTGTTGATTTGTTAAAGATTGATCGATTCTTTGCTCCCTGCTCTAAGTGTTGTTGGTTTTTCCCCTGTTATAAATAAGTAGTATAATGAAGAGTACTGATTAATGAGGTATAATAAGCCTTATATAGAGGTAAAAAAATGGATTAGGTCTAACTTGGGCCTAATTAAGTGATTAAGGGGCCCAAGTCCGTTTTAATAAATCTGTTGTACACTATTTTAGTAAAAAGTTTGTAACTTTTGCATCGTAAGTTCAAATCCACTGAAATCACTTCTCACGTTACGCTAACTTAGTGGCCCATATTTTCATTTGAACCACTAAGTCTAAATTTGCACCGTTTGGGCTGGGGAAGGGCTACAAGTGACGATTTTCTGATTTCTACCTCTACCTTTACTAAAGTGACGTTTTTTGCTCCTTTAACGTTATTTCTTGATCTTGGACTTTAAACTTCACTTTTTCTCTTCGTCTTGGTGCCTTCTAGCATCCATATACCTAATAACTTCACACTAAACACACAAAATATCTAAAAGTACAAATAATTCAAATATGAAGGAAGAAAGTTCATTATCGCAAAATACGACTATTAATCTAATAATTAAGCCCAATTTACACCTAAAATTATGTCTCTTAAGGGTGTTTTTATCTCACAAAAAGGGAGACATCACCCACCCAAATCATTCCAAAACTCCTAGAAATCATTATTTAGATAAAAAAAAAAATCAAAACTTTTTACCAAAAATTCTTAAACTCTTCCCATACAAGCAATATTCCATCTTAGCCAAATAGAAATACTTCATCCTTACAACTTTTCCACTCCAAATAATACCTAATTCACCCATATCAAGGGGTAATTCCAAAAGTGGTAGAATTTTTAGTTGGAGGTCAATGGAGATTACGAGAAGAACGGAGAGACTAGCTAGTGTGAGAGAGATGAAGAAGAATCAAAACAAACAATTGGGTGACAACAAGAGGAAAAAAAGTGAAGTTTGTGTGAGTTTGTAAATGAAGCAAAATGGTAGTTCAAGCCACCCGAATAGAGAGGAACCAGTTATAGTGGATAAAGTAATGAAAAACAAGAAATCATGATTTTGAAAGAGAATACACCACAAGCTCTCCAAATTGAGTTGCCTCTAGCCGAAAAAGAGAGAAGCTTTTAGGTCCCTATTAGTTATCACAACACAAATCATGTCGAGTTTAAACTTACAAACGAGATAAAATTCATAAGGAAGTTGGAGAAGGTGAGTATAAGATATTTCTAGAGAGGGGTGAGAACTTGGGATGGACAACGTTCATGATGAAACATTTGAGATTGAGTATTGAGTTAGTTTCATAATTCTATCTTGAACACTTTAGCCGAGATAGTGAAGGTATAGTTCCCGTCAGAGACAAGTTAGTTCCTTTTACAATTGAAGAGATTCAAAACCACTTTGAGTTTAAGAAATTGGTCAGGGCCATGCAAGTATCAAGAAGCGGTGAAGAAAAAAACTTTTGATGGGGAACAACTACGTGAGCATGTGTGGAGTAAATAGTTAATGCTAGAACATGAAAGAGAGGTGAAAGTGTCTTGGCATTACAAGTACCTTCAACACGATGTGGGAGTATGGCACCATTTTCTCACATCTGCTGCTTTAGGGAACACTCGAATTGCGAATGTAAGTAAATAATCCACCCACTTTTTGAATTTTCATTTAAGAAAAGAGGAAATAGATGTAGCGCAAGTGATTTTTGATGGGGTAATGCGATTCACAATTGAGCCACAAAATATATTTAATTTGAAAATTCCCTCAACAATCATGAGCCTATTGATGAAGGAGAATGTGAAACTAGACAAGAAGGAGAATGTGAAACTAGACAAGAAGGAGAAATTTGTGGCCAAATCGGGTACCAACATCGATAATGCATGGATCAAGACAATTGTGAGAGTAGCAAATTCCAAAGGAGAAGATCTATCTTGGCAAGAAAGGGTAAGTGAGAAACTTGACCGAGTAGTTGCAATTCAATCTTTCTTGCCCAACTATGTGGCACTAATCAAGGCAAATCAAGTGCCCATCATGACAATCCTGAAGAAATTTCTGCGGGATATCACAAAGGATCCATCGGAACCTACCTTGGGTATCGATCACATGAGTAAATAGCTCAGAGAGGGTGTTTTCTCTCTTCTCTACCATTTCTCTACTTGTATATTATTTGTGTTTTTAATTTTTTTTAAGTTTGTTTCGCGTCGTGGGGCACTGCTCATTTTTTTTAGTTTGGGGTGTGAATTCGTTGTCCTCACTCCCATTTCATGTGTTTAATTTCTGTTATGAAAACCATAAAAAATTAAAAAAAAATTAGTATAGGTAATAGGTGTTATCGTCCCCTAGTGTGTGATAAATAATCAACACTCAAAGAGAGTGACTTTCTGCAAGTATGTGGGTCGTTGACAAGTAATAATTTAATAAGTGTGGGGTCATTGTCTCCACAAGATTGTTAAAGTTACAATAATTCTGTTTCGCGAGTGTGTAATAATGTAAAGTTGCAATTATAAAAGACAATAAATGAGTCGTGACTCCACGACTCAAAAAGATGCAAAATTAACTTAAAAAATTGAAAAACGTGCACATATCACATAGTTCACGAGAAAGAGAGAAATGTTTACCTTTGCTAGAAACGCTCAGTCCCAAGTTTGAGGTTGACATTCTTGAAAATCGGTGTTTTCCATGTTTGGGGATGAATTCAGCTCGACTCATGCCTTATTTGGAAAATTTTCAATAATGAAAATTGGAGATCTTCTTCCAAGCTTTCTGTGGCCGCTTGAATCGCCTAAATTGGAGCTCGTACACCAAAATTATGGCTCTCCGAAAGTAGCTCGCCAAAAAAGTTTCCATGCCTTTTTTTAATCGTCGCGATAGTTTGATTTTGTCGCTTCGCAAACGTCATCAGCAGTGTACCGCACATATCAGTCAAAGTCTCTGACTTTGCACACAAGGCCATATCATCGTCACGGTCTTTCTTTGGGCCGCGGTGTACCGCGATTCTCGCGCACTGTACCACACAAGGCCTGAACTTTTCGAACTTTTAAAGCATGGCGCGACCGTCGTGACTGTTTGGTGGTGTGCGATGTACTGTAGATAGGTGTAGTGCACTGTAAGTAGCAGCTGCGGTACAAAATTTCTCCTCTCATTCACCCCAAACTCGGTTTTTTTTCACCTATTCATAAAAAACACTACTACCTTTCTCATGAAACATGTTAAACACTAAAAACACATAAAATTAAGCTAATACAACTTTTAAAACGAAAATCAAACGACTAAAAACAAAATAAACTAATAAGCAAATGGGTTTTTACCCTTATTGGCTTTTTTTTAACGTCATTAAACTCAATAATTTATCTCATGTGATTCCTTTCTTTACATAGCCTCCCCAGCAATTCGAGAGGTTATTGAAATCTACTAATCGAAACTTGCACCCTTCTTGGTTTTGATAACCTTCTCCAAAAGAAACTTAGTGACAATTAATTGTCCCCTCCAATAACTCTTATACTTGAGTAATGTGACTGGGGGATCAGGATCTTTCAATGTGATCTCCTCGCCTACCCCAAACTCATCTCCTACCTTCTTTCTCACAGTGTCTTGGGGGCGTATTGAATTTACTAGACTCCTTGTGACTCCTTTCTATTCTTCTTTCCCAAAACATAGAAAGTTCCAGATTCATCTGATAGTCTATATGCGTCCTAGAAGGGGGGTTGAATAGGACAATAGAAATTAATCGGCTAATTTTATTTCAAGTAAATAAAATTAAAAGCTAATTTGAATCCTATTGTATTAGCAAACTAAATAGTATAAAACTAGATAATCCTAATAGACAATAATATCAAACTATTCAAGTAGGCATTTTATCAAGCATATAGAGTGCGGAAATATAAAGAGTGTAGAGATAGAATACGATACACAACGATGTATAGTGGTTCGGTTTCCCTACATCCACTACCTAAGGAAGCCTCCTTAGGATTTGCAAGATTCTCAACTAATCTTCGTAACTCTTAACCGGGTGAGATACAAACCCTTACAACCACTTCAAAAACCCTTTGAAGGAAATACACTTGTGTTATCACCAACACAAGGAACCAAGCATAAACCTATGCTCACACTACTCTCTTAATCTATTACAAGAACTAAGAGGAAAGGAAAAAGTGTTTAGGGGTGCTTATAAAAGCTTTGTAACTAAACTCCTAAATGAGTAGATAGAACTAATTAGCTTCACAATAAATATGACTTGAATGCTCCTTTGAAACCTCCTTGAATGATAGAATTAATTGCTCTTAAGATTGGTAGATGGAAGGCTTAAGTTGTGTCTTGAATGAACTCCATTTTATAGCTGAAAAGATGATCCAACGGTCATAAGGCTTCTCTCCAACGGATCTATTTTATCTCTAACGGATATAAGCTTTGTCCTCTAGTAATAGTGCTGAAACCCTCTCGTGCGGTGTACCGCGGATATGGTCCGGTGCACCGCATGACTGTTCGACTAACTTTTGAGCTTACTGGTCGGACTATGTAGTGTACCGCATCCCTGCTCCGTGTAGTGGTCCGGTATACCGTGACAAAGGTCCGGTGTACCGTGCATATTTTTGAGTATACTGACGGGCTATTCTGTGTACCGCGCATCTGGTCCGTGACTTACGGTGTACCGCGTCACTCGTCCGGTGTACCGCGGGGCTGCTATTTTGAATTTCAAGCTAAGTAACAATGAAGTAAACACAACTAATCTAATGAGGGGTTTTGGAAAACATTTTAAGTGATACCAAAATGAATTTTAGTTTAAATAATGATTTGTCGAATATTAAAACGGGAATAAAAACAAGGTGAGGCTAACAATCTCCCCCTTTTTGATGTTTGACAAATCATAAACTTTTGAAGATGCCTAAGATTAAGTTTTGATCAAAAACTCCCCCTCAACCTAATCACTAGAGTTTTTATAAAACTCCCCCTCACAAAATGCATTTGAAAAAGTTTAACTAAAATTTCTCCCCCTTTGTCAACAACAAAAAGAACAAATGATATGATTTTGAAAATTTTAAGGGGTCAAAACACATTTTGAGTAAAAACAAGGACCAAAGGAATAAATGGATAACAATTAGAAGCTTCAAGGACCCTAAAACATCAAGAAAATATTAGCCACAAAAATATATATACAAAAAGTACTAAACACTAATGGCATGAATGAAAAGCTAGAGAATTTGCATGCCGATTTCACACCGAATTTTCTCAAAAAGATCTTGGGGCAGAGGTTTGGTAAAGAAATCGGCTAATTGATTTTCGGAGGTAACAAATTCAAGTACAATGTCCCCTTTTTGAGTGTGATCACGGATAAAATGATGGCGGATTTCTATGTGTTTTGTTCTAGAGTGTTGAATGGGATTTTTGGTAAGATTTATAGCACTAGTGTTATCACAACGAATGGGAACACGATCATACTCTAGGCCAAAATCTAGTAAGGTTTGTTTCATCCAAAGAATTTGAGTCACACAATTTCTGGCCGCAACATATTCGGCTTCGGCCGTGGATAAAGCAACACTATTTTGTTTTCTACTAGACCATGAGACAAGGGATTGACCTAAGAATTGGCAACTACCACTAGTGCTCTTCCTATCAAGTCTACAACCGGCATAATCGGCATCCGAATAACCTATTAGTTCAAAGGAGGTAAATCTTGGGTACCAAAGTCCTAGACTAAGGGTTCCTTTCAAATACCTAAAAATACGCTTAACGGCACTAAGATGGGTTTCTTTGGGAGAAGATTGAAATCTAGCACAAAGACACACGGGGAACATAATATCGGGTCTAGAAGCGGTTAGATAAAGTAAGCTACCAATCATACCTCGATATAGTTTCTCATCAACATCCTTACCATCTTCATCTTTGTCTAATTTTGCGGATGTGCTCATTGGAGTTCCAATTTCCTTTGCATCTTCAAGTCCAAATTTTTTGATCAATTCTCTTGTGTATTTGGCTTGATTGACAAAGATACCATCTTTCATTTGCTTGATTTGAAGTCCAAGAAAGTAATTTAATTCTCCCATCATGCTCATCTCAAATTCCTTATGCATGCTTTTAGAAAAATTCTCACAAAGATTTTCATTAGTAGCACCAAATATAATATCATCCACATAAATTTGAACAAGAAGGATATCTTTTGAAGACCTTTTTATAAATAAAGTGGAGTCAATTTTTCCTCTTTTAAAACCATCATCTAATAAAAATTTGCTTAAACGTTCATACCAAGCACGAGGAGCTTGTTTTAAACCATATAAAGCCTTTGAAAGTTTAAAAACATGATTTGGAAATTTTGGATCTTCAAAACCCGGAGGTTGTTTAACAAAAACTTCCTCGTCTATAAAACCATTTAAAAAAGCACTTTTGACATCCATTTGGTAAAGTTTAAAATTCATATAGCAAGCAAAATCAAGTAGCATACGAATAGATTCAAGTCTAGCTACGGGAGCAAAAGTTTCATCGAAATCAATACCTTCTTCTTGATTGTACCCTTGAGCAACTAACCTTGCTTTATTTCTAGTAATGATGCCGGTGTCATCTAGCTTGTTGCGAAATATCCACTTAGTGCCAATAATAGTGGGGCCAATTGGTTTCTCCATTAATGTCCAAACTTTGCTACGCTCAAATTGATTTAATTCCTCATGCATAGCATTAATCCAATGATCATCTAACAAAGCTTCTTTAATATTCTTGGGCTCAATTTGAGATAAGAATGCTTGATGAGCACAAAGAGCAATAATACGGGAGCGAGTGGTAACACCTTCTTTTGGATCACCTAGAATTAATTCACTTGGGTGATCTTTGATATGTTTCCAACACCTTGGTAAATCCGTACTAGCTTCATTTGACACTTGATCATTTTCCTTAAGAGATTCTTCATGAGATTTGACTTCTTGAGTAGGAGATTCTAAGGGTTGATCTAGTGGAGTATCTTCAACAACATCTACCACTTTCTTGATACAAAACGGATTAGTCTCATCAAAGTCAACATGCATAGATTCCTCAATGGTACGAGTACGTTTGTTGAAAATGCGATAGGCTTTTCCTTTAGTGGAATAACCAAGAAAAATGCCTTCATCCGATTTAGCATCAAATTTTCCCAAATAGTCCCTAGTGTTTAGGATAAAACATTTGCACCCAAAAACACGAAAATAAGCAATAGTTGGTGGTCTACCATTCCAAAGCTCATAAGGGGTTTTCTTAATAAGGGGTCTAATAAGAACTCTATTTAACACATAACAAGCCGTATGAACGGCTTCACCCCAAAAGTATGTAGGCAAGCTATGTTCTTTTAGCATTGTTCTAGCCATTTCTTGTAGAGTTCGGTTTTTCCTTTCCACTACCCCATTTTGTTGGGGAGTTCTAGGGGCCGAAAAATTATGCTCAATCCCAAATTCATCACAAAAATGCACAAAAGGAGAATTCACGTATTCACTACCATTATCACTACGAATGCATGTAATAGAGTAGCCTTTCTCATTTTGCACCTTTCTACAAAGTTTTGCAAATTCATTGAAGGCATCACTTTTCAAAGCAAGGAACATCACCCATGTGAATCTAGTGTAATCATCAACAACAACAAAGACATACCTAGACCCTCCTAGACTAGTGACATCAACGGGACCAAAAAGGTCCATATGCAATAATTGAAGTGGCCTAACGGTGATGACCTTATTAATGGATTTAAAAGATGAACGATGTTGTTTACCAAGTTGACATGCATCACATAATTTATCTTTATCAAATTTGTAAATAGGCAAACCAACAACAAGATTTTTTCTAGATAATTTTGAAATTAAATCCATGCTAGCATGTCCTAAACGTCTATGCCAAAGCCAACTATCATTAACCACGGATAAGCATTTAATATTTTTGCACATAAGACTTTCAAGATCAACAACAAAAACATTATCCGATCTTTTTGCAATAAACATAGTATCTAACTCATCATTTTTGAAAACAACACATCTAGATGCTTCAAATTTAACACTAAAACCAACATCACAAAGTTGACTAATACTAAGCAAGTTAAAAGAGAGACCCTCAACAAGTAACACATTAGAGATAAGTAAAGAGTCCATATTACCAATGTTACCTTTACCCAAAACGCGTTTCTTAGTGTTGTCGGCAAAAGTAACTTTATCACCTTTAGTTTTATATACATTTGTAAATAATGATGGATTTCCGGTCATGTGTCTTGAGCATCCACTATCAAGTAGCCATATATTTTGCTTCTTGATGCTCAACCCCTACAAACAAAAAGTAATTTAAGCTTTAGGTACCCAATTTGGATTGGGTCCATGAGGGTTAGTGGATTTTCTTTTTAAGACCCATTTAGGTCTTTTCCAAATTGGCACAAGAGATCCCAAATCTAATAATTTACGATAGTAACAATGAGATGCATCATGACCAAGTTTTTCACAATAGGTGCAAGTGATAGAAGATTTTGAAGAGGATGGAATTGCATTTAAAATTTTTGATTTTACAAAGACATTTTTCAAAGGTTTTTGGTGAGTGAATGGATCATATCCAACACCACTTTTTTCACAAGCCATTCTTTGAGAACCTAAAATCAAATCCAAGTTTTCTTGCCCACTAGTAAATTTCAAAATAATAGCATTTTGATCAAAAATCTTTTTCTCTAATAAAGCTTTTTCTTCCAAAAGATTTTTCTCAATAAGATGAAGTTTTTCATTTTCATCTATACATTCATCACAAAGATTTTGACAATCTTCCAAAGCTTTCAAAACCTCTTTAGTTCTATTTTTCTCAAATTCTAAATCTTTTGTTAAAACTTTGTTTGTTTCAATAGAATTTAAAAAATCATTATAAAGAGAATCAAATGCCTCATGAATATCTTGTTCACTAGCATCATCATTAGTTAAAGAGAGTTTGGAATTAGGAGTTACCTCATCATGATTTTCCATAAAGGCAAAGTGAGTAGTACCGGTATCATCATCCGAAGAAGCATCTTCATCATTCTCAAGTTTTCCCATAAAGGCAACAAGATTAACATTTTCATTGTCACTTTCTTCTTCCTCCGAATTTTGAGTGTCCCAAGTGATATTAGCATGCATTGCTCTCTTAGGTTTCTCCTTTTGAAGAAGAGGACAATAGGTTTTGATGTGACCAACCTTTTTGCAATGATAGCAAGTGGGTTCATCTTGTTTGATAGCTCTATCATTCTTCTTGTAAGGTGAGGAAGAACTTCCTTTCTTGGCAAAGCGTTTGTATCTCATGAATTTTTTCATATCTCTTGCCAACATAGCTACTCCTTCATCTTCACTAGTTTCTTCTTCATGTGAATTTTCTTCTTCACTATCCTTCCTTTCTTTTCGTTCTTTCAACTTGGTACTCATGGCATGGAAAGCAATAGATTTCTTAATCTTTTTCTCCTCATCATCTCTTATCTTTTCTTCTTCAAGCACAAGCTCTTCCGTCATGAGGTTGCAAATGAGTTCATGAACCGTCATTTTTGAAAGATCTTTAGTATCCCTTATAGAGTTGATTTTTGTCTTGTATTTCCTTGGAAGAGCAAATAAGATTTTTCGACATTGTTCCTTGTTGGTGTACTCTTGACCAAGAGTCTTCAAAGTGTTAACAATGTTAGAAAATCTTTGATGCATAGCATTCAAGGCTTCATCGGGCTCCATACGAAAAAGCTCATACTTAGTGATAAAGAGACCAATCTTGGTTTCCTTAATATCTTCCGTTCCTTGATATGATAGCTCCAAGAGTTGCCACATTTCATGAGCGGAATTGCATTCACTCACTCTAGCATATTCCGTGACACTTAATCCATTTATGAGGATGTTCATAGCTTTGTTGTTTTTGGTAAGTTTAGCTATGTCTTGATCATTGTAATCATCTTCATCTTTTACCTCCGTTGTACTTCCGGCAACGTAGGGAATATAAGGACCCTTTTTTATAGCCATCCATAAAAAGTAATCGATTCCTTTCACATGAATCTCCATCTTCTTTTTCCATCCAAAGTAGTCTTTTCCTACAAAAAGCGGAGGTCTAGTAGAACATGAACCTTCCGGTTGATTAGAATCCATATCGTATTAACTCTAGAAACGATTAAGTACAATAGAGCTAGGCTCTGATACCAATTGATAGTCTATATGCGTCCTAGAAGGGGGGTTGAATAGGACAATAGAAATTAATCGGCTAATTTTATTTCAAGTAAATAAAATTAAAAGCTAATTTGAATCCTATTGTATTAGCAAACTAAATAGTATAAAACTAGATAATCCTAATAGACAATAATATCAAACTATTCAAGTAGGCATTTTATCAAGCATATAGAGTGCGGAAATATAAAGAGTGTAGAGATAGAATACGATACACAACGATGTATAGTGGTTCGGTTTCCCTACATCCACTACCTAAGGAAGCCTCCTTAGGATTTGCAAGATTCTCAACTAATCTTCGTAACTCTTAACCGGGTGAGATACAAACCCTTACAACCACTTCAAAAACCCTTTGAAGGAAATACACTTGTGTTATCACCAACACAAGGAACCAAGCATAAACCTATGCTCACACTACTCTCTTAATCTATTACAAGAACTAAGAGGAAAGGAAAAAGTGTTTAGGGGTGCTTATAAAAGCTTTGTAACTAAACTCCTAAATGAGTAGATAGAACTAATTAGCTTCACAATAAATATGACTTGAATGCTCCTTTGAAACCTCCTTGAATGATAGAATTAATTGCTCTTAAGATTGGTAGATGGAAGGCTTAAGTTGTGTCTTGAATGAACTCCATTTTATAGCTGAAAAGATGATCCAACGGTCATAAGGCTTCTCTCCAACGGATCTATTTTATCTCTAACGGATATAAGCTTTGTCCTCTAGTAATAGTGCTGAAACCCTCTCGTGCGGTGTACCGCGGATATGGTCCGGTGCACCGCATGACTGTTCGACTAACTTTTGAGCTTACTGGTCGGACTATGTAGTGTACCGCATCCCTGCTCCGTGTAGTGGTCCGGTGTACCGTGACAAAGGTCCGGTGTACCGTGCATATTTTTGAGTATACTGACGGGCTATTCTGTGTACCGTGCATCTGGTCCGTGACTTACGGTGTACCGCGTCACTCGTCCGGTGTACCGCGGGGCTGCTATTTTGAATTTCAAGCTAAGTAACAATGAAGTAAACACAACTAATCTAATGAGGGGTTTTGGAAAACATTTTAAGTGATACCAAAATGAATTTTAGTTTAAATAATGATTTGTCGAATATTAAAACGGGAATAAAAACAAGGTGAGGCTAACATCATCTCCAACGCCGGTGGTGTCTTGTTGGCGCAAACGTGGACGCTACGTCGTGCGTCAAAGTGGATGCACTAGTCAGAAGTCTGGGGGGTCTTCAGCGTGTTTGACCGTCATGCCGGTGAGCACAGATTTTGACTCCAATTTTTTTTCGTTTTTTTCATCGTTTCGACCCCTAACTCATGACATTTTTACCCCTGAAATCATCAAAGACAACTACCCTTCCTCATTTCTTAATAATAAACACTAAATTAACGAAGTTTATCTACTATACACTACGAAAATTAAAAGACTTAAACTAATATACAATGAATTGGCTTTTGTTTAACGTCGTTAAGCTTGACGTGTTACCTCGTGCATCACTCTTTAACATAACCTCCCCAGCAGTGAGTGACGTTGTCAACATTTTCTACTCGAAATTTGCACCCTTTGGCTTTTATTCCAACTAATTTATCCGAGATAACCTTTGCAACCATGAATGGTCCTAGCCAAGAGTTCTTTGATTCACGTGTCTTTGGAGGAGGTTTAGGTTTTATCATAGCGACTTCTTCGCCCACTTTGAACTCCTTTTTCTTTCTTTCTTTCTTAGGTTCTTTTGGAACCTTTGTGACACGTGCTTTGTTTTTCTTCTTTGCATGATCGAGATGTGGACTTCCCTTAGGATTTGGAGGAACTTTAATTGGTGGTTTCTTTCTTAGCTCCTTTTCCTCCACTCCTAAGGTCTCTACAACCTTCGTTGGCTCTTTTGGTACATGTTGAACTACATCTAAATGAAAACAATCCTCCTTGGAATCTGGAAATTTCATTGGTCTGAACACGTTGAACTTCACCTCCTCGTCTTCGATTCTCATAATCATTTCTCCGTTTTCTACATCAATTAAAGTACGCCCCGTGGCTAGGAATTGTCTTCCCAAGATAATAGGGACATTCCTATCCGCGTCGTAATCAAGTATAACAAAATCAACGGAAAAAATTAACGTACCTGCCTTGACGAGGACATCTTCTATTCGTCCATTTAGATGTACGAGGGATCTGTCAGCCATCTGTAAGACCATAGATGTTGGTTTCGCATTGATGTCTCCTCATTTGTGATGATTAAATATACTTCAGAGACATCATTTTAGGCGTATTTATTAGAGTATAGGTCGAATTTATCATGATTTAGTGCACTTTCCTATTTTGAGTCTTGATTTAGTAACATAATATTTTTAGAGCATATTGGGTTTAATTGTTTATTTAGTGTGAAGCTTTAAAGATAATTATGGAGATTAATTAGAGTACAAGTCAAAGACTACAAGATATGGAAAGATATAAGCATGGTAATTGGAGATAAAGGAAACAAAAGCTAAAATCATGGAAAAGGAAAAGCTGCCTTAAATCTGAATTTCTGCAGCTACGCCTAAAGAAGTGGTGATAACTCCAAAACCAAGCCGATTTTGGAAGATTCCTTTCATAGGGACGTAGATAATTCTGTGAGGATTCTTTTGGTATATTGTGGAGAAAAAACTGACCAATAACGAAGAAGATATGCTCAAAACAGTTCAGCAGTAATTATCTTTATATCCATACGAATGTGAGTTGGGCTAGGAATCCATTACTTTCCTTCTCCTTCAAGAAAAAGAATTAGGTCTTCCTATACCCTATAAATACAACCTCTTAACACTCTAAAATCATCCTTGGCCAAACCTTAAGGTCAGGAAGAAGCTATACAACAAGAAGAGAAGTCTGGATGGAGCTGTGCATCAATCATGTCTTCTTCAACCTTCAAATCTGTAATTCTTTTCTTTTCTTTTCTTAGTATGAACTAGATTCTATTTAGCTTGAGTTTTAGCATATATGTATGAACCCTAGTTTTGGTTGACATCTATCTAATTTGATTGAATTTATGTTTTGATTTCTCTGTTTATGTGTTGGATTTATATTCTGTGTTCTTTACGGTGTACAACGTATAGGATTACTATCATAGTAGTTAGATAACCGGTATATTTGACTATAGAATTAGCACATAACGTCTAGAATAAGGTTTGATCTGACAACCCAGCCTAACTAGATAGTCAATGGTTTAGTGTATTGCTATTTTATCAATTGCAGGAACAGTTTGCTTAGGTTCTTATTGACACAGGTAAACCCTATTTGAAACTACCTAGCGCAATTGAAACCAAACTATTGAAATACTACATGATTCATACCTTACATGTTTAGAAGGGCAAAACTAGTGGGGATTACATGCTAATTTCTCAAGCTAAACTTTCATACTATCTTCTTTTCTTCTCTTTTATTTATTTTCTGTCTTTTAATTTAGTAGTTTAGTTTTCTTATTTAAAAACAAAATAAATATTTATCTATCTCTTCTATCTACTTGCGTATTATCTGTTCTAACTTCTAATATCTGCACTTGAATATTTGCATAAGTTCTTCTTAACCTTCGTAGTCCCTGAGGAACGAATTCTACTTATTCATTAAAACTTGCATACGATTTGTATACTTGCAGAACCGTGCTCAGCTTAGGGTGTTTATTTGCACTTATTTATTACATTATTTTATCACACCTTAGGCCGTACCAAGTTTTTGGCGCCGTTGCCGGGGACTACATCGTTAGTCCTTGTGCAATCATCTAGTGCTTACATTTTAGTTAGTTCTATTTTACGCTTTTCTTTTTAGTTTTTGTCTTTACAGATTTTTACAGATGGAGAATCCAAGGAGACTTGATCTTCCCATCACATACAGAGTGCAACCACGCAGAATCCGCACTCCTGAAATCCAAGCCGCCAATTTTAGACCAGATCCAGGCATGATAGCGCAATTTGCGAGTCATGGACAATTTAGCGGTGCTGCACAACAAGATCTGGTCCGGTATGTTCAGAAATTTATGCAAATTTGTGACGTTTATATTACCAAAGGCGTTACAAAGGAGCAGATGTATTACATTATGTTCCAGTTCTTTTTGACCGGAAGTGCAAGCGATTGGTACGATACCCAACGCCCTCACGTTATTCCAGATTGGGACAAACTTCAATCTAAATTCCTAGACCGATTCTATCCGGTTAGTAGAAGATTAAAAGATATGGTGGAGCTCGAACAATTTATGCAGGAAGACGGAGAAAGTTTGGGTGAAGCATGGTTACGTTTTTGGGAGATGAAGGCGAGATGTCCATGCCATACATCATCGCCAGAATATTCATTAACCATGTTCTATGGAGGACTTAATGACAAGTCCATAGAAAGAGCAGACATGCTAGGAGGTAAAGGTTTTGTGTTATTAGATCCTGAAGAAGCTGAAAATATTATGGAGAATGTTCTTGAGAACGAGAGAAGTTGGCCAGATAAATTAGAAAAACAAGAAGAGACCTTAGAATCTCTAAGGCTCAAAGAGTTAAACCAACAACTTGCGGAATTGAGAGAACAAGCGCGAACAATAGCTCATGTGAATCTAGTACCTACTTTACCTTTATGTCCAGGTTGTGGAGCACGAAACCATTCGTGGGAGAATTGCATGAATAATATAGCCTCACCTTCCTTCGTATCTCATCAAAGACACCATTATTCTAATGGTTATTATCATCCTCAAGGAAGTTACGCTAATTATCAGCCCCCGTAAAATAACAATTGGGTCGGAAATCAAGAGAATTATTATCAACCTCGACCTCAATCTTACTATCCACCACAACCTAATTATCAAGAAGCGCCGATTTACAAAGAAATCTATCAAGAAGCGCCGAATTCCAAAGAAGCTTATCAAGAACCACCTCCAAAATTTTGTGATCTTCTTGATAAGGAGAACAAAATTTTTTGGAAAAGCTGAAGCAGCGGTGCGGTATACCGGACCTCAGCCGCAGTGTACCTCAGGGGAAGAAAACCCGTAACACGGGTAGATGCCACGGGTTTTATACCGAGACGAAGAAAAATCACAACAGATGCTACGGTGTACCGGACCATGCACCGGACCCTATACCGCAGGTCCAAAACCCGTGCCACAGGTAGGTACCACGGGTATTTTGACGAGACGAAAAATTTTGGAGCTACACAAGCTGCGGTATACCGCACCATATGCGCGGTGCACCGCATGTCGCTGCCTGGAGAGAGAAAAACGGGTTTCAAGCTTATAAAAGAGGGCTAATGCTCATTATTCAGAATTTACTAAACCTCAAGCCTCTCTTTCTTCTCCAAAACTCTCCCAACTCCATTGAAGCTCATAAAAACCTTCACCACTCATAAAAACACTTCCCAATCACCATAAAAACACATCCAATCCTTTCTCCACATCATTACAAAGAAGATTCAACCACCCATATCATACCAAAACACCTTGAATCCAAAAATCAAAAGCTTAAATTTCAGAAATTCATCCTACAATTTCTTAAATCCATACCAATTCATGAAGATTCCATCTTACCCACATAGAGAATCATCATCAAATCACCTTTCCTAACCCAAATAAAGCTTGTACAACCAATAATCAAGAGTTTCAAATTTTAAGAGTGGTTAAAGCTTTGAGTTGGGGGTCAGTTGAGATGATTAAAAGAACATAAACATTATCTATTGTAAGGGAGATGAAGAAAAACAAGGTTTTGGATTTAATTGAGAAGAAATAAAGTGAGAAAAGTTCTAGTTCCAATTCAAAAGGTGAAACATGTTAAGAGAAGAGAGGTCAGCTAGATGTGTTTGATTTAATGGCAAAATGGTTCCAACTTTAGTGAAAAAGACAACACAACCTCTACAGATCAATGACCCTACACCCGAAGAAAAAGAGAAAGCTTCAAGGGCCCTGATAGCTTCTCCGAAGAAATAATTAAAGGAACTACCTTTTGCTTATGAGAAAGTATTTGAAGAAGAAGTTGATAGAGGAGAATACAAGACGATTCGTGGAGATTTGGAATGCTTGGGTTGGTCTACGTTACTGGTAAGACGTTCTAAAAGACGTTCTTTTTGGTGAATTGTATTGTGTGAGGAGAAGAAGAAGATATGGCACAGTTGATCTATGAGGAGGTGATACGATTTTTCGATCTCTCCCATGTCGTATTTAATGCAATATCCTACTATGATCACGTGTCTTGATCGGAAAACGAATAAGAAGTTGGGTGAAGAAGAAGAAACACGTGAGTTTAGATGAGTAACAATATTGACAATGCTTGGATCATTAAAGTTTTGAGAGTAATTACACAACTTTCAAAAGAAGAAAAGGAGTACATCATAACACTCCATGAGCAATTAAAGAAAATCCAGCAAATCCTACTTTGGATGTCGATAAGGCGAGATAATAGCCTCGAAGAGTATGTTTTCTTTCTTCCCTACCATTTCTTTATGTGCAATATGTATGCTAATTTTAAATTTTATTTCTTTCTTGAGTCTTTTTCGAGTCGTGGGGACACGGCTCATTTTTGAGTTGGGGGTGGGGATTCGTTGTCCTCATCTTCCTTTTTGTTTTTTTCATAAAATTTAAATTTTTTTGGGTTGAATTAGGCATAGAATATCTTTGAATGTACCTATTGAGCATGATTTTATTAGGTCAATGATAGTAAGTAGTATGTTTTTGAAAGGTGTCATAAATTTGTTTAGGTGCATGTATGAAAACAGGAAATAAAAGATAGAAAAGTTAATGAGCAATGCTAAGAAGTTACGTTGAAACTTAGGGAGAGTTATTTGGTTTGTAGAACGTGAGGTTTGAAATTAGTTGAAAACCCGCTTATCTATGAACTAGTAGTGAAAAAGTAACAAAATCCGGTAGTTAGAAAAATGAATAAGGCAGTTCTTTCATATTGAAGCCACTTGAAGCCTTTTATACCTTCTCACCCTTTTTATTTGATTATTGTTACTATTTATCCGTCTTAGCCCCTCTGAGCCTTTCTAAAGCCTTTTTATTGAAACACATTATAATCCATACCCTTAGTTTGTAGGACTTATCTATATGACCCGCACTCGAATCGCAAAACCTGAAACAAGTCGTTTTAGAGCTTGAGTTTGGGGTGGTAGGTTTCCATCATTAGGGAACATTGGGTTTTGGGAATTATATTTGTGATTTTATTAATGATGAAATTGTTATTATTGTAATCCTTTGCCGGGGTAATAGTGAATGAAAAAGAAGCTACGAGCTAAAATTTGCCAACAAGGGCATAAAAAGAATGTATACATGAAAAAATAGTATGATATCTCAACATCAAAAAGAGAATCATAGCCATACAAAAGAAGAAAAATTGATATGAAAAGAATATATATTCGGACCGGCAAAGTGGAATTTGTATATCATCATAAAAGGTTTTATTTGGGATTATTGGGGATGCACATCAAAAGCATCAATAAATTGGGTTGAGTGAGAACATCTTCGAGTGGAAACTCAAGCTCTAGGGCGATTCGTTGATGGCTAGTGAGGAGAGAGCCAAAAGCTCACTTTTCATTATACAAATATATCATAATGTCCCTAAGCCAAGTTATAACCCAAGACCTTAGGATTTCTAACTGCTTGGTGGAGAAACAATTGAGCTATTAGGTAGTAGGTAAGTGGACCATTGAATGCTATATTAGGGCCTATGAACAACCTATAGCCATTAACATGAACTAAGTTATCATCCTCTTCTTCTGGCATTGCGAAATTAATCTTGACTTGAATTCATGGATTGTTGATTATGTGTATATTAAGCATATGTGTGCATTATTTCTTGAGCATTACTATATGAGACGTTTTAGATATTTATGCTCTAGGATTATTCATTGTGTTCTGTTCTTATTCTCCTCCTACTTCTTCTTCTTGTTTAAATTACTACCCTTCTGTTCTTTACTTATATTGTATCGGGACGATACAACTTTGAGTTGGGGGTCTTGATGTCTCCTCATTTGTGATGATTAAATATACTTCAGAGACATCATTTTAGGCGTATCTATTAGAGTATAGGTCGAATTTATCATGATTTAGTGCACTTTCCTATTTTGAGTCTTGATTTAATAACATAATATTTTTAGAGCATATTGGGTTTAATTGTTTATTTAGTGTGAAGTTTTAAAGATAATTATGGAGATTAATTAGAGTCCAAGTCAAAGACTACAAGATATGGAAAGATATAAGCATGGTAATTGGAGATAAAGGAAACAAAAGCTAAAATCATGGAAAAGGAAAAGCTGCCTTAAATCTGAATTTCTGCAGCTACGCCTAAAGAAGTCGTGATAACTCCAAAACCAAGCCGATTTTGGAAGATTCCTTTCATAGGGACGTAGATAATTCTGTGAGGATTCTTTTGGTATATTGTGGAGCAAAAACCGACCAATAACGAAGAAGATATGCTCAAAACAGTTCAGCAGTAATTATCTTTATTTCCATATGAATGTGAGTTGGGCTAGGAGTCCATTACTTTCCTTCTCCTTTAAGAAAACGAATTAGGTCTTCCTATACCCTATAAATACAGCCTCTTAACACTCTACAATCATCCTTGGCCAAACCTTAAGGTCAGGAAGAAGCTATACAACAAGAAGAGAAGTCTGGAAGGAGCTGTGCATCAATCATGTCTTCTTCAACCTTCAAATCTGTAATTCTTTTCTTTTCTTTTCTTAGTATGAACTAGATTCTATTTAGCTTGAGTTTTAGCATATATGTATGAACCCTAGTTTTGGTTGACATCTATCTAATTTGATTGAATTTATGTTTTGATTTCTCTGTTTATGTGTTGGATTTATATTCTGTGTTCTTTACGGTGTACAACGTATAGGATTACTATCATAGTAGTTAGATAACCGGTATATTTGACTATAGAATTAGCACATACCGTCTAGAATAAGGTTTGATCTGACAACCCAGCCTAACTAGATAGTCAATGGTTTAGTGTATTGCTATTTTATCAATTGCAGGAACAGTTTGCTTAGGTTCTTATTGACACAGGTAAACCCTATTTGAAACTACCTAGCGCAATTGAAACCAAACTATTGAAATACTACATGATTCATACCTTACATGTTTAGAACGGAAAAACTAGTAGGGATTACATGCTAATTTCTCAAGCTAAACTTTCATACTATCTTCTTTTCTTCTCTTTTATTTATTTTCTGTCTTTTAATTTAGTAGTTTAGTTTTCTTATTTAAAAACAAAATAAATATTTATCTATCTCTTCTTTCTACTTGCGTATTATCTGTTCTAACTTCTAATATCTGCACTTGAATATTTGCATAAGTTCTTCTTAACCTTCGTAGTCCCTGAGGAACGAATTCTACTTATTCATTAAAACTTGCATACGATCTGTATACTTGCAGAACCGTGCTCAGCTTAGGGTGTTTATTTGCACTTATTTATTACATTATTTTATCACACCTTAGGCCGTACCACGCATCTCCTATCTTCAACTTCTCAAAGATTGATTTGGGCATAAGATTAATACTTGCACCCAAATCGCATAACGCTTTTCCTTGCCACTCATTACCAATAGATATTGGAATTGTAAAGCTCCCAGGATCAAGTAGTTTGGGAGGTAACTTATTCTGACATATAACACTACATTCTTCAGGTAAACCAATCATCTCATTATCGCAATATGTTTGTTTGTTGGTGAGGGCTCTTTTCAGAAACTTAGCATACTTGGGTACATCTCTAATAGCTTCTAACAACGGAATATTTATGCTAAGACCTCTTACCTTGTTAAAGAATTTTTTATATTCAGCCATATCACCCTTCTTTTGAACTCTAGATGGAAAGGTCGGAGGAGGACGGTTTATTATAATATCATCTTTCTTTTTCGGAACTTCAATAGGCCTCTTCACTTCTTCTACTTCAACTTCTTTATCTTTATCCACCACATCCTTTTCTGCTCTAACAACTTCCTTCTCTTTCATAACAGGAAAAGGAGGTGGAGGAAGGTTCTTACCACTTCTGAGAGAGATGATTTTACAATCTTCGATTTGGATTGGATTTTCAGTATCACTAGGGAGTTTCCCTTGTGGACGCTGATTCAATTGTTTTGACATTTGCGAAACTTGATTCTTTAAGTACTGAGTGTGTGCTTCAGCACCTTGTTGCCTTTGGACTGACAGTGCATGAAGTTCAATCAACTTTTCTACGGTTTTCTGAAGGTTATTTGTACCTTCTTGTGGTTGAGCAGGTAAGGCTTTCTGGTTCATGGTGTCATTATAATTGTCTTGAGAAGGTTGTCTTTGAACATAATTTCCTTGATTCTGTCCCCCTTGATAATTATTCTGAGGTCTTGGATTATAGTTGTTACCTTGGGGACGCGGCTGAAATGCGTGAGTCGGATTTACTGCCCCATTAGGATTTGAATACTGAAACCCAGGATGGTTTCTGTTAGGTTGATATCCTTGACCATTCGAATTGAAATTCCCTCGGTTGGAAATAAACATCACAGACTCTTGATTATTCTGAAAATTCTCCCATTCATGATCATCCACACCAAAATACGAACATCCATAAACTTCTTGCGCAACATTTACTTCAACCCTTTTATTCGAAAAACCTTCTTTCACAGCTAACGTAAGTTGCTTCAATTGTTTTTCCAACGTGGTTTGTATTTTGTTCTCTAAGGAGGTGAACTTTTCTTCAATATTGACGTTATTAACTCCCCCTTTAACAGGTGTTCTCACAGTATTCCAACCCACTTCATTAGTTACCGTTCTATCCAATATAATCCTTGCGTGAACGGGTAGAACCTGTAAAAACGCACCACCTATAATAAATCTAAATCTTTTCTCGATTTCCCATCAAGACCGTTATAAAAGAATTTCAATTGTTGTTGTTCTAAAAGGTCATGATTGTGGACTTTTCGTAAACAATTCTGGAATCTCGACCAACTTCTACCCAAAGCTTCATCATATTCTTGTCGGAAGTGTGTTAACTCGAGTTGAGCATCTAATCTCATGTTGGACAGATAATATCTGTCGAAAAACGCAGCCTGTAACTGTTCCCAATTTGTAATCTTTCCAGGCTCTTGTGAATCATGCCAATCACTCGCTCCATCTATCACGAAAAATCTGAATGTAGCAAAATACATTTTCTCTTTTTTTACTCCTTGAGTGATGTACGAATCGCAGATTTGCATAAATTTTTGTACTGCGCGAATAGGATATTCTCCGGGCTTGCCACGAAAATTCCCGAAATTCTGAAATTGAGCTAACATACCCGAATCTGGACGGAATCTCGGAACATCAATATTGGCTGGGCCAATCCCAAGAGGAGGAGCAAGGAATGGTTCTTGCGCTGGACCAGTAAGGAACCATTGATCAGCTACTTGGACTTGAACTGGAGGATTAGGAGGAATAAGAGGTGGGACTAGGCCGTTCTGGCCATTCTGACCATTGTTCTCAACCGGAAGGTCAACCATCTCTTTAGCTAATCTCTCTTCTAACTCGTGTGCTTCTTGTTCTCTTCTTTTTTTGTTAGCAAGTCTGACTAATGATTCAGGATTATCAAGGATCAGAGGTAATGTATCAAGATCCTTAAAGAGTCTCCTTCGCATACACCAAACCTAAAAACCTGAAAAAGACAAACAAACAAAGCGTAAAACTGAGAAATAAAAATGCAACTAACACTAAGGGTGTGTTTGTATTCAGAAGGGAAAAACATAATAAAAGAAAAGAAAAGAAAAATTATAAAAGAAAAGAAAGGGAGAGAAAAAAGTTGTTTGGATTAGATAATTTTAACAAATAAAAATTCATAAAAAAATTGATTATTTTTTTGTTTGGATTTGATAAAAAATAAGAAATAATTTCTTTTTATTAACATATTTCCATTTTTATCATTGTTTGTAAAGTGTCAATGTTATTTTTTTCTCTTGCTTATTTAATAAAAAAAAATTCCTTCCATTTGACCCCGATTTGGAGTGATTATATATAGGGGTTTATAGGTGATTTTAATAATCTTCTAAATTACTTTCCTTTAGAAAATCTTCCAATCCAAACGATAGAATATATAAAAAAATCATTTCATTTCCTTTCCTTTCTTCTCAATACCTTCAATCCAAACATACCCTAAAGGATAAACACCGGGGTCACACACTACCGTCCCCGGCAGCGGCGCCAAAAACTTGGTGGTCCTTTGTGTGTTCTAAAAATAAATGCAATAAGGATAAGAGAACCACAACCGCAAGTGTACAGTTGTCCCAAGTAATATAAGTGATAAAACAGATTCGTTCTCAGGGACGGAATGTTGACTCTAATGCTTATCGAATAGTAGTTAATTGCACGTAAAAGCAGATAAATTATTTTGAGAATGTTTGTTTGGTTTTTCTAAGACTAAGACAAATAATTAAGATACTAAATTAATGCAAGTATTGAACTAGACGCAAGTAATTAAAGTGTTTACGCAAGGTAGGAAAGGCAGTACTTGAGAGATGCAAGGGTTTCACCTCATTATCATTCATTTCATGTCATGTTTAATGGACAAATCGGTAAATATGTATTGGTCGGGATTCGGAATTCTCCTTACCCCCCTCAGGGTGGACTAAGGAGCTACTCTCAAGTGCTACAAACCCCGTCAGGGTGATTATAGTCCACTCTCAAGTGATTAAGTCTATTCTACCCAATTGTCTATAGGATTAATTAAGCTCGTCAGAGTGTCTAATTTCTATCCTACATTCATTAATTAGTTCTGTACCCAGACCCCCCGTCAAGGTGATCCATTCGCCACTAAATGTAGCCTAGATACTAGGTCATATGATTGGTTAATTACGTCATTCACAGTAAATAAAAGCAAATTAATGAAAAATACAATTTACCCAATTTGATTTCAATTATAAAAATCTCAAATCCAAACACATGAAACGAAATCAAATTGGGATTAACCCATTATGCGTTCTCAAGCACTATTTGAGTTTAGCTCATAATAATTGAAAAGAAAAAAACTAAAGAAAATTGAGTTCATAATGTTTTACAGAATAAAATAGAAGGACCTAATTACGGAGTTGAATTGGCTGAGAATTGGAGATATAGACAGTCTCCAGCTCTTGCTTCTTCTCTTCCTTGCTCTAGCTTCTTCTCTGGTGTCTGACTCTTAAGTGTATGTAAAATTATGAAAAAAGTGTGTGAAAATAGAAGTCTAAAGCCCTTTTATAAGCTGAAATTCGGACTAGGGATTTTAATAGGGATTAAATGAAAATTAGAAAAGCCCGAGCCACTAATTAAGCCCAAATCTCGTAACTGCTGCACCACCTTCACTAAATCGGCTCTAAACGGCTCGTTTCAACTCGGATTGACCTCATTCTAGTTGCTAAAGTTCCGTAACTCAATAGGAAACAATTTCTCTTCACAGGTCATAGGCTAAATCCACTCTTAGATGGCTCGGAATCAGTAATCTTTATCAACTTTCCAGATTTGCAGCTTCAAATTATCATTTCTTTCGGGATATTTCTTCTTGCTTTGACTTCATTATACGACCTTTGACTTTATTCTTTAGTTCCTCTCCTAGCTAGTATTCAAAACCTACAACTTTTCACACAAAACAAACCATATTACGCGCAAAAGTTATTAAATCAAAAATACTAGAATTAAAAGAGGAAAATCAATTTATTGCATATTAACACCAAAAGTCTATCTAAATAGTCAAATAAACACAAAAATTGATGTCTCCCAAGTGTATAAAATTAGAACATTTAGGGAGACATCAGGTATTCATTGTTTTTCTTAATATGTGTGAAAAAGAAAAACATGACAAACATTAATGGACGGAGCAAGTAAATCACAAAAAAAGAGACATTAGGTCCCTGTTTGGTTTATGAAAATATTTTCTATTTTTGTTTTCAGAATATATTCTTAGAAAATGATTTTCGTTTTCAGTTTTAATATTTTTAGAAAATATGGAAAACATCAATTTCACGTTCTCTAATATAGCACTGTTTTCATTTTATTTTCCATAAAACTGTTTTCATTTTCTTTAGCCAAACAGGTTTTCATTAGCATTTTAGAAAATATAGAAAATGAAAACAAAAAATACCTATTATTTTCACGAACCATTAAAAATCTAGTGAATTTTAGTAAGTTTATAAACTAGTTGTACTATATGCTTAAAAGATGAAATTGAAGCATACCTTAAAAGTAAATAAAAGATTAGAAAGAAATGCGGTAGAAGTAAGTTTTGATCTTAGGGAGCCTTAAGTGTTGTGTAGAATCCTCCTTATACCTTTCTTAAGCAAAACAACATCCTATCTACCTATAATTAAAGGATGGTTGAAGAGTGTTTAGACCTTTGAATTGGATGTCAAAATAAATGACGAAAAGAACGGAAACACTATCTAGTGTTAGGGAGATGAAGAAGAATCAAAGCAAGGTAGTGGGTGAAATCAAGAAGAACACAAGTAATAAGTGTGCAAAGTCGGGAACAAAGAAAACAGTTAATTTGAGTCAAGAAAGTAGAAAGGAACCGGTTATGGCGAATTCAAAGCTTCAAAAAATTGAAATTTTCAACGAGAAGACACCACAACCTCTCCAAGTCGAGATTCGTACAACCAAGATAAGCAAAACTTCTAAGGCCTTATTAGCTATCGACAAAGCAAACATGTCAGAACTAAGACCTGCTCATGATAGAAAAATTGAAAAGGAAGTTAGAGAAGGTGAATCAAGAGATTTCTAGAGATGGGTGAGAGATTGGGATGGACTACACTCATGATGAGGCATTCAAGATTATGTATTGAGATAGTTTCCAAGTCCTATCTAGGCATCTTTAGACAAGATAGTAAAGGTAGAGTTCAAGTTAGAGGAAAGCTAGTTCCTTTCACAATTGAAGACATTCAGAACCACTTCGAGTTCAAAAAATTGGTTGGACCATGCAAGTATCTGGGAGAAACTTTATGAACATGTGTTGAGAAGAGAGTTAGTACTTGAACACAAAGGAAAATTGAAGGCATCTTGGATTTACAAGCACCTTCAACCTGATGTGAAAGTCTGGCACAACTTCCTCACACCAAATATTTAGGGGAACACTAGTACCTCAGAAGTTAGTAAAAAGTCATCCTCTTAATGAATTGTATTTTACGAGAGGACGAAGTAGATGTAGAGCAAGTCATCTTTGACGAGGTTATGCGATTAGCGATCAAACGAACAATGGTGTTTAACTTGAAATACCCATCAACAATTAAAAGCCTACTTAGTCAAGCGGAGGTAGGAATTGGTGACAAGGAGATATTCATGTGTAACATAAACAACAATATCGATAATGCATGGATAACGAAAATTTTGAGAGGAGCAGTTGCGAAGATCTCTCCAAATATAGATACTTCTCGTGTACGAGAGTCAAGTTCAAGATGAGAGGATCTTGCGTGTCGAGATAAGGTCGATGAGCGATTAAATCAAATAGAAGCAGCTCAAACCTTCTTGGCCAATGATGTGTCACAAATCAAAGTTGAATGAGTGCGCATCATGTCACTCCTAGAGCAAATAAGTCGCGATATCGCAAAGGATCCACTGCACCCCATCTTGGGTATTGATCACACGAGGCAATAGCCTCGAGAGTATGTTTCTTTTTTTAACCATTTCTTTACTTGCGATATATTTTTTAGCTTTTAAAGTTTATCGAGTCTGTTTCGAGTCATGAGAACATAACTCATTTTTTAGTTGGGGTGTGGGGATTCGTTGTCTCTCATCTCCATTTTATGTGATTTATTGCTATTTAGGTAGAAATAAAGAATTTGGTAGATGGAATTTGATGTAGATTGGGTTTAATGGCCTAAGAGCATATATATAGTGAGTTAATGATAATAGGAAATTTGTTAATGAACTAGTTGTTTTGTATGCTTAAAGTATGAACATGAAAACACACCTTACTAGTCAAGAAAGGATTAGTAAGAAATGAAGTAGAAGTAAGTTAGGGAGCCTTGAAAGGTGTGTAGGCCGTGAGATCTGAGCTAGTTGATTAACCGATTTAGCGAATGTGCTAGAGGTGAGAAAGTAACGAAATTGCGTAGTTTAGAAAATAATTAAGATGGTTCTTTGATTATCCCTTGTTGCATTTTAGCTTGTTGTCCAAATTTAATTGTAATGTTATCCGTCTCAGCCTCTTCTAGCCTTTCTAAATCCTTTTTATTAGCAACATTACGAGCCATACCCTTTAGATTATAAGACTGTTCCATATGACCCGCATTCGAATCGTGATGCTTAGAGAGTCGTTTTAGAGCTTGAGTTTGGGGTGGTGGGTTTAAATTATGGGAAAATCATTAAGGTGGGTATTTTTTGAGCTTATGTATTGTGCTCTATGTTGAAGATGATTCATTGTTTTATATTGTAACCTTTGCCAGGGTAATTAGAGATCCTTCTTAAAGATCATATTAGATTATTCTTGTCATAACTTCTTGTATGTTGCGAGGTAGCTCTTGAGGTAACTACAAACTTTCTCAAAATGTGTTTTGCAAGAAACAAAATGAAGGAAAGTTTTCCATTAATGAAAATTATCATAAGGTACAAGGTAGGAGAAGACACACTTACATGTGCTTATTGAAATATGATATATCTTGCACCTTTGTTGCCATAACCTTTTCTACACTGCGAATTGGCTTTTTAGTTTAACATAAAGTTTCTCAAAATCTCACTTCCAAAAACTTTCATGTATAATTATTTTAATCTGAGCAAGGGATCGTTGAATAAGCCTAAAAATACAGTAACAGTTGACAACCTTGCATCTTCTCAACCGGATGGCCGCTTTAAAATGGATTCCAGTTTTGGGAAAGAGATAACCTATTTTAAATTTTTTTGCAATAAAATATAGTCATTTATGACCATTGGGAGACATATTTTTTTATATATATAGGAGATTCTTCATTATATGATAACCTCTTCATCCCCTAAAACTTTTATATCATATAAGGGGTCATTCCACAAGGTTTCCTCAAGTCATTCCTATCGGAACCATTCAAGAGGAAATCAGATTCAAGCTTTCATCTTCAAATTAATCTATCAAGGAGATACACAATCTTATTGTCATATTTACTCTTTAAGTAATAATATTTCATTCTATTTGTAATCACCATAATACACTTACATACTCTTCCTCTAGATTCAAATTTAGTGTTTATGCTTAAACTTAGATAAGAGGGGTTTTAGTTCTCTTTAGAGAAGAGAATACTTCCATATATTTTAGGGGTTACTTGTGTCTATAAGTTCACAAGGGAGTTAGCATGAATATTCAAGTTTGAGATGTGACTAAATCGGGCAAAGTCTCTTTGTATGGGGTTTATATCTCACATTTAAGAGATAGTAAAGCTTAGTGGAATAGAAGTTTTGAAAAATCTATGGGGAAAACTTTAGGCATTGGATTAGGCCTATGGGAATGCGAACCACTATACATTCTTGGGTAATCTCTTTCCTTTTAATCTCTTTACTTGCTACACACTTTGTTTGTCTTGCTTGCTTTTCTTACTCTACTATGTTTTGCTTAATACCCTTAGTGTTTGATAGAATTCTTAAGGAAACTCGTATCACACTTAGGTTCGTAGTTTCTTAACCTTAGGAGTTTAACTAACCTAGACTAACTTAGATATTATCTAGCCTATTTCCTTATCTCCCTTAGGGAGATATTTCCTTAGTTGTTTTTATCCTTAAACTTTATTCATCATTTCATATCCTACCTCAAGTTTAAGTATCTTAACTTTATAGGTAACTAAACTCTTAAGAACACTCGTAGTATCCTTTCTTAGAGTTTGACTTTGAACCTTGATTACTCTACTTAGAATTTATCCTTATCTTCCTTACATAGATAACCATTTAGGGATTCTTATCTTAGTCTTAGCTTCAATATCACATTCCTATATAGCTTAATACATTGGCTTCTTATCATCCTTAGCTAGCATCCTACATCTCCTAAACTTTAGCTTTTGCATTCACAACTCTTAAAACTTCCTTAGCATCATATTTTAGGAGTTTGACCAGTAGGCTTAAATAAAAAAATTTAGGGTTCATTGATTTTTAACTAGGCATAGATTATATTAGAGTCTTATTCACCCCCTCCTCTCTACCTCTCTAGAAATTTACATTTAACTTAACCTTAACCTTAATCTAAACTTAATCTTAACAATAAACTCTACACCTTAAACCTTAAACCTTGAACCTTAAACCTTAAACATTAAACATTAATCATCACCTGCACCTTTACTTTAACATTAACCCTAACCTTAACTTTAACCATAACCCATAACCCTTAAACCTTAAACCTTAAACCTTAAACTTAACCTTCACCTTCACCTTCACCTTTATCTTAATTTCAACCTTAACCTTAACCTTAACTTTAAAGTTAAAACTTAACCTTAACCTTGAATTTTGAACCTAGTCCTTAGCCTTAACTTTAACCATAACCATAACGTATAACCTTAAACTTTACCTTAAAACTTGACCTTTAAATCTTGACCTCAACTTTCATCTTAGCTTTAACTTTAACCTTATTTAGATGAAGATTCATCGCGCTGATATTCGACCTTTAACCTTAACCTTAAAATTAACCTTAACCTTAACATTAACCATGACCTAAACCTTTATCCTTAACCTTAACCTTAACCTTAGCCTTAAACTTAACCTTAACCTTAACCTTAACCTTAACCTTAATCTTAACCCTAACCCTAACCTTAACCTTAACCTTAACCTTAACCTTAACCTTAACTTTGATGAACAAAAAAAGAGAACCTTAATTTTAACCTTGACTTTTACTAAGGGACCGGGGTTTGGTTCCCATCAACGAAACAAAAAAATTCTTAAGTGTCTTCAGACACGAGATTTACCTAGTACACACATATATAATAAAAAATTTCTTTTGAAATTATCTTTTTATGAAACACATTATTCGTTGATCATACAAGTACCTTAATAGAAAAGATTTTTATGTAATTAATTAGAAAGAAACTTAATAGGGTAGTAAACTATTTCAAAACACTTATAATATTTTTAGAAATTACTAAGATGAAAACCAAACGACTTTAATAACCTATACAAGGTTCACCTAATTTTGTACTATGTTATGGGATTTGCCAGACAAAAACACCATTGAACTATATATTGAAGACAAAAATACAAATCTTAACTTTCTTGCTCCTCCAGTCAAATTTGAGGGTAGAAAGGTAAAATAAATATATAAAATCTTAGATTTAAACCTTTTCTAGGTAGACATATTACTCTAGAAATAGACTATATTTGGAAATTATTTCATAAAATAAATATCCTTTTTGCCCCATATACTATAACTCAATTGTCAACTTACGTCTTTAACCGTGTATACTTTACCTCTTCTCTCCCCTAAACTTTAAATCGTGAATCATTGCCCTTTGGACGAAATCTATCCAAAAAGTCTATTAGACTAGAGGTAATAGATAATTGTGTATTAATAAGGGCAAACTGACATAGATATTGATTTTTAGGAAATCAATTGATATAGATTTTGATTTTTAGAAAATTAATTGGTAGATTTTTTGGATAGAATATGTTTGTAGATTACATAAATAAATATACATTTTCTACGTTCAAGAAATAAGTTGATAATTAAGATATATTACATAAGACAAAATAGATATTTACTCTATGATATAAAAAACTTTGAGCGAAAATTAAAAAAGAGGAAAAAGTAGTCCATCAATGTTATCCCGTTTGGTTCGTGAAAATAATAGATGTTTTCTGTTTTCATTTTCTATATTTTCCAAAATGCTACTGAAAATGTGTTTGGCTAAAGAAAATGAAAACAGTTTTCTAGAAAATAAAATAAAAACAGTGATATATTAGAAAACGTGAAATTGACGTTTTCCATATTTTCTAAAAATATTGAAACTGAAAACGAAAATCATTTTCTAAAAATGTATTTTGAAAACGAAAACAGAAAATGTTTTCATAAACCAAACAGAGCTATCTATCTTTTAGTCTAATAAAATATTAGTGCTTAAAATATTAGTCCTCGGTTTAGGTAGGCCACTTGATATAGTTTTATGCATATTTTGATGCAATCAATTTTAGTTGGTAGTGTTGGAAAGTTTTTGTTAAAAAATAAATAAATTAGTTGGTAGTGTAATGATCAAACGGAACCTTATTTTGTTTTGTACCAACGGTTCATGGCCCATAAATAATCAGCAAGAAATTAATTTGGTCAACAACATGTTTTGGATAATATGAGGTTAGTAACTTTAATTTGACCCCTACCCAACAACTGAAAACGAAAGAAATTCAAATCACTTGGGTTATCTTAGCTGCCCAAAGTTGGTTTAAATTTTCTTTTAAAATATAGATAACTTAATTTTTATTAATTGGAAATATATATAAGGAGAAGGGTATATTTTTAATAAATATAGTTATAGTATATGAAAGTTGCTCAAACATCAATAAATTTAAAAAAAGAAAAAACTAGAAATTTAAACTTTGAAAAAGAAAAAAATAGAAGTCTCGATAGAAAAATAATGAAGATCAGCTTTAGTTGATGTATTTAATTTTCCATTCATACTATGGAGTAATAAAAAAAATACTAGGTATCATCCAAAAAACAATCATTTAAATATAATCTATGATTCTAAATTCTAGGTGATCTAGTTATGCAGTTTTTTTTTCTTGATTATTTTTTTTTCTCTTTTGCATGATTGAACCACCTAGAATCCACATCATGGGTGATATTTGGATGATTGTTTTTTAGGTGATACCTAACATTACTTTTTCAAATAGGTTGGGTATTTATTGATGTTTTAAAACAATTGATAGTTAATATGAAGTAAATGTATTTTTGGTTAAGGAAGATGATTTATATAGCATAATAAGATTAGTTATTTTATTATAATATCGTTATTTTTTAAAAAGATACAACAAAAACTCTATAAATAAACTTTTTAATAAAAAGTTTTAAAATAAAATTTTCAATCAATCCTAATTCAAGAATAACGTGTTATAATAATAATTTACTAAGATGATAAGATATATATTTTTGATAATTTCTATAAACTCCATATAATATATAAATTAGTAATTCTATATATACTAGATATTGCATGAATGATTTTATAAAAGTTTCTTAAATAATGATTTATTCGTCTTGATTTTTTGTTGAAATTAATTTCACTTTAAATGGTGTCTCTAGATTTTTCTTGTCATGATAAGAATTTATGATGTTATTTTTCCATAACTCAACAACAAACCATTAATGTTATTGTCGATTTAATAGTTTCAATTTGTGAAGAGAGGTCTATGGTAGAACTTTCATCATTTTCTTCATCATTTTAATCAGTTACAATAACACATTCAATAATTCTTCATCAGTTAACAATTGTGCAACTACATCTTCTTTTAAGTGGTTCAGGACACCTTTGACATCCATTGAATTGCGATAACCTAACTCTTTGATAAAAAAAATTATTTCGTGTTTTCACTACCTACCTGGTCACCAGAATTCTCAAAAACCATGTAATATATTGATCGAAGTTTCCAATGACAAAAGTAGTTGACAACTGTATTTGCACGAACATCTATTGTTCATGCTGAATTTGCAAGATTCATTGAATCTAACATATTTATTTCTACTGTATTTGGAATCCTTACCTTCCAAAAGACTTCTATAGACGATGATAATGCATCTTAAAATCTCGTATAATTCCGGTGTCACAAGGTCAAATTTTTGAAGTTATGTTTGGTAGGAAAAAAAATTCAACATTTCACAATATTTCAATAATTTTTGAATGAGTAAGGCAACTATCCACAATTAAGAGAATTTTCTTCCAACCATTTTTTAGGAAATGACGAACATATTCTTCGAATAACATCCTAGTCATCCAGACTCATTTGTTAGCACAGTACTCACAATTCAAACTATTCAAGCTTACATTCTTGAAGTACCTTAACTTAACATTTTCTGATCGGTCAATAAATGAATTTTATCTAAACCGTCCTCATTGCAAAATATAACAACATTTTGTCTTTGATTATCTTGTTTTTTCCTTCAAATTGCATTGTTGTAAAGGAATGATCCGGTTGAATTCTAAAAAAACATCTTAAGATGAAAAAAATGTAAATAGTTAGATCACTAAAGGGAAAAATGAAATATAATAAAAAATGAACTTGTTCCATCAATATTAAAGATATATGTTATTTCAATTTGGGACACTTTGTCTCTAATGGTTTTTTTAGTTTGTAATCCATTACTTCCATTTTAAAAACATCAATTTTATTTGATATAACATATGCTTTTGAATTTTCAAAGCCAGCCAATAGAAAAAGTAAAGTTTGGAGTATCCAAAGGAAATATACCCTTCATGAAATTTTTTGCCTTCTCAATAATTCGTTCACATGTCATATTCATATGTTCTTGGTATTGAAAAATCCATTCATAGAGAGATTTTTCTAGAGAAGGAAATACTGCCAATTGGTGTCGCTTAACATCACCTATTTTGGGAGCAAGTGAGAGATATTTTGAAGAACACTTAACTGTATCCAATATTGATCCTTCACTCACATGCAAACCATAGTTACTGAAAACCCATTCTTGCAATTGATTTTGAGAGAGGCTTGGATTATCTGCATTGTGCTTGCATAATTCTCTTCGAATCTCGTAGGTCATTGTTGTTTTTTAAACCTTTAAGATGGGAAACCATATTGTGTGTATGATTTGTTAGTGTTAGCATATTTTAATCTTGTACTTATATATACAATATTTTTTAAATTTCCACAAAGTGATACATTGAACACAAGAAGTACAATAAAGTGAGAGATCGTTCATGGATCATTGACAAGTAATAAAGTAAGTATGTAAATAGTATCGTCTCTATAGGGACTAAAGTCGTTAATTTCAAACACGTGTTCTTAGAAAGTATAGAAGATTCAGTTGTTGAACTAGATCATAAATAAAAGAAATAAATTTTGTTTTGGTTTTTGATTAATAACTAAGATGCAAATAATAAACTTGATTTTTTTTTTTTTTTGGACATTTGGAGGTGCCTAGGCACCGGAAATAAAGACAATTATCCTATCCCTAATCTACTTAATCTAGACGACAAGTCGAAAAAACTAAGCGAATTTCGACGAACGAGCGTTGCCCCGTGTCTAGCTTCCTTTGCAAGCTTGTCCGCCTTACTGTTGAGCTTCCTATTAATGTGCTGGAATGTGATTTGCCCGAGCTCCTCAGCAATGTGAATAATCTTGCGCAGGATGGGTTGGATATTCCAACGCGCTGCTGACACCTGCTTCGTACCTTGAATGACCTCAAGGTTATCAGAATATATAACGATCTTCTTTCTTGGAAAATTTGCCCCTATCTGTGCCGCTTTGAGAACCGCATTAGCTTCCCCTTCCAAGGCAGAGTTGCAATCAATGTTGTAGCTTTGTTCGAAAGATGTACTACTGTTGTTATTTACTCCTATGATTGCTACCCCGGTTGGCTCCCATTTGTTGTTAAACGAGGCATCACAAAAGAATGTCAAATCTTGACTTTGCTCCTCCCTATTTTTGTCAATGCTTTCTTCTTCTGCTCTCTTAAAACCGCTGTAGTTTTCCGCTGTCCAATTTATTCCATGGATTTCTTGCATTAATTTTTTTGAAGCGATGTTTATTCCTGTGCCACATACTGAGACCCCCTCATGTATTGCTTTCATCTTTGCTTTCCAAATGTTCCAAAGGTTGATCATAATGAAGTCTCGTACTATATTTTCTTCCCATCCACCCTTTGTAAAAGTTTCGATGATTTTAAGAACCAATCCTCTATTGTTCCCTCCCAATTGTCTTGAATTTTTATTTGTAGTATCGATCCGGCCCAAATATCTTTGCACATATTGCAATGGAGAAGTAGATGTTCTATATCTTCATAGCTGTGGTTACACCATAAACAGTTTGTAGCATCTGCACATTTTCTCTTATATAGGTTGTCTCTGGTCGGTATCGCATTGTTGACTAATAAACTTGATTAATTCAACCAAGGAAGCAAATAAATATATTAAGAATAATAGATGAGAGGATAATTCGAGTTTGCTAGTATTTCACTATCCTACTAAGTCGATGATTTCAGTTATAAGGAAGAATTGGGTCGTTACACTAATCGGGGTTCTAATTTCCTTCTAACTCTTGTCAGGGTACCTCATAAGGCTTCCCTACAATTATAAAGTTCTCGGGTGAGATTATTCTACACAAAATTTTGGCGATTAAGAGTAAACCTATGTGATTATCCGGTTAGGCAAGCCCGTTAGGATCACTATCGAACATCAAACATATATGAACCATGTCTGACCATAAAGCCCCATCCATGGTAATATTTTATTTACTTAGGTCAATCTATAGTTTATCAAAAGAAATCTCAAAGTCATACAATTCATATGCATCTAACAAATTTCCCAATTCAGTTAAAAGTAATTCCCAAATATCATAAAGTCAACAATCAAGTATTCAAGGTTGATAAATTATTGAAAACTCAATCTAATGGAATTTAGTGCATAATATTAAAAATCTTAGAATCATGTTTAAGACAAGAAACCAATGCTAATTACCCTAATGATAGAGGTGGAATGGTGCAGAAGTGAGGCACTAGGGCTCCAACTACTGTTGTCTTCTCCTCTGGTCGACTCTATCTTCTCTGCTTCTTAAATAATGATTGGTAACCATTTTATGAAATAAAATTTTTATATATAAAGGGTTTAAAACATTGTATGGGTTGTGGGACTCTTTTCAATGACCAAATCCAACCAAAAACGTTTTCCTTGAACAATAGTCTGGTTCAAGCCACAACGACTGTGACTTTAATAACTTCTTCAATCTAGCTCCAAATCACGAACCGTCAGTACCTACATGCTCCTAACTTCAAGTACTATCTGCAAACCAAAGGTATCCTCTAGATTCTTAATCAATTGTGTGCGGTGAAACCAACAAGTCTCGTTCTTAATCTGGTAAAAAACTAATTTTACTTTCCAAATGTGGCTTCTTGATCCTTTAACTTTTGCTTTGGGTTTGATATTATTTTCTTGACTTCTTATTCTAGTCTTGGGATCTAATAGTATCCAAGTACCTAATATTTTCACACTTAACATAAAAATTACGCGCAAATATCTCTAGAAGTAATAATTCTCCAAAACTAGACAAGAAACAAGAATATATCAAAATATATGGAAAAATCCTAAACTAAGCACAATATCACCCTAAAAAGATGTCTCATGACTAAATTAATCTATCACATAAATGATTACATCACCCTCCAAAGGGATTAGCATGCGTTAAGAGTACTTGCTCTATATTGAGGATATACTCCAAAAGAACCCCAAACTCAAGAATGTGGTGAATTCATCAGTCATTCCTATACCTCCTAACCATTTTACCAAGTATACTTACACAAATAATTTTAATAAAGATATTTATAAGGCATTAGATATTTATAATCCACATGAAGAGGTAAAAGCTAAACTTGTTACCGAGATAGAGACTGTTAATGGGGATGAAGAAGTTGTTGGAGATGTCGTCAAGGATGATGTTGTTAAGGAATGTTGGTGATAATGATGCAGACGAATCCAATGTTCCTTTTGAATATTGACTTTTTTTTTGTTCACTTTTTTCCTTTTTGCTTCAGTATTGTTATGAGGCCCTTTTGGCCAAAAATCCTAACTTTTTATCTTATCATTTAATGAGCTCACGCAATACTCTTTTCTTCTCTTCTTGACTGACTTGCTTTCTTAATATTGTTCTCAAGTATCAATGACTGTTACATGCTTGAACCTCTTTACCTCTTTACTTTGGATAATAATAAGAGTGATGTTTCTTTAAAGTTGTGTAATACTAAGACTGCTTTGGTTTTTATAATAGCCTTTGCACTGGTATGAAACTGACTGTATGGACGAGTTTCCCATCAAACCTTTGAATATATTTTAAATGTTTTGCAACATCGGGATGCGAATGATCACTCATGTTGATGGAAGCATTTCATGATCGTTGAGACTTCATTGCTCATATAAAATAATCTTTTATTGATGAGGTTATGGTCTGATTTACGATATAATTTTTGGTTGCCCAGGCTAAGTCGGACTTACGAAATAATTTTTTGTCTGCCCTAGGAAAAAGGGATGAAAAGGTTGTTGGAGATGTTATCGAGGATGATGTTGGTGATGATGATGCATACAAATCCGTTGTTCCTCTTCAATACTGGTTTTTTTGTTTAGTTGTTTTTCCTTTTTGCTTTAAAATTGTAATGAGGCCCTTTTGGCCAAAACTTCTAACTTTTTATCTTTTAATTTAATGAATTCTTGTAATGCTTTTTTCTTGTCTTCTTGACTGTCTTGCTTTCTTAATATTGTTCTCAAGTATGAATAACTGTTATATTCTTGCACCTCTTTACCCTTTTACCCCTTTATTAGGATAATATTAAGAACGATGTGCCTTTAAAGTTGTGCAATACTTAGACTGATTCGGTTTTTATATATAGACTTTGCACTAGTATGCAACTAACTGTATGTCCGAGTTTCCCATCAAACCTACAAATATATTTTGAAGGTTTTGCAACATCGGGTTGCAAATAATCACCAGTGTTGATGGAAACATTTCATGATAGTCGAGACTTCATTGGTCAAATGAAATAATCTTTTATTGATGAGGCTATGGTCCGATTTACGATATAATTTTTGGATGCCCATGTGATGTCCCCATATTTGTGATATATTAATCTAGGTTTGAGACATCATTTTAGGTGTATTTGATTAATTGTTACGGAATTTTTCCCCGTTATTAGATAATTTCTTAATTCATGTCTTAATTTGGAGATTTATTACTTTTAGAGCAAATTTGGTATAATTTGTGTGTTAATGTGAAACTCTTAAGGTTTATGGAATATAATTAGATGCCAAATCAATTCCAAGGAGTTAAGGAAATAAGATCTAGGAGAAATCAGAAGATAAAAGGAAACAAAGTTGAATTAGGAAAGGAAAAGCTATCAAATAAAGTTGCCAAATCTGCAGTGACGTCCACGAAAGTGAAGATTACTACAAATTGGCTGCGATTTCGGAAGAGCCTTTAAAAATTTAGATATATTTTCTCTACGGTCCTTTTGATATAAAGTATGCAAAATTTGGCCCAGTAACAAAGGAGATATGATCAAAACAGTGAGCAGTGTTCATACTGTCCTATATTTTTAGGAAACGAATTTGAATTGGATTTGGAGTCCAATTACTTGTCTTCCATTCCAATATTTCGACTTAGGGTTAAAAAAAAACCTATAAATACACTCTCTTATCATTGTAAACACGTCCTTTCTCAGCCTTTAATTCACATTACTCTTAGAAGTCATCCAATGGAGCAAGTTGACAGTATGTATCTTTATTTTAGTTTATTTTTAGCATGAACTACATTCCCCATAGCCTGGATTTTGCATATATATAATCTTTGAATTATATTTTCTTCTATCTAAGGTTGTTTGGTAAAAATATTTTTAAATCGATTGAGCTTCTTAACCTTTATATTTGTTTTATGTGCTTTGACGTATTGACCGTAGTTCTTGCTAGTGCACGAGTATAGACTACCCCATTAATAGGGTATCATCCTCCAGTGATCCAAGCTACAAAGTTTCAACTCGATCAAGGTATGCTCAGTAAAGTTGAGAGCTATGGACTCTATAGTGGTGCAGCGATTCAAGATCCGGTAAGAGCGATTAAGAAGTTTATGCAGTTTTGTGATGCCTACATTACTCCATGCATTACACGAGGGCAACTGTATTGCTATATGTTTTCATTTTTCTCAACTGGAAGTGCTGGTGATTGCCTAGATAGAAAACCATCAAATACAATTAATACTTGGGATCAAATACAAGCTGTATTCTTTTACCGTTTCTATCCAAAGAGTATGAGATTAAAATATCAGATGGAGCTAGCTAGTTTTTTCCAAGAGAATTATGGATAAGTAGGATAAGAATGGACAAGGTTTCAACAAAATTTAGCAAGATGTCCACTCCATGGTTACACCCCATCTTTACAGTTAGTGATGTTTTATCAAGGTATTGGTGCCAAAAGTAGATTAAAGGTTGATAATCTTGGAAGAGGAGTAATTATTTCCATGGATCCTACAAAAGCTGCAGAAGGTATGGAACATATTATTGAAACAAAAAGGAGTTGGCCAATTGCATGAGCTCCTATCGTAAACACCAAAGGCATGCTTCGATTAGGAGCAGAATCTTCTCAATCCGCTAAAATAGTAGCACTAGAAAATCAAGTCAAGCATATGAAACTCAAAATAGACTAAAATCGTCGGAATCCAGCTCCAACAAACGTAGTGCAAGAAGCACAAGGTTGTCTGTGTTGCGAAGTACCCAATCATACATGGGAAGAGTGTGAAGGAAATCCAGCATCTGTATACTTCACATCAAATCGAGGGAATTACCAATTTGGTAATAGAAATCATCCGGGTATGCAGTATTCAAATCCTCAGGGGCCACAAATTATCAACCATGTCCCCAGAACAACACCTACCAACAGAGAGCTCAAGGTCCTTATCAAGGAAATCAAAATTATAATAGACCAGCTCCTCCACATCCACCAGCCTATGATGCTTATGCCTATAATATAGCTCAGAAAGCTTTGCCACAATATCCTTAAGAAGGAGTAGTGTTAGAGAGGAAATTACAAGATGTTATGGTTCTAATTACTGGCCATATTCAAGTGTATCAAGAGAAGTTCAGAGAACAAGAGGCCACAATCTAGATCTTACACACACAGTGGACCCAAATAGTGAAAATTGTGAATGCTTATTTAAAAGCAAAGGAGGTAAAATAAATTGAAGAAGGTGAGGACAATGTTGGGTTCGAAGCATGTAAGGCAATCTGCCTTGAAACAAAACAGAAAGAGGAATCACCAGCTGCTGTAGAAATTGTCGTGGAGGTTCCAGAAATTGAAGAAGAACCAACCAAGCATAGCCAAGAAGAATCTGACTTTGTACTTAACTTGAAATACATGCAAGAAGAGATTAGATCGGTCATTGAGTTACAAGCTAGTAATCTATATAGAAATAGAAAGAAGCCTCAAGTGAGCAGAAAGAAGTTGTCGCACCTGTTGTGCAAACAGAAGAAGAGAAGGTGGGCTCGCCACCTATTAGTCCAGCAATGTCACCATCCATTCCTAAGAAATATCCAAAGGTTTACATTGAACAAGGCATTTATAGAGGCTTACAGTCCAGATAATATCAACGCCCAGATGCTTGAGATTGCGAAAAAAGGGCTTACACCGCAACTAGTGATCACACAAGTTATTCTAGAGAAATATGCGAGTGTAGAAGCCATGAAAGTATTGATCGTACTGAGAGAGACTCAAGAAGAGTTGAAAAGGAGTTACCTCTCAAGCTCAATGATCTGGGAAGCTTTAACCTTCCTATTCAAATTAGTGGTATGCTCAAGGGGAAGGCCATATGTAATGTGGGTTCGAGTGTGAATCTTATGCCCAAGTCCGTGTTCGATAGGCTTGGCATCAAGAAGGTAAAAAAATCTCATGTAAACTTATAATTTGCGGATATCTCAGTGACAAAGACATGGGGAACAGTGGAGGAAGTGCATGTCTAAGCAGGTAATATCACCATTCGTATTGACTTTGTTATTCTTGATTATGATGCAGATAAGCATGTTCCAATCGTACATGGAAGGTCGTTCTTGGCCACAAGTCAAAGCATCATCAACTTCCAAGAGGGAAAAGTCACCCTTCATGCTAAAAATGTTTCTAAGACATTCTTCGTCTTGGGTAAGAAACCAAGGAAGTTAGATCCTATAGTTCATGTCATCCACATTGCTACCAGAAACAGAGTCCCAGGAGAAATCCACGCAAATCCTATAGATACTAGACCAATAAGTGATTTTGGGGTAGGCCATGAAGTTGTATGGAAAGCCCGCGAGCCGAATAATATGCCACAAAATCACAAAGATTCGTGGATGGGACCATTTGTTGTCACACAAGTTGTTTCGGAAAAAGTGATTGAAATCAGACCCATGAGGGGTATCGAACGGAGATTAGTAGATGTTCATAGCCTTGATCGTTGTTAGGGAGGTTATATACTTAAAAGATGATAGAGGTATCGTGTCTAACTTTGAATACGTTAAACAAAAGTCTTGTACGGATTTTATGTTTTTATGTCTTTAGTGTATGTTAAGATTAGGTGTTTTTAGTTGATACTGCAATATTGAGGAAGGTATTAGTGTTTTTGATGTGTAGGTACTTAGAAAAACAAGTTCGGGAGAAGAAATGGAAAACTTTGGCAAAAACAACAGGTTCCTGCGGTACACCGCACCATCCTTGCGGTGCACCACACCCCATAAAAGTGTCACGATGGTCATCAAATTAGGGAAACGTGCAAGGAAAAAGAGGAAAAATCATGTCGACGTTTGCAAAAACCATGCCACTGTGTCATCCAGAACACTCGTGCGGTACACCGCACGGGTGTCGCGGTACATCGCACGGGTGTCGTGGTACACCACATCAAGAAAACCTTTGCAACGGTCCAGCATTTACGCTCCAGTTACGAGACTCCACGAAGAAAACAATGTTGTCATTCGCGCTGAACCGTGACACGGTCCAAGACAAGAGACATCTATGTTGGCATATAGCCTCCCTTAATAGGTTGTTTTAATGTGACAAATCCTCTTGTGTTTAGTGTGCTAATTATTATTGTTATACATATTCTATCTTGCACTCTAATTCATCAAAAAAGCACATTCTTTATCCTTTAGATCAAAGCTTTATTGTTATATCTTATGAAACTAATTCTCATGCAAATACTTTTAACCTTATCTTTGTGTACATTGAGAATTAGCTTTAGTGATCAACTACAAAGTTTCTTAAAATGATGTTGATAATCCTAGAGGGGGGGTGAATAGGATTACAAATAAGATAATGCCTAATTAAAAATCTTTTGGACAAAAATAAGTTTAAGAGAAAACTTCTAGGTCAACTAATTAAATCAAACTCTTATAGGATCATGCAATGGAAAGAGTAAGGTTCGATATAAAAGTATAACTAGTAAAAAGCTAATCCAATATCTTAAACTACTCTAGAAGACTATATGTTAGATATCCTAGATAAACAATAACATAGAATTCATGCAAGCATATAATCAAACATATAGAGTGCGGAAAGTAAATAGAGTAGGGATAGAAAGATACACACGATTTATAGTGGTTCGGTTTCCCTACATCCACAACCTAAGGAAGCCTCCTTAGGATTTCAAGCTTTTCACTAAGCTCCCGTGTCTCTCTTAACCGGGTCGAGAACACAATAACCTTTACAAACTCTTCGATAACACGAAGGACACACCACTTGCGTAATCACAACACAAGGACACCAAGTATACTCCCTATACTTGAATTCTCTCTTAATCTATCTATTACAAGACCTAGACTTAAGAGGATAGCAACAAAGTGTTTAAAGGTTTGCTAATTAAAGCTTGTATCTAAAACTCCTAATAGAGTGGATATGACTATAAGCTTGTATACTCCTTCTTGAGTGGATAGAACCTTGTGGCTTAATTGATTAACTCCTTGAAAGGATTTATAAGCACACTAAGATTGAATTTGACTATGTATAGCTCTTGACACCTTCTTGAATGATAGCAATTAAGCCCCTTAATGTTTGTAATTAGTTGGTGTAGTTGTAGCCTTCAAAGAGCTTCAATTTATAGTAGAAAATGGCTTCCAACGGTCATAAGGCTTGAGTCCAACGGATCTATTAATCTCCCAACGGATATATTTCTTATGACTTGTCTTTTGTGCAGAAAACCCTTCCTTGCGGTGTACCGCAGGATTCGTGCGGTGTACCGCACTTCAATGGTTTGTTTTTCTAGCATACTGACGGGCTAGTCACTGCACCGCGCCCTGGTCCGCAAGCTTAGTCCGGTATACCGCAGCGGTGTACCGCGCCAAGTAATCTTTGAAGGATAATGACTTGGATCAATAAATCTTCTTCACGAAAGTTGTTGTAAACATTATTCTAAGAATCTTTGAAGTTTGAACACTAAGGCTAAAACTCAATAATCATAAAGATAAGGTTAATAGCATTTGTATGAGAATAAGATTCTTAAGATAAAACAATCAAGTTGAACAACAAGATAAAGAAGGAGCTTTTTGATGAAATAGAGTGCAAGATAGAATATAAATAACAATAGAAATTAGCACACTAAACACAAGAGGATTTGTCACATTAAAACAACCTAAAAAGGGAGGCAATATGCCAACAATCTCCCCCTTTTTGATGATGACAAATCCTTCACTAAAACACCTTAGGAATGAAATGAAAGTTTAAGCACTAATGAAATAAAGCTCCCCCTCACAATAAGCATAAGATTTGAGATGCATTTGTGAGTTTTAAAACGTGCAAGTTTTGAAAGTTTTAGTGCACATAATATTTCTCCCCCTTTGTCTTCATCAAAAAGATGGGGTAAAAACAACTAAAAAATAGAAGAGCAAAAACTCGAGTGAATAGATTTTAAACAAAGATTGCAAGAGTTTAGATATTTGTAAAGCAAGAGCAAAGGATAGAGATTTTTACCAACTCCTTGATAGATTTTGATTTCATATGCTTTCTAATGACACAAACGATTAGTTGCAAAGATATGAAATAAATGATTAGTCTAAGCATATGAGTCTTAAAAAAAATGATTTAGCAAAGACTCCCCCTTACAAAATGCATATAGTTTGTTTTAATTTGTAAGCGTTTGATTGACAATTTTCCCTAATAAGAACACTTGAGAACATTTTGAAGAGATTTAGGGGTAAAACTGTAATTTTGTTGAAAGGCAAGAGGTCAATATGTATTTTTCAAAAATTTGGGGACTAAGCGCAATTTTGAAAAATCTATTTTGGGACCGAAATGCAAATTTCAAACTATTTAGGAACAAAGCTAAAAGGAGCAAAATCAAGAAGTACCTATAACATCAAAGAACATGTTAGCAACATAAAAATCAAATCAAGGAAGATAAGCAACTAACAAACATGATAAAAACACAACTAGTTAACCAATTATCCAAATAAAACATTTAGCATCCTAACATAAAAACCAAATAAACCAAAGTAGCAATATCCTAGATGTCCAAAACACGGACCCACAAAATACTTAAAAAGCATAAACACATCATAAAAACAAGTTCTAAGATACCCACATAAGCAAATAAAGACCCATCAACCACCAAGAATGATAAAAACATGATTTTAAACACCAAACACCAAGCACCAAACACCAAACCAAGATGAATTAACGATTATCACGAGGAGAGCGGCTCCTAGATCTTCTTCCATTTCCAATATCATCGCGAATACACGAAACATCACTTTTCATACACGAAAGCTCATTCGCAAGATGCCCTATCTTTTCTTCCAAAACTCCAAATTTCCTTTCTATTTTATCTTCCAAAGCCACAAATTTACTTCCTATATAATCCATGAAACGTGACATAGCGCTTTCAAAGCCGGATGGATTAGGAGGGTTAACATTGGTGGGTTGGCTTGGAGTGGGCTCATTAGGAATGGGGTTTTGTTGGGCCGGGTTATCTAATAAATGAAGAGTGTCAAGCTCCGGACCATCGGTTTCGCTTTTAGCTTCAAGAATGCGATTACGAATAGTAACGTCCGAGATACGATTAATAGTGGAGACCGAAACATATGTGTTGTTATAAATAACAAATTTCATTCTAAGAATCGTGAGATAATCGAAATTCCATGACTTATTGATTGGTTTCACATTAGTCCCTCCAAAAGAAATATCATTAGCTTCAAAGATTTTGGATAGAAAAATACCGTAAGGGACTTTATCCCGAGAGGTACGAGCGTGATTCATCCATTTGAACATTATCACAATAATGTTTATCGGTTGTTTGGAGAAGATCAAATATAAAAGATAAGCTTCATACGGGATAAGTTTAGCATCATGCTTATCTTTCGGAATAACGGCCGAGATAAGAAACTTGTGGGCCACGATAAATTCCGGATCAAAGTTACGAATGTTCCAATTTCCATCGGGAACAACCATTCTACTAGTAACAAACTCATTAACCTCATTTTGAGCAACTATATCGATATTCGAGTTATCCCAACCACTAGACCAAAAACCGCTAAAACCATCCGAAGGTATATCAAATTTTGAGCACAAAGTATTCGATTTTAAGCGTAAAACGGTACCCGAAACGATTGATTTAACCGAAGTAGTAGCATGATTAAATTCAAAATTAGTATAAAACTCTTCAATTAACCCGATTGCCAAATGACTACCCGAAAAAGCAAAGATTTTATGAAATTGTTGAATTGAAAAAAGTCTAAAGAGAGAATTTTCACCGGAGGGAAAAGCCGAAGGGCAAATCGTTCTACCCGGAAGTGCATCGAATGGCCGGAGTGGTGGTGGTGGTGGTGATGGTGACTTCGCCGGAGATGGTTCACGGTGGCGGCTGGAGGAGGCACTTGGTGTCGCCTAGGGTGTGATAAAAATAAGATCAATTTAAGTATGGAAAACTATGCACTCTCACCCTAGACAGGCACAGTACTGCAAGTATTACAGGACGTATGCAAGTTTTAATGATAAGTAGAGTTCGTTCTCAGGGACTTAAGTGTGTTAAACGCGTAGGAACAGATAACGAGTAAAAGTAAATAATTAGAAAACAGAAAATTAAATATTTGGTTTTTCGAATTTATGAATTAAAACTAAATTAAAGCTAGGAAAATAAAGACAATAAAGTAAAAGATTAAGAATATGAGATGAGAAGTATAGCTTAGGTTTTGCTAGTATGCACTAATCCTTCTAATTCTATCTATAGATCTAGTTCATAAGGGAGAATACTAGCTCTTGGTAATACTTAGTCAGGATTCTAAATTCCACTACCTTAGACCTTGAGAGCGACTAAGGGGGCTACGTCACAACCAAGAAGTGATTTAAAATAGGGTTATCAAACGCCACTAAGGCCCTAAGCAAATACTGCAAGTCTTGGTGATACTGTGGTTAAAACAAACCTTAATGACTATCTAGTTAGAAGTATGTTTTGTCAGAACTGCTATCGACACTAGACATTATGTGGTGGTTCAATAGTTAAACACCCTGTCAAGGAGAACATCTAACTACTCTTAAAACAATCCTAAAGTGATCAATTCTAGGAAAGACATTAAATCAAAACACATAAGCAAATATAAAGTAAGTAGCTAATATCAGATTAAAACATATAATTCCCAAAGAAACTTAGATAGAAGAATTAGAATTCATAGATTATACATATGCAAAACCCAAGCTATGGGAGGTTTAGTTCATACCTGAAGGAAATAAACTAAAAGAAATTACAAAAGACATCATCTTGCTCTCTACAATGAACTGGAAGAATAAAACCTTAAGAACTAATTACTATGAGGCAAGGATGATTTACAAGTGATATAAGGGTGTATTTATAGGTGTTTAGAAGACCTAATTCGTTTTCTTGAGGAATTGTTAAGGTAATGGACTTCTAGCCCAACTCAAATTCGTATGGAAATAAAGATAAACACTGCTGCGTTGTTTTGGTCATAACTTCTTTATTATTGGTCCGATTTTGCTCCACAAGATACCAAAAGAATCGCAACAGAATTATCTAGACCCTTTAGGAGTAATCTACCAAATTCGGCCTCTTTATTAGGTAAAAACGCCTATCTTTGCAGAATCCCAGATTTAGGCAGCTTTTCCTTTTCCATCTTTTTAGCAATTCCTTCCTTATCTCCAATTACCATGCATATCTCTTTCCATAAGTTGTTGTCTTTGACTTGGACTCTAATTAAGCTCCATAATTATCTTTAAAGCTACACACTAAATAAACAATTAAACCCAATATGCTCTAAAAACATTATTTCTACAAATCAAGACACAAAATAGGAAAGTGCACTAAAACTCAAGAAAATCGACATTATTGACTTCTAAAACACTAAAAATGATGTCTCATCTTAACATAAATCTATCACAAATGAGGAGACATCAAGACCCCCAACTCAAAGTTGTATCGTCCCGATACAATAAAAGATAAAAACATAGGGAAGTCTAGAAATACACACTTATAAAATTCTCAACACAAGGGAAAAGCATAGCAGAATATATAGAATAAACCTAAAGCACATAACTCAGAAAATTTCATGCAATAATATTCATAAACTACATACCTGTACACTTCTCATATCTACAGTCAACACGGCTTGATTTCAAGATCAGATTAGTTTCGCAATGTAAGAAGGATTGGGACTTTACTCAGTTCCCCAAGAGAGCTATAGATTGTTCATCAAACCTCACTAGTATCCAAGAATCCACTTAACTAATCTCTAATGGCTCAATCACTTCTCAATTACATAACAAAGAATCACAAGGTCTTTTAAGGTTGTAATGTAGGCTTAGGGACGGTATGATCATATATTTGGATAATTTGGAGTGAGCTTTTGGCTCTCTCCTCACTAGCCATCAACGAATCGCCCTAGAGCTTGAGTTACTCTCATAAACGTTTCTCACTCAACCCAATGAATTCCTTGATGCACAATTTAGCATCCCCAATAACCCAATTAAAGCTTAAGATGTTTACATAAAAATCCACTTTGCCGGTCCGAATATATATATTTTCTTTTCTTTTCAAATCAATTCTCTTTTCTATAGCTATGACTCTCTTTTAATGTTGAGATATCACGCTAATTTTCTCATATATATATTTTTTCTTTTAATGCCCTTGTTGGCAATATTAGCTCGAAGCTTCTTTTTCATTCACTATTACCCCGGCAAAGGGTTACAATACAGTTCTGTGAAACATCATTAATATAAAGCACAAAACACAATAATAAGCTCAAAAAAATCCCAACATAATAACTATTCCCATAATGGTGGACCCACCACCCCAAACTCAAGCTCTAAAACAACTGTCTAAGCATCGCGATTCGAGTGCGGGTTATATGAAAAAGTCCTAAAATCTAAAGGATATGGCTTATAATGTGTTTCAATAAAAAGGATTTAGAAAGGCTAGAAGGGGCTAAGAAGGATATAACTTTTAAACTCAAAAATCACAAGGTGAGAAGGTATAAAAAGGCTTCAAAGGCTTAAAAATATTAAAGAACCGCCTTGATCACTTTCTACACTATGTAATTCAGAAAATTTCTTACCTTTAGCACTTTCATCAAATGGTTTGTCAACTAGCTTGGATCTCACGGCCTACACACTTCTCAAGGTTCCCTGAGATCGAACATACTTTCTATCGCATTGCTCACTACTCTTTTCTTTACTATCAACGTGTGTTTTCCTGCAAATACTCAAAGCATACAAATACATAGCTCATAAACATATCACTTACTATCATTAATCTACTGAGCTTATGCTTTCAAGTTATTAAACACATTCTACATCTAATTCCCATGCATCAAAAATTTTAATTTCACCCAAAAACAGAAAAATGGAGATGAGAGACAACGAATCCCCACACCCCCAACTCAAAAATGAGCCGTGTCCCCACGACTCGAAAAAAGACTCGAAAACAGAAATTAAAATTAGCAGATAGACACAATTACAGAAATGGTAAGGAAGAAAGAGAACATACTCTCGAGGCTATTGCCTCGCATCATTGATATCCAAGATTGGAATTGCTGGACCTTTCGTTAATTGCTCAAGGAGTTTTATGATGTGCACTTGATTAGCATTGATTTGTGCCACATCATTGACTAAGGAAGTTTGAGCTGCTTCAAATTTCGTTAAACGCTCCTCCATCTTCTCTTGCCAATTTTGCTCCTTTTCTTCCTTCGAGGCTTGAGTAGAACCCGCTCTTCGAAGGCTTTCTTTGATCCAAGCATTATCAATATAACTCGTCTTAAACTCGAGTTTCTCTTCTTCACCCAATACTACATTCGCTTTTCGCATAAGACACGTGATCATAGTTGGAAATTTAACGTTATAAACGGATTTAGGAGAGACCGAGAATCGTATCACCTCCTCATAGATCAACTGTGCCACATCAACTTCTTCTCCTCTCAAAATACAGTTCAACAGTAGCGCGTTCTTCATGGTCACCTCCAAAGTTCGTGTGTTTCCAAAGACATTAGGGATAAGGAAATTATGCCAAATTCTAGCATCTGCTTGAAGATATTTGTAAGGCCAAGGTGCCTTCAATTCTCCCGTATGTAATTGCACTTTCTCCTTGTCTAAAACATGCTCAAAAAGTAATTCCTTATCAAAGATTTTTCGTTTAGCAACTGCTTCCTCAAATTTGCAAAAACTTTTCAGTTTCTGAAACTTGAAGTGGTTCCTAATCTCCTCAACTGTGAAAGGAACTAACTTTCCTCTAATCGGAACACAATCACTATCTCGGCTAAAGAGGCCTAGATAGAACTCCAAAACTAATTCATGACATAATTCAGAACGGCTTACCATGAACGTAGACCAACCCAATTTCTCACCAAGCTCAAAGAATCTCTTGTATTCTCCATCTCTAATTTCCTCTTTGAATACTTTCTCATAGGCAAAAGGTAGTTCTTCTAATTGTTTCTCTGCAGAAATCTTCAAGGAATTTGAAGTATCCACTCTCTCTATAGGTATAGGATTTTGTTGAGGTTGTGTTCTTTCCTTTGCATAAAAATAAAGCTTTTTACCATTACTATCATACGAAGGTTTCCCACTCTTCAATTTATCTTTACCCTTTGATTTAGAACTAGCTCCTTTGTCAATTGATTTCTTCTTGTTTAAATCCACTCCCTTATTACTCTTCACCTCCCTCTTGCTAGATAAGATTGATGTTCTATTAGTCATCTTCAATTAACCCCCAACTCAAAGCTTTAGCAACCCTTGAAAATTAAACTCTTGAATTAATGGATGAACAAGCTTGATTTGTCCTAGGATGGGTGAATTGGTGATGAATCTCTATGTGGGTGAGGATGATTTGTAATGGGTAGGCTTGGATTTTTAGAAATTGTGTGATGAATTTGTGAAATTTGGCTCTTTGATTCTTCAATTTGAATGAATTTGGTGATGATTGGTAGCTTGATTCTCTCTTGTAATGATGTGGAGAGAAGGTTTGATGTGTTTTCCTTGATGATTGGGTAGTGTTTTGGTGATTGGTGAAGGTTTTGATGAGTTTCAATGGAGTTAGGAGAGTTGTGGAGTAGAAAGAGAGGGTTAAGGTTTAATAAATTCGGAATAATAGCTTCAATACCTCCTTTATAACTCAATCCCGTAACTTTCTCTCTCCTCTGGCGGCGCTGCGGACTACCCCTGCGGACCATGGGGTGCACCGCAGGGTAGTCCGTGACATCTGATGCTCGAAAATTTTTGCTCACTGACCTAAACCCGTGGTAGGACCCCGTGGTACGGGTTTTTGGGGCGCGGACCATGGCGCGGTGCACCGCGGGGTAGTCCGTGGAATTTTTTCGTGTTTCTGACCTAAACCCGCGGTAGCTACCCGTGGTACGGGTTTTGACCTCGCGGACCATCCCTGCGGACCATGGGGTAGTCCGTGAGGGTAGTCCGCGGGATGCTTTCTTGCGCTCCAAAAATTTTCCTCGCGTTCCCTAACTTGATTTCTCTGATTCCTACACACCAAAAATACTAATACCTTTCTCAAATATGCATTATCAACTAAAAACAACTAAAATAAACTTAAACTAAGAATGTAAAAGACATGAAAACATAAAAAAAAACTTCGGGTTGTCTCCCGACAGCACTTTTGTTTAACGTCTTTCAAAGTTAGACGTGTTACCTCTGTCAAGATTTGCGAATATAGCCTCCCCAACAACGAGTAAGGCTATGAACGTCAACTAATCTGCGCTTGACCCCAGTTTTGGGGCGAATTTCTATCACCTTGGCTGAAACAACTTTAGTGACAATGAATGGTCCCATCCACGAGTCTTTGAAACTTCGTGGCCTGTTCTCGCGTTTGTGGGCTTTCCATAGGACTTCATGGCCAACCCCAAACTCAATTTTTGGCTCAGTATCCACAGGTTTTAAGTGGATCTCCTCAGGAGGGACTTTGTGATGTGAAAGGCTGTGGATGATAGGCACGGTGGGATCCAACTTCCTTGGTTTCTTACCCAAGACATAGAAGGTCTCGGATGTATTTTTAGCATGAAGGGTGATGGTCCCATCTTGGAAGTTGATCACACTTTGACTTGTGGCCATGAAAGGCCGTCCAAGTATGATTGGAACCTGCTTATCTGCATCAAACTCAAGAATAACAAAGTCAGTAGGGATGGCGATATTACCTGCACGGACTAAGACGTCCTCCACTGTTCCCCATGTCCTCTTCACTGAGTTGTCAGCAAACTGCAACTTCACTGGAGTTTTCTCTGATTTTTGAAGTCCAAGTCTCTCGAACACGGACTTAGGCATAAGATTCACACCAGAACCCACATCGTACATTGCTTTCACTTTGAGCCTACCATGCAATTGAATAGGAAGGTTGAAACTTCCCGGATCTTTAAGCTTAGTGGGTAGCTCTTTCTCACTTCTTCTCGAAACCCTCAGGTTCTCTCTTGGGATCTCTACACTCGCCTCTTTTTCAGGAATAACTTGCGTAAAAACTTGTTGCGGTGTAAGTCCTCTCTTTGCAATCTCAAGCATTTGGGCGTTGATATTTTCAGGTTGGTACGCCTCTACAAATGTCTTGAGAGCATCGTCATCTTTAGGATTTGTATCAGGAATAATTGATGACACTGGTTGAACACTAGGTGGCGATTCCACCTTCTCTTTTTCTTTCTCCTCTAGCACAGCAGGTGCCACTTCATCTTCTTTCGATTCTTCTTTTGAGGATTCTTCCTCTTTCTCTCTTGCTAACTCCGCTGCATACTCTACCATCGATCGCATCTCCTCTTGCACCTTTTTCAGTAGCTCTATGAACTCGTCTCTCTCTTCATCGCTTTCCAGATGATAAACTTCTAGACAGTCGGACTCCTCGGGGTTAGACTCGGTTGGCTCTTCTTCAATACTGGGAACTTCCACGGCACTAATGGCAGCATGTGGTGCTTCCTCCTTTTCTTTTTCGATTTCAAGGCATATAGCCTTGCAAGCTTCGAACCCAACATTGTTTTCACCTCCTTCGATTGCCTTTACTTCCTTTTGTTCTGTTAGATGCTTGTTTATTTGGGCTAATTGAGTATTTAGCATCTGAAGTATGGCATCGTGTCCTCGGACTTTTTCCTCTTGAGCGTTTACAGTTGTGTTCAAACGTTCTAGAGCTTGTACTATCTGTGTATTGTCCATAGATCCTTCTTGCGGATACTGAGGTAAAGCTTTTTGGTCTAAAGTATCGGTATAGGCGTCTTGAGCAGGTTGTTGTGGAGGAGTAGGTCGATTCTGATATTGGTTTTGGTACTGACCTCTCTGTTGGTAAGAGTTGTTCTGGGGTCGCGATTGATATTGACTAGGATTAGCGGCCCCTTGTGGATTTGAATACTGCATACCCGGATGGTTGCGGTTGCCCCATCGGTTAGATATGAAGTAAACAGATTGCGGATTTGATTCACACTCTTCCCATGAATGATCGTTAACTCCACATTGTTGACAACCTTGTGCCTCTTGAACTACCTTTGTAGCAGCTAAATTCTTCTCCATCGCGATTCTCAGCTCCTTGATTTGATTTTCTAACGAGGATATTTGAGCTGAGTTCGCAGTTTCTGCATCTAAACGAAGCGTTCCTCGGGTCTTTGCTGCAGAAGCTCGCGTTGAAGGCCAACTTCTTTCTTGTTCCATAATATTTTCTAACACCTCGGAAGCTTCATTGTGATTCATGGACACAAAATTACCCTTTCCAATGTTATCCACCTTGTCTCTACCCTTGTCATCAAGACCTTCATAGAATATAGCAAGTTGTAGAGCAGGTGTATAACCATGGAGCGGGCATCTAGCTAATTTTTGTTGAAACCTTGTCCATGCTTCTCCCACTGTTTCTCCATCTTCTTGAGAAAATCTTGCAAGCTCGGTTTGATCTTTAAGTCTCATGCTCTTTGGATAAAATCGGTTAAAGAACGCGGCTTGAAGCTCTCTCCAAGAGTGAATGGTTCCATGTGGTTGTCTTTCTAGCCAATCGCTAGCTCTTCCGGTCAAGAAAAACGAAAACATATGACAATACAGTTGCTCGCGTGTGATGCCAGGAGTAATGTAGGCATCACAAATCTGCATGAACTTCTGAATCGCTTTTACCGGATCTTGAATTGCAGTACCAGTATATAGTCCGAAACTTTGAAATTGACTAAGCATACCCGGATCGGGTCTAAATTTGATATTCGGAATCTCAGGAGGGCGGTAACCGATGGGTTGAACATGGAATGGTATGTTAAGGCCAGGTAGATCTTGTTCAACTCGGTTTTGTTGATTATTCTGCCCATTACCTTCTCCTACTGGCAGTTGTACACCAGGTGGAACAAACGCAGGAGGTCCTCCTGGTGCAAAGTAAACTAACTCCGGATCATTGTCTTGAATGTCTGCCATAGTTCTTCTCAAGGCTCTTTCCTTACGAATTCTTTTGTTATAAGCTCTGAAGCTCCTCTCAGGCTCCGGTAAGGGAGGCCAAGAATTAAACACTGTGAAAACCTGAAAAGGACTAAAGCAAACCCAAGCGTAAATCTGGAAAAATAAAAACTAAAACTAAACTAAAACTGAAAAAAAACTAATTAAAAACTAAAACTCGAAATAGATAACCCACACGCTAACGAGACACAAGTCCCCGGCAGCGGCGCCAAAAACTTGGTGTCGCCTAGGGTGTGATAAAAATAAGATCAATTTAAGTATGGAAAACTATGCACTCTCACCCTAGACAGGCACAGTACTGCAAGTATTACAGGACGTATGCAAGTTTTAATGATAAGTAGAGTTCGTTCTCAGGGACTTAAGTGTGTTAAACGCGTAGGAACAGATAACGAGTAAAAGTAAATAATTAGAAAACAGAAAATTAAATATTTGGTTTTTCGAATTTATGAATTAAAACTAAATTAAAGCTAGGAAAATAAAGACAATAAAGTAAAAGATTAAGAATATGAGATGAGAAGTATAGCTTAGGTTTTGCTAGTATGCACTAATCCTTCTAATTCTATCTATAGATCTAGTTCATAAGGGAGAATACTAGCTCTTGGTAATACTTAGTCAGGATTCTAAATTCCACTACCTTAGACCTTGAGAGCGACTAAGGGGGCTACGTCACAACCAAGAAGTGATTTAAAATAGGGTTATCAAACGCCACTAAGGCCCTAAGCAAATACTGCAAGTCTTGGTGATACTGTGGTTAAAACAAACCTTAATGACTATCTAGTTAGAAGTATGTTTTGTCAGAACTGCTATCGACACTAGACATTATGTGGTGGTTCAATAGTTAAACACCCTGTCAAGGAGAACATCTAACTACTCTTAAAACAATCCTAAAGTGATCAATTCTAGGAAAGACATTAAATCAAAACACATAAGCAAATATAAAGTAAGTAGCTAATATCAGATTAAAACATATAATTCCCAAAGAAACTTAGATAGAAGAATTAGAATTCATAGATTATACATATGCAAAACCCAAGCTATGGGAGGTTTAGTTCATACCTGAAGGAAATAAACTAAAAGAAATTACAAAAGACATCATCTTGCTCTCTACAATGAACTGGAAGAATAAAACCTTAAGAACTAATTACTATGAGGCAAGGATGATTTACAAGTGATATAAGGGTGTATTTATAGGTGTTTAGAAGACCTAATTCGTTTTCTTGAGGAATTGTTAAGGTAATGGACTTCTAGCCCAACTCAAATTCGTATGGAAATAAAGATAAACACTGCTGCGTTGTTTTGGTCATAACTTCTTTATTATTGGTCCGATTTTGCTCCACAAGATACCAAAAGAATCGCAACAGAATTATCTAGACCCTTTAGGAGTAATCTACCAAATTCGGCCTCTTTATTAGGTAAAAACGCCTATCTTTGCAGAATCCCAGATTTAGGCAGCTTTTCCTTTTCCATCTTTTTAGCAATTCCTTCCTTATCTCCAATTACCATGCATATCTCTTTCCATAAGTTGTTGTCTTTGACTTGGACTCTAATTAAGCTCCATAATTATCTTTAAAGCTACACACTAAATAAACAATTAAACCCAATATGCTCTAAAAACATTATTTCTACAAATCAAGACACAAAATAGGAAAGTGCACTAAAACTCAAGAAAATCGACATTATTGACTTCTAAAACACTAAAAATGATGTCTCATCTTAACATAAATCTATCACAAATGAGGAGACATCAAGGAGGCTCCGGTGGAGGCTTTCTTCTTGTTAGCAATGGATTTAGTTCTAACCATGGTGAATGATAAGATGAGTAATGAAGTAGGAAGAAGGAGGAGTGATTTAAGTGGTGAAAGAGGGTGTTTATGGTGGTGGAACCGGAGTGTGGGTGGCCGGAAATCGCCAAGGAGGAGGAGAGGAGAAGATGTAATAAAGAAATGAGGAGAAAAGACTGAAAAACGGGTTCTTAATCTGTCAAAACCCTTACGTGCGGTGTACCGCGGGAATCGTCCGGTGCACCGCACGAGTGTTCGGTTTGGTCAACAAAAATGAAATTTTTGATTCTTTTAAAAACACCCGAAACACAATCGAAACTTCCCCAAATGACTCGGAATGATATAAAATAATTTTGAGCACCCTTGTTTTGAAAAGAAAAGCCAAGGAGAACCTAAAAACTCATATAACAGTTAATTTCACAAAAGTCCCTAAGTTTTCTAAAAGTGCAAAAAGACCCAATGCAAGAATAAAGCAACACAAAGCATGTAAAAGGTCAAGAACAACAAGATAGTATCACAAGTTGATAAAACACATAAAACACAATATAAAAACATAAACAAAAACACAAGAGAGGAAAGAATTTCACCGTATTTTCCTTTTATGAGGTTTGAACGTCCTTTTGCATAAGATTCCATTTTCTTGACGCTCAACACCTTCAATGCATATTACTATGGTAACCGAGGTGGAATGGATCCGGAAATGTTGTTAGCATTTGTCACGATCCATATTGGTTTTTCCCATGAAGGTATCAAAGATCCACTAATAAGTTGTTCATGGTAGTGGCACGTAGAAGCATGATGACCGGGTTTACCACAATAGTTGCAATAACTTCTTTTTTGAATAGAGTAACCATGTAAAGTTTTTGAACAAGAAGTTTCCACATTCTTTCCAACATCCAAATTTTCACTAACATATAATTTTTCTTTGAAAAAGTCATTTGGATCAAAAGGAGTGACATTTGAGAAAGGATGATTTTTTAAAGTATCAAGAGCGAGGGAAAACGCTTCATCCAATTTTTTAAAACCTTCTATGCTTTTCTTCAAAGGATGTTTCCATTTATTTAAAATGAAAATGTTTTCAAAACACGGGTTTTTGGTATTGCCAAGAATATCATCCAAAGTGATACAACATTTAAAACAATTCTTTAGCACAATATTACCCTTTTTTAACATAAGATTATTCAAATGGATTTGAGAATCAAGAATTTTGAGAAGGGATGAAATTTGCCTAATATCACAATAATTGTAAGGAAGAGATAAAGAGTTAGGATAAAGTGCTACCTCATGATTAGGTTTAAAATCGTTGTGAGATTCATCATGGATAGAGACTTCTTCTTCTTCGTCATTTTCGACAATTCCATACAAAGACTCCAAACGATCCCAAAGCTCTTTTGCGGATTTACAATCTAACATTTGTGAGAAAATTTCTTCCGAAATTCCACGAATGAGAGTGTACATTGGTTTTGCATTTTGAGTGAGCTTAGCCTTTTCCTCTATGGTGAGTTCATCAAAATCTTTTTCTTCTTGATTTAGCTTAAGAACTCCCTCTTCATTTAACTCTTCTTTATAAGGGACAAATGGACCTTCCTTTACGATTCTCCATTGATCGGGATCTTCGGTTTTTATAAATTTCTCCATTTTTGTTCTCCAAGCAAAATAGTAAGTTCCTACAAAAAGTGGAGGTCGAGTAGAACACGAACTTTCCAAAAGATTAAATTCCATATCGTTTACTCTACTAACGATTAAGCTATTCACGTAGAGTTAGGCTCTGATACCAATTGATAATCCTAGAGGGGGGGTGAATAGGATTACAAATAAGATAATGCCTAATTAAAAATCTTTTGGACAAAAATAAGTTTAAGAGAAAACTTCTAGGTCAACTAATTAAATCAAACTCTTATAGGATCATGCAATGGAAAGAGTAAGGTTCGATATAAAAGTATAACTAGTAAAAAGCTAATCCAATATCTTAAACTACTCTGGAAGACTATATGTTAGATATCCTAGATAAACAATAACATAGAATTCATGCAAGCATATAATCAAACATATAGAGTGTGGAAAGTAAATAGAGTAGGGATAGAAAGATACACACGATTTATAGTGGTTCGGTTTCCCTACATCCACTACCTAAGGAAGCCTCCTTAGGATTTCAAGCTCTTCACTAAGCTCCCGTGTCTCTCTTAACCGGGTCGAGAACACAATAACCTTTACAAACTCTTCGATAACACGAAGGACACACCACTTGCGTAATCACAACACAAGGACACCAAGTATACTCCCTATACTTGAATTCTCTCTTAATCTATCTATTACAAGACCTAGACTTAAGAGGATAGCAACAAAGTGTTTAAAGGTTTGCTAATTAAAGCTTGTATCTAAAACTCCTAATAGAGTGGATATGACTATAAGCTTGTATACTCCTTCTTGAGTGGATAGAACCTTGTGGCTTAATTGATTAACTCCTTGAAAGGATTTATAAGCACACTAAGATTGAATTTGACTATGTATAGCTCTTGACACCTTCTTGAATGATAGCAATTAAGCCCCTTAATGTTTGTAATTAGTTGGTGTAGTTGTAGCCTTCAAAGAGCTTCAATTTATAGTAGAAAATGGCTTCCAACGGTCATAAGGCTTGAGTCCAACGGATCTATTAATCTCCCAACGGATATATTTCTTATGACTTGTCTTTTGTGCAGAAAACCCTTCCTTGCGGTGTACCGCAGGATTCGTGCGGTGTACCGCACTTCAATGGTTTGTTTTTCTAGCATACTGACGGGCTAGTCACTGCACCGCGCCCTGGTCCGCAAGCTTAGTCCGGTATACCGCAGCGGTGTACCGCGCCAAGTAATCTTTGAAGGATAATGACTTGGATCAATAAATCTTCTTCACGAAAGTTGTTGTAAACATTATTCTAAGAATCTTTGAAGTTTGAACACTAAGGCTAAAACTCAATAATCATAAAGATAAGGTTAATAGCATTTGTATGAGAATAAGATTCTTAAGATAAAACAATCAAGTTGAACAACAAGATAAAGAAGGAGCTTTTTGATGAAATAGAGTGCAAGATAGAATATAAATAACAATAGAAATTAGCACACTAAACACAAGAGGATTTGTCACATTAAAACAACCTAAAAAGGGAGGCAATATGCCAACAGATGTTTCCTACAACTCTCGTGAAGAAAACTTTTCCATCCGAGCATCACAGTAAAAGATATTCTCTGTACATTGAGAAGAAGGTGTTTTAGACCTTTGGTGTGGTAGCCGGAGAGGTATACCGGTGTATTTAGCGGTTTACCGCCCGAAGCAAGTGAATTAAGCGAAGGTTCATGCGGTACACCGCACGAGACCCGCGGTGCACCGCAAGTTAGGGTTTTCTGCAGCAAAATGAAGACAAAAAATGCATATATCCGTTGGGGATATTAATATATCCGTTGGAGACAATTCTTATGACCGTTGGGAGCATTTTGCAGCTATATATTGAAGGTCTTTCAAGGCTACAATCACACCTTCAACCCATATACACTTAGGGGCTTAATTGTTATCATCCAAGAAGGTGTCAAGAGCTATACATTGTTGTATCCACTCAATTAAGGAGTTAATCCAAGAAGCTTCAAAGTTATTATCTACTCAAGAGAAGTTTTAAGCTTATAGTTATATCATCTCTTTAGGAGTTCATTAGCAAAGTTGTTTCACCCTTTAAACACTTTGTATTTATCCTCTTAATTCTAGTTCTTGTAATAGATAGGTTAAGAGAGAATTTGAGTATCGGGAGTATACTCGGTGTCCTTGTGTTGTGATTACACAAGAGTTTTCTTCGTGGTTTCGAAGAGGTTGTCCTTCGTGTTATCGAAGAGGTTGTAAGGGTTATTGTGTTCTCGACCCGGTTAAGAGAGACACGGGACCTTAGTGAAAAGCTTGAAATCCTAAGGAGGCTTCCTTAGGTAGTGGATGTAGGGAAACCGAACCACTATAAATCGTGTGTATCTTTCTATCCCTACTCTATTTACTTTCCGCACTTTATATGTTTGATAATATGCTAGTATGAATATTGTGATATTGATTATCTAGTTTATCTAACATATTGTCATCTAGAGTAGTAAGAGATTAGAAACTCGTTTTTACTTGTATCACTTATATATCGAACCTCTTAGCTTATCCATTGTATGATCCCTTAGGAGTTTGATATATTAGTTGACTTAGAAGTTTCTTTCTTAAACTTATAATTGTCCAAAAGATTTTTAAATAGGCATTAATCTTATTAGTAATCCTATTCACCCCCCCCTCTAGGACTTTCAATCTACGGTACACCACAGGCTACTCAAGGTGCACCGCACCACTCCAAGAACCGTGGCAACAGTAAGGGAAATCAGGGCCAATTACGAGACCCCGTACGCACCTCACCCGCGGTGCACCGAACGACGTCGTCAACAAAAGAGAATAAAGAGAAGGTTAGTTATACCCACGAAATTCTAAACCTTAAGTCTCTCTTTCTTCCCTAAAGCTTCTCAACTCCATTAAAGCTTCTACAAACCTTCACCTCATATCAAAACACTCCCCAATTACCAAAAATTCACATCCAAATCCTTCCCTACATCATTATAAAGAAGATTCAACCACCCAAATCAAGTCAGAACCTCTAGAATTTCCAAATCTTTTCCAACAATTTCTTAAATCTATACCAATCAAGCAAGAGTTCATCCTACCCACATAGAGATTTATCATCCTTACACCTTTCCTGACCCAATTAACACTTTTTCAATCCAAAATCAAGGGGTTAAAATTTCAAGAGTGTTCAGAGCTTTGAGTTGGAGTCAGTTGAGATGACAAAAAGAACATAGATATTATATACTGTTAGGGAGATGAAGAAGAATCAGATTAAGGTATTGGGTACTACTGAGAAGGAAACGATTGGGGAAAGTTCAAGTACAAAGAAAAAGGGTAAAACAAGGCAAGATAATAGAGAAAAGCTAGTTGTGGTGAAATCAAAGAGAAAAGCAGTTACAAATTTCAAGGAAAAGACACCACATCCTCTACGAATCAAGACACATGTACCCGAGATGAATGAAGCATCCAAGGCCTTGTTATCTTCCGTAAAAACACATTTACCGGACTTACCTTTTTCTCATGAGAAAATATTTGAAAAAGAAATTGGAGAAGGTGAAAAAAATTGATTTCAGAGTTGTGTGATTGATTGGGATGAAGCATAAGAGGAGGTAAGGGAATGCTAAATTGGTTATACAAGAAGGTCACATACAAGAAAAGCACTGCACCCTATTCCAGGTAGTGATCATGCGAGGCAATAGCCTCGAGAGTATGTTCTCTTTCTTCCTTAACATTTCTGTATGTGCAATATTTTCTTGTTTTTAATTTTTTTATTGAGTCTTTTCGAGTCGTTGGGACACGAATCATTTTTGAGTTGGGGGGTGTGGGATTCGTTGTCCCTCATCTCCATGTGATTTTACTGTTTTTAGGAAGAAATTAATTTTTTTTTGAGACATGGGATTAGATGTAGAGTGTGTTTAATAGCTTGAAAGTATAACCTTAGTAAGTTAATGATTGAAAGTAATATGTTTATGAGCTGATTATTTTATATGCTTTGAGTATGAACAAGAAACACACATTGATAGTAAATAAAAGATTAGTGAGCAATACGGTAGAAGTATGTTCGATCTTAGGGCGCCTTGAGGGGTGTGTAGGCCATGAGATCCGAGCTAGTTGATAAACCCATTCAATGAACATGCTAAAGGTGAGAAAGTAACGAAATTTCATACTTTAGAAAGTGATTAAGGCGCTTCTTTGATATGCCCCTTATTTCCTTTTAGCTTGTTGTACATTTATTATATTTATATCCTTCTCAGATCCTTTTAGCCTTTCTAAAGCCTTTTTATTTAGACATACTATAAGCCATACCCTTTAGATTTTAGGACTTTTCCATATGACTCGCACTCGAATCGCGATGCATAGACAGTCGTTTTAGAGATTGAGTTTGGGGTGGTGGGTTCACCATTATGGGAATATTATTTGGTTGGGTTTTGTAGCTTATGTATTGTGCTCTATATTTTGACGACGATTCACTGCTATATTTTGTAACCCTTTGCCGGGGTAAAAGTAAATAAAAAAGGTTATGAAAATAATTAAATATGTGAAAAAGTAGCATGATATCTCACATAAAAAATAGATTCATAGCTTTATTACAAAAGAAAAAATTGATATGAAAAGAATATATGATTTGGACCGGCAAAGTGGAATTCTTATGTGATAATCTTTAAAGCTTTATTGGGTTATTGGGGATGCAAATTAGTGCATCAAATCATTGGGTTGCATGAGAACATCTTATGAGAGTAACTCAAGCTCTAGGGAGATTCGTTGATGGCTAGTGAAGTGAGAGCAAAAATCTCACTCTAAATTTTCCAAATATACGATCATACCGTCCCTAAGCCAACATTACAACCTTAAAGAGCTTATGATCCTTTGCTATGTGATCTAGAAATAATTGAACCGTTATAGAATAGTTAGATGGATCATTAGATACTAATTAGGATCGATGAACAATCTATAGCCTCCATGTCAAACCAAGTGAAGAACCTCTCCTTCGTGCATTGCAAAGCTAATTCGATCTTGAATTTGAACCATGTTGAATGTTTGTATACTAAGTGTAAAAGTAATTTAGTTTGTAGATATTATTACATGAAATTTTATGAGTAGTTGCTTTGAGTTTATTATCCATATTCTTCTATCTTCCTTCCATTTGTGCTTAATTGTAGTAGGTGTATTCAGAGACTTCCCTATGTTCTTATCTGTATTGTATCGGAACGATATAACTTTGAGTTTGGGTTCTTGAAGTCTCTATATTTGTGATATATTAATATAGGTTTGAGACATCATTTTAGGTGTATTTGATTAATTTTTAAGGGATTTTTCCCCGATATTAGACAATTTCTTAATTCGTGTCTTGATTTGGAGATTTATTACTTTTTAAGCATATTTGGTATAATGTGTGTGTTAATGTGAAGCTCCTAAGGTTTATGGAATATAATTATATACCAAATAAATTCCAAGGAGTGAAGGAAAGAAGATCAAGGAGAAATCATGAGATAAAAGTAAACAAAGTTTAATTAGGAAAGGAAAAGTTGTCAAATAAAGTATTCAAATCTGTAGAGATATCCACTAAAGTGAAGATAACTACAAATTGGTTGCGATTTTGGAAGATCCTTCAACGAGTTAGATAGATCTTTTCGTTGCGGTCGTTTTGATAAAGTACACAAAATTTGGCCCAGTAACGAAGGAGATACAATCTAAACAGTGATCAGTGTTTATTATGTCTTATAGTTTAGGAAACAAATTTGAATTGGACTTGGACTCTAATTACTTGCCTTCCACTCCAAGATTTTGACCTAGGGTTATAAAGCACCTTTAAACATACCCTCTTCTCATTGTAAACACATCCTAGCTCAGCCTTCATATTACTCTTAGAAGTCATCCAATGTAGCAAGTTGACAATAAATATCTCTATTTTAGTTTATTTCTTGTTAGCATGAACTAAATTCCCCATAACTTGGGTATTGCATATGCATAATCTTTTAATTCTATTTTTCTTCTATCTAAGTTTGTTTGGGAAAAACCTTTTTAAATCGATTGAGATTCTTAACCTTTATATTTGTTATATGTGCTTTGATGTATTGACCTTAGTTCTTGCTAGTGCACGAGTATAGACTACATCATTAATAGCAATTGGATGGTCACCCGGAAGGGGTTTCTAATTTTTGAAACACCACATAAACGTCTAGTGTGCGGAAGTGATCCTAACAGGCTTGCCTAAATAGATAGTCACCAGGGTTTGAGAATAACCACCGATCATTCCGCAGGGTCCCCTTACCCAAGTCCCTCCCCTGGTAATTGTTAGGTAACTACCTAAGTCCATACGGAAGGGGGTTAGGAAAAATATAGAATCATGACTACTTACTCTATGAGCTTTAATCACCCTTATAACTAGTAGAAGAAATAGAAGGATAAGTGCATACACGCAAACCTGAGCTATATCTCTCATCTAATTCTTACGTATTTACTTTATTTGCATTAGTTTTTAGTTTAATCATTCTCTCCATAATTAGTCATATTTATTTACTGTCTTTATTTCAAGCAACTATTCTTTACTACGCTTTCTTTTCTAATCCACAATTCTAACACACTAAGTCTCTGCAAACGAATCTTACTTATTATCTAAACTTGTATACGATCTGTGATACTTGTAGTGAGTTCCGTGATTGGTTAGGGTGATATTTATTATCTTTATTTATCATTATTTTATCACACCCTACCAGCCAACACCAAGTGAAGTCGGACTTACGAAATAATTTTTGGTTACCGAGGCTAAGTCTGACTTATGAAATAATCTTTGGTTGTCGAGGCTAAGTCAAACTTACGAACAATTTTTGATTTCCAAGGCTACACCGGATTTACAATATAATATATGTTTGTCGAGGGTGATTCAGACTTATGAAATAATCTCTGATTGTCGAGGCTAAGTCGGACTTACAAAATAATATCTGATTGTTGAGGCTAAGATGGACTTACAAAATAATCTTTGATTGTCGAGGCTACATTGGACTTACCAAATAATCTTTGGTTGTCGAGGCTAAGTTAGACTTACGAGATAAAATTTTACTACCGAGGCTATGTCAAACTGATGTCTCCTATTTTGTGATAGAATAATCATATCACGAGACAGATATTTGGGGGTTTATTGGACCTAAGTGAGGGATTATTCCCTGAAATTCTATATATCTTACATTTCCATCTCATTTTGGACATATCGCTATTTTATAGAGCTTTTGTGCCTTGATTGTATGTTAAATGTGTATATTTTAGTTGTATGCTTGACATGAGACACCAATATGATTAATATAATTCAAGGAGTCAAGTCCAAACCCAATCCAAGGCATAGAAAGAGCTAAAAGTCACTTTGGAGAAGTTAGAGTGTTTACCGACAGACGTCGCTTGCTTCCATCACCACAATTTATTAGTTAGATATTTGGACAAATTTAATTTTTATTTAGATATTAATTGAAGTCGGTGACGTGTGAGAAGTTACAAAATTCAATTCGGAGTTGAGATGAAAAAGTTATGCCACTTTCTTCCACCATGACTCAAACTTTTAAAACACTAGCTAAAATGGGGTAGGTTATCTTTAACCCATCTAAATGAGCCCATTAGGCCCCAAAACGTTTTTATCCTAGTATATAATCATTTTATCAACTTATAATCCATAGACAAGAAACATTACATATTTCTAAGAGAGCTAAGCGCCTGGAGCAGCATAGAAGAAGAAGAAGAAAAAGAAGAAGAAGAAGAAGAAGAAGAAGAAGAAGAAGAAGAAGAAGAAGAAGAAGAAGAAGAAGAAGAAGAAGAAGAAGAAGAAGAAGAAGAAGAAGAAGAAGAAGAAGAAGAAGAAGAAGAAGAAGAAGAAGAAGAAGAAGAAGAAGAAGAAGAAGAGAAGGGTTTTCACCCATTCCACCATTCTTCACCATTCTGAACCCGACTTCTAAGTATTAGGATAATTTTATTCCTATTTTCATTCTTAACATGATTTTATCATTATTATTCAGTAGTTTTCATTATTCAATCATGAACTAAACCCTCATTGCTTGAGGATTGCTTATGTATTAACTTTTGCTAGTTAATTGATGTCGTCTTGAATTTTAGACTATATTTAACTGAACTGAATGCTTAATTTCCATTGAATATATGCTTGCGATTATTTCATATTCTGGCCAAATATTGGATAGTGTTAGTAATTAGCATATCGTCTGGGAGAGGGGTTGGATTACGGATATAACATATAGACGCTTGGTGTGGTTAGTGAACCGGGAGGTCTTGGATAACCAATTAATTATTAGGGTTTAAGCCATATTGGATTTGAAATCATTTATAGGGTCACCATGGAGAGGTATCTAGTTTCGTAGGATAGCTTCCTATCTACCCGGGAGGGATTTGTGAAGAATACTGAATCCCGACTAATGTAAAAAGGCAACTTCGCCCTTATTCGTAGAAACGTTAAATTAACTACTATGGGAATTACTAGCAAGACTCGCACATCCTTCTTATATATTTTTAACTCATTTTATTAGTTAACTTGCATTTTTCATTTTAGTTCTTACTTTTTTATTTTTATTAATTGTTTTATCTTTTTAATTATAAACCCAACAAACATTTATTTACGTTTATTGTAATTTATTTGCAGCTTAATTTACTATACTCGTAAACACTTTAAACATAACCTTATTAGTCCCAGTGGAGACGATAACCCTTATACTTATCAAATTATTACTTGACAACGACCCTATCACTTGCGGGAAGTAAATTTCCCCCCCCCCCCCCCCCCCCCTTTAGCGTTGATTTATTATCACGCTTCGAGGGACGACAAGTTTTTGGCGCTGCTTCCAAGGACTATATTTTATCTTTTTGTGTTTTTTATTTAGTATTATAGTGTTTAGGTGTTTTTAGCATTACTTGTGTTTTTATTTTGTATCTCTACAGCTTAATAGGTTTGGTGCATGCTCTCGTACCCTGAGAAATTGCTTTGAGCCCAAATAAGAAGAGAAATAGAAAGAAGAGAACAAAGTAAGATGACCAACCTAAACCCAAAACAACTCCTAGATATTAATGAAAATCATGTGAATCCACTGGTTGGAGGCAATCAACCTAGGGACATGCAAGACAACAATCAACAAGAAGTCAATGTGAATGGAGGGGATCTACCAACTATTCATAATAATCGAGATCAAGGTATCCCTAAGCTAGGGGTTCCTTTTCTGGTTCAGACTTTAGGGATTCTCCCTCCATCCATTCAAGCAACGATATTTAAGCCCTATTGGGAGATGTTAAATAAATATTAAATTATGGAAAGTATAGTGGAGCCGCACACCAAGATCCGGTACAAGCTATTCAAAAGTTCATGCAAATTTGTAATGCCTACTTGTGTCAACTAGGGTGTGATAAAAATATGATATAATTAAGTGCAAAAAGTAGACACCCTAGCCTAGCACGGTTCTGCAAGTATACAGGACGTATGCAAGTTTTACTGATAAATAAGATTCGTTCCTCAGAGACTACGAAGGTTAGAGAGAACTTATGCAAATTATCAAGTGCAAATATGAAAGCTAGATCAAATTTATACGCAGGAAAATAAAAGAAAAAAGATTTTTGTTTGATTTTAAGAACTAGAAAATTAACTAATAAATTAAAAGACTGAAAAGTAAATAGAAGAGAGAAGCAAATAGTATGATAGTTTAGCTCGAGATATTAGCAAGTAATACCCACTAGTTATGGTTATTCTATCGTGTAAGGGTGAATCAAGTCATATGCAATAATCAGGATTCTAAATTCTCATACCTTAGATCTTGAGAGCGACTAAGGGGGCTACAACACAACCACGAGGCAGCCTAAACTTAGGGTTATCAAGCGCCACCAAGGCCCTAAGCAATTCAATTCCAAACATGGTGATAGTGGTGAAAACATACCCAAATGATTATCTAGTTAGGTTGATTTGTCAGGTCTAGACCTTATTCTAAACGTTATGTGGTGTTTTAATAATTAGACACCCCTTCCGGGTGACCATCTAACTACTATTAAGGTAGTCCTATACTCGTGCACTAGCAAGGAAAACAGTCATTAAATCAAAACATATAAACAGAACATAAAACATGAATTCCAATTAAATTCCGTAGTATCCCAAATCAAAATAGAAAAACTAGGGTTCATACATATATGATAAATCTCAAGCTAAAATTATTTAGTTCATACTAATAAAAAAAAAATTACAAATTTAAAGGTTGAAGAAGACATGAATTGGTGTTCAGCTCCTTCCAGACATCTTCTCTTGTGTTGCAGCTTCCTCTTGGCTTAAGGGTTTGCCAAGGATGATTTTCTAATGATAAGAGGTTGTATTTATAGGGTATAGGAAGAGCTAATTCGTTTCTTGGAGTATAAGATAGGTTTTGGACTCCAAGCCCAACTCAAATTCGTAACCCTAGAATCTAGAAAAGGTAAGATTTTGATGTTGTTTTGTTTTGGCCGCAACTGATTCAATACTAATCTGTTTGACGCATGTGAGTAGTTGAAATTCATCGTCTCGGAAAGATCTTTAGCTTTGATATAGACTATTCTTCCAAATTACTAGCCAATATTGAAATATAAGCTCTTTTGTGGTCGTAGCTGCTGGAATTCGGATTTATTTGGCAACTTTATCTTTTCCTTTTTCATAATTCTTGTCTTTGTCTCCAATTTCCATGTTTACCCTCTTTTCTTTATCTCTTAGAATTAACTTGGCCTCTAATTAATTACCATGTATCTTTAAAGCTACACACTAAACAAATAAACCAAATATGCTCTAAAAATAATAAATAATTAATTCAAGACACAAAATAGGAAAGTGTACAAAATCATGATAAAATTGACCTATACTCTAATAAATACACCTAAAATGATGTCTCCAACTAGGATTAATTGATGACAAATGGGGAGACATCGCCTACATTACTCAAGGAGTTATAATCGAACAAATGTACTATTTCATGTTCTAATTATTTTGATAGGCGGTTTAAGTGAGTTGCTCGATCATCAACCATCTGAGACAATCCTGAAATGCGATACCCTTCAAGTGAGGTTTTTGGACCGTTTCCATCCGCAAAGTATGAGGATGAAAGATCAAGTAGAGCTTTCTTATTTCAAACAAGAAGCTAGAAAAAGTTTAGGAGAGACATGGGCGAGGTTCCAACATAATTGAAAAGGTTCTCCCTTCACGTGTACACTTCTTTAATGCATTTATCTATGTTTTACAAAGGACTTTATGAGAGTTAAAGGTTAAGAATCGATAATATCTGTGGTGGTGGTTTTGTATCAATGAATCATGTTCAAATCGCGAGTTGCATAGATAAAATCATAGACACCGAAATAAGTTTGCCAACAACGCGAACCCCAAGAGATATGTTATGTATTTTATAGTGAAACCACGATGGACGCAAAAATTTCTACATTAGAGAATCAGGTGAAACAATTGGCATTGGCTGTGAAAAAGGGATTCCAAATTAGAAAAAAATAGGTAAAAGTTGTATAAGAATCGTATGTATGTTAAAACTGTGGAGTTAATGATCATATTCTGGAAGAGTGCCTAAGCAATCCTAAAGCCGTGTATTTCATATCTAATCAAGTTAATCATTTTTTGGATGGTCAAGGCTATATGCAACCAAATCGTAATTTTGCCAGATCCCAATGGTCAAATCCTAATGGGGTGGTCAATCAAGGCACTATCAACCACGCCCCGGAGGAAACAACTTTCCATCTTGACCTCAAAATAAATACCAAGGAGGTCAAAATCTCGTGCAAGATGCTTACGCTGAGAGTCTTACCCGAAAATCACTTCCAGAATATCCACAAGAAGGTACCTTTAATGCTTTACAACAAACATGAAACTTGTTTATGTTGATGACACAATAAAATATGAAGTCAAACCAAGAAGCATGGAAGTCCAATAACGAGAGGATTAATGAACACGTTGTGACATTAAAATTGCTCGAGAATCAGGTATCTCAAATTGCTTATCATTTGAACATGTGACTGCAAGGTCAACTTCCTAGCAGTACCGAGAATCCGCAGAAAAATGAAAAGTGTACGTGATTGCGCTAAGGAGGGGAAGCAACTACCCCATCCTTCCCCGTTATGAAAGATAAAGTGTTGACTTCAAAGCAAAACGATGTAGAAGATGTTTTTTTGTCAAACTATAGAAGATATTGTTAAATAAGTAGTTGAGTCGGTGACCGTTAATGAGAATCTTGAAAAGGTATTGTTAGAATAAAAGAAAAAAGATGTATTTGTGAACAAAAATCGACCTCTTCCACCATTTCCTTCACGTGTTCAAAATAAGGACAATGACAAATAGTACAAGAAGTTCATGTATATGGTGAAAAAAATTGCAACTCAATTTTCCATTTGTGGAAGCCATCAAACGTATACCGAAGTATTTGAAATTCATGAAGAATGTGCTATCCAACAAACACAAATACTTAGAGGGGGAAATGGTTGGTTTGCTGAAGGAGTGTAGTGAAATTTTCCAAAGTAAGTTGCTACCCAAGTTGAAAGATACCGGAAGTTTATTATTCCTATATACATCGGTGAAGAATGGACCGGGAGAGATTTTTGAAATTTGGATGTGAGTATCGATATCATGCCTAGACCTTTGTCTGAGAAATTAAAGATTGGGAGCGCGAGGCCTAATACCATGGTCTTGCAAATAGCGGATAGGTCTATCTCCTAACCTGAGGGAAGATAGATGATTTACTCGTCAAGGCAAGTAATTTTATAATTCTATTTGATTTCATTATTCTTGACTATGACGCAGATAAGAATGTTCCAATCATCACGGGGTCAGACACTCTTACCAACGGGGCATACTTTAAATGATGTAGAGAATGCTGAATTGATTGTGCAAGTATAAGATGAAGAGGTCAAATTCAGTGTGTTCAAGGCGATGAAGTTTCCCAATTCTAAGAGTGATTGTTTCCGCGTCGACGTCATTGATCACGTTACACAAGAGCCAGCCAAGGTTGCGGCGACTCTAAATTCAGAGGAGATTGAACCAAAATAGAAACCATATACTAAAACTCTTCCGACGCTTGAAGAGAAACCACACCCTTCCCATTTGAGTGAGACCAAGAATTTAGCCAAGAAGTTTCCAAGAGAGGCAACAAGAAAGAGAGAAAAATATGAGTTTGGGGTAGGCAGTGAGGTAACATGGAAAGATCTTGATCCCCCTAAACACATCACGCAAGAACAAGATCTCTTGGATGGGGCCATTTTCGGTCACTAGAGTTGTTTCAGACGGTAGATGTCACTAGCCTCACCTGCTGCTGGGGAGTCTATACAAAAAAGAAGTTATATTAGAGGCAACACGTCGAACTTCAACGACGTTAAACAAGAGTGCTCTTGGGAGATAACTCGTGTTTTAAATCGCTTTAACTTTTATTTTTCATGTTTGTAGTGTATATTACTTTAAGTCTTTTATGTGTTTTGATGGATATTTGAGTTAATAAGAAAGGTAGGAGTTGTTATTTATGTGTAGGCTATGTAGAAGATGAGTTTGGGGTGGTTGAGCGGTATACCGCATCACAAAATGCCGTCATGACTGTAGCCTTACGATCAAAGTCAGAGAGTTCAAGCCTTCTAGCAGTATACCGTGCCCATGCGGTATACTGTGCCCAGATCGTATCGAGGAAAGCGATCGGCGTCATGACGAACAAATTTGGATTGCTCATATGAATCGAGTGGTATACCTTTCCCCAACCAAGTGTAGTAAAGGCGCGGACACGGTACAAAAGTAAGAATGTTCATACTTTTGGAGAGGTATACCGTGCCCTATTGGTGGTAATACCGCGATGCGATGCCACCGACCAAGAATGTTAGGAGCCAACCTGGATTGGAGTAGTCCGCTGGGACAAGGGAACAAGGATTAGGACCAAGCGCTCACAATATTTATATGGCTTGCCAGTCGTGAAAGAAGAAGTGATATGTAAGGATTTTCCGAAGGACACTAAGGTAGGCTAAAGGATTTTCCGAAGGACACTAAGGTAATTTCATCAGACTAACTTAAGATTATTCAGTGTATTGGGCTACCATCAATAGCGAGTTGGGTTGTGCAGCCTGCAATAAAAAATATAATGGAAGTGGCAGCCTAGGTTAGATATGTGTCATTTCATCATCTCCAGGGACGGAACTATGTGTTAACTTTTGGGGCCCAGGCCCCCCAAATTTTTAAAAAGCCATTTTCACCCTTATAAAAATTAAAAAATTTATAAGGTTCAGCCCTCCCAAATTTTTTGAACTATTTACTTTGACCCCCAAATATAAAATCCTGGTTTCAGTCCCTGAATTCACCTCCCTCAATGTTTCAACGGGTAAGTTGATCTAACCGCAAAAGATACTAGACAAATGGTTAGTGTGAAATTTGTTCAAACTGAATTAGATGTTCTATTTTCCAAAATAAGGATAGGTTGATGGACTATCTGGATCTTGCTTTGTGTTATTTCCTGTCAAAAACAAAGATAGGAAAAAATTGACATTAGCTAAAACTTTGTATCTTTTTCGCATTTCATTTATTTATCTATAATTCGTTAAAGTTATAACTGAAAAAGACTGATCGACATTAGGGCGGAGCGTATAGTTGATCTCTCATTTTCCATCCTTTCACGCGTCCAACTAAGGATCCCACAAAATCAAACTTGGGATATAGTTTCATAGTCGACTATAATTAAATAATTAAATACTATTACTTTTTATTTATGGTCAAAAATTACTATTACTAATCAATTGCATTATACACTACAAAAGCGGTCCCCTACCTAATTACAAGATTTTCGACCAAAAAAAACCTAATTACAAGAAAGAATAACAATAAAAAAAAATACGCTAGAAGGAAACTAGGACAGTAGTCAATTTATTTTAGAAACTTTTTATTCTTAAAGATTTATAATTTTTTTAGTAAAAGTATTTTGTAATGATAAAAAAATAATTAGTATTAACCCTACGAGCGACAGTGAGAAGAAAAAACTTTCGTACTATTACTGATCCTCCCGACAAAACCAAATGGCCTTGCCAACTGAAAAACTAACACCGGCCTTAACGCCGGCAACGGATGACAAGTCTAATGCAAATACTATTGACGAGAATGTGACAGAAGGTAGAAAAATTGACCAATTCCCACCCCTTGCTGCGGCCAACGATCAAGTGTGTATTCTTTAGCGCCCGCGATCAATTGACGCTATGACACCAATGGCTAATCAGCAAACGAGTATGGGACCAACATTACTTACGATTCCTCCGAGAAAAACTCAGGGTGGGCCTTCCGCTGTGACAGGTACGAACTCAGTAATTCGTGCGATAATAGACAAACTTGAGAAAACAAATAAGATTGAGTCTGGAGATAAAATTAATGACCATTTATCCAAAATTGAGGACGATATATTTATAGACTCTGAATATTCGCACGTTGTGCGTTCTAGGGAGGAAATATTAGATGGAATCAAATTATGAAGGAACACATTAGTTGTTAGGCTACTAGGGTATAAGGTGGGTGATGTCTCCTATTTATAATGATTTAATCTTAGTTGGAGACATCATTTTAGGTGTATTTATTAGGATATAGGTTGATTTTTACATGATCTACTACACTAGCCTATTTCTTGTCTTGATTTGATTATTTTTAGAGCATATTGGGTTTAATTGTTTGTTAATTGTGAAGTTTTAAAAATATATGGTAATTAATTAGATGCCAAATCAATTCTAAGAGATAAAGAAAAGAAGATAATGATGGAAATTGGAGATAAAGGAAAGAAATATGAAAAAGGAAAAGATAAAGTTGCCAAGTAAATTTGAATTCCAGCAGCTACGACCATAAAATTGATCATAACTCAAGATTGGATAGGAATTTGGAAGAATGGTCTATAGCAAATTGATAGAGCTTTCCGAGACGGACAGTTTCGACATAAAGTACGCGTCAAGCGGATAAGTATTGAATGAGTTACGGCCAAAACAAAACTCTTTGCCGGGGTCTTTGAAAAAAAAACGAGAAAAGAAAAAAATTATAAGAGACATGACCATTCACATCAAAATGATGGTCATGGGTATCTTATACAAAAAAAAAAAAATGAAAAAGAAAAAAATATATATATGAAAAATAAAGTAACCGACAAAATAGAAGTTTTAGAAATCATCTTTAGTGGTTATTGTGTAATTTTGGGGACGCTACATTAGTGTGTCAAATGGGATGAGTGAAAACGATATTTGTGTGTAAACTCAAGCTCATGGACAGTTTGTTGATGGTAAGTGAGGAGAAAGCCAAAAGCTCACTTCAAATTTACCAAATATACATTCCATACCGTCCCTAAGCCAACGCTATAACCATAAAGTCCTCATGATTCCTAGATATATAGTGAATTTACAATTCATCTAATAGGGAGTATGCTAAGTGGAGCGTTCAAATCGAGTGAGGATCGATGAACACCCTATAGCCATCATCTTGAGATAAGTACAAGCGTAACCTTCTAGCATTGTGAAGTTAATTTTTAATTAATTATTTGTGTTTGATTTTGCATGACATTTGTATGTGTATATTAATTCCTAGGTCATACTATATGAGATTTGTTTTGAGTAATGCTTTGGGTGTTATTCATTAGACTCTACCTTTTTGCGTTTCACCTAAGGCCCTTGTTTTTATTTTACTTTGACCGAACAACAAAGGTTTGAGTTTGGGGTCTTGATGTCTCCCTCTGTGTTCTAATTATATGCCCTTAGGAAACATCATTTTGGGTGATTATTTGACTAATTTGATAGACTTTTAGTGTTAATTCGTTATATTTCATTTTCCCTCCTTCGATTTTAGTATTTTTTGTTTATTAAGCTTTTGCACGTTAAATGGGTTGTTTTAGTGCAAAGTTTGTAGGTCCATGATTCTAGCAAGGAGAGGAATCAAGAATTAAAGTCTTAGATCGTGTAAAAAAGTCAAAGGCGAGAAAAGTTGATTCGAAGAATTTATTAGATGGAAAGAAAATCTGGAATGCTCTTACAAATCACTGTTTTTGAACGTTTTAACCATTGATTCAGCCTTGGATCATAACATAAGGATTATAGATCTTTGAGACAGGAAGATTTAGCAAGTTGAACGGAGTGATTTCGAGTCTGGACACAAAAGTTACAACTGTTTTAGTAACAGCTACACACCAGATACAGGATTTCATTTAAGGATTAGACTTTAATTTCATATAACCTATTCCTACTTTAAAGTAAAGCCCAATCTGTTTTTCCCTCTATATAAGAGCCTTAGACTTCATTTTTTAACACATGACTCATATTACAAAGAAATAAAACGTCAGAGAAGCAAAAAGGAGAGAAAAAGCTTAAGCTGGAAAATTAATTCTTCCAACAACAGTCATATCAATCCTTCAATTAGGTTTTTTTATTCTATTTCTGTAATTGACAATGAATGCTTTTAATATATTTTCAATAGTTTTTAATATTAGCATGAGCTAAATTCCTTAAGTACTTGAGAATCGCATTAACGGGTTGAACCCCAATTTATTTAATTAGTGTTTCTGAATTTGCGAAACTTTAAACTGAATTGGTTATTTTGTATTGACTAATATTTTGCATTTAATTACTGTCTTTGAAGTCATGAATCAAATATAGGAATTAGTAATTAAGCTATTCACTTAAGTGTCAAAGTGATCGCCTTGACGGGGGGGTTTAATTACGGAACTAAGTAATAGACGTAAGGTAGAAATCGTTGACCCTGGCGGGCTTGGTTAACCTTATAGACAATAGGGTCTATACTTGATCAATCGAAGGTGGATTATAATAATCCTGGTGGGGTTTGTAACACCCTATAATAGCTCCTAAGTCCACCCTGACGGGGGTTAGGAGACGCTAGAATCCTGACTAGTACTTAATACCAATTCAGCCCTTAAACAGAAACATTGATTGAATAGATTTAGGTGAAACCCTTGCGAAACTCAAGTGCTTCTTCTCATCCTTGCGTCTACTCATTTAAATTTACTTGCATCTTACTTATTTGCATTATTTAATTTAGTCTTTTAAATTATTTGCACTTTAATCCTAAAACAAAACCCAAACAAATATTTATATTTTTACTTTTTTCATCAAATAATAGTTATTCACACTTATTACATAACATCTAAAGGCATATCCAATCCGTTCCTGAGATCAAATTCCCGTTTACCGGATATTACTTGGACTACCCGTACACTTGCGGTACGTGTCTTTCCTATTTAGGGGTGTTATTTTATAACACACCAGGAGACACCAGAGAGCCAAAAGCTCACTTTTCATTATCCAAATATACCACACCGTCCCTAAGCCACGTTATAACCGTAAAGACCTTAGGATTTCGAGCTACTTGGTGGAGAAAAATGGAGCTATTAGTTTGTAGGTAAGTGGACCATTGGATGCTATATTAGGACCTATGAACAACCTATAGCCATTAACATGAACTGAGTTGAAAACCTCTCCTTCTGGCATTGCGAAGTTAATTTGGACTTGAAATTTATGGAAAGTTGATTATGTGTATATTAAGCATGTGTGTGCATTATTTCTTTAGCATTACTGCATGAGACTTCTTAGATATTTTGCTCTAGGGTCATGAAGGAAAATTGCAACTCAATTATATCAAAATATAATTCGGCGGAAACAAAATTGCAATTAAAAACCATCTAGTTGCGAATTAAGGATTTAAAACAAAGAAAAATCCGATTACATACCTTAAGCCGCTGTATGAAAATCGAATTGTTTAATATCAGCTTCAAAAGTTTGAAGCCTCCACGCTTTGCACACCGAGCTTGAGTCTTACTTCCAGAATCACAATTCTAGCTTGGAGACAAAAGACCTTTTATTTCTTGTGGGTTTTTTTTCTTGGAAGAAAAACTGATGGAAGAATTATCTGTATAATGACTTTCATTATATTATAAACCCAACTATAGAAAATGAAAAGACAAAGAATAGGAAAAGTCAGAAACGTATAATGAAATTGATTATCTTAATAATCTAGTCCATTACCACTTGTAAAGTGGACTTGGACCTTCTACATTATACAAAAACAATTGACTAGTCTAGCGGTTAGCGACACATTTCACACTACTAGAGGTCTGTGGTTCGATCCACAAACTTGTCAATTCTTCCTTTTCCTTTTTGTCTTAGTTCGGTCTTATATTAGAATATTAAATTGTGCTAGCAAATTAATATATTAATATTCCAAGTATATATATTTAATTAATATTTATTATCTAATAATAAAATTAATTAACGACATGAAGCAAGGTCAATACACTCGTTAGTGTGCGACTACATGGGTTCATCGTTAAACCGGTAGTAGTTAACTTAATTAACTACTAATCGAGGTTGGCGTCTAACAACACTCATCAACGACCGGATAACGTGAAGTAACCCTGTACAAAGAACCCGGTAAAGGATCATACACGTATTCCCTCTATCTTTACAGCTCCGGATCATCCCGGGATATGGTACATCTGTCAAATCCCATTAGAAAATCAACTACGTTACACGTCGATTATCAACGATTGACGAATGACCTAAGAAACACCTTTCTTCATTCATTCTATCACCTTGGCCAAGGATTTGATACAATCGTTATAATCTTATGACATCGTAGAGCTCAAACTCTTTACCTAGAGTTGATAGATTTCATCTGGACTCATCCCTAGGAGCATATATACTTAATTATGTCCAATATCCTTTCGACTAGCATTGTGACACACTAGTAGTCCAGTATCAAAACACAACAAGCATATACACAACAGTAGTGATGATCTCAGGTCAAAGGATTACAAGCATAAAATTCCTTCTAGAGATTAACCTACTTGACAGTTCAAGGTAATTAACCATTAGGAATCTCTAGTTTTAGTCGGTTCGATAATCACATCTCTATGTGCATTATCTATGCACCTAACTCGGTAAACGAGAACTACCGATATTTATCCAATAAATACTTGTTAGCTACATATTAATCTAACCGGATCATCGAGGTCCTAACTCGATAATCCTACGATTAAGAACAAGTTTAGATTAAGTCCTATAAGCTAGATTTTCATTATCATAACACCTTATGATATCTAGTTCGTAACTTAATCAAGGATTTGACTTTATATTATGTAGATTAATACCATAATCATAAAGGCTTGCCATAGATTCAAGGAAACAATTTCTTTAATCAAAACTGTAGGGATAACTATTATCGTGTACAATAAACACTTGTGTTCAATTCATTACAGGACGATCGGGGCTAGGGCATAATTCCAACAGGTCATTCATTGTATTATTTTCTTCTCCTCCTCCTCCTCCTCCTCCTCCTACTTCTTCTTCTCTGTTTATTATTTGACTACCGTACTGTTCTTTATTTTTATTGTACCGGGACGATACAACTTTGAGTTGGAGGTCTTGATGTCTCCCTATTTGTGATGATTGAAATTTAGTTGAAGACATCATTTTAGGTGTATTTATAGGATATAGGTCGATTTTTACATGATTTACTACACTTTCCTATTTATTGTCTTGAGTTGATTAATTATTATTTTTAGAGCATATTGGGTTTAATTGTTTTTTAATTGTGAAGCTTTAAATATATATGGTAATTAATTAGATGTCAAATAAATTACAAGAGATAAAGCAAAATAGATAATGATGGAATTTGGAGATGAAGGAAAGAAATATGAAAAAGGAAAAGATTAAGTTGCCAAATAAATCTGAATTCCAGTAGCTACGACCATAAAAGTGATCATAACTCACGATTGGATATGAATTTGGAAGAATGGTCTAAGCAAAGTGGTAGAGCTTTTCGATACGATCAGTTTCAATATAAAGAACGCGTCAAACGGATAAGTATTGAAGAAGTTACGGCCAAAACAAAACAACAATAGAATCTTACCTTTATTATATTTTAAGGTTACGAATTAGAGTTGGGCTAGAAGTCCAATACTTATCTTCCACTCCAAGAAAATGTTGTAGGGTTTCCTATACCCTATATATACACCCTTTAATCAGAAGAAATACATCCTTGGCAAACCTTAAGTCAAGAGGAAGCTTACAACAAGAGAAGAGAAGTCTGGAAGGAGCTGAACACCATATCATGTCTTCACAAGCCTTCAAATTTGTAATTGTTTTATTTTCTTCTTCTAGTATGAACTAAATTACTTTTAGCTTGAGATTTATCATATATGTATGAACCCTAGACTTGTTTTACATCTATCTAATTTGGGATACCATTGTATTTAAATTAAATTCATGTTTTATTCTCTGATTATGTGCTCTGACTAATTGTCTGTTTTCCTTGCGGTGTACAACGTATAGGATTACCTTAATAGTAGTTAGATGGTCACCTATAAGGGGTGTCTAATTATTGAAACACCACATAACGTCTAGTGTACGGAATAAATCCTGACAAGATTTGCCTAACTAGATAATCATTAGGGTTTAATTTAATCACCAATCATCATTAGTAGGCCAGACTCACCTAGGACCCTAGTGGCGCAGGATAACCCTATTTCGAGTCCCTTTGTGATTGTGAGGTCGCCGCCCTTGTTCGCTCTCCGGGGATATGGAGGAATTTAGAATCCTGGTTATTGCAATTCTACATGATTCACCCTTACATGTTTAGAATAAACAAGGTTAGTGGGGATTACTTGCTAGTTTCTCGAGCTAAACTCTCATACTTTCTTCTCTTCGTATTTAATTTTATGTCTTTAATTTATTAGTTTAATTCTCATATTCAAAAACCAAACAAAAATATATCTGTCTTTTATTTTCTGCGTATTATTATTCTAGCTTTTATATTTGCACTTGATAATTTGCATAAGTTCTCTCTAACTTTCGTAGTCTCTGAGGAACGAATCTTATTTATCACTAAAACTTGCATACGTCATGTATACTTGCAGAACCGTGCTAGGCTAGGGTGTCTATTTTTGCACTTATTTATAGCATATTTTTATCACACCCTAGTCGACACCAGTGGGATATAATTACCTCACGTAAAAATTATGACAAATATGGAACCCAAAGGGTTTAATTGAACTTACGGATGTTGTGTACGAGCATTTCATGGTAAAGTTCTTGAACAGAAAGGACCTAAATTTTGCACTGAATGGAGGACCCTGGTTGATATATGACCATCACTTAATTGTCGGGGAATGGTCCCCGGATTTCAAAGCCCAGGCGGAGACTATCACTAAAACGACTGCATGGGTGAGGATATCGAACGTTGGGATGCAAAACTACATTTCGCGTATACTTCGGAAAATAGATGATCTAGTGGGTAAAATGGTTTGGGTTGATCCTTTAACAAAGGCACGAAAACAGGGAAATTACGCTAGGTTAGCGGTCGAACTAGATCGTGATAAACCTCTAATCCCGGAAATCCATTTAGAGGTGGAATGATGTATAAATGTTGATGTGAAGCTCTAGTTTCTATTGTTTCCACCTCTATGTCGACTTGCTCCTTCCATGATGAATTGCTTGATAAAAATAATAGGAATAAAATTGTTTCTAAAGTCAAATACTTATACATACATATATATATATATATATATATATATATATATATATATATATATATATATATATATATATATATATATATGCTCTTGTATGTTTTATAGGTCATGTTCTTCACTTAAATGACCTAGTCCAACCCAAAAATGTTTCATTCCCAAGAGTGGATTGTTCGGGTCACACCAGCTGTGAAATTAATAACTTCTTCATTACAACTCCAAATTATGAACCTTTCGGTGGTTAGGCATTCCTAACTCAGATACATAACTGGATATAAAATGGATCCTCCAAATTCTTTGTCAACCACACGTGATATCTTGAACAATTCACTTTCTAAATTTGGCCGGCAGCTCTTGCCCTTTCTAAAAACGACTTCTTTGTCCCTTAACTCTTGCTTTCATATGTGATCTCCTTTACTTGAATTATTATCCAGGCTTTCGAATATAATATCATCCTTGTACCTAAGATATTCACACTTAACACGTAAATTACACACAAATAGCTCTACAAGTAACAAGTCCCCAAAACTAGGCAAGAAACTAGAATATATAAAATAACAAGGTGAAATCCGTCAGCTAGGCACATAATGAACCTAAAATTATGTCTCATGAATAGATTATTCTATCACAAATGTGGAGACATCAAGACCCCAAACTCAAAGTTGTGTCGTCCTGGGACAATAAGAAATAAGAACAATAGGAAAGTCTCTATTTATCAGCTAAGTCAAATACGGATGGGAAGAAGAATGAAGAATGTAAGGAATAATCTTAAAGTAACTACCTAGGAAGTTTCATGTAATAATATTTACAAACTAAATCATATATATATACATTTATCGTACAAACAATCAACACGATTTAAATTCAAGGTTAGATTAGCTTTGTAATAAACTAAGGATCGGTTTTTCTCTTAGTTCGATATGGTGGCTATAGGGTGTTCATCGATCCTAACAAGTATCCAATGTTCCATCTACCTACTCTATATTGGTTCAATCACTCCTTGATCACATAGTTAAGAATCATAAGGTCTTTAAGGTTGGAATGTTAGTATTTGGGACTGTAAGATAGTATATTTGAATAATATAGAGTAGGTTTTTGGCTCTCTCCTCACTAGCTATCAACAAATTTCCCTAGAGCTTGAGTCACTCTAAAAAATGTTCTCACTCAACCCAACTTTGATGTACATACTTAGCATCCCCAATAATCCAATTACAATATCAAGATGATCACATAAAATTTCCACTTTTCCGGTCCTTTTTCATTCATTTTCTTCTTATTATTTTGCAAGTTAGCTATGACTCCCTTTTTATGTGAGAAGTCATGCTACTTCTTTCAAATTTTATTTTTCAATACATTCTTTCTTTTCTTTTACCACTGCAAAGAATTACAATAAGAACAGAAAATCATCATCAAAGCACGGATATAATAAGCTCAAAAACCCGCCCCAAGTATTTCCCATAATTGTACCCACCACCCTAAACTCGGGTTCTAAAAACGAGTGTCTTAGCAGTTAGCATCACGATTCGAGTAAAGGTCATATGAAAAAAGTCATATAATCTAAGGGGTATGGCTTGTAACATGGATAATAAAAGACTTTGTAAAGTCTAGAAGGGGCTGAGATGGATAATATATCAATTAAATTTGGACAGCAAGCTAAAAGGCAACAAGGGTCTTATCAAAGAATCGGCTTAATCACTTTCTAAACTATGCAATTTCGTTACTGTCTCACCTCTAGCACGTTCATTAAATGGTTTAGCAACTAGCTTGGATCTCACATTCTACATACATCTCAATGTTTCCTAAGATCAAACTTACTTCTACCATATTGCTTACTAATCCTTTCTTTACTATTAACCTGTGTTTTCACGTTCATCATTTAAGCATACAATACCACTAGTTCATAGACATACTACTTACGATCATTAAGTCACTAAAATTTATGCTTGTAGGCCATTATACACATTCTAGTTCAAATTCCAGCAACCAAAAATTTATTTCTACCTTAAAAGCAATAAAATACATAAAATGATACACGTAATGAAATGGTAATAAAGAAAGGAAACATACACCCGAGGTTATTATTGATACCCAAGGTAGGTTTCGTAGATTGTTTTCTAGATCGCGTTGAATTTGCCACAGGAGTGTCATGATGCGCGCTTGGTTTGCTTTGATTTTTGCCACATCGTCTACCAAGAAATTTTGAGCTACTTCTACTTGATCAACTCGCTCACTTGCCCTTTCTTGGCATGAAAGATCCTCTTCTCTCGAACTTGACTCCATGATGTCTCCCCATTTGTGATGATTTAATCTTAGTTGGAAACATCATTTTTAGTGTTTTAGAACTCTAATAGTCGAGTTTTAGCATGCATTAGTGCACTTTCCCATTTCTTGTCTTGATTTAATGATTTATAATTTTTAAAGCATATTAGGTTTAATTGTTTGTTAATTGTGAAGCTTTAAAGATATATATGGTGATTAATTAGATGCCAAGTCAAGAATAAGAGATAAGGTAAAGAAGATATGCATGGAAATTGGAGATAAAGGAAAGAAAAGATAGATATGGAAAGATAAAGTTGCCAAGTAAATCTGAAATTCACCAGCCACGTTCAAAACGTGATCATAACTCAAGATTGGCTAGAAATTTGGAAGAATGGTCTGAAGAAAAAGTGTAGAGATTTCCGAGATGATCGATTTGGATATAAAGAACTCGTCAAACGGAGTTGAAACGAAGAAGTTACGGCCAAAACAATCAGCAACAGAATCTTACCATTCTATATTTTAGGGCTACGAATATGAGTTGGCTTGGAGTCCAAGTTACTTGTCTTCCACTCCAAGAAAACGAATTACGGCTTCTCTACACCTATAAATACACTCTTATAACTCTTGTAAATCATCCTTGTCTCACATAAATTAGTCCTTAAGGTTTATATCAGTAGAGTTATTGAAGAGAGCAAGATGAAGTCTTTTATTCATTCTTTTAGTTTATTTACTTCAGGTATGAACTAATTTTCCCATAGCTTGGGTTTTGTGTTATGTATAATCTATGAATTCTATTTTCTTTCTACCTAAGTTTCTTTGGGAATTATATGTTTTAATCTGATATTAGCTGCTTAACCATATATCTGTTTTATGTGCTTTGATTTATTGTCTGTCCTAAACCTAATTACCTTAGGCTTTCTAAATAGTAGTTAGATGTTCACCCGGAAGGGGTGTCTAATTATTGAAACACCACATAAACGTTTAGAATAAGGAATTGGTCCTGACAACACCTGCCTAACTAGATAGTCATTAGGGTTTGTTTTAATCACCATATCATCAATTGAAGGAAAGACTTGCTTAGGAACCTAGTGGCGTAGGATAACCCTATTTGAGGTCACCCCGTGGTTGTGTCGTAGCGTCCCTAATCGCTCTCCGGGGATAGGGTGGAATTCAGAATCCTGACTACATGTCTAAGATTTATTATCTCCCTTATAAACTGAAATTGATAGAAAGAATTAGAAGAATTAGTGCAAACTAGCAAATACCTAAGCTATATTCTTACATCTCGTATTTCTCTCATATTTAATTAAATGTCTTTATTTTCTTAGTTTAATTATCAATCTCTCAATCAATTATATTTATCTTTTGTCTTTTAATTAATTATTGCTACTCTAATTTATTTGCTCATTCATCTAACACATTTGTTGGCATATAGCCTCCCTTAATAGGTTGTTTTAATGTGACAAATCCTCTTGTGTTTAGTGTGCTAAATTCCTTTGTTATATACATTCTATCTTGCACTCTAATTCATCAAAAAGAGCATCTTTATCATTTAGATCAAAGCTTTTTTGTTTTATCTTAAGTAACTAATTCTCATACAAATGCTATTAACTTTATCTTTGTGTACATTGAGAATTAGCTTTAGTGATCAACTACAAAGTGTATAAGAATGATGTCCTCTACAACTCTCGTGAAGAAAGCTTTCTAATCCGAGCATCATAGAAAAAGATATACTCACTAGAAGGTGTTTTAAACCTTTGGTGCGGTACACCGGAGTACACCTACGGTACACCGCAATACCACGGACCAAAAGCACGGTGCATAGACCAGTCCGACCAGAGAGCTAAGTTTCTACGCGGTACACCGGACGGAAGCGCGGTACACCGCAAAGCCACGGACCAGAGGCGCGGTATACAAGACTAGTCCGACCAGAGAGTTAAGAAGTTTTACGCGGTACACCGGACCAGAAGCGCGGTACACCGGACCAACGCACGGACCAAGATCACGGTACATGGCATAGTCCGAACAGTAAGCTGGAATTGAAGACAATCATTCACGCGGTGCACCGGACCATACCCGCGGTACACCGCAAGAGAGGGTTTCTGCGTTATAACTAGAGGACAAAGCTTATATCCGTTGGAGAGAAAATAGATCCGTTAGATAGAAGCTTATATGACCGTTGGGAGCATTTTGCAGCTATATATTGAAGGTCTTTCAAGGCTACAACTACACCTTCAACCCATATACACTTAGGGGCTTAATTGTTGTCATCCAAGAAGGTGTCAAGAAGCTTCATAGTTCATATCCACTCAATTAAGGAGTTAATCCAAGGAGCTATCAAAGTTATTATCTACTCAAAGAGGAGTTTACAAGCTTATAGTCATATCTACTCTTTAGGAGATTATCTAGCAAAGTTGTTTGCACCCCTTTAAACACTTTGTATCTATCCTCTTAAGTCTAGGTCTTGTAATAGATAGATTAAGAGAGAATTCAAGTATAGGGAGTATACTTGGTATCCTTGTGTTGAGATAGCATAAGTGTTTGAGTATCGGGAGTATACTTGGTGTCCTTGTGTTGCGATAGCACAAGTGTTTGTCCTTCGTGTTATCGAAGAGGTTGTAAGGGTTATTGTGTTCTCGACCCGGTTAAGAGAGACACGGGAGCTTAGTGAAAAGCTTGAAATCCTAAGGAGGCTTCCTTAGGTAGTGGATGTAGGGAAACCGAACCACTATAAATCGCGTGTATCTTTCTATCCCTACTCTATTTACTTTCCGCACTTTATATGTTTGATAATATGCTAGTATGAATATTGTGATATTGATTATCTAGTTTATCTAACATATTGTCATCTAGAGTAGTAAGAGATTAGAAACTCGTTTTACTTGATAAAATGCTTATATGAATAGTTTGATAATATTGTCTTTTAGGATTATCTAGTTCATGATTATTTAGTTTGATTATATGCTTACTAGTATGAATATCGTGATTATGTTTATCTAGCTAATCAAACTTTGGTCTTCTAAGTTAGTAAGAGAATAGATAATCGATTTACTTGTTTAACTTATATATCGAACCTCTAACTTATCCTTTGCATGATCCCATAAGTGTTTGATATATTAGTTGACTTAGAAGTTTTCTCTTAAACTTATTATTGTCCAAAAGATTTTTTAATTAGGCATTAATCTTATTAGTAATCCTATTCACCCCCCTCTAGGACTTTCAACATTTAATGCCCCTGAGGAACGAATCTTCTTATCATTAAAACTTTCATACGTCATGTAATACTTGCAGTACCGTGCTTGTCTAGGGTGATTAGTGCATTGTTTCCCGTATTTATTTATCATATTTTTATCACACCCTAGGCGACACCAAGTTTTTGGCGCCGCCGTCGGGGACTTGTGTCTCGTTAGCGTGTGGGCTATTTATTTTCAGTAGTAGTAGTTTTAGTTAAGTTTTTATTTTATTTTTTTATTTTTGTTTTTCTGGATTTACGCTTGTTGGTTTTGTTTTAGTCTTTTTCAGGTTTGAAATAGTGACTCTTTTGCCTACTCTTCCGGAGCCCGAAAGGATCTCTAGAGCTTACAATAAACGTATCAAAGAAGACAGAGCCGAAAGAAGAGCTATGGCAGAAGAAAAACAAGGCGTAATAGATCCACCACTTGGTCCTTTAGGACAATTACCAATACCACTGGCAGGAGATAACAGAAACAATAATCAGAATAGAGTTGAACAAGATCTCCCAGGCTTGGGAGCCCCGTTTCATGTTCAACCATTAGGTTATCGTCCTCCCGAGATCCAGAATATCAAATTTAGACCAGATCCAGGTATGCTCAGTCAATTTCAAAGTTTTGGACTCTATAGTGGTGCAGCAGCTCAAGATCCGGTAAGAGCGGTTCAGAAGTTCATGTAGATTTGTGATGCCTATGTTACTCCTGGCATTACACGCGAGCAACTGTATTGTCACATGTTTTCGTTCTTTCTGACCGGTAAAGCTGGTGATGGCTAGATAGACAACCACCAGATACAATCAAGACTTGGACAGAACTTCAAGCCGCTTTCTTTAACCGTTTTTATCCGAAGAGTATACGACTCAAAGATCAAAGCGAGCTTGCTAAGTTTTCCCAAGAGAATGGAGAAGAAGTAGGAGACACATGTATAAGGTTTCAACAGAAGTTAGCTAGATGTCTACTCCACTGTTACACACCATCTTTACAACTTGCTATTTTCTATCAAGGTATCAATGCCAAAAGTAGATTGAGGGTAGATAAACTTGGAAAGGGAAATTTTGTGTCCATGGATCCTAAAGAAGCTACCCAAGGTTTGGAAAATATAATAGAAACAGAAAGGAGTTGGCCACTTTCGTGAGATCCTATCACAAATACCAGAGGTACGCTTCGATTAGACGCAGATACTGCAGCCTCAGCTCAATTTTCCGCGTTAGAGAATCAAATCGAAGAGATTAAGCTTGAGATGCAGAAGAATTTAGTCGCATTGAATGTAGTGCTAGAAGCACAAGGTTTTACACAGTGTGGGGTACCAAATCATACATGGGAAGAGTGCGAAGGGAATCCAGCATCTGTTTATTTCATATCCAACCGAGGGAATTACCAATTCAATAACAGATATCATCCGGGTATGCAATATTCAAATCCACAGGGGGCTGCTAATCCAGGTCATTATCAACCTCTCCCCCAGAATAACTCTTTCCAACCAAGAGGTCAAGCTCTATATTAAGGAAATCAGAATTATAATCGACCTGCTCCTCCATAATAACATGTTAATGACGCATATACCGATACTTTAGCTCAGAAGGCCCTACCACAATATCCTCAAGAAGAAGTTGTGGGTGATCAACAATTGAAAAAAATTTATGGATCTTATGACCACTAATATTCATTCACAGAACGAGAAGTTAAGAGAACAAGAAGATTCAATTCAGATTCTAGGTACGCAAGTAGAAAAAATGAATAAAGTTCTAACAAATATTATGGAAGCATGTGAATTGAAGGCTATCGAAGGAGGTGATGCCAATGTTGGGTTCGAAGCTTGTAAGGCTATATGCCTTGAAATTTAAGAGAATAAGGAAGTACCGCATGCTGCCAAAAGTGCCGTGGAAGTTCCTAGTACCAAAGAAGAACCAACCAAATCTAGCCTCGTGGACTCTGACTGTTCTGAGGAATTAGACAAAGGATCCAAATTTATACAGCTTCTGAAAGATATGCAAGAAGAGATTAGATCGGTTATGAATTTACAAGCTGAGAGAGCTAAAGAGAAAGAGGAAGAAGCCTCAGAAGAACCAAGAGTAGAAATCGCACCTGTTGTGCAAGAAAAGAAAGAAGAAGAGAAGGTGGAATCGCCACCAAGTGTTCAAACAGTGTCACAAATCATTCCTGATACAATTCAGAAGGGTGACATTGAACTCAAGATATTTGTAGAGGCGTATACTCCTGAGAATATCAACGCCCAAATGCTTGAGATTGCGAAAAAAGGGCTTACACCGCAACAAGTTTTTACACAAGTTATTCTTGAGAAAGAAGCGGTTGTAGAAGCCAAGAAAGAGATTCTGGCTCATGCTGAGAGAGTCTCGAGAGTAGTATAGAAAGAGTTACCATTGAAGCTCAAAGATCCTGGAAGCTTTAATCTTCCTATTCAAATAAATGGTACACTCAAAGTAAAAGCTATATGTGGGTTCAGGTGTGAATCTTATGCCAAAGTCCGTGTTCGATAAACTTGGACTTCAAAAAACAGAGAAAGCTCCATTGAAGTTGCAGTTTGCTAACAACTCAGTTACCAAGACATGGGGAACAGTGGAGGGCGTTCATGTCCTATCAGGTAATATCACCATCCCTATTGACTTTGTTATACTTGATTTCGATGCAGATAAGCAGGTTCCAATCATACTTGGAAGGCCTTTCATGGCCACCAGTCAGAGCATAATCAACTTTTAGGAAGGTACAATTACCCTTCATGCAAAAAATATGTCTGAGACATTCTATGTCTGGGGTAAGAAACCAAGGAAGTCGGATCCCACAGTTCCTCTCATCCACAAACTTTCACATCATCGTGTCCCAAAGGAAACCCACGCAAAACCTGTGGAAACTGAGCCAAAACTTGAGTTTGGGGTTGGCCATGAAGTTTTATGGAAAGCCAGCAAACCAGAGATTAGACCACGAAGTTACAAAGACTCGTGGATGGGACCATTCATTGTCACTAAGGTTGTTTCAGCCAAGGTGATAGAAATCAAGCCCAATAGGGGCATTAGACGGAGATTAGTAGATGCTCATAGCCTTGCTCGTTGTTAGGGAGGCTATATTCGCAAATCTTGATAAAGGTAACGCGTCTAACTTTGAAAGACGTTAACTAAAAGTGATGTACGGGAGACAACCCATAATTTTTATGTTTTTATGTTTTTAATTCATGTTTAGTTTAGTTGGTTTTAGTTGATATTGCATATTTGAGAAAGGTATTAGTGTTTTTGATGTTCAGGTATTAAATAAATCGAGTTAGGGAAGAAAAAGAATTTTTTGTGAAAATTCTGACTTGCCCACCGGTATACCGGTCACGTCACCGGTAAGCCAGCGGGTCAAAAACAGTGCCCACGGTTTTGGAGCCAGGTTTTATGCCGAGAGGTGATTTTTCGAAAAATTTCTCACCGGTAAGCCGGTCCACCAAAAACCGTGCCCACGGTTTTACGAGTAGTTTTTATGCCAAGAGCATCACAAGAAAAACCGTGGTCGCATTGGTCGACACGGTTTATGACGTCACCCACCGGTATGCCCGCCCAGCCGGTCCGACCGTTGGAGAGAGAAAAATTTCTGCGATTTTAGGTTATAAAGAAGAGGAAGGCTAGTTTATTCCGAATTTATTAACCCTTTGAGCCTACTTTCTTCTCCAAACCTCTCCCAACTCCATTAAAGCTTCATCAAAGCTTCCCCAAACATCATAACACTACCCAATCACCATAAAAACACATCCAATCCTTTCTCTACATCATAACAAAGAAGATTCAACCACCCATATCATACCAAAACACTTTGAATCCAAGAATCAAAAGCCTAAATTTTCAAATATCATCCTACAATTTCTTAGATCCATACCAATCAACATGAAATCCATCTTACCCATAAAGCTTGTTCAACCAATAATCAAGATTTTCAAATTTCAAGAGTGGTTAAAGATTTGAGTTGGAGGTTAACTGAGATGACTAAAAGAACAGAGACATTATATATTGTGAGGGAGATGAAGAAAAGCAAGGTATTGGGTTCTATTGAGAAGAAATCAAGTGAGAAAGGTTCTAGTTCCAACACAAAGGGTAAAATAGGTCAAAAGAAAAGAGGTCAGCTAGTTGTGTTTAATTTAATGGGTAAAAAGGTTCCAGCTTTCATGCTGATAAAAAAAGGTTCCAGCTTTCGTGAAGAAGACAACACAACCTCTACAAATCGAAGGTCCTACACCCGAAGAAAAAGAGAAAGCTTCAAAGGCCTTGATAGCTTCTGCAAAGAAACAATTACAGGAACTACCTTTGGCTTATGAGAAAGTATTTGAAGAAGAAGTTGGTAAATGAGAGTACAAGAGACTCTTGGAGATCGGTGAAAGATTGGGTTGGTCTACATTCATGGTAAGACGTTCGAATTTATGTCATGAATTATTTTCCAAATTCTATTTAGGCCTCTTTAGCCGAGATAGTAAAGGCTGTGTTCCAGTTAGAGGCAAGTTAGTTCCTTTTACAGTCGAAGATATTAGAAACCACTTCCAGTTTAAGAAATTGGTTGGACCATGCAAGTATAAAGAAGCGGTTGATAATAAAAGGACTTTTGATTGGAGTTTACTTTGTGAGCATGTATTAGATAAGGAGAAAGTGCAATCACATAAGGGAGAATTAAAGGCACCTTGGCCTTACAAATATCTCCAACCGGATGCTAGAATTTTGCACAATTCCCTTTCCTCTAATGCCTTTGGAAAATCAAGAAATTCGGAAGTAAGTAAGAAGAACGCTATCATTTTGAATTGTATTTTAAGAGGAGAAGAAGTGGATGTGGCACAGTTGATCTTTGAGGAGGTGATGCGATTTTCGGTCTCTCCTATCTCGTTATTTAATGTGAAATATCCTACGATGATCACGTGTCTTGTGCGGAAAGCGAATGTGATTTTGGGTGAAGGAGAGAAACTCAAGTTTAAGATGAGTAATATTATTGACAATGCTTGGATTATGAAAATTTTGAGAAGAGCTAGAATTACGCAAGTGTCAAAGGAAGAAAAGGATCGTAGTTGGCAAGAGAAGATGGAGGAGCGATTAAATAAAGTCAAAGCAGCTCAAACTTCCTTAGCCGAAGATGTGGCACAAATCAAAGCTAATCAAGTACATCATGACACTCCTTGATCAATTAAAGAAAGGTCCAGCAAATCTTATCTTGGATGTCGGTAATGCGAGGCAATAGCCTCGAGAGTTTGTTCTCTTTCTTCCTTGCCATTTCTGTAAATGCTTTATCTGCTAATTTTAATTTCTTTTTTGAGTCTTTTTCGAGTCGTGGGGACACGCCTCATTTTTGAGTTTGGGGTGTGGGGATTTGTTGTCTCTCATCTCCATTTTTCTGTGATTTTTCATTTTAGGTTGAAATTAAAAAATTTGATACATGGGAATTAGATGTAGAGTGTGTTTAATAGCTTGAAAGCATAGCTACTTTATTTTGTATGCTTTGAGTATTTGCAGGAAAACACACATTGATAGTAAAGAAAAGATTAGTTAGCAATGCGATAGAAAGTATGTTCGATCTCAGGGAGCCATGAGTGGTGTGTAAGGCCGTGAGATCCAAGCTAGTTGACATCATATTTAATGAACGTGCTAAAGGTAAGAGAATGACGAAATTGAATAGTTTAGAAAGTGATTAAGGTGGTTCTTTCATAAGTCCCTTGTTGCCTTTTAGCTTGATGTCCATTTATTATATTATATCCTTCTAAGCCCCTTCTAGCCTTTCTAAAGCCTTTTTATTAGCCACATTATAAGACATATCCCTTTAGATTATAGGACTTTTCCATATGAACCGCACTCGAATCGTGGTGCATACACAGTTGTTTTAGAGCTTGAGTTTGGGGTGGTGGGTCCACCATTATGGGAAATATTATTGGGTTGGGATTTTTTAGCTTAATAATTGTGTTATGTTCTATATATTTATGATTCACAGGCTTATATTGTAACCCTTTGTCGGGGTAATAGTGAAGTAAAAAAAAGCTATGAAAGCATGAAAAGAAAAGAAAAAAAAATTTATGAAAAAAATAGTGTGATATCTCGAACATCAGAAAGAGAGTCATAGCTATACAATAAAGGAAAAAATTGATATGAAAAGATTATATATTCGGACCGGCAAAGTGGAATTTTTATGTGAACATATTTATGCTTTAATTGGGTTATTCGGGATGCTACTTTATGCATCAAGAATATCATTGGGTTGAGTGAGAAATGTTTTATGAGAGTAACTCAAGCTCTAGGGCGATTTGTTGATGGCTAGTGAGGAGAGAGTCAAAAGATCACTCTAAATCATCCAAGTATACTTATCCTACCGTCCCTAAGCCAACATTACAACCTTAAAGACCTTTTGATTCTTTGCTATGTAATCTAGAAGTGATTGAGCCAATAGAGAGTAGTTAAGTGGATCTTTGGATACTAGTGAAGTTCGATGAACAATCTATAGCCTCCTTGGTGAACTGAGTAAAGTTCCTCTCCTTCTTACATTGCGAAGCTAATCTAATCTTGAATTCAAGTCGTGTTGATTGTGGATATAAAAAGTATGCAGGTATGTAGTTTGTAAATAGTACTACATGAAATTTTCTGAGTAGTTGCTTTGAGTCTATTCTATATAATCTGCTATTTTCTTTCCCACTGTGCTTAATTGACCTAGGTGTGTATTTAGAGACTTCCTTTTGTTTTTATCTTTATTGTATCGGGACGATACAACTTTGAGTTGGGGGTCTTGATGTCTCCCCACTTGTGATGATTTAATCTTAGTTGAAGACATCATTTTTAGTGTTTTAGAAGTCTAATATTGAGTTTTAGCATGCATTAGTGCACTTTCCCATTTCTTGTCTTGATTTAATGATTTATTATTTTTAAAGCATATTGGGTTTAATTTTTTGTTAATTCTGAAGCTTTAAAGATATATATGGTGATCAATAAGATGCCAAGTAAAGAATAAGAGATAAGGTAAAGAAGATATGCATGGAAATTGGAGATAAGGAAAGAAAAGATAGATATGGAAAGATAAGGTTGTCAAGTAAATCTGAAATTCACCACCCACGTTCAAAAACGTGATCATAACTCAAGATTGACTAGGAATTTGGAAGAATGTTCTGAAGCAAAAGTGTATAGCTTTTCAAGATGATCGATTTCGATACAAAGAACACGTCAAATGGAGTTGAAACAAAGAAGTTACGGCCAAAACAATCAGCAGCAGAATCTTACCTTTCTATATATTAGGGCTACGAATTTGAGTTGGGCTTGGATTCCAAGTTACTTGTCTTCCACTCCAAGAAAACGAATTAGGGATTCTCTACACCTATAAATACACCCTTATAACTCTTGTAAATCATCCTTGCCTCATATAAATTAGTCCTTAAGGTTTATATCAATAGAGTTATTGAAGAGAGCAAGATCAAGTCTTTTATTCATTCTTTTAGTTTATTTACTTCAGGTATGAACTAAGTTTCCCATAGCTTGAGTTTTGCATTATGTATAATCTATGAATTCTATTTTCTTTCTATCTAAGTTTCTTTGGGAGTTATATGTTTTAATCTGATATTAGTTGCTTAACCATATATCTGTTTTATGTGCTTTGATTTATTGCCTGTCCTAAACCTGATCACCTTAGGCTTTCTTAATACTACAGATGTTCACCCGGAAGGGGAGTCTAATTATTGAAACACCACATAAACGTCTAGAATAAGGAACTGGTCCTGACAACACTTGCCTAACTAGATAGTCATTAGGGTTTGTTTTAATCACCATATCATCAATTGAAGGAAAGACTTGCTTAGGAACCTAGTGGCGTAGGATAACCCCCTATTTAAGTTCACCTCGTGGTTGTGTCGTAGCCTCCCTATTCGCTCTCCGGGGATAGGGTGGAATTTAGAATCCTGACTACATATCTTAGAGTTATTATCTCCCTTATAAATTGAAAATGATAGAAAGAATTAGAAGGATTAGTGCATACTAGAAAATACCTAAGTTATATTCTCTCATCTCGTATTTCTCTCATATTTAATTACTTGTCTTTATTTTCTTAGTTAAATTATCAATCTCTCAATCAATCATATTTATGTTTTGTCTTTTAATTAATTATTGCTACTCTGATTTATTTGCTTATTCATCTAACACATTTAAGTCCCTGAGGAACGAATCTTCTTATCATTAAAACTTTCATACGTCTTGTAATACTTGCAGTACCATGCTTGTCTAGGGTGATTAGTGCATTGTTTCCCGTATTTATTTATCATATTTTTATTACACCCTAGGCGACACCACTCCCTCTTATGCGAAGTCTCTACATTTTGGAGGAATCTTTACAACTGGTCCTCTAAGAACTGTCTTGATACACACATTATTGATCTTGCTACTTATCGTGTACACTGATTTATCCTTCTCACCATGTTTCACATTCTACTTCATTATTAGGCAAGCGATCATTGCGGGTTACTTCAAATTAATTACCGTTTGTGGTGTGATTTCGAATTGCATTACCCCCATTAAAAAAAACTTGCGCTACATCTACTTCCTCCTCTCCTAGAACACAATTGAAAAAAGATGGTAAAATTCTTACATACATCTGAGGTTCGAGTGTTCCCTAAATCTGATGGTGTGAGGAACTTGTGTCATATGGTATCAGAGTTCTAGGTCCTTGAGGTCCTGGGTTCGACATGGTATCAGAGTTCTAGGTCCTTGAGGTCCTGGGTTCGCGTCTCTCCACCGCCACCCACCTCAATATCTCTACGCTAAGCATGCACGTCTCCTCTAAGCATGCACGTGTTGGAGTATAAATTACTATAACTAGTTCTCCGCCTTCTTCTACCAGTTCGAACTTTTAATTGAGTTGGCAAACCGACAATGGTGAAGAAGTTTAGCCAAAAGTTTAGACTCTTCTAAAGTCTAATATTTTGTGTCAATGTCAGTTGATAGGGTAATGTCACCCTCTTTTGCATTTGGATAATTCACTATGTACACATTCACTGTACATGTATTGAAGGAGGCTAAAAGGGTGCAGAGTAAATACAATGAAAGAAAATTAAAATGGAAGATTAGTTTGGAAAAGGGGCAATAGGTGAAGGTGTGTAAAGGAGGAGAGATGGAGCAGTAAAGGAGCTCCAAATGTGGATCAAACACAGGAAATTGATGAAATATTTAACAAAGGATAGTGTAATAGTGATAGTATAGGGTATTGAGTGGAGAGGATGGTCATTACCGATCTTATCTATTATAATCTCGCTTCTTGAGGGGTATAGGATAATTTTTTGTTATATTTTGCTTTTATATGAATTTATGTCTTGACTTTTTTTTAAACCAATCATATGAATACTGCTATTATAATTATATTTGTAATTTATATCAATTGAACTATGTTTTTACTTTTGAAGTATAATAGGCACTAACAAAAGGGTTGGTTGAAGTAAATGAATAATTTTTATCAATTGAACTTGTAGACACGTTGTTTGGTGACTGGTGATCTTTGCATCCTTTTTTTTTTTTTTCTTGATATATGGGTGTTCAGAACAACTTTCACGCACCACGACTATTCCGATAGGAAATATACAAGTCTCTTCATGCATATTCCCACTTAATCAGAACTAGGTTACCGATGTCCACAGATAGTATTCGAACCATGTACCTCTTGCTTTACCTCTTTTTTAAAGATTAAAGAAATGTCAAAGTTCTAACCAATTAAGTTACCTTAACTGAAGTTTGACTCCTCTCCTTGATCAAGTCATTAGTGGTATTAGGTGCCATTTTGTACTATTTTTTATGTGTCTTTTAATATAAACATTTGAAAACAAAAAAAAAAAGGACTACGTAAAGAAATGGGGCCTATGGTTGGCCCAGAGCCAAGAAAAAGACATAACTGCTGTCGGTTATAAGGAGTTAGCCACGCTAAAAACACGTGTATGTTACTTCATTTTGACGATAGTCGGCTGTTAAGTACGGTATTCTTGGTGGTGGGACTAAGTTTATCCTTCAATTTGCCAACAAAATTTATTTTACAAAGAATGATCCGATCTAAAAATCAATTAATTTTAAAGGTAAGACTTCCATTCAATATTAAATGGTCTAATATTTATATTATGGTTATTAATTATTTTAATAAAATACATGTCATAAGATTAATAACTTAGTTATTTTTGTAAGTTTAAATCATGAGATATGTGTATTAATATAATTGATATAGAATTATTTAATATTGGATGGAAGAATTTTCCTAATTCTAATATCCATATTTCTTTCTTGATAATTTTCTTATTCCAACTAATTTGTTAATATTTTTAATAATTATTTAATTTGAATATATATATTTTTCAATTTATTAGAATAATATTTGAAATTATTTTTAAAATTATAATATTAAAATTATTATTATTATTATTATTATTTTTAAACAAACAAAATATTTTTGAATAATTATACTTTTTCAATATAAAATACATTGTTAAAATCTTTCATTATATTATTGTTGTATTTTATTTTTTTTGGACGTGGAAGAAATTTATGACGATTACACAGAAAATTAACCTATATCGAGTCTAGTAAATCGATCTATTATAGTTGACGCTGATTCATATTCATTCGATACCCTGTGTCTGGCTTCTTTAGCTAAACTGTCTGCTCAACCATTAAACTTTCGCGGAATATGTTTGAAGACAACCAGACTAACTTTTGTTGCCATCTTCTTAATTTGCCTTAGGCATGGTCTGAGCCTTCATCTAGTTGTCGACACTTGCCTAATACCTTGAATTATTTCAAAGTTGTCCGATAAAATGGTTATCCCCTCTTGTAAGTCTTTATTGTTGTATTTATAAATTAGGTTTTATACAATTAGATGCCTTCACATCTAGTTAATTTATAATTTTTTAAATTCTCATGAATTTTTTATTTATGTATATATTTTGGAATTTGTCTTAAAAATATTCAAAAAAATCGAAATTATTTTTATTGAAAGTATAATTAATTATATTTATTACTTTTAAATAAATATAAATTAAAATAATTATAGTTTAAAATAATTATCATAACCTAAAAATGATTTCTATTTTACAATAAATTTTAGAAAATCTTAAAGAAATTATTACCATTTACACCCCAAAACTAACAATATATACCTTCCCCCATCCACTCATATAACATTGTCTATAAAAGTCCTAAAAGAATATATGTACCAAATATACCTCTATTTTAATTTTAAAATAACACATAACTCTGCATATTCTTTCTTCTTCCCGTAATAAGCCCACTCTCACGTCCCTACACTTCAAAACTCAGATCATCGCCTCCGCAGCCATACACGACACCAACACAGCCACCACCATCTTTTCGGCTTTTAGCAATGGTTTTATATGCTAAATTCGTTATTTTCCATCGCCAAACTCCAAGTCTCATCTCGGCAAACTTCAAATCTCATCTTCACTCCATGTCAATCTGCTTCTCCACCAATACCGCCTAAATCCTGACCAAGTCACCACACAAATCACAACAAAGATGTCTCAGTCAAAGCCGTCGTCGATCAGTTTTATAACCACCATAAAAAATCTTAATGGAAGCGTCTTTACAATAAACTTTCAATATTTTTGAATTATAACACATCAATAGAGAAATCTCCCAATTACGATATGAAATCGAGAACCTATGGTGTGCGCCTCAACGAAATCAAAGACAAGTATCGATTTGTTTCTTCATTTTTATTCTTTTAAAATTTCTAGGGTTTGATTTGCAATTAATGTTAATACGAATCTAATTATACTAATTTTCTGATTTTAAATTATTAGAATGTGGTGGATTATAACGATGTAATCTAATTTTTCTGCCTATCAATTTGGGAAAATTATCCAGTTGAATAGATTATGCAGCTCAATTATCTGCATTACAGCTCTTAAGTTGAAATTGAATTTATTGATACCTCTGAATCATCCACATTAGTGCAATTTGATACTACTATTTGGATACAGTAGCTGATTACAAATCCATTTGGGTATTACTCATGTTATTTCTTAATCTTTATGAGGTCAAAAAGTTTATGAAATTACTGTTTCACAAAATGAAGCTACTGTTTCACAAAATGCTAATTGTTCAAAAAGAGAAAAACTTGAAGAAGAAAAGGAAAATGAAAGCAAAATAGTTGAATGATGTTTTTATGTTGTTGATGTTGATTTGCTGCTGCTTTATAATACTATCTCTGGGTTCATTAATATATAAGGAAGGTTAAGAGGCAGTGATGATATTTATATATCTATATATAGTATTGAGATCCTGACTTGTATGTATAATGGCGAGGTACCTGATGTCTCCTCATTTGTGATAGATTAATATTAGGATGAGACATCATTTTAAGTGATTTAGAAGTCATTAATGTCGATTTTCTTGAGTTTTAGTGCACTTTCCTATTTTGAGTCTTGATTTGTAGAAATAATGTTTTTAGAGCATATTGGGTTTAATTGTTTATTTAGTGTGTAGCTTTAAAGATAATTATGGAGCTTAATTAGAGTCCAAGTCAAAGATTACAACTTATGGAAAGAGATTTGCATGGTAATTGGAGATAAGGAAGCAAAAGCTAAAAAGATGGAAAAGGAAAAGCTGCCTAAATCTGGGATTCTGCATACACGTCCAAAGATAGGCGTTTTTACCTAAGAAATAGGCCGAATCTGATGATTTCCTTCTAAAGGGTCAAGATAATTCTGTTGCGATTCTTTTGGTATCTTATGGAGCTCAAACCGACCAATAACGAAGAAGATATGCTCAAAACGGTGCTGCAGTGTTTATCTTTATTTCCATACGAATTTGAGTTGGGCTAGGAGTCCATTACCTTAACTATTCCTCAAGAAAACGAATTAGGTCTTCTAAACACCTATAAATACACCCTTATATCACTTGTAAATCATCCTTGCTTAGAGAAAACCTTAATATTATTCCTTAGTCATTGTAGAGAGCAAGATGATGTCTTTTGTAATTTCTTTTAGTTTATTTCCATCAGGTATGAACTAAACTCCCCATAGCTTGGGTTTTGCATATGTATAATCTATGAATTCTAATTCTTCTATCTAAGTTTCTTTGGGAATTATATGTTTTAATCTGATATTAGCTACTTACTTTATATTTGTTTATGTGCTTTGATTTAATGTCTTTCCTAGAACTGATCACTTTAGGATTGTTTTAATAGTAGTTAGATGGTCTCCTTGACAGGGTGTTTAACTATTGAACCACCACATAATGTCTAGTGTCGATAATAGTTCTGACAAAACATGCTTCTAACTAGATAGTCATTAGGGTTTGTTTTAATCACCATATCACCAATTGATTGTAGTGTGCTGGATAGGGCCTTAGTGGCGTTTGATAACCCTATTTGAGTCCTCGTCTTGGTTGTGCCGTAGCCCCCTTAGTCGCTCTCAAGGTCTAAGGTAGTGGAATTTAGAATCCTGACTAAGTATACCAAGAGCTAATATTCTCCCTTATGAACTAGATTTATAGATAGAATTAGAAGGATTAGTGCATACTAGCAAAACCTAAGCTATACTTCTCATCTCATATTCTTCGTATTTTATTTTATTGTCTTTATTTTCTTAGTTTTAATTCATAAATCTCGAAATCTGTTCCCTTTACTTTTCTATTCTCTAATTATTTACTTTTACTCGTAATTCTTACTCACGCGAGTAACACACTTAAGTCCCTGAGAACGAACTCTATTTATCATTAAAACTTGCATACGTCCTGTAATACTTGCAGTACTGTGCCTGTCTAGGGTGAGAGTGCGTAGTTTCTTGGTCTTATTTTGTATTAATTTTATCACACCCTAGGCGACACCAAGTTTTTGGCGCCGCTACCGGGGACTTGTGTCTCGTTAGCGTGTGGGTTATCTATTTCGAGTAGTAGTTTTTAATTAGTTTTTACTTTTCAGTTTTTAGTTTAGTTTTTATTTTTCCAGATTTACGCTTGTGGTTTGCTTTCGTCTTTTTCAGGTTTCACAGTGCTTAATTCTTGGCCTCCCTTTCGGTGCCTGAGAGGAGCTTCAGACCTTACAACAAACGAGTTCGTGAGGAAAGAGCCTTAAGAAGATTAATGGCAGCCCAAGATCCACCACTCGGTGCACCACTTGGAGGGGGTCAACAAGATCCTCCTCTTGGTGTTCAAGATCCACCACTCGGTGGACAAGAAGGACAGCAAATACCAGCAGGAGGAGGTAATGGGCAGAATAATCTTAATAATCAACAAAACCGAGTTGAACAAGACCTACTTGGCCTTAATGTACCATTCCATGTTCAACCCATCGGTTACCGCCCTCCTGAGATTCCGAATATCAAATTTAGACCCGATCCGGGTATGCTCAGTCAATTTCAAAGTTTCGGACTCTATACTGGTACAGCTATACAAGATCCGGTAAAATCGATTCAGAAGTTCATGCAGATTCGTGATGCCTACATTACTCCTGGCATTACACGCGAGCAACTGTATTGTCATATGTTTTCGTTTTTCTTGACCGGAAGAGCTAGCGATTGGCTAGAAAGACAACCACATGGAACCATTCACTCTTGGAGAGAACTTCAAGCCGCGTTCTTTAACCGATTTTATCCGAAGATCATGAGACTTAAAGATCAAGCCGAGCTTGCGAGATTTTGCCAAGAAGATGGAGAAACAGTGGGAGAAGCATGGACAAGGTTTCAACAAAAATTAACTAGATGTCCGCTCCATGGTTATACACCTGCTCTACAACTTGCTATGTTCTATGAAGGTCTTAATGATAAAGGTAGAGAAAAGGTGGATTACATTGGAAAGGGTAATTTTGTGTCCATGAATCACAATGAAGCTTCCGAGGTGTTAGAAAATATTATGGAACAAGAAAGAAGTTGGCCTTCAACGCGAGCTTCTGTAGCAAAGACCCGAGGAACGCTTCGTTTAGATGCAGAAACTGCGAATTCAGCTCAAATATCCTCTTTAGAAAATCAAATCAAAGAGCTAAGGATAGCAATGGAGAAGAATTTAGCCGCTACAAAGGTAGTACAAGAAGCACAAGGTTGTCAACAATGTGGAGTTAACGATCATACATGGGAAGAGTGCGAATCAAATCCGCAATCTATTTACTTTATATCCAACCGATGGGGTAACTGAAACCATCCGGGTATGCAGTATTCAAATCCACAAGGGGCTGCTAATCCTAGTCATTATCAACCGCGCCCCCAGAACAACTCTTACCAACAGAGAGGTCAGTACCAAAATCAATATCAGAATAGACCTGCTCCCCCACAACAACCTGCTCAAGATGCCTATACTGATTCTTTAGATCAGAAAGCTTTACCTCAGTACCCTCAAGAAGGATCTGTGGATCAACAAGCTCTAGACCGTTTAACCGCGGATATGAACGCTCAGGCAGAGAAGATCAGAGGACACGATGCCGTACTTCAGATAATACGTACTCAAGTAGAACAAATGAACAAAGTTTTAACAAGCTTTGTAGAACAACAGGAAGTAAAGGCAATCGAAGGAGGTGAAAACAATGTTGGGTTCGAAGCTTGCAAGGTTATTTGCCTTGAAATTGAAGAAACAAAAGAGGAAGCACCACATGCTGCCGTTAGTGCCGTGGAAGTTCCAAGTACTGAAGACGAACCAACCGAGTCTAACCCCGTGGAAGCTGAATGTACTGAAGTTTATGTGGAGGACGATCAAGAGAAAGCTGAATTTATAGAGCTACTAAGGAAGATGCAAGAGGAGATTCGATCGGTAGTAGATTATGCAGCTGAGTTGGCTAAAGAGAAAGAGGAAGAAGCCTCAAAAGAGGAATCGAAAGATGAAGTGGCACCTGCTGTGCTAGAAGAGAAAGAAGAAGAGAAGGTGGAATCGCCACCTAGTGTTCAACCAGTGTTATCAACTATTCCTGATACAAATCCTAAAGATGACACGGTACTCAAGACATTTGTAGAGGCGTATCAACCTGAAAATATCAATGCCCAAATGCTTGAGATTGCGAAGAGAGGACTTACACCGCAACAAGTTTATACGCAAATTATTCCTGAGAAAGAGGCGAGTGTAGAGATCCCAAGAGAGAACCTGAGGGTTTCAAGAAGAAGTGAAAAAGAGCTACCAGCAAAGCTTAAAGATCCGGGAAGTTTCAACCTTCCTATTCAATTACATGGTATGCTCAAGGTGAAAGCTATGTACGATGTGGGTTCTGGTGTGAATCTTATGCCTAAGTCCGTGTTCGAAAGACTTGGACTTCAAAAATCAGAGAAAACTCCAGTGAAGCTGCAGTTTGCTGACAACTCAGTTAAAAGGACATGGGGAGTGGAGGACGTCTTAGTCCGAGCAGGTAATATCGCCATCCCTACTGACTTTGTTATTCTTGAGTTTGATGCAGATAAGCAGGTTCCAATCATACTTGGACGGCCTTTCATGGCCACAAGTCAAAGTGTGATCAACTTCCAAGAAGGGACCATCACCCTTCATGCAAAGAATGTATCCGAGACCTTCTATGTCTTGGGTAAAAAACCAAGGAAGTTAGATCCCACCGTGCCTATCATCCACAGCCTTTCACATCACAAAGTCCCTCCTGAGAAGATCCACTTAAAGCCTGTGGATACTGAGCCAAACAATGAGTTTGGGGTTGGCCATGAAGTCCTATGGAAAGCTCACAAACGCGAAAATAGGCCACGAAGTTTCAAGGATTTGTGGATGGGACCATTCATTGTCACCAAGGTTGTTTCAGCCAAGGTGATAGAAATTCGCCCCAAAACTGGGGTCAAACGCAGATTAGTTGACGTTCATAGCCTTACTCGTTGTTGGGGAGGCTATATTCGCAAATCTTGACAGAGGTAACACGTCTAACTTTGAAAGACGTAAAACAAAAGTGCTGTACGGGAGACAACCCGTAGTTTTTTTATGCTTTCATGTCTTTTACGTTTATTAGCTTATGTTTAGTTAGTTGTTTTTAGCTGATAATACATATTTGAGAAAGGTATTAGTGTTTTTGGTGTGTAGGAATTGGAGAAATCGAGTTCGGGAGGAGAAATAAAATTTTCGGAAAAATCTGTTTAGATGGGCGGTATACCGGACCTCAACCCCGGTATACCGGAGAGTACCACAGAGGCAAAAACCCGTACCACGGGGTGGCTGCCACGTGGTCCATGCCGAGGCGAATTTTTTTTTGAGCTGATAGGAGCGGTATACCGGAGGTTATGCCCGGTATACCGGAGGACAGGCCCAGGAACAAAAACCCGTACCACGGGGTGGGTGCCACGTGTATTTTGACGGACGAAATTTTTTGGAGCTACAGATGTTCCGGTATACCGGAGGATACGCCCGGTATACCGGTCAGCGCCGCTGGAAAAAGAGAAAAACGGGTTTGAGCTTATAAAGAGGTATTAAAGCCATTATTCTGAATTTACTAAACCTCAACCCTCTTTCTCTTCCCCAAAACTCTCCCAACTCCATTAAAGCTCATCAAAACCTTCACCAATCACCAAAACACTACCCAATCATCAAGAAAAACACATCAAACCTTCTCTCCACATCATTACAAGAGAGAATCAAACACCCAATCTTCACCAAATCCATTCAAATTGAAGAATAAAATAGCCAAATTTTCAAAATTCATCCTACAATTTCTTAAATCCAAGCCAACCCATTACAAATCCACCTCGCCCACATAGAGATTCATCATCAATTCACCTATCCTAGGCCAAAACAAGCTTGTTCAACCATTAATTCACAAGTTTAAATTTTACGGGTTGCTAAAGCTTTGAGTTGGGGGTTAATTGAAGATGACTAATAGTCATAGAACAACAATCTTAGCTAAGAAGAGGGAGGTGAAGAAGAGTAACAAGGGATTGGAGGTAACCAAGAAGAAATCAAGTAACAAGGGTTCTAGTTCTCAATCAAAAGGAAAAGACAAAGTTGAAGATGCTGCAATACCTTTGTTTGATCGTCATGGTAGAAAGCTTTACTTTTATGCAAAGGAGAAAACACAGCTTCCACAAGACAAAGCAGTAGCTTTAAAAGCTTCTGCAGAGATACAGTTGAAAGAACTACCTTTTGCTTATGAGAAAGTATTCAAGGAAGAAATTAGAGATGGAGAATACGCGAGATTCTTAGAGCTTGGTGAGAAATTGGGTTGGTCTACGTTCATGGTAAGACGTTCTGAATTATGTCATGAATTAGTTTTGGAATTCTATTTAGGCCTCTTTAGCCGAGATAGTAAAGGGTGTGTTCCGATTAGAGGAAAGCTAGTTCCTTTCACAGTTGAGGAGATTAGGAACCACTTCAAGTTTAAGAAACTAAAAGGTCCTTGCAAATTTGAAGAATCGGTTGCTAAACGAAAAATCTTTGATGAGGAATTGCTTTTTGAGCATGTATTAGACAAAGAGAAAGTGCAATCACATAAGGGAGAATTGAAGGCACCTTGGCCTTACAAATATCTTCAAGCAGATGCGCGAATTTGGCACAATTTCCTTATTCCTAATGTCTTTGGAAACACACGAACTTTGGATGTGACTATGAAGAACGCGCTACTATTGGACTGTATTTTGAGAGGAGAAGAAGTTGATGTGGCACGGTTGATCTATGAGGAGGTGATACGATTTTCGGTCTCTCCTAAATCGGTTTATAATGTTAAATTTCCAACTATGATCACGTGTCTTGTGCGAAAAGCGAATGTTACATTGGGTGAAGAAGAGAAACTCGAGTTTAAGACAAGTTATATTGATAATGCTTGGATCAAGGATATCCTTCGAAGAGCGAGTTCTACTCAAGTCTTGAAAGAAGAAAAGGAGCAAAATTGGCAAGAGAAGATGGAGGAGCGTTTAACGAAATTCAAAGCAGCTCAAACTTCCTTAGTCAATGATGTGGAATAAATCAACGTTAATCAAGTGCACATCATGAAACTCCTTGAGCAATTAACGAAAGGTCCAGCAATTCCAACCTTGGATGTCAATGATGCGAGGCAATAGCCTCGAGAGTATGTTCTCTTTCTTCCTTACCATTTCTGTAAATATGTCTATCTGCTAATTTTAATTTCTGTTTTTCGAGTCTTTTTCGAGTCGTGGGGACACGGCTCATTTTTGAGTTGGGGGTGTGGGGATTCGTTGTCTCTCATCTCCATTTTTCTGTTTTTTGGGTGAAATTAAAATTTTTTATACATGGGAATTAGATGTAGAGTGTGTTTAATAGCTTGAAAGCATAAGCTCAGTAGATTAATGATAGTAAGTAATATGTTTATGAGCTATGTATTTGTATGCTTTGAGTATTTGCAGGAAAACACACGTTGATAGTAAAGAAAAGATTAGTGAGCAATGCGATAGAAAGTATGTTCGGTCTCAGGGAACCTTGAAAGTGTGTAGGCCGTGAGATCCAAGCTAGTTAAAAAACCATTTGATGAAAGTGCTAAAGGTAAGAAAATAACTAAATTACATAGTGTAGAAAGTGATTAAGACAGTTCTTTCATATTTGAATCCTTTGAAGCCTTTTTATACCTTCTCACCTTGTGATTTTTGATTTTATATGCTATATCCTTCTCAGCCCCTTCTAGCCTTTCTAAAGCCTTTTTATTGAAACACGTTATAAGCCATATCCTTTAGATTTTAGGACTTTTCCATATGACCCGCACTCGAATCGCGATGCATAGACAATTGTTTTAGAGCTTGAGTTTGGGGTGGTGGGTCCACCATTATGGGAATTGTTATTGGGTTGGGATTTTTGAGTTTATTAATTGTGCTTTGTGCTTTATATTGATGATTCACAGATTCTTATTGAAACCCTTTGTCGGGGTAATAGTGAATGAAAAAGAAGCTACGAGCTAATTTTGCCAACAAGGGCATTAAAAGAAAAAAATATATATATGAGAAATTAGCGTGATATCTCAACATTAAAAGAGAGTCATAGCTAGAGAAATTGAATTGAAAAGAAAAGAAAATATATATATTCGGACTGGCAAAGTGGATTTTTAAGTGAACATCTTAAGCTTTAATTGGGTTATTGGGGATGCTAAATTGTGCATCAAGGAATTCATTGGGTTGAGTGAAAAACGTTTTATGAGAGTAACTCAAGCTCTAGGGCGATTCGTTGATGGCTAGTGAGGAGAGAGCCAAAAGCTCACTCCAAATTATCCAAATATACTATCATACCGTCCCTAAGCCTACATTACAACCTTAAAGACCTTTTGATTCTTTGCTATGTAATTGAGAAGTGATTGAGCCATTAGAGAGTAGTTAAGTGGGGCTTTGAAACTAGTGAAAAACGATGAACAATCTATAGCTCTCTTGGGAAACTGATTAAAGTCCCAATCCTTCTTACATTGCGAAACTAATCTGATCTTGAATTCAAGTCGTGTTGACTGTGGATATGAGAAGTGTACAGGTATGTAGTTTATGAATATTATTGCATGAAATTTTCTGAGTTATGTCCTTTAGGTTTATTCTATATATTCTGCTATGCTTTTTCCCTTGTGTTGAGAATTTTATAAGTGTGTGTTTTTAGACTTCCCTACATTTTTATCTTTATTGTATCGGGACGATACAACTTTGAGTTGGGGGTCTTGATGTCTCCTCATTTGTGATAGATTAATATTAGGATGAGACATCATTTTAAGTGATTTAGAAGTCATTAATGTCGATTTTCTTGAGTTTTAGTGCACTTTCCTATTTTGAGTCTTGATTTGTAGAAATAATGTTTTTAGAGCATATTGGGTTTAATTGTTTATTTAGTGTGTAGCTTTAAAAATAATTATGGAGCTTAATTAGAGTCCAAGTCAAAGATTACAACTTATGGAAAGAGATTTGCATGGTAATTGGAGTTAAGGAAACAAAAGCTAAAAAGATGGAAAAGGAAAAGCTGCCTAAATCTGGGATTCCGCATACACGTCCAAAGATAGGCGTTTTTACCTAAGAAATAGTCCGAATCTGATGATTTCCTTCTACAGGGTCAAGATAATTCTGTTGCGATTCTTTTGGTATCTTATGGAGCTCAAACCGACCAATAACGAAGAAGATATGCTCAAAACGGTGCAGCAGTGTTTATCTTTATTTCCATACGAATTTGAGTTGGGCTAGGAGTCCATTACCTTAACTATTCCTCAAGAAAACGAATTAGGTCTTCTAAACACCTATAAATACACCCTTATATCACTTGTAAATCATCCTTGCTTAGAGAAAACCTTAATATTATTCCTTAGTCATTGTAGAGAGCAAGATGATGTCTTTTGTAATTTCTTTTAGTTTATTTCCATCAGGTATGAACTAAACTCCCCATAGCTTGGGTTTTGCATATGTATAATCTATGAATTCTAATTCTTCTATCTAAGTTTCTTTGGGAATTATATGTTTTAATCTGATATTAGCTACTTACTTTATATTTGTTTATGTGTTTTGATTTAATGTCTTTCCTAGAACTGATCACTTTAGGATTGTTTTAATAGTAGTTAGATGGTCTCCTTGACAGGGTGTTTAACTATTGAACCACCACATAATGTCTAGTGTCGATAGTAGTTCTGACAAAACATGCTTCTAACTAGATAGTCATTAGGGTTTGTTTTAATCACCATATCACCAATTGATTGTAGTGTGCTGGATAGGGCCTTAGTGGCGTTTGATAACCCTATTTGAGTCCTCGTCTTGGTTGTGCCGTAGCCCCCTTAGTCGCTCTCAAGGTCTAAGGTAGTGAAATTTAGAATCCTGACTAAGTATACCAAGAGCTAATATTCTCCCTTATGAACTAGATTTATAGATAGAATTAGAAGGATTAGTGCATACTAGCAAAACCTAAGCTATACTTCTCATCTCATATTCTTCGTATTTTATTTTATTGTCTTTATTTTCTTAGTTTTAATTCATAAATCTCGAAATCTGTTCCCTTTACTTTTCTGTTCTCTAATTATTTACTTTTACTCGTAATTCTTACTCACGCGATTAACACACTTAAGTCCCTGAGAACGAACTCTATTTATCATTAAAACTTGCATACGTCCTGTAATACTTGCAGTACTGTGCCTGTCTAGGGTGAGAGTGCGTAGTTTCTTGGTCTTATTTTGTATTAATTTTATCACACCCTAGGCGACACTGGTACCCTTGAATTTTCAGGTGTTGCAGCCATTACATATAATAGATACTCTTATTCTGAGCCTTCTCATTTCCTTAATTCATACAATAATGCAATGAGTTTAAGTTTTCATGTTATTTGTTGAAAGCTTTGGTACTATTAAATTTAAGTTTTGATAAATTTGTGTAGGTTTGTAAATTTATGTGATAAAGAGTTGAGTCTTTTTGTCAAAATTCAAAGATAAGAATAACCAGGGTGCACAATGGTTTAAGTATCTCTAGAGAGGAATTGTGTGAGCTACAAATGACCCATTTTCACCATCTTTCTTTGTTTTTCTTAGATCGGCCTTTTGTAAACTTATGTTCCTTTAGTGATTACACATATATATTATTCTGTTCTCTAGTAAGAGCTCTTCATCTGAAATGTATAATTAGGCTTTGTGTTATAAAGTGATAATCATTTTATACCTCTTGTTATACTTATAGTTATGTATTCTTATCATAAAATATGACTGAACAAAATAAACTCTCAAATATAATTTGGTGGGATTTTTCCCACCAAACGACAACATAAACCCCCAAATATATTTTGGTGGGATTCGATTAACCGAACAACAACACAAACTATAATGTATAAACCTAACAGTAATTTGGTAAAAAGTAACAAAATAGACCAAAATCGGTGAGATTTTTATCTTCCAAACAACATAGACCTCCAAATATAATTTGATGGAATTTTTCCCACCAAATAACAACACATAAATTTTTGTGGGAATTTTGTTTTGGTGGAAAAAAAATTGGCCGGAAAAACTTGGTGGAAAAAAAGATTGGTCGAAAAATTTGGCGAGTAAAAATTTGGCCGGAAAAGTTGGTCGGAAATATTTTGACTGGACAATTTTGTCAGGAATTTTTTGGTGGGAAAATTTAGTGAGGTGTTATTGTCTATCATGTCATTTATATTAGACATGACTTTTAAGTTCAAAATCAACCCTTCCTAGGGTGATTATGGTAATTGCCTCAAACTTAAATATATTTATTTTTAAAATGGGTAGCTAGTTATATGACTAACTACATGTGGTGTGGCTAAGACTGAATCCAACAGTTCTCAATTGTCTAGTTAGAATTGGAAATCAAACCTTCTCTTGCTTAAAAATATTAAATTCTAAACATAATATTAATCTAACAGTTTTCCTATTCAGACTCCCAGCTTTAATTTTATTTTAATAAATAAATTAATTTTTTCATTCAACTTTTATTTTAGTATTTTATATAGTTTGGTAAAATTAATAAATTGACAAAAAATTAATAATAAAAATTATTATTTCATTATTGTTTTAACTAAAAAATATTTCATTATTAAAATAAAATGTAAAACATGTTTATTTTAAAGAAAAAGACATAACAAATCACAAAAAGTAATTAGTAAAATAAAAAGATAGTAAAACATGAATAAAAAAAGTAACGAATATATATTTTAAAAGTATGATCAAGTATAGAAAAAGCGAGCCTTAGGAGAGAGACACTTTGATATTCTCTCTTCTCTCTCTTAGGGCCTGCTTTCTAAAATTTCATTTCTATCACTTCTCTTTATACTTTTGACTTTTTTAATCAAATCTTTAACGTCTTTGATGGCCATGGTTGGCAGTCGTGGGCTCTTTATTGTTGTTGGACTGTTATGTACTGTTTATGAAATTGTTCTTTTGGGATGGAATCCGGTCAAAGGCGCCACAGAGGGAAGAAGTGATGGGGCTTGTGTTGGGTCTGTGGGCTTTGGTTGCTCGACAAGGAACGGTGAGTCTCAGACCTCCTTGGGTCTCGATGGCGGCGGAGTAATATTATTTATGACGGCCATATGAGGGGCAGATTCTGTCGACTTCAGGAGACAAAATAGACTCTTCTGGGCTTGACTGGAATTTGGGTAGTGGGCCTGGCCCATTTCTGAAGTCGGGCCTTTGTGGTACTTGCGAATCTTATCTGCTTTGGGTTGCAAGGACTATGTACGGTACTATGGAACAAGCAAGAATTGGGTTATTTCTATTCACTGTCTTTGATTAGGAAAAATTACAGAAATTTTATTTTCAAGGTTACTAGTTTATTATTATCGATAAGGTACTGTTTGGATTATTATATTGTTTTGGGGTTGTTATGAAGATTGGATTATGCTTAATTTAGATATGTGTTTTGAGTATGATTTTGTATATTGGTTATTTCACAAACGAATTCTCAAGTGCACTCAGAGGACTTTACAAAAGAGAAATTTCGCAGCTCAGTATTAGTACCATAGAATGGGTTTATGGATGGATGGTAATATTTGATTTATATTGTACGATGGTTGGATCCAGGTAAAATTTATCCTCTGCCAAGCCTCTCTTTCTTGGTAACCCATTCGTCGGGTATTTGAGAGGATTTGCGGTGTTTTACACTGCTGCAAGTCATTGTTGCGGATTTACCCATGTCTCGGTGCCTCCCGCAGTTCCGGGGGTCTCTTTCCAATGTTGGTGTTGTTTCATCGATGGAGGATCGGCTAGGTATGAGGGAATGTTTAATTCAAGACAGATCATTGGGCAATAAGCTTATGTTTTACGGGTTAGGAGAGGATAGCTGTATTTTGTATTTTAACTTTTTGTATGTAGATATTGTGTGATGTTATTTCCTTTTCAATAAAATGTTATTTTGACAAAAAAATATATATGTTTCAAAAAATAAAGTAAGCTTTTTATTTTTCAAATGCATAATATAGATAGATAATAATGAAACGGTACAAAGTTTATCCTACCCCTATAGGCTCAGACTCATAACGTAAAATAGTGGCTAGTTGGGGAGGGATACAGGTATCCCAGTTGTCAAACAATGTGTCAAACAATAGTCAGCTGCCTCGTTTCTACCGCTAGGAATAAGACTAAAAGAAGGGGAAGATAATTCAGCAAAATAGTAAATATTATAAATGACATTTTTGATTGAATGAATCGAAATGTGTAGTCTTGAAGAAAAGGGCTTCATGATAGTCTTGGAGTCATTCTCAATGATAACACTCCGAAAAGAAAACTCGGAAGCCATTTCAGTAGCTTTCAAGATTCCTGTGGTATCTACTTCTAATACCGACTCTGCTTCAATTTTCCAACTTTTACCTGATACAAATTCACCATTAGAGTTTCTTACTAAGCATGCAACTGCTGCTCCTTTATCCGAGAAAGTTGCATCACAATTAATTTTATATTTATTCAGAGGAGTTATTCCCATTTCTCTTTGAATTTGATAGTATTCTTATGATTATTGTAGTTTTGTTTATTTTCACTATTATTAGTTACTCCTATATGAGATTTTTCATTATCCCTAACCTCTTTATCCAAAAAGTTAACGTTACTAGGGTTTAATATTTTATAGTATTCTTTCCAATTAGCTATGGATTTATTAATTGTACCCATTGGTTCATATTTTTTACTATTATAGATGAAGTTATTTCTATCGTTCCAAATTTGCCAAGTAATTGTGCAAATATGCTCAAGTATTATATCTTCTTCTTTTTTTAAATCTTATTTCTTGTATTGATTGATCTAGTTTAGATGTTGTTTTATTTTCAGTTTTGATGTTTAGTGAACTAGCAAACCAAACAGCTTTTGTCCACGGGCATCTAAAGAGTATATGGTCTACTGTTTCAATACAGTTATATACATATTTTGCATATATTACTATTACTATATTTACGTTTTACCAAGTTTTTCTCAGTAGGTAAAAGACTTCTTACTGCTCCCCACATAAAGTTTCTAATTTTAGGGGAAAATTCATTTTTCCATATTAAATTCCATAACTGTTTTTTATTAGTAATCGATATACTTGGCTTATTTTGACTTTTGATTAATTGGTAATTAAAGTCTTCATTTTTAATTTATGATATGCTTTCTCACCTGTAAATATCCCATTTTTACAATAATCAACACACATTTGGTCTTCACAGTTGAAGTTAGGTATTATCATTTTTTATTTTTTTCTAATATTACTAGGACTAAGATTGTTTAAGAGATCCAAATTCCAAGTATAATTTTCTTTAATGAGTTGATTTACAAAAAAGATCTCAAAAGCTTTGGATTTTATATCCACTTATAGTCATGAATTTCATATTTTTTACATTTTCTAATTTCCATTTTATATTATTATGAAAGGTTTCTCTACCTATGAGGATACTTTTTCATTCCCCGAAATATTTACCTTTTAACAATTTGTGTAATAGAGATTATTTTATTAGCAATATTTCATGCTTGTTTTTCTAATAAATCTTTGTTCATAAGGCGCAGGTCCATAAAACCAAGACCAACTTCATATTTTGAATTAGTAAGTAGGTCTCATGATAATCAGTGGATCCTTTTTTCTCCTTTATCGCTTCACCAGAATCTAGCAATGATGGAGTGTATTTCGTTGATTATATTTTTAGGTAGTATAAAGTTAGACATAATATAATTTGGTAAGATTTGTAAAACTGTTTTTATAAGAATTTCTTTTTCCCCTTCTGATAGGAAAAGTGTTTTTAAATTCTCCTTTTTTTTTAGAATCCTATCAATTATGAATTGTAGATCCTTTAATTTTGGTCTTCCCCATTCAGTTGGGAGTCCAAGATAGTTACCTAAGTTTTTTTTGTTTTTTTCATGTTTAATTTTTTGGCCATGATATTTTGAATAAATATAGTGTGTTAGGGCTAAGAATCACCCCACATTTATTAAGGTTTAGGCACATACTTGTGCTATTTTTATATTTATTTATGATATCATTGAAAGCTTGAAAGTCAATATTACCAGCTTTGAAAAAGAATAGGTTGTCATCTGCAAACAGTAAATGAGTGATTTCCGGACCTTATTTCCTATTTTTATGCCTTGTAAAATTTGTTTTTCTTTTTATCTTTAATTAAATCATTAAGAGTTTGGGAGATTAGACAAAAGATAAAAGAAGAGAGAATGTCTCCTTGTTTAATTCCTCTTATAGGTTTGTGAATTTGGTGGGTTTCACCATTTATCAGGACTGAGTATGAAACAAATGTTATACAAACCATAAGTTTTCTTACCCAATCTATATTAAAATCCATTTTAACCATAAGATCGTGAAAGAAATCTCATTCTATATATTCATAAGCTTTTTTATGTCAGTTTTAACAACTGTCATATATTTTTTTAGTATTTTTTCTTAATTTTTTTTTTAAATAAATAGTAAAAGGATTTGGAAGAATAATATGTAGATAGTCAAATGTTAATCACATGTATTAATAAAAAGATTAATGCTCAATCAACCCCTGCAGTCTTGTCCATTATCCCGTAAAAGATACTGTCTTTTTTAAAGAATAGTGAGTTATGGGAAGCTTCCCAAAACTCAAAATTTGAGTTGTGGAAAGCTTCTCATAACTCAAAATTTTTGTTATGGGAAGCTTCTCATAACTCAGACAATTTTTTTTATAGGAAAAAAAATTAAAAAAACAAAATGTATGGTATCTTATATAGATAAAAAAAATAATGATTAGAATGAAAGGGAATTAATTATAAAGTTTCTTAGGTATTAATCCTTAATATAAAATTATATAAATTGAGATGTATAGAATACAGTTAGGAGGTTGTTAGGGGACATAAAATGTATTAGTCAAATTTCAGTTAAAAGGAAATTACTTTTGTTGTATGAATAATATTTACTTGTTAAAAATGGAATATTACAAATATTATTCATCAAGATATTCGATTCTAACTTTTTTTTACTTTTATTTATATTAAATATTTAAATTTAGATTTTGAAAGAATACTTAAAATATTAAAGTATTGAGTAATGATATATGCCACTCAAATTTTGCCCAAATTCCACCCAAGTGACGTGGCGTGAATTGGTTGGTTACAAATCTTTAATCAAATCAAGAAAATAAATACATTAACGATTTGTAACCAACCAATTCACGCTACGTCATTGGGTGGTATTTGGGTGGTATATATCATTACTCTAAAGTATCTTATAAGGATTGTTTTAATAAGAGTAATGATATATACCACCTAAAATCATACCATTCAATTATATCACCCATGACGTGACATGAATTTGTTGGTTAAAAATCTTTAATAAATTTATTTTTTTGATTTGATTAAAGATTTATTACCAACCAATTCACGTATGAATTTGGGTGAATTTGGGTGGTAAATATTATTACTCTTTTAATAATTATAAATATAATAATTATGTTTTTAACTAACTGTAAAAAATTAAGTAGATGTTAATGGTAAGACAGAAGAAGTATTATATAAAGGTGGTTGAACTTAAGAAGACAAGAAATTAGGTACCCGTAATTGAGTATTGGAGTTTGCCTTAGGTGATGGTGGTGCTTAACCGTTCGTTTCAACGCCTATGAAACTCTATATACACTTTCTTTATGTTCCAATAACTCTGTATACACTAGCTCTAACCGTCTTACTGAATTATTATTCTAGATCCGGCTCGATAATGGAGAAGAAAAGTTACGTAATGTGATGTTGATGCATGGGATGCTTTGTCAGCAACAACGCAGCTTAACTGTACATGTTGCTGTCTCTATGAGAAAATTGGTGTTGCTTGACTTTTAATGCCTCAATTGATCACATTATCCATCTTTATTTTTGTTCGATCACATTATCCATCTAAACACTAACATTATCTTAACAATTAACAAAACTCTTTGAACTCTGTGTGTGAGGCCTGAGGGGTGTGTGAGGGGTAGTGACAAACGTGCACGTAGACAAGTGCTATTTTTGGTGCATCTTGATTAGCAAACGATAGAGTTGGTGATCAAGATTAATTAAATATGCACTACTAATATCTCCGACTTTACGCTTGAGATTTTTTGTTCCTTTGGGTAGGTAATTCATGATTGTGTCAAGTAATACGAAGATACTCTCTTGAAGCCAACAATTTAAGGGATGTAAACGGACAGAAATTATAATTATAAATTATAAGAAAGTATTAAAAGCTTCAATTAATATTTTAAGATACTAAAATATAGATCTAAATAAATATTTAAATTTTACAATTATAATCACGGGCCCAGAACATGTTATGACGATGTGTGACTAACACCTCACAGTCTCTAATCTAGGACAATTATATAATAGAGCCCCACAACATACAAAATAACAAAGTAAAGCCCACTCCCAAAATCCCAATAGATTCTAACTAGTATAGGGCAAAAAACCCAAAACACCCCTTCCCCTCTCTTATACACTGAAATAAACTCAAACTTAAAACATTTTTACCCTATACAATCGATGCCCACCTTCTCTCTCTGTGCTCACTGTATCCCCTCTCTCTATGATCACTGTACCCCATCTCCATTACCGCCCCCTCCCCCTCCCTCTACCCACCTTCTCACCTCCCCATCATTACCGCTTCCCTTCCCCCTCACCTTGCTTCCCAAAGCGACGCAACACCACCCTAAACCACCACAACCCATCGGCGAACCATCAACAACCGCCACTCAACCAACCTTCAGATCTGCTTCCCCTCCTTTCCTCCACCCAGATCTAAGCTTCCCCTCCTCTCCTCTTCACCCAGTCGAACCTGCAGCACGAAAAACCAGATCCACACGAACCTTCTTCGTTGCACTGCTGCACACGAATATCGTCGGAGCCCTGCTGATGCACCAGATCCGCTTCCCGTCGAAGCCCTGCAGTAGATCTCCATCGAAGAAAACCACCGCCTCGCGCCACCAACATCTACTGCTGCAAAACCGGTGGTCTGATCTTCTGCACCGCCATCCTTCGACACCACCACTGCGGCTGTGACGAGCACGAACAACCCCACCATCATCTCCTCCATCACCCTCCAACTGCCGCTCCTGCACAAGACAACCACCAGAAAACCACCTCTGCAAAGTGGATCTCGCCGCCATCCTTCGCCACCACCACTGCTGCACCGAGCCTCCCTACTGGAACGAGACTCCCACCACCACCAGATCTCCACCCTCTAAGCCCAGAAGTCACCATATCTCCACCAACGAGCTCCTACTCTTCCACCATCGAAATCCTGTTGTGACGCAATACCACGACGCCGCTCCTTTCTCCTCCACACCATCGACGCCGCTCCGTTCTCCTCCACACCAACAGTCGAACACACCACATTTTTTTCCAGCGCCGTGGGTACAGGAAATTAGGGTCCAGCAGCCCATTAGGTACAGTCCACTAGGTAGTATAGCCCACTAGGGTCCAGGCCTTAGGGTCCAGTCTTTATTGTCCAGCCCTTATTGTCCAGCAATTATAAGCTTGAGATGAGAAATTGACAGCCAGTGATTAAATGCATTGTGATTCTTTATTTTGACAATTATTAACTCACACTAATTTAAAAGAAACCTAAAAAGAATCTAAAAAGACCTATTAATCTTAGGTTTTTATGCTTCTTATTCCTATGCAAGTGTGAAAATGGATTTTGTATGATATATCATCTTGGGTACAGCCCATATGGTACTGCCACTAAACATTGACATAGATAGAGCCTGATATGAGCTGTATTCTGGACTTGTTTTATACAAAAAATTAGACTTTGGTACAGCCCCTCGGGTACTTGGACAATCAGATGGACAAAAAAGGTTAACTTAAAAACTAATACAGGTTCGTACCGATGGTTACAGATGGGGGTACGGATCCATCCGTTAAATGAAAAGAACAAAAATATAAAAATAATTACTGAAAAAAAAAATAAGAAAAAAAAAATAGAATTGAGGAGAGATAAATAGGTATAAAGTAATGAGAGTGTATTATAATAAGAGTGTATGTGCCCCTTTGGGATTGATTATTTTGAAGCTAAAAGCGCTTTTTGATTAAAATTAAATTATTTGTAAAAAATATTAAAAAATATTTTGATATCTAAAATCATTTTAAGTGATTATTTTAATAATCACTAATCTAGTGCTTTTTCTAAAAGTGGTTTTTAAAATCTAAAATATTGTTATGGATCTAAAATCACTTTAAGTGATTATTTTAAAAAGCAATCCCAAACGGGCACTATAATGTTCTGATTCAGTTAGGCTTTAATTAAAAATATTATGGAGATGAATTTAAAACCTAAGAGAATTGGAATAAACTCTAATTAATAATTTCCTCCTCTAATCTTAATATATTGGAATTACAGAAATGAGGGTTAAATAAATACTTATTAAATGGACTTGACGTATTTCCTTGCAGCCACGGACTTGACGTATTTCCTTGCAGCCACCACACAAGTGTCACATGTAGTATAGTATTATTTTTAGAGGAAACTATAAATTAAAGTCCAACTAATACAAAATTTATTTTTTAAAGCCTAGTTAGAAAATAGTTCTAAAGAAGGCCTGGTTTCAAATTCTAGTTGGATTTTTTCCAATGTTACCTTTTTCCTTTTTTTTCCAGAAATTCGTTTTTTTAATATTTCTATTCTTTACATTTAGCGAATGGTCCATACCTATAGGTACAGACCTATATTGGGTTTTCGTTTTTTAAAGTTGTGTGAAATTTTTGTATAATGTCCAAATACACTAAGGGCTGTACCAGAGTTTGTTTTTCTTTTATAAATTCATACTTATTAAGTCAAAATGTGTCCATTATACACTAGGAGCTGTACCCTAGAGATTGTACGGTGTATGAATAATTTTTTACGGCCTTGTCCAAGTATATATCCAATGAAAACCATATACCATATGGGATGTACCCTTTAAAAAAAATTTAAGGCTTTTTCTTTAAAAAACTTGACTGAAATGGGATGTACCATGGCTTTAAAAAAATTCACTCAAATGGGCTGGACCATGTCTTTAAAAATCTTGACTGAAATGGGCTGGATCATGAGGGGGGGCTGGACCATGATTGGGGTTGGACCATGCTAGGACTGGACCACGCTGGGGGCTGAACCATGCTGGGGGGCTGGACCATGCCGGGGGTTGTACTACGCTCGACCTGGACCAAGTCACTTAAATAAAAACCGACACCTGAAGGCATGGTGGGGTAGATCTGAAGGGCCACGAGGAGGCGCTGGTCGATGGTGGGGCGGCGCTGGTCGATGGAGGTGCAGATCTGAACAGGTCTAGAAAGATACGAATAGATCTGAAGTCTTGGATGGTCAAAAATGGGTCCACGGAGGAGTAATGGATCCACGAGGAGTTATGGGTCAAGATAGAACAGGCTTTTGTGTGCAGGAGAGCGGCGCCAGGAAAGTCAGACGAGCGGCGCTGGAGGAACGGGGGCAGCAGGGACGGCACCTTGCAGCAGCGCTGGAAGAAGACGAATCGGCGCTGGAAGAAGACGAATCAGCGCAGGGTTTCCAGCAACAGCAGCAGCGTCATGAAACTTGGTGGTTCTCGTCGGTGCTTCGTGGGGGCGGCGAGACCTGGTTGAGCGCGGTGGTGGAGCAGATCAAGGCGGCGCTGTGTTGGAGAAGAGTGGTGGTGGTGCTGTTATGGTGGTGGTGCTAGTTGATCTCGTCACATCGTCCAGATCTGTAGAGGTAGGGGTGGAAGGTGAAAAGCATGGATGTGGTGGTGTGGTGGTCTTCTATTTCTCCAGATCTGCTGCGAAAAGGATGAACAGGTGGAAGGTGCTGTTGTGGAAGGTGGAAGGTCAGATCGGGAATGGCTCGGTGGTGAAGGTGGAGGGTGGCACGGTGGTGAAGGTCTACAGGGGTGCAGAGAGAGGAGAGTGGACAACCCTAATGGGGTTTTTGTTTTGGGTATTTAGGTTCCAGCTGTATGTATAAGAAAGGGAAGGGTAATTGATCTTTTGTGATGGGTTTTAGTTAAGGGTGGATGTTTAGTTAGTAGATGAAAGGGGTTGGGCCTTATTTTATTAAAGCCACAATGTTGTGTAGGCCTTATTTCCTAAATCCTCCTTATTTTTAAAACAACCTTTTTTATTGTTGATTTTAAAACAATTAGCCCCACATGTTTAAATTGTTTTTAGACAAAGAAAACTAATAAGCCTTTGATCTAGATTTACACAAGATTTTCTCTCTTCCAAGAGTACCAAGAACACATGCTTGAGTTTCCTTCTCTTAGAGTTTTTTTTTTTTTGGACAGCTTCTCGTAGAGTTAGATTAAAGTTATAATTCTCAATGGACTTTTAATGTGATCATATTTTTTAGATTAAAGTTGTATAATGTGCAGACCGGTGAAAAATATTTTATAAAAAACAAGCACGACGATACAAATCCAGTTTTATTAGGATGACTAAACTAGCTATGAAATTATTAACGTAATTGAATTGTAAGTAAGATATTTAGCCGATGCTAAAATTAGTTGAGATCGAAACTAGTTTTCATAGATTTAAAATATTTAAATAAAATAAGTTTTTATATCACATCTTAACGTGTCACGAGGAAAATGACACTAGGAAAATAACTATGATTTAAAATATTTAAATAAAACATGTTCTACTTTCCCTCTTAACGTGTCACGAGGAAAATGACACTACGAAAATAACCAAGTCAAAATTGTACAAATCTTGAATATGGACTATAATTTTTTTTCAAATGTTAATAGGGAAACTTTAGATAAAGGAGCATCTTACATTCTGAGTCTTTACTTCCTTTTTTTTTTGACAAAACATCTTAGTAGCACTAAAGATGCTACCCAGCATCTTTATATTCCTTTCCTTAGATACTGAAATAACATATACCAAAAACCTTGGCTTCATATATGCAAGAAAAAAAAATGTCTCAACATTAATTTGATATTAAACAATACTTAAAGAAAGTAAATTAAAAAATCTTGTAAGAACTTCTGAAAGTTGCTTTATGGAACCAGTCCATTTAGTTGCATACTGAATAGATCCGTAAGAGCTACACGTACATCCATCTGAAAATTAAAAAAAAAATTAATTAATTAACAATATTTGAATACAAGAAAATAAATCTTACCTGATCACAGCAAACAAGTTTAGTAAATAAAGGATAGAATTTGCTAAGATGATGTTTAAATATCACACTGTTCATTAAACACATATCCTTAAGAACCTGAAACACAAATCAATCAAAATATGTTATTATAAAATGTAATTTTTTTAATTTTTTCTAATAAAGAAATGCACGTACCTTAACAATAATAGGAGATCTTAGTTCAAGTACTTGATGAATATGAATATTACTAGTCTCATTTTCACCCATACTAGACTGAAACTCAGAAGCTTCTCTTAAAACTTGTTCACAAAATGAGATTAATTTCTCTTCAGCTATTAATTGAAGTTGAGCTTCTTTTTTAATATCTTCATTTACTCCTTTTGTTGTTTTATGTAAAATATCTAAATAAATACACGCTCCAGATAATTCCAAACGAAGAAGATTTAATGGAGGCCTGTTTTTAAACATCAATTAATTAGCATATCATGTGTTTGTTTAAATTCCTCAAAGAGATTGAATTTAGAAACAACCTTTCAGAAGGTATTTCAAACATGCGTGATTTAAGATTAGTGTATGAATTATATGACGAGGCGAAATCCAATACAGAGAATAAAATCTCCATTAATGTAATCTTTTGTGATTCGTTTAACTTGGTCCAGTATTTCTTCTACATTAATTACATAAACTATGTTAGTAAAAAGGTTAAAAACGTCTAATAAATATTTAAATTTTTTTACCTGAATAAGATCAATTACACCTAGAAGTAGTAACTGTGTAATACACTTGCTCCTGATTGTTTCTAGTACATGAATTTTCTCTTCATCTTTTTCCTTTGGAGAATTAATTTCCGAAACCTAAATAAACACAAAAATTAACAAATTTAGGATCAATATTCATAAATAAACACAAAAATTGACAAAATTAGGATCAAAATTCTCGAGGGAATCTAAATAAACACAAAAAAGATGAATACCTTAGAAGGAGATAATGGTAAATCTTCCAAAGTTTGAATTTCGGAATTTGAACTAAAGCTTCTAAAGAAAAGATTATCCATAATCTTTTGACCTATCGTTTGACTTCTCGAGAGTCTATTAGAGGACACTTCTCTCCCAGAAGGTGAAGCTAAACCTACAAATTAAGGACAGTTAAAACTTTTCTTTACCAAAAAAATAAATTAAAAAAGAAACTAACTTTCAGAGAGATCCAAATCAACGGGTCGACCCGTTTCTTGTTCAGTAACATTACTTTCAGATTCTATTTCAAGTGCATTAACAGGTTCAAGACTAGTAATTAAGCCCTTATCAAGATCCATATCTTTGAGTAACTCAAGTGGTTGTGTAGTTAATACAGCATCTCTGTAAAAAAAAAAAAAAATTAATGTAACAAAACAAGTTATCACATAAAAGATAAAACATACCTTATAGCTTTTAACAAGGTATCCCAATCACGTTCACTAAATTGATTCCCTCCAATTTCAATTAAATGCATTAAAGCCCCCAAAGAAATCGAAACTACAGATTGATCTGTTTTCTTTGCACAATCTAGTAACAAACTTAATAAAGGTGGTAACATAAAACAAACCTCCTTATAAAAAGTATTAAATAAGTTACATAATAACTGTAACGAATGTATAGTACTTTCTCGAACCCATTCATCTGAAGAAGTATTTAAATTCTCTTTTCCATTTGTAACATGATCGAAAATCGGAAATAATACACGGTAAAAAATACTCTCCCAAAACTTAGCCGAAAATTTACCACCTCGTTCATTTAATAAATCGAATAAAACCTCGAGTGCACAATTTCTAACCTCGGATCTTGAATCCGAGGTTAAATCAGACAAACCAGCTAACATAGGAAACCAATAATGTTCAGTCATGTCAAAACTTGTATCTGTAGACTCTGTATTCATATCTATAGGCTTTAAAGCTCCACCTGGTATTAACCCCTGTGTTAAGGATAGAAACATAATTTAGTTAATTCACGAATTGGATCATATTAAATATTAAATATTAAATATTAATTAAATAAACCTCTGCAAGTCTATCTTCACATATACGAAGAAGAGCTATAGCTTTTAAACTTATTCTCGGAGAACTTTTATTATTCGCGAAGCTAATTAAACAATTCACACAATCCATAAAACAATCTCCAACCACTTGATCGAAATGTTCCAATATAACTGTAAAAAATTTATAGTGTCAAATTTTATTTTATTTTACAAAAAAAAAAAAAAAAAAAAAAAAACTAACCTTGTTCCACGTTTTCAAATGCACTTTCAACAATAGGATCCAGCTCATCATCTGCTGCAGCAGTAAAAATCATGAAAACACTTCTCCATCCAGATTTTATACTTCCAACTTTAGATTTTATCATCTGAGATTCGTTAAAAAACAAAAAAAAATTAATTTTTTCACTAATAAAAACATATATGTATGTATATAAGAAGAAAATGATATTTACTTGGACAATACAATCCACGATAAGTCTTCGTATAGAATCACTTTGACTATTACGCATAAGTATAACAAAAGGTTTCAAAATATCATTTTGAAAAGTGAAATTTGTAAGTTCAGCACGTTCTAAATATTTCATCCCAAGTTGTCTTAATGAATCTATAGCGTACATAGCTACTTTTTCATCTGGATGACTCCCCGCTGTAATAAAATGATGAGATAAAACTGACCATATTCTAGCCCATACCTGAAAATAAACGTAAATTAATTTCCACAAATAAAAAAAAAATTAACAAAATGTAGAAATTACCATGCGTATACGAGCCATATTATAGTAACTAATTTCAACGAGTTTTTGTAAACTAAATACACGAGGTGGCATTTGTCGTAATTCCTGAGCAGAAGTGTTACATAAAGCAGTAAAAAACTCGACCACATGTTCACTTGATAATTTTACTGTATTAGTAAAAACTCGTTCACTTGGTTCTTTTGATAATTCTTTTAAAGATTGCATAATTACATCTCGTGAGATTTGATTTGCTCCTTGCATAACTAAACCAATCATTGAAGGAGATGAAGTAATATAATCGAGTCTTGAAATACATTCCAATATTGCCCCCCATGAATCTTGTAGTGCATCAGTGTTTGTATCACATAAATCGAGTAAAGTTTTTAACGCTTCCGCGTTTTTTACACGCATATCTTTCGGTACATGTAAAAAAGTCCACCTAATAATTTCATTAGTTTAAGATGAGTTAAAAGAGTATAAGCCGTAAAAAAAACGTGAAATTTACCTGATTAAAGAGGTTAAATAAGCGTAACGCATAGTATCCATATAAAGAAGATGAGTAATATGTAAAACTTCTTTAAACCCAACCATACAAAGATTAACCCTGGGTTTACTTTCACCTTCTTCCATATTAACAGATAAACTAGCAAGTAAAGGCCAACCTAAAGCTTCAATCATAGGATGTACAAGTTCAATTTCATGTGCAGTGTAAAAGACTCTTTTATCCCCCTTTGATTTTTGTATCATATCACGTGTTTGTTTTATAATAGCTTCACTTTCCGATTTCGAATCTGTTGAAGATTTGCTTCGTGGGAGAGCTAAGTTTAGTATATTTACGAGTCTACCCCTCTCTTCTATATCAGGCTTTTGCTTTGTAAGAGAATCATCTTTCAATTTTATCTCGTTTTTTATAATCGAATCGTATATTTCTTCTAGAAGCTCCTTTGGAGCACTTTCTTCAGCATCGGTTAATGTGTTTATTCGTACAAAATCATCTTTTGACATTTTTGGCCATACCATTGGATTATGTGCATCTGTATTTAACATTATTACTGCATATGCAAGTACATAAGCTGTGTCTGCGTTTTTAAATAGCCCCGGATTATCACCACAGTAACTGTAAAAAAAATTAAAAAACTCCTCTTAATACACAATAAAAACTTCTCGGTTATGATATAAGTAATTTTTTCTGAAAATTTACCGTTCCGCAAATTTTTCCATTATACGATCAATTTTTTGTGCTTCACCAGGTAATCGAAACCCTTTAAGTAATTCTCGAATTGCAATATCAAATTTCATTTTCGAAAAATTGAAGGACCCAACAAAAGCATGCATAACAGAAAGTGGAAATTCCTCGTGCTGGCCTAAATAATCACCAATCATACCCTGAAGTTTCAATAAAGTTAAATAACACCCAAAAGGCCGAAACTATAACAAAAGTTTTAAAAAAAATTACCTTGTCTAAATTAGGAGTATTCTTGAGAAACTGAGCTACTGAATCAGGGGTATTCTCGACTAATTTACTCGATATAAGATACTCGATACCCTTATTTGGTTTTCGATTAAACTGTTATAATAAATAAAACATGAATCAGATTTTTAATTTTTTTAAAATTTTGAAGATTTAAAATTTGTGAAAAAATATAATTAAGCACCTCAGATACAATAGCTTCGATGGTTGATTTATGAGCTTTTAACTTTTCGAAATTACTGGGTACATCTTCTCTATTTTTTACCTCAGTAAATTCTCCATCTAAAATTTCTACTTTCGAAGAATGTTTTTGTTTATCTGATTCTCTTTGAGACTTTTCCCAATCAACTAATGATCTCAGTACATTCACAAGACACTGTAAAAAAGTGAAAATAATAAGAAATTGATTTTTTTTACAGTAAGATAAACTTTAAAAGAATATATACCTGTAATGATGAGGTTTTTACTGATCCGTTTTGTGATGCAGTAACTGAGTTTGGATCTAAATGTAAAATCCCTTGAGATATTTTCGATAATGTAGTTACCTAAAAGTAAATACAGTATATATAAGAATTTCGATATAAATTAAATGTTAATTTAAATACTTATATAAGTAAATTGAGTGTATACCATGAGTTCAAATAAATTAGGAGCTTGAAGATCACAATCATAATTCACATATAAATCAACAAGCATTTGAGGATCCTTGCAGATTTTTTCTAGTACTCTGTAAAATTATATTTTAATTAGAATTTCACTTAGTAAAAATATATTTTAAACTAAGTCAAAATTTACCGAAGAACACTAGCTTTAGGACTTAGATCTGAGCCTTCTAGTGATCGTAGGACAATCACAGGAAAAAATACACCTATTTCACCCTAAAAAAAATAAAAAAATTTATAAATAATGAATTTAAATAAAGGTAAAAGTAGATATATAATATATACACATACTTTGAGGCTTTCTCTGAATCGAAGCAAAAGTATCGAGAATATTCCAGTCGCATACTGTTACAGGATTATTAAAAAAATTATAAGATATTTATTTAATTGTTGATTTTGAAGGGATGAAAATGAAAGATTAGAGAAGGACTAAACCTGAAATATGAGAGGAGATTTTGAAACAGATGCTCGTAACAATACATACGAAAGAAAACCTTTAACCGAATCGATAAAATGAAAGTTTTTCGTAAATGTAAAACTAACACCTTCCAATAAAGCCTGCAAATTTTACACAAATTATAAGCATTTAATATACTGTAAAGTTTGCATATATGACAAAAAGACCCTGGAATTTACCTGAAGAAGCTCTAAAGATAATATGCGTGTCTTTGTAGTAATTTCATCATTATCTTCCTTCATACCCATCTATTATTACATAGCATAATAAATCAAGTCTTTGAAACAAAATAGCTTAAGTAAGTATAAAGTACGAAACAAACCTTACAAAGTGTGCGAAAAAGAAGTAAAGCATCTCTTTCTCCAATACTCAAGCTATCTAAATCAATCCCTCTTTAATAAATACATACACAAAGTTAGCAAAAATACATTTTGACCCTAAATTAATATTTACCATACCTTGTCACTTTTTTACCATCTTCAAGATGTACAGCTTTCTCAAGAACAGCCTCCAAACCCTAGAATACAAAAAGTTAATTTCATATTTACACAAAGAGATGATAAAGGACAAAAATGACCTTTATATCTGCACCACCAACAAGATTTTGGAGTTCATCAACAGATGTTAAAGATGTATCTTTGTTCATTAAAAGTGCATCACCCAAACTCATTTCTTGGTTTTGATCACTTGGACTTAATCCATTTTCTGGAATAGCCTCTTTATGTGAAGTTAAAACCTAAATTCCCGTAAAAGAATTTAATATATTTTTTCCCCTCTTTTTATACATTAAAAGTGTGATCGAAAACTTACAAGTTCTATTTCCATTCTTTTGAAGATTAAACCAAGCATTTGAGTTAACATAGCTTTCGATGTTGCTTGATTTATAGGACTCTTGCTAAAATTACATACAAAAAATCATTAATTGTACTAGAAACTTAGTAAAAAAATAGGTTATAATATTAACTATTTATTACCTGTTCAGAGCAATATTATAGCACACCCTTATTACTCCTAGTAATGGTTCACCATGAACTATAAAGAAACACGAATTAACAAAAAAATTACTCGAATAATCCAAATATACAATTTTTAAGCATAATAAATATACCTCGAAATTTGTTAGAAGCTACAGCTGTTAAAAGGACCTTCAAAACTTGCAGAGTTGTACTGCATTATTACATTCATAAAATGAATTAAAAAAAATATAAAAAATTGAGAAACAAGTATGAAATATGAGAATTTAGTTCAATGTACACCTGTCAGATGATGAATTTTCAACACAAGAACATGCCATATTCAAAATATCTGCAAATAGTTTCGAATTTTCACCACCTTCTAGACCAGGATCACCTTCTAAATGATCATATGCGAGAAGTTTCTGCAAATTATGAATTTAATTAACCAAACATATAAGATTTTAAGATAAACTTCACATATAATTATCTAATACAGAACACAAGAAGCACGTACATGAAGACAATTTAATGCAAGCTCCATGAGTTTTATGTTCTTGGTCTCAAATGCAAGTTTTAATGGAGCTAAAACAAGCTCTGCTTCAGCTTCTCCTAATACATGTCCTGCTTTTGCTAAAGCTATTGTAACTGAAGCTTTTGGACTAGCTTCTTTTATTTCATTTCCCGATGATTCAGCATCAGGTTCAGGTGAAGTACTGAAACAAGTTATTACAAAATATTAAAATAAGAATTTTCGCAAAGGTTTACAAGTATATAGGTTAATGATTAATACCTTTGATCTCCTTGATTTGCTTCATTAGGACTTGACTGTTGATTGAGTTCTTTATCACTTTCTGAAACAATTTAAATGACATGTTATAAAATCATTAGGAAATAAATCGTTAAATATGCCCAAAAGAACATGAAATTTCCAGATTTGAGGGATTAGTAAGTTCGTTACTTCAATTGAGATAATTAGAAATGATATCGCATTTTCTTTGTTCAGCATTCAGAATTAATAAGATAAATTGGGCGAGATGAAATAAACACTTCTCGAGAATTCATCTATGCTTAAATCGAATCATGATTAATGTTACATATGCATCTACACTACCATTAACGGTCGTAGAGATTGATAAACTATGTAACGAAACACTACAATCAAATAATAAAGTTAAATTGTAAAAATATAGAGTAAAAGATGAGAATTAACCTAGGTAAGATTGGATAGAAGATTGTAAAGCAGACAATTTTTTGTTATTAGAACACTCTTTGAGCATTGTTTCAAATGCTCTCGTCACAAAAACCCCAGCTGCTCCTCCACCACTGCTCGCCATTTTTTTTTAACTCAATTTAGTTATCAAATCTGCATAAGTAAATTGAATATATAGATCTATGTGGTGGATAAATCGAAAATAAAAATGATTAAATAGTGAAGGGTGAGAAGAAAATCAGCTAGATCACAGTATGAGAGAGAGAATTGTTTCTTTGTCTAAAATCTAATTGCTTTAAACGATATAATTTGCTAAAATGAATTTTACCTTATTTCATTTCAAGAAAGAGTTGGTTTCCATATTTTGTTTGGATGTTTTACCATAGGGTCTTACAAAAATAATTGTATTGTCAAAATAAATGGTTTAGTATTCTTTATAAAGTCAATTTTTTACTATAAACTAAAATATTTCTTTAGAAACAAAACATAAATCACGATTTCAATTTTATAAAATACTTTCTGTACCATTAAATTTTTTTTTCTAATTCAATTTTTTAGTCATGAGTATTAATTAATTACAAATTAACATAATTATCTCTATTATTTAGTATATTGAAAAGAATTTTAAGTAATATATATTAGTTTATTTGAACATAATTTTTTTTGAAACTAACCATTTTTTAGATGATTTTTTTTCTAACTAAATCACAATATGTCATATACCGTATAAAAGATGATATGATAAGCTATTGGAACAAAAAAAAATATACTGTATAAAAGATGATATCTCAAGAATTAAAAAATTGAGGTGTAAAAAAATCAAAAGACAAACAGATTTTTTTCATACTTTGTCAACATTCTTTCCATCAAAATAAAAGTTTATTCTCACCTTTCTCTCTGTATTCTCTTTGTAAGGTTTGTAAAATAGATTTAGTCTAAAAAGTTTCTAGTGTCATGTCACCGTCGATATTCCTATCAGAGCTGCCACGTCATTGTCAGAGACCTCCACATCGGTGTTCATTAGATTTTCTCTTATTTCCATTTTTAGTTACTAATTGATTCCTATTTTTAGTTTTCAGATTTAATGATGTGGTTAATGAAAAGCATTTGTTGATTTGTCGGCTATTAACGATTCTCGCCTGCTTTGTTTGGTTCGTGCGTTTCACGCGACTTTTTTTCCGCCTTTTTTTTCCTTTAGTTTATCTATTATTGGGCAGTCATTGCATAATCAACTTTGGATCAAAATTTTTACGCATTCTGGTGCTGATTATCTGCTCAGAAAACCCACCTTTCTTTTTGTGCAATTCGTGGAATATTTTTTTCAGCTTCTCTACAACTCCAATCGTATTCTTCGTCCTTCGTCTTCGTTTCTTCATCGTTTTCGCTCAATTTTTTTGCTATATTCTTGTTACAATTTGCTCTAATGGCTCCGCGTAAGAAGAACTTTGCTCAATTGGTGAACAATAATAAAGAAGAAGCTAAGAAATTGAAATATATTTCTCCTAACTCGTCGGAGGTTATTGTTAGGAATAATTTCTCAGGAGCTAAAGCTTTTGAATTCGTTGTGATTTTTTCTAAGTCTGTTAGCTCTAAATATTCTTTATCTAATATGAAGAAAAATAATGGCTAGATCTAATAGTTTTTATTGAAACACCTAAGGTGTTTGATAAAAGTACTAATGTTGCTTTAAGTGTTAAAATTCGAATTTGAGAAGTAGTCGGCCCTGAATTTATTAATGGTGAACGTTCTGCTACTCTTTTTTCCATTCAGGAAAGGCAATAGTGTAACTACAGTTGTAGTGTAGGAAAGGTTCCTTCCCCTCCACCAATTGCAAGTGCCTTTGTGAGGGAAACTACTCTCTTAGACAAGGTTCTTAATTGTATTGATAGTGATGATAAGTCAAAGAAAAAAACTACACAAGCTTGGTCAAACCTTTTATCTAACTCTATCAAAGAGGCAAACCATTTAAGAATGTCAAGAAGGATGGAGAAGTGATATGGAAACACTGTCTTGTGAGACAATTTTTTGGAGAAGCCCCTGATTTTTACATGATCAAGAACATGGTGAATATTCAATGGAAAAACATAGGGAAAGTAGAGAACAAATCCATTGACTCCAATTTCTTCTCGATAATATGTGGCATGTAGGAGGTCTTATAGTAATTCTAAGAACATGGAATCCAAAAATGATTATTGGAGAGCTTGATATGGAAAAAATACCTCTTTCGATCAAACTTAGGAAAGTTCCTCTACAGCTTTAAACCCATGAAGGCCTGGCTATATAAGGAGTGATATAGAAGTCCCTATTCAAATGGACCCTATAACTAACACTAGCAATAAACTTAACTATGCTAGAGTGTGTATGGAGGTTGACTTATCTAAAGAAATTGTGAAAAACATCCGTGTTGACCTTGAAGAAGATGGAACTCACAATGTTAGTATAAGCAATGAATGGTTGCCCCCTAAATGCTCTACTTGTAATGGCTTTGTTTATAAAACTTTTGAATGTCAGAAATGAAAAGTCAAGCAAATTTGGATTGCTAAGAATGATATGTTAATGAGGATGCTAATACAACTACTGATGTTAATGTAGTAAGTAATGGACTCACGTAAAAAAAATGGTTAAATTGGAGACTTGAACCCTATAAGCAAGCCTAACTCTAAAGATAAGGAAAACTCTACTAATATATCAATGAGTAGTAGCTCTGATGCTTTTAGTGCTCTTGGATAAATTAAAGAAAATCTTGAAGAGACTGTGAACCAATTTATTATCAAGCAAGTAGACTAAGGGTAACAAACCTCCTATTCTAATATGACCATTACATCCTGGAATATTAGAGGTTTGAATAAGACTTATAAACAAAAAAAAAAGTTAAAAGATTTGTTGAGTAATAAAGTTAGCATCATTGGCATCTTGAAAACTAAACTTAAAAATCATGTTTCTTCGACCCTTGGCGGTCTCACTCTGCTACTTCGATGGCTTCTTCAATAGCATCAACGGTACTGTTTTTTTTTACATGGAAAAGCCACTTTATAGATTTTGTCGTATTGACACAGATTGAATCTATACCGCTTACACGTACTCGTCTATGTCGGACAGGGCCGGCCTAGGGTATGGGCGATCAGGGCGACCGCCTGGGGCCCCAAGCGGATGGGGGGCCCTAATTTATTAGGGGTATGTATATATATATATATATGAATATATTTATTATAACTAAGTATAGGTTCTGTAAATAACCAAGCTAGGTACTTTGCTGAGTTGGTGAAACGTTTGTGTTGGCTTGTTGGAAGCTCAAGTTCGAGCCTCCACACTTATGTTTTGTTTTTCCATTTCAAAGCATTATGTAAGTTTATGATTTGTTATATTTCCTATATTTTACTCTTTTTTAATAAACTATATAATTTACCAAAAATAAAAGTTGAACAGAAGCTTATATTTTATTTTTTATTTTTTATTTTTTAAACTTTATTTCCTTATGTCTGTTTTTTTTTAAAAAATTATCTTTGTTAAAAAAATAATAATATAGAAAAGCTTTTTTTTTTTGTAAAAAAACTACATTTTACTCATTTCTTTAAAAACTATATTTTTATATAATTATTATTTATTCCTTAACTTAAGTTCGAGTCTTCTTATATTTAATAAAAAATTAAAAACTACATTTTACGTATTTTTCTTCTTAAAACTACATTTTTCTCTATAATTAATTTTTGTTTGTAATTAAAAAAAAATTAATTTAACATATACTTTACAAAATTATTTAGCTTTTCGTTTTGAATTTTTAAAAATATAAACAATGTAAGTTGAGTATTTTTTATTAAAAAAAACACAATATAGTGTTTTTAGTTTTTAAATGTGTTCATTACAATAGACATCTATAAAAATATCAATAAGCTATATATTTTACTCAAAAAATATTAAGTTTTTTTATTTAAATTAATATAATTTATTATACGTTATGAATATGTTAAACTCATTTGATTTCGTCGGAATATGGGCAATTCATACAAACTCGGATTTATATTTGAGTGAATCAAAGTCAGAGTTATATTTTAATTAGTTATCGGTATAAGGTTGTCGTATTGTGATTTATTGTTACTTTTAGTTTAATTTTATTTCACTATTATAAGGGTTAAATCTCGATTAGGTTGCCAATGAGACCTAACCCAAGTGGTAATGGTTGAGAAGTCTCTATAACCAAAAAGTCTTGAATTCAAATCTTATTAACTAAGAAATGATTCCAAGTCCAAATTGTTTTTATGATGTACTAAAACAAATTATATAATATAAACAATGACAAAATAGTTAAATATTTAATATATAGATTAAGGAAATTAAATATTACTTTTTTTTTTTCATCAAATATCTTAACATTTAAAGGATAATTTAATATTAAAGATTCTGGAAAAATAAAAACAAATCTAATTTTTTTATATTTAAACTATATTATTTATAATAAATAAATTAAGATAATATCGAACAAAGTAAGAAAAAATATATCAAAACCTAACCTCGTAATTTTGAACGAATCAATAGTAGTAAGAATAATTGGAATTAAAGTAGTAGTTCAAAAGAATTGGAATTAAAGTGGATAAAAGTTTTATTTCTAAAATTAAACTGAACAATTACACTACAACTTTCTATTTCAAAAAAAGTGAGGGTGGGCTTAAGCCCACTTTTTGTTAGTGTGGCTCCGCCACTGTATATATTTGTATACAAAATAATATATTTAATTAATCAAATCTATATAATGTATGACTACAATATATTTTACTAATCAAATCTATATAATGTATGACTACATGCTATGTACACCATCTCGGCCACCTTTACTAACGAAAATAGATGAGACCCAAAAAAAAAAACATGCAAGTAACTACTCGAACGTGCATGTAAATGATAAAAACAAACTAATTAGTGAAAGTAGAATATATTACATGGTGAGCCATTTTCTTCTTTGCTTGGTAGGTTGAATGTAATGGAATGAACTTAATGTGATAAGTTATAAGGAGATTTAGTATATTTATAGAAAGGTTAGCATTTAGTTTGATTGATAGCAAATATTGTACAAGATCTTGTGTTAAATGAGTAGTAAGTTAAAAGGGGGACGTAGTAGTAAATTAAGGAATAAATTTGGTTGGTATACTTCAAGTCTAAGACAAGACTAAATCTTTATTTTTTTTTAAACGTATAATTTAGCTTTTTACAAATAAACTTACAAGAAATTCTCATACCGGTTTTGTAAAGTTTAGTCTCGTTCCCTCCGGCACCTCCGTGACAAGTATTTTAAAAAAAATATCTACCTTACTTTTATATTAAAAATATTGGATAATATTCAAAATACTAATACGATAATGAAATACGGGATTAAAATAAAGGAGGCCAACATAGTACTTAGAAAATATTACAAGCCGGTAAAGATACGGTACAAAATAAACCTAATAGTTATAAGATAATCCACGTCGGGATTTAAAACACTTAATTCTCAAAATAAGGGTAGCTCTTGCGTACTAGGACCAGTGTCGTTGTTTCCCGTACCGGCATGAGGTAAGTTTCTAGGACAGTTATTCTTTTGATGCCCTGGTTACCTACATAGGCCGCAACGGCGCGGTGCTTTTGTGGTTGTGCCCTTTGGGCGGGCAGTCTCAGGGTCCTCCACGTCAAACAAACTAGTGACTGGAGGAACATTTAGAATAGTACCGTCGTCGCTCGGGTAGTTGCTGGCTCGTGGCTTACGTGTGTACATTTATCCTTATATTCATGAATATAGAGAATAAAGGTAATAAACTTGCATCTTTGAAAAAATACTCACCTAATTAATTATTATTTTTGTTATTACTTGTGTAGTTCACAGAGGCGACTTAGAAGAAGGTAGTGGAGAACTGATGTATCTGCTACCATGAATATTTTAGAAAAATTTATATAATTTTTTTTGGGAATGAAGTGAAGAGGTACCTGTGTAGTTCAGAGGTGGCTTGGAAGATGGTGGATCACACCTTTAATCTGTTACACCTTATGAGCACTTTCCATCGAGAAAGCCTAAACTATGAACTACATTGAATAACAATCTAGTCTATGTTAAGACATTCTAAATGGCGAGGAAGAGATTTAAATGCAAAGTGATAGAGTGGATGTTGTAAAAGTTTCAAACCTGCCTAACGAATGATCAAATGTTTTACTTAACTGTTTTATTTGTGGTAGCTTAAAAAATGCTTAAGTGTAAATTACATGTTTTACACTTATCAAATATAGCATGCGAATATGGAGCAGTTTCTAATAACTTTAATAACTTTCTACAGCCTGAGAGAACTTTCCAAACTTTAATAACTTTCTTCCGCCTATACCACTCACTTGAGAGAAAGCGCCCTGGCCAGATGAGCTAGCTCACGTGGTTGAGGTGGGGTTGTTTTCTATAAATTATCTTTTTCTATGTACCTTTTTTTAAATAAGTTTTCTATTATGCATTAATCTATAATTGGCTTAAAAAATTATTATTATTAAATTAATTTATTAATATACATAAAAATAATATATATAATTATCATATAAAAACTATAATTTTTAATTATAATTGATGCTAAATATAAAGACATAGTAATACATCACTTTTTTAATTTTTTTCCCTATGGCTTACGTGGCTGGAGAGTGGTCTTGGTCTACATATAAACACTATCCTATTAAGCCCTTAAATACACTGCTGCTGATCACTTTTTTTTTCTCTATTTTTTTCGAAATCTTAATTTTGCTCGCATGGCTTTTCTTTCTCTTATGGATTGTCACAAATTTATTCTTTCCTTGCTTTCAGATGGCTACTATGATAGCACCTTATTAGTGGTCTTTAGAATAGTGTGTATGATTATAGTGTGTACATTTGTCCTTATATTCATGAATATAGAGAATAAAGGTAATAAACTTGCATCTTTGAAGAAATACTCGCCTAATTAACTATTATTTTTGTTATTACTTGTGTAGTTCACAAAGGCGACTTAGAAAAAGGTAGTGGAGAACTGATGTATCTGCTACCATGAATATTTTAGAAAAATTGTATATAATTTTTTTTGGGAATGAAGTGAAGAGGTACCTGTGTAGTTTGGAGGTGGCTTGGAAGATGGTGGATCACACCTTTAATCTGTTACACCTTATGAGCACTTTCCATAAAGAAAGCTTAAACTATGAACTACATGAATAACAATCTAGTCTATGTTAAAACATTCTAAATGGGGATGAAGAGATTTAAATGCAAAGTGATAGAGTGGATGTTGCAAAAGCTTGGAACCTGCCTAACGAATAATCAAATATTTTACTTAACTGTTTTATTTGTGGTAGCCAGTGGCGAATCCAGAATTATAAACGAGAGTGGGCTTGAAATATACTGGATTCAGAAATGATCCCAAATATATATATATATATATATATATATATATATATATATATATATATATATATATATATATATATATATATATATATATATATATATATATATATATATATATATAATATAAACAATGACAAAATAGTTAAATATTTAATATATAGATTAAGGAAATTAAATATTACTTTTTTTTTCATCAAATATCTTAACATTTAAAGGATAATTTAATATTAAAGATTCTGGAAAAATAAAAACAAATCTAATTTTTTTTTATATTTAAACTATATTATTTATAATAAATAAATTAATATAATATCGAACAAAGTAAAAAAATATATATCAAAACCTAACCTCGTAATTTTGAACGAATCAATAGTAGTAAGAATAATTGGAATTAAAGTAGTAGTTCAAAAGAATTGGAATTAAAGTGGATAAAAGTTATATTTCTAAAATTAAACTGAACAATTACACTACAACTTTCTATTTCAAAAAAAGTGAGGGTGGGCTTAAGCCCACTTTTTGTTAGTGTGGCTCCGCCACTGCCAGTGGCGAATCCAGAATTATAAACGAGAGTGGGCTTGAAATATACTGGATTCAGAAATGATCCCAAATATATATATATATATATATATATATATATATATATATATATATATATATATATATATATATATATATATATATATATATATATATATATATATATATATATATACATATATATATATATATATATATATATTTAATATAAACAATGACAAAATAGTTAAATATTTAATATATAGATTAAGAAAATTAAATATTACTTTTTTTTTCATCAAATATCTTAACATTTAAAGGATAATTTAATATTAAAGATTCTGGAAAAATAAAAACAAATCTAATTTTTTTTATATTTAAACTATATTATTTATAATAAATAAATTAATATAATATCGAACAAAGTAAGAAAAAATATATCAAAACCTAACCTCGTAATTTTGAACGAATCAATAGTAGTAAGAATAATTGGAATTAAAGTAGTAGTTCAAAAGAATTGGAATTAAAGTGGATAAAAGTTATATTTCTAAAATTAAACTGAACAATTACACTACAACTTTCTATTTCAAAAAAAAGTGAGGGTGGGCTTAAGACCACTTTTTGTTAGTGTGGCTCCGCCACTGTATATATTTGTATACAAAATAATATATTTTATTAATCAAATCTATATAATGTATGACTACAATATTTTATATAATTAAATTATTAAATAAAGTATAATAAATCTTCCATGCATGCTAACCATGCGTAGGAAGTAAAATAGTTGAATGGAAATTAAATGTAGCAACACCACCTTTATTTGCATGCAAAATTAGCAATTGTGTGCAATAAATAGTGCATTAATGCTACGAAAATAAGCTTACTTGAATGAGGATTTCTTCCTTGTGTAAAAAAGGTGTTTGAATTGTTTGTGAAGTTGAATAAAGTCACACGCTTTATTTATAGTAGGAATATCATTTAGTGTGATGGGAAGCAAATATTGGAGAAGATCTTGTATTAAAGCTTCCAAATTTATTAGTAAGGTAGAAGTAAATGGGGTAGGTAGAATTAACTTATAAGATTTGACACAAACCAATATTATTTAAACCAACTACTAGTTTACCACAATAGTAATGGCAATCTATTTGGTTAGACAAAAGAAATACAAACATTATATCCCACGGATCAAGCGAAAAATCAAAATAGTCCGTATCAAATAACGGGATTTTAGTACACAACAACTAAAATACCAATTTTAAGATTATTGCAAACATGATGATAATAACCCCCAACAAGAAACCGGTGATTCGGTTTGACCCAAAACGGTCGGCTTCGGGTATTATTTGTCTATCACCGTAGTTATTCACGTCACTACTATCGTTCAAAAAACTTCCCCAGTCAATATGGTAAGGGTGAGCCCACCTTACGAAGCCGTGAGTGGGACAGCGATGGTACAACTTGTCATGGTTGCCGTGGCTGTCTAAGTCGGACACGTGAATGTTGCATTTTTTGTCACAACGGCAATAGCCGTAATTGTAACGGAGCGTCACGTTCTTTTCATACGAGCTCCATCCGACCCGCGAGTAGTCGTTCGGATAAGCTTGTGCCGAGGAGTCCATTTCCTACATAAAGTGAGCATGAAAAAAAAATTAATCCAACTTCATTTTAAACTTTTGTGTACTAATCCCAAAAAATAAAAAATAAAAAGGACAAATAGTTGATATAAATCATAAGCTTCCTTTGGTAAACATTTATATGTCTTCAATGGGCAAGCTTCCATGCATGTGCTATGTACACCATCTCGGCCACCTTTACTAACGAAAATAGATGAGACCCAAAAAAAAAAACATGCAAGTAACTACTCGAACGTGCATGTAAATGATAAAAACAAACTAATTAGTGAAACTAGAATATATTACATGGTGAGCCATTTTCTTCTTTGCTTGGTAGGTTGAATGTAATGGAAGGAACTTAATGTGATAAGTTATAAGGAGATTTAGTATATTTATAGAAAGGTTAGCATTTAGTTTGATTGATAGCAAATATTGTACAAGATCTTGTGTTAAATGAGTAGTAAGTTAAAAGAGGGAGGTAGTAGTAAATTAAGGAATAAATTTGGTTGGTATACTTCAAGTCTAAGACAAGACTAAATCTTTATTTTTTTTAAACATATAATTTAGCTTTTTACAAATAAACTTACAAGAAATTCTCATACCGGTTTTGTAAAGTTTAGTCTCGTTCCCTCCGGCACCTCCGTGACAAGTATTTTAAAAAAAATATCTACCTTACTTTTATATTAAAAATATTGGATAATATTCAAAATACTAATACGATAATAAAATACGGGATTAAAATAAAGGAGGCCAACATAGTACTTAGAAAATATTACAAGCCGGTAAAGATACGGTACAAAATAAACCTAATAGTTATAAGATAATCCACGTCGGGATTTAAAACACTTAATTCTCAAAATAAGGGTAGCTCTTGCGTACTAGGACCAGTGTCGTTGTTTCCCGTACCGGCATGAGGTAAGTTTCTAGGACAGTTATTCTTTTGATGCCCTGGTTACCTACATAGGCCGCAACGGCGCGGTGCTTTTGTGGTTGTGCCCTTTGGGCGGGCAGTCTCGGGGTCCTCCTCGTCAAACAAACTAGTGACTGGAGGAACATTTAGAATAGTACCGTCGTCGCTCGGGTAGTTGCTGGCTCGTGGCTTACGTGTCTACATTTATCCTTATATTCATGAATATAGAGAATAAAGGTAATAAACTTGCATCTTTGAAAAAATACTCACCTAATTAATTATTATTTTTGTTATTACTTGTGTAGTTCACAGAGGCGACTTAGAAGCAGGTAGTGGAGAACTGATGTATCTGCTACAATGAATATTTTAGAAAAACTAATATAATTTTTTTTGGGAATGAAGTGAAGAGGTACTTGTGTAGTTCAGAGGTGGCTTGGAAGATGGTGGATCACACCTTTAATCTGTTACACCTTATGAGCACTTTCCATAGAGAAAGCCTAAACTATGAACTACATGAATAACAATCTAGTCTATGTTAAGACATTCTAAATGGCGAGGAAGAGATTAAAATGCAAAGTGATAGAGTGGATGTTGTAAAAGTTTCAAACCTGCCTAACGAATGATCAAATGTTTTACTTAACTGTTTTATTTGTGGTAGCCATTGGCGAATCCAGAATTAGAAACGCGAGTGGGCTTGAAATATACCGGATTCAGAAAAGATCGCAAATATATATATATATATAATTATAAACAATGACAAAATAGTTAAATATTTAATATATAAATTAAGAAAATTAAATATTACTTTTTTTCATCAAATATCTTAACATTTAAAGGATAATTTAATATTAAAGATTTTGAAAAAATAAAAACAAATCTAATTTTTTATATTTAAACTATATTATTTATAATATATAAATTAAGATAATAGCGAACAAAGTAAGAAAAAATATATCAAAGCCTAACCTCGTAATTTTGAACGAGTCAATAGTATTAAGAATAATTGGAATTAAAGTAGTAGTTCAAAAGAATTGGAATTAAAGTGGATAAAAGTTTTATTTCTAAAATTAAAGTGAACAATTACACTACAACTTTCTATTTCAAAAAAAAAGTGACGGTGGGCTTAAGCCCACTTTTTGTAAATGTGGCTCCGCCACTGGTGGTAGCTTAGTTTAGTATTTTACATTCTGTATTTTGCTTTCTTAGTTGCTACTTGAGTTTCATATTGAGGAAACTATAAAGCTATAATGTAACAATGTTTGAGCTTTAATAAAATGGTTTTTGTTGATCAATGAAAAAAAACATTCTAAAGTAACTTCTTAATCATCTTTACAAATTTCTTTAAAATGCCAAGTTGTTCATCATTATAAACTTTCTGCATTTATGACTTTTTATGGTCTCTTTTGTTAAAAATAAAATGCCAACAGTTCAAAAAAATGTTTAAGTGTAAATTACAGAGACTATTGGTTTGCTGGGCCTCTTCTGTTTTCTTTTTATTATGCTTAAGTGTAAATTACATGTTTTACACTTGTCTTTACACTTGTCAAATATAGCAGGCGAATATGGAGCAGTTTTTATTTCCAATTCACCAGCTACACCAATGACACCCCATCTTCTTCGTTCTCCAAGGATCTTCTCATAGTTCGTCTCCTCGTTATTCTTATTTTGCCTCTTTATTTTTTTAATTACTAATTATAGGGGTAGTTTGTGGTGGGTTTGTTTTCTATAAAGTATATTATTCTATGTACCTTTTTTTAAATAAGTTTTCTATTAGGCAATAATCTATAATTGGCTTAAAAATTTATTATTATTAAATTTATTTAGTAATATATATATATATATATATATATATATATATATATATATATATATATATATATATATATATATATATATATATATATTATTTTATCATATAAAAACTAAAAATTTAAATTATAATTGATGCTAAATATAAAGACCTAATAATACCTCACTTTTTTTAATTTTTTTCCCTATGGCTTACGTGGATGGAGAGTGGTCTTGGTCTACTCTATAAACACTATACTATTAAGCCCTTTAATACACTACTGCCGATCACTTTCTTTTTCTCTATTTTTTTTCGTAATCTTAATTTTCCTCTCATGGCTTTTCTTTTTCTTGTGGATTGTCACAGATATATTCTTTCCTTGCTTTCAGATGGCTACTATGATAGCACCTTACTGGTGGTCTTTATAATAGTGTATGATTATAGTGTGTACATTTATCCTTAAATTCATGGATATAGAGAATAAAGGTAAGAAACTTGCATCTTTGAAGAAATACTCGTCTAATTAAATAATTGTGTAGTTCAAAGAGGCGACTTTGAAGAAGGTAGTGGAGAACGGATGTATCTGCTACCATGAATATTTTAAAAAAATTGTATATAATTTTTTCTGGGAAAGAAGTGAAGAGGTACCTGTGTAGTTCGGAGGTGGCTTGGAAGATGGTGGATCACACCTTTAATCTGTTACACCTTATGAGCACTTTCCATCGAGAAAGCCTAAACTATGAACTACATTGAATAACAATCTAGTCTATGTTAAAACATTCTAAATGGGGAGGAAGAGATTTAAATGCAAAGTGATAGAGTGGATGTTGCAAAAGCTTTGAACCTGCCTAAAGAATGATAAAATGTTTTACTTAACTATTTTATTTGTGGTAGCTTAAAAAATGCTTAATTGTAAATTACATGTTTTACACTTATCAAATATAGCATGCGAATATGGAGCAGTTTCTAATAACTTTAATAACTTTCTACAGCCTGAGAGAACTTTCCAAACTTTAATAACTTTCTTCCGCCTGTACCACTCACTTGAGAGAAAGCGCCCTGGCCAGATGAGCTAGCTCACGTGGTTGAGGAGGGGTTGTTTTCTATAAAGTATCTTATTATATGTACCTTTTTTTTAAATAAGTGTTCTATTAGGTATTAATCTATAATTGGCTTAAAAATTTATTATTATTAAATTAATTTATTAATATACATAAAAATAATATATATATAATTATCATATAAAAACCAAAAATTTAAATTATAATTGATACTAAATATAAAGACCTAATAATACCTCAATTTTTTAATTTTTTTTCCCTATGGCTTACGTGGCTGGATAGTGGTCTTGGTCTACTCTATAAACACTATACTATTAAGCCCTTTGATACACTGCTGCCGATCACTTTCTTTTTCTCTATTTTTTTTGACATCTTAATTTTCCTCCCATGGCTTTTCTTTCTCTTGTGGATTGTCACAGATTTATTCTTTCCTTGCTTTCAGATGGCTACTATGATAGCACCTTACTGGTGGTCTTTATAATAGTGTGTATGATTATAGTGTGTACATTTATCCTTATATTCATGAATATAGAGAATAAAGGTAATAAACTTGCATCTTTGAAGAAATAATCGCCTAATTAACTATTATTTTTGTTATTACTTGTGTAGTTCACAGAGGCGACTTAGAAGAAGGTAGTGGAGAACTGATGTATCTGCTACCATGAATATTTTAGAAAAAATTTATATAATTTTTTTTGGGAATGAAGTGAAGAGGTACTTGTTTAGTTCAGAGGTGGCTAGGAAGATGGTGGATCACACCTTTAATCTATTACACCTTTTGAGCACTTTCCCAAGAGAAAGCATAAACTATGAACTACATTGAATAACAATTTAGTCTATGTTAAAACATTCTAAATGGGGATGAATAGATTTAAATGCAAAGTGATAGAGTGGTTGTTGCGAAAGCTTGGAACGTGCCTAACGAATGATCAAATATTCTACTTAATTGTTTTATTTGTGGTAGCTTAGTTTAGTATTTTACATTCTGTATTTTGCTTTCTTAGCTGCTACTTGAGTTTCATGTTGAGGACGCAATGAAGCTATAATGTAACAATGTATGAGCTTTAATAAAATGGTTTTTGTTGATCAATGAAAAAAAAACATTCTAAAGTAACTTCTTAATCATCTTTAAAAAATTATTTAAAATGCCAAGCTGCTCTTCATTATAAACTTTCTGCATTAAAGACTTGTTATGGCCTCTTCTGTTAAAAAAAATGCCAACAGTTCAAAAAAATGGTTTAGTGTAAATTACAGAGACTATTGGTTTGCTGGACTCTTCTGTTTTCTTTTTATAATGCTTAAGTGTAAATTACATGTTTTACACTTGTCTTTACACTTGTCAAATATAGCAAGCGAATATGGAGCAGTTTTTATTTCCAATTCACCGGCTTCACCAATGACACCCCATCTTCTTCGTTCTCCAAGGATCTTCTCATAGTTCGTCTCCTCGTTATTCTCATTTTGCCTCTTTATTTTTCTAATTACTAATTATAGGGGTAGTTTGAGACGAGGTTGTTTTCTATAACGTATTTTATTCTATGTACCTTTTTTTAAATAAGTTTTCTATTAGGCATTAATCTATAATTGGCTTAAAAAAATTTACTATTAAATTAATTTAGTTATATACATAAAAATAATATATATAATTATCATATAAAAACTAAAAATTTAAATTATATTGATGCTAAATATAAAGACCTAATAATACCTCACGTTTTTTAAATTTTTTCCCTATAGCTTACGTTGCTGGACAATGGTCTTGGTCTACTCTATAAACACTATCCTATTAAGCCCTTTAATACACTGCTGCCGATTACTTTCTTTTTCTCTATTTTTTTTCGAAATCTTAATTTTCCTCTCATGGATTTTCTTTCTCTTGTGGATTGTCACAGATTTATTCTTTCCTTGCTTTCAGATGGCTACTATGATAGCACCTTACTGGTGGTTTTTATAATAGTGATATTGATTATAGTGTGTACATTTATCCTTATATTCATGAATATAGAGAATAAAGGTAATAAACTTGCATCTTTGAAAAAAATACTCACTTAATTAATTATTATTTTTGTTATTACTTGTGTAGTTCACAGAGGCGACTTAGAAGAAGGTAGTGGAGAACTGATGTATCTGCTACCATGAATATTTTAGAAAAATTTATATAATTTTTTTTGGGAATGAAGTGAAGAGGTACCTGTGTAGTTCAGAGGTGGCTTGGAAGATGGTGGATCACACCTTTAATCTGTTACACCTTATGAGCACTTTCCATAGAAAAAGCCTAAACTATGAACTACATGAATAACAATCTAGTCTATGTTAAGACATTCTAAATGGCGAGGAAGAGATTTAAATGCAAAGTGATAGAGTGGATGTTGCAAAAGTTTCGAACCTGCCTAACGAATGATCAAATGTTTTACTTAACTGTTTTATTTGTGGTAGCCAGTGGCGAATCCAGAATTCGAAACGCGAGTGGGCTTGAAATATACCGGATTCAGAAAAGATCGCAAATATATATATATATATATATATATATATATATATATATATATAATTATAAACAATGACAAAATAGTTAAATATTTAATATATAAATTAAGGAAATTAAATATTACTTCTTTTCATCAAATATCTTAACATTTAAAGGATAATTTAATATTAAAGATTTTGGAAAAATAAAAACAAATCTAATTTTTTTATATTTAAACTATATTATTTATAATATATAAATTAAGATAATATCGAACAAAGTAAGAAAAAATATATCAAAGCCTAACCTAGTAATTTTGAACGAGTCAATAGTACTAAGAATAATTGGAATTAAAGTAGTAGTTCAAAAGAATTGGAATTAAAGTGGATAAAAGTTTTTTTTCTATAATTAAAGTGAACAATTACACTACAACTTTCTATTTCAAAAAAAAAGTGACGGTGGGCTTAAGCCCACTTTTTGTAAATGTGGCTCCGCCACTGGTGGTAGCTTAGTTTAGTATTTTACATTTTGTATTTTGCTTTCTTAGTTGGCTACTTGAGTTTCATGTTGAGGAAACTATGAAGCTATATTGTAACAATGTTTGAGCTTTAATAAAATGGTTTTTGTTGATCAATGAAAAAAAACATTCTAAAGTAACTTCTTAATCATCTTTACAAATTTCTTTAAAATGATAAGTTGTTCATCATTATAAACTTTCTGCATTTATGACTTTTTATGGTCTCTTTTGTTAAAAATAAAATGCCAACAGTTCAAAAAAAATGTTTAAGTGTAAATTACAGAGACTATTGATTTGCTGGGCCTCTTCTGTTTTCTTTTTATTATGCTTAAGTGTAAATTACATGTTTTACACTAGTCTTTACACTTGTCAAATATAGCAGGCGAATATGGAGCAGTTTTTATCTCCAATTCACCAGCTACACCAATGACACCCCATCTTCTTCGTTCTCCAAGGATCTTCTCATAGTTCGTCTCCTCGTTATTCTTATTTTGCCTCTTTATTTTTTTTAATTACTAATTATAGGGGTAGTTTGAGGTGGGTTTGTTTTCTATAAAGTATATTATTCTATGTACCTTTTTTTAAATAAGTTTTCTATTAGGCAATAATCTATAATTGGCTTAAAAATTTATTATTATTAAATATATTTAGTAATATATATATATATATATATATATATATATATATATTATTTTATCATATAAAAACTAAAAATTTAAATTATAATTGATGCTAAATATAAAGACTTAATAATACCTCACTTTTTTAATTTTTTTCCCTATGGCTTACGTGGATGGAGAGTGGTCTTGGTGTACTCTATAAACACTATACTATTAAGCCCTTTAATACACTACTGCCGATCACTTTCTTTTTCTCTATTTTTTTTCGAAATCTTAATTTTCCTCTCATGGCTTTTCTTTTTCTTGTGGATTGTCACAGATATATTCTTTCATTGCTTTCAGATGGCTACTATGATAGCACCTTACTGGTGGTCTTTATAATAGTGTATGATTATAGTGTGTACATTTATCCTTAAATTCATGGATATAGAGAATAAAGGTAAGAAACTTGCATCTTTGAAGAAATACTCGTCTAATTAACTATTATTTTTGTTATTACTTGTGTAGTTCAAAGAGGCGACTTTGAAGAAGGTAGTGGAGAACTGATGTATCTGCTACCATGAATATTTTAAAAAAATTGTATATAATTTTTTTTGGGAAAGAAGTGAAGAGGTACCTGTGTAGTTCGGAGGTGGCTTGGAAGATGGTGGATCACACCTTTAATCTGTTACACGTTATGAGCACTTTCCATCGAGAAAGCCTAAACTATGAACTACATTGAATAACAATCTAGTCTATGTTAAAACATTCTAAATGGGGAGGAAGAGATTTAAATGCAAAGTGATAGAGTGGATGTTGCAAAAGCTTTGAACCTGCCTAAAGAATGATCAAATGTTTTACTTAACTGTTTTATTTGTGGTAGCTTAGCTTAGTATTTTACATTCTGTATTTTGCTTTCTTAGCTGCTACTTGAGTTTCATGTTGCGGACTCTATGAAGCTATAATATTTAACAATGTTTGAGCTTTAATAAAATGGTTTTTGTTGATCAATGAAAAAAAAAACATTCTAAAGTAACTTCTTAATCATCTTTAATAAAAAATTTATAATGCCAAGCTGTTCTTCATTATAAACTTTCTGCATTTATGACTATTTATGGCCTCTTCTGTTAAAAAAAATGCTTAAGTGTAAATTACATGTTTTACACTTATCAAATATAGCATGCGAATATGGAGCAGTTTCTAATAACTTTAATAACTTTCTACAGCCTGAGAGAACTTTCCAAACTTTAATAACTTTCTTCCGCCTGTACCAGTCACTTAAGAGAAAGCGCCCTGGCCAGATGAGCTAGCTCACGTGGTTGAGGTGGGGTTGTTTTCTATGAATTATCTTTTTCTATGCACATTTTTTTAGATAAGTAATCTATTAGGCATTAATCTATAATTGGCTTAAAAATGTATTATTATTAAATTAATTTATTAATATACATAAAAATAATATATATAATTATCATATAAAAACTAAAAAATTTAATTATAATTGATGCTAAATATAAAGACATAGTAATACCTCACTTTTTTAATTTTTTTCCCTATGGCTTACGTGGCTGGAGAGTGGTCTTGGTCTACATATAAACACTATCCTATTAAGCCCTTAAATACACTGCTGCCGATCACTTTTTTTTTCTCTATTTTTTTTCGAAATCTTAATTTTGCTCGCATGGCTTTTCTTTCTCTTGTGCATTGTCACAAATTTATTCTTTCCTTGCTTTCAGATGGCTACTATGATAGCACCTTATTAGTGGTCTTTAGAATAGTGTGTATGATTATAGTGTGTACATTTGTCCTTATATTCATGAATATAGAGAATAAAGGTAATAAACTTGCATCTTTGAAGAAATACTCGCCTAATTAACTATTTTTTTTGTTATTACTTGTGTAGTTCACAAAGGCGACTTAGAAAAAGGTAGTGGAGAACTGATGTATCTGCTACCATGAATATTTTAGAAAAATTGTATATAATTTTTTTTGGGAATGAAGTGAAGAGGTACCTGTGTAGTTCGGAGGTGGCTTGGAAGATGGTGGATCACACCTTTAATCTGTTACACCTTATGAGCATTTTCCATAAAGAAAGCTTAAACTATGAACTACATGAATAACAATCTAGTCTATGTTAAAACATTCTAAATGGGGAGGAAGAGATTTAAATGCAAAGTGCTAGAGTGGATGTTGCAAAAGCTTGGAACCTGTCTAACGAATAATCAAATATTTTACTTAACTGTTTTATTTGTGGTAGCTTAGTTTAGTATTTTATATTCTGTATTTTGATTTCTTAGTTGCTACTTGAATTTCATGTTGAGGACTCTATGAAGCTATAATGTAACAATGTTTGAGCTTTAATAAAATGGTTTTTGTTGATCAATGAAAAAAAACATTCTAAAGTAATTTAAAAATTTCTTTAAAATGCCAAGCTGTTCTTCATTATAATCTTTCTGCATTTATGACTTTTTATTGCCTCTTCTGTTAAAAAAATTGCCAAAGAGTTCAAAAAATTGCTTTAGTGTAAATTACAGAGACTATTGGTTTGCTGGGCCTCTTCTGTTTTCTTTTTATAATGCTTAAGTGTAAATTACATGTTTTACACTTGTCTTTACACTTGTCAAATATAGCAGGCGAATATGGAGCAGTTTCTATATCCAATTCACCGGCTTCACCAATGACACCCCATCTTCTTCGTTCTCCAAGGATCTTCTCATAGTTCGTCTCCTCGTTATTCTCATTTTGCCTCATTATTTTTATAATTACTAATTATAGGGGTAGTTTGAGGTGGGGCTTTTTTCTATAAAGTATCTTATTCTATGTACCTTTTTTTAAATAAGTTTTCTATTAGGCATTAATATATAGTTGGCTTAAAAATTTATTATTATTATTAAATTAATCTATTAATATACATAAAAATAATATATATAATTATCATATAAAAACTAAAAATTTAAATTATAATTGATGCTAAATATAAAGACCTAATAATACCTCACTTTTTTTAATCTTTTTCCCCATGGCTTACGTGGCTGGAGAGTGGTCTTGGTCTACTCTATATACACTATCCTATTAAGCCCTTTAATACACTGCTGCCGATCACTTTATTTTTCTCTATTTTTTTCGAAATCTTAATTTTCCTCTCATGGCTTTTCTTTCTCTTGTGGATTGTCACAGATTTATTCTTTCCTTGCTTTCAGATGGCTACTATGGTAGCACCTTACTGGTGGTCTTTATAATAGTGTGTATGATTATAGTGTGTACATTTATCCTTATATTCATGAATATAGAGAATAAAGGTAATAAACTTGCATCTTTGAAGAAATACTCGCCGAATTAACTATTATTTTTGTTATTACTTGTGTAGTTCACAGAGGCGACTTAGAAGAAGGTAGTGGAGAACTGATGTATCTACTACCATGAATATTTTAGAAAAATTGTATATAATTTTTTTTGGGAATGAAGTGAAGAGGTACCTGTGTAGTTCGGAGGTGGCTTGGAAGATGGTGGATCACACCTTTAATCTGTTAAACATTATGAGCACTTTCCATAGAGAAAGCCTAAACTATGAACTACATGAATAACAATCTAGCCTATGTTAAAACATTCTAAATGGGGAGTGGTGTCGCCTAGGGTGTGATAAAAATAAGATAAATAATAGTTAAGAAACAAAGCACTCTCTCCCTAGACAGGCACAGTACTGCAAGTATTACAGGACGTATGCAAGTTTTAATGATAAGAAAGTTCGTTCTCAGGGACTTAGTGTGTTAATCGAATGGGTAGCAATAACGAGTAAGACGTAAATAATTAAAGGACAGAATATAAAACGAAAACAAATTTCGAAATACTAAATTAAACTAAGGAAATTAAAGACAGTAAATTAAATACGAAGAAATATGAGATGAGAAGTATAGCTTAGGTTTTGCTAGTATGCACTAATCCTTCTAATTCTTTCTATTAAATCTAGTTGATAAGGGAGATAATTAGCTCTTAGATATTTAGTCAGGATTCTAAATTCCCATTCCTTAGACCTTGAGAGCAACTATGGGGGCTACAGACACACCACGAGGCTGGTTCAAATAGGGTTATCAAGCGCTACCAAGGCCCTAAGCAATCAATTTCCATACATGGTGATAGTGATTAAATCATATCCTAATGACTATCTAGTTAGAATCAGTGTTGTCAAGACCAATATCGACACTAGACGTTATGTGGTGTTTCAATAATTAGACACCCAGCTAAGGTGATCATCTAATTACTATTAATAAAGCCTAAAGTGATCAGTTCTAGGACAGGCAACAAATCAAAACACATAAACAAATATATAGGTAAGAAGTTAATATCAGATTAAAACATGTGATTCCCAAAGAAACTTAGATAGAAAGAAATTAGAATTCATAGATTATACATGATGCAAAACCCAAGCTATGGGAAGTTTAGTTCATACCTGAAGGAAATAAACTAAAAGAAATAATAAAAGACATCATCTTGCTCTCTACAATAACTTGGAAGAATAAAACCTTAAGAACTAATTACTATGAGGCAATGATGATTTACAAGTGATATAAGGGTGTATTTATAGGTGTTTAGAAGACCTAATTCGTTTTCTTGAAGGAGAAGGTAAGTAATGGACTCCAAGCCCAACTCAAATTCGTAACCCTAAAACATGAAATCAGACCCGTTTTTGTTTTGGTCCTAGCAGCTTCAATACTCATCCGTTTGACGCGTATGAGTACACCAAATTCATCGACTCGGAAAGATCTTCAACTTTTCTCTTGACAGTTTCTCCAAATTCCACACCGATCTTGAGATATAAGCTGATTTGTGGTCGTAGATAAAGAAATTCAGGATTAAGGCAGCTTTTCCTTTTCCATGTTTTTAGCTTTTCTTTCCTTATCTCCAATTTCCATGCTTATCTCTTTCCATATCTTGTAGTCTTTGACTTGGACTCTAATTAATCTCTATAATTATCTTTAAAGCTTCACAATAAATAAATAATTAAACCCAATATGCTCTAAAAATATTATTTTACTAAATCAATACTTAAAATAGGAAAGTGCACTATTTCTCAAGAAAAACGATTAGAAAGACTTCAAAATCACTAAAAATGATGTCTTATCCTAACATAAATCTTATCACAAATGAGGAGACATCAGGGACGAAGAGATTTAAATGCAAAGTGATAGAGTGGATGTTGCAAAATCTTGGAACCTGCCTAACGAATGATCAAATGATTTACTTAACTGTTTTATTTGTGGTAGGACTGGTAGCTTAGTTTAGTATTTTACATTATGTATTTTGCTTTCTTAGCTGCTACATGAGTTTCGTGTTGAGGACTCTATGAAGCTATAATGTAACAATATTTGAGCTTTAATAAAATGGTTTTTGTCGATCAATGAAAAAAAATATTCTAAAGTAACTTCTTAATCATCTTTAAAAATTTATATAAAATGCCAAGTTGTTCTTCATTATAAACTTTCTGCAATTATGACTTTTTATGGCCTCTTCTGTTAAAAAAAAATGCCAACAGTTCAAAAAAATGCTTAAGTGTAAATTACAGAGACTATTGGTTTGCTGGGCCTCTTCTGTTTTCATTTTATAATGCCTAAGTGTAAATTACATGTTTTACACTTGTCAAATATAGCAGACAAATATGGAACAGTTTCTATTTCCAATTCCCTGGCTTCACCAATGACACCCCATTTTCTTCGTTCTCCAAGGATCTTCTCATAGTTCGTCTCCTCGTTATTCTCATTTTGCCTCTTTATTTTTTTAATTACTAATTACAGGGGTAGTTTGAGGTGGAGTTGTTTTCTATAAAGTATCTTATTCTATGTACCTTTTTTTAAATAAGTTTTCTATTAGGCATTAATCTCTAATTGGCTTAAAAATTTATTATTATTAAATTAATTTAGTAATATACATAAAATTAATATATATATAATTATCATATAAAAACTAAAAATTTAAATTATAATTGATCCTAAATATAAAGACCTAGTAATACCTCACTTTTTAAATTTTTTCCCTATGTCTTACGTGGCTGGAGAGTGGTCTTCATTTACTCTATAAGCACTATCATATTAAGCCATTTAATACACTGCTGCCGATCACTTTCTTTTTCTCTATTTTTTTGTGAAATCTTAATTTTCCTCTCATGGCTTTTCTTTCTCTTGTGGATTGTCACAAATTTATTCTTTCCTTGCTTTCAGATGGCTACTATGATAGCACCTTACTGGTGGTCCTTAAAATAGTGTGTATGATTATAGTGTGTACATTTATCCTTATATTCATGAATATAGAGAATAAAGGTAATAAACTTGCCTCTGTGAAGAAATACTCGCTTAATTAACTATTATTTTTGTTATTACTTGTGTAGTTCACAGAGGCGACTTAGAAGAAGGTAGTGGAGAACTGATGTATCTGCTACCATGAATATTTTAGGAAAATTGTATATAATTTTTTTTGGGAATGGAGTGAAGAGGTACCTGTGTAGTTCGGACGTGGCTTGGAAGATGGTGGATCACACCTTTAATCTGTTACACCTTATGAGCACTTTCCATAGAGAAAGCCTAAACTATGAACTAGATGAATAACAATCTAGTCTATGTTAAGACATTCTAAATGGGGAGGAAGAGATTTAAATGCAAAGTGATAGAGTGGATGTTGCAAAAGCTTGGAACCTGCCTAACGAATGATCAAATGTTTTACTTAACTGTTTTATTTGTGGTAGCCAGTGCCGAATCCAGAATTAGAAACGAGAGTGGGTTTGAAATATACCAGATTCAGAAAAGATCCCAAATATATATATATATATATATATATATATATATATATATATATATATATATATATATATATATATATTTATATATATATTTAATTATAAACAATGACAAAATAGTTAAATATTTAATATATAAATTAAGGAAATTAAATATTACTTTTTTTTCATCAAATATCTTAACATTTAAAAGATAATTTAATATTAAAGATTTTGGAAAATAAAAACAAATCTAATTTTTTTTATTTAAACTATATTATTTATAATAAATAAATTAAGATAATATCGAACAAAGTAAGAAAAAATATATCAAAACCTAACCTCGTAATTTTGAACGAATCAATAGTAGTAAGAATAATTGGAATTAAAGTAGTAGTTCAAAAGAATTGGAATTAAAGTGGATAAAAGTTTTATTTCTAAAATTAAAGTGAATAATTACACTACAACTTTCTATTTAATAAAAAATGAGGGTGGGCTTAAGCCCACCTTTTGTAAATGTGGCTTCGCCACTGGTGGTAGCTTAGTTTAGTATTTTACATTTTGTATTTTGCTTTCTTAGCTGCTACTTGAGTTTCATGTTGAGGACTCTATGAAGCTATAATGTAACAATGCTTGAGCTTCAATAAAATTGTTTTTGTTGATCAATGAAAAAATACATTCTAAAGTAACTTTTTTTTTGTTCCAAACCTTACTTCATATAAATAAACCATTATTACAAAATTAACCAATTCCCGAAGGAATGGCCTCGTCCTTAATTATTTTAGATAACCTACTTGGGTACATGTCTAAACACGAGCCTAACATATTGCCACTTAGCTTATGTTTGGCTACCCCTTCTACTAACTTATTTCTACTTCGATTTATCCATCGAAAAGTAGGATTAGTGTTTTCAGAAATTAAGTAAATGCTCTTAATAATATTACAAATCATGGGAGAATTAATTGACAACCTATTTTCTAAAGGAGACATCACTTGGTGGCAATAACTCTCTATAATTAAATTGGGGTATGAATTATGTTGAGCAACTAGACAAGCTTTAAGAATCCCCAAAGCTTCAGCCTCCTTTGGACTCTCGGCTCTAATTTCCCATGCTTTGCACTCCAAAATTCTTCCTGCTGCATCCCTAGAAACACAAGATATTGCACTTTTGTTAACACCAAACACAGCATCATAATTAATTTTAATAAAATTATGAGGAGGGGGAATCCATTTCATATTTTTGTTACCATCACTAACACTTGAATTTGAGTTGTTTTCACTTACCCCAGTTGTGCTCTTTTTATTCATAGCCACTTCATAATTATTATTTATATTATCCTTCAGTGATATTATTACATCATTAGGATAATTATTGTTTTGATATTCAAGCCATTCTTTTCTAGCGCTTAGTATTGTTCTTAATGGGTCAATTTTCACATTTTTGAATTTATATGCACATCTTTCCTTCCAAATATGCCATAGTAAGGTGCAGACCTGTTCCATCAGGAATTTATTATTGGTTTTTTCTTCTTTCCCCTTATTTAAGATACTTTCCATCCAAACATCTACTTTAGCAGTAGATTGGTTGCAAGTAATTAAACAGAGTGGAGAAGCAAACCAAATAGCTCTCGCATATTCACAATTTAAAAGCATATGTTCATTATTTTCAACTTCTTTGTTACATATATCACATATAGGACTTTTGATAATCCTTCTTTTAAAAACATTTTCATTGGTAGGAAGAAGGTTCTTCACTACTCTCCATATAAAATTCTTAATTTTAGGGGCTACTTTTAGACTCCATATTATTTTCCACACTGAAATATCAACAGTATGGGAAGATGATGCTTTTGATTTACCTATTCCTTTATCATTATCCTCTTTTTTCTGTTTTAATATTTGGTAACATTTCTTAACCGAGAAAATACCATCTTTATCATGAATCCAGTATGGAGTATCATGTCCTCCACTTAGTGGAATGAAGGTATTTAGTATACAATCCGCCACTTCATCATTATATAACTTTTTAATTAATTCTATATTCCACCTTCTCTCATTGTGTACCAAAAGATCATTTACTTTTTTAACCTCATTGCTATTAGGTTTTACCAACTCATTTTGATTGCATATCCATTTATCTTTATGTAGAATTATTGTATATCCATTTCCTATTTTCCATTTAATATCCATTTTTATATTATCTCTTCCACTTAGTAAACTCTTCCATCCCCAGGAAGGTTTACTGCCGATTTTAGCCTCCATAAAGGTCTCAAGAGGGAAGTATTTGCCCTTTAGTACCTTATATAGAAGGGTATTGTTATTATTATATAAGTACCAAGCTTGTTTACCTAATAGTGCGAGGTTCATGAGATTTAAATCTCTAAACCCTAGACCACCATTATGCTTACTTTTTGTAATGGATTCCCAACTTCCCCAATGCACTTTATTATTGCCTTTACTTCCCCACCAAAAATTAGCAATTTGTGAAGAAATTAAATCGCAAATTCTTTTAGGGATTAAGTAAGATGACATAAAGTAGTTAGGGAGGCTTTGGAGCACATATTTAATGAGTATTTCCTTACCAGCGAGAGTTAAGTATAAATTCTTCTAGTTTTCTATTCTTTTCAAAGTTCTTTCTACTAATAAATTTAGGTCTTTTATTTTGGATCTACCCCATTCCGTGGGTAAACCCAAGTAATTTCCTAAATTATTCGTAATAGGCATGTTTAGTTTTATAGCAAGGTTCTTTTGTATAAAATCTGGGGTGTTTGGGTTGACTTTCACCCCACATTTATTAAGATTTAACTTCATTCCAGTTGCATAGTTATATTTGTTAATTACATCATTAAATCCTTCAATTTCATCTACATTAGCTTTCATAAAGAATATACTATCATCTGCAAAAAGTAGATGTGTAACAGGAGGGGACATTCTAGCTATTTTTATACCTTTCATAATATCTTGTTCTTTTTTATTATTGATGAGAATTGAGAGCAGTTGAGTGATAATGCAAAAGAGAAAGGGAGATAGGGGGTCACCCTGTCTTAAACCCCTTTGTGGAGTTTCAATTTTTATAGGAAAACCATTAAGCAGATAAGAGTATGTAACTGAATTTACACACCTCATTATCATACTTATCCATTTTATATTAAACCCCATTCTTTTCATAATTTCCTCTAAAAAGTGCCACTCCACATTTTTGTAGGCCTTCTGAATATCGACTTTAATTGTTAAGTATTGAGATTTGGGTTTTCTTTGTTCTTTAATGTAAGAAATTATTTCATGCGCCAACGTAGTGTTGTCTTGTATGTGCCTACCTGGGACAAACGCTGATTGATTTTCATCAATAATCGCGTTCATCACCGGTTGCATCCTATTGACAAGTATCTTAGCAATGATTTTATAAATAAAAATTCGAACAACTAATTGGTCTGAAATGTTTTACATTGATAGGTACTGGAATTTTAGGTATTAGGGATATATAAGTGTGGTTAATTTCTTCTAAAGTTCCCCCATTATACCAAAAGTTGTTGATAAGTCTTATTACATCACCTTTAATAAACTCCTAATATTTCTTAAAAAATATACCAAGAAACCCATCAGGTCCTGGTGCCTTGTTCAAACCCAAGACATCTATAGCTCTCGTAATTTCATCAATTCTAAGGGGGAGATTTAAACTTTTGTTCATATTTTCAGTGACTAAAGGGGTGATAAGATCAGCTATTGTTTTAAAATCTCTTTGCCCTATAGTTTTGAATATATTGTTAAAGTAAGAGGATATTTCTTCTTGAATATCATTGAAATTATCAACCCAAGTGCCATCCTCTTTAGTAATTCTTTTAATTTTGTTAATTTTTCTCCTTTCTTTAGTAGAAGCATGAAAAAAGGAACTATTTCTGTCTCCTTTTTTAAGCCAAAAAATTCTTGATCTATTGGCCCAAAAATCCTCCTCCTTATTCCAGAGAATTTCAATATCTTTAACTATGGAATGATATTCATCCCAATTAGTGGTGTTTGGATCATTATAAATCATTTCCAATTTCACCATTTTGTTTTCTATTTGTTTTTTATTGTTTTTGAATTTCTTTTAACTCCAGTAGGTCAAAAGTCTACTGCATTTTCTCATTTTATTACTCATGTCTTCCCTATACATACCATGACCAAAATTTTTACTAGCCCAAACTTTTTTGATAATTTCTAAACATTCAGTTTCTTCCAACCAATGGTTTTCAAAATAGAATCTTCTATCTTTGTTAATGTGATTATCTTTCATAATTAGAACTTGAGGAGAGTGGTCTGAACCTACTGCTGGGAGTAAAGCTATCCAAGCAGTAGGATATAATAGACCCCAATTCTCATTACAAAAGCCTCTATCTATAAGTGTTTTAATCATCTCACCATTACTTCTTTTATTGGTCCAAGAGTATTTACACCCTTTATGAATTATTTCCTCCAGTCTCAAATGTTCAATAAAGCCATTGAATTGTTTCATATTCTTAGTAAAGTGTTTTTCTCCACCTTTTTTATCAGATAATGTTCTTATGTTATTGGAATCCCCTATGAGATTCCAAGGTTCATTATTCTTAGGGTTACAACTTCTATATAATTCAAGGCAATTCTCTTTCAATTTATCTATGGGGGCACCATATACAAAGGTAGTGAATATAGTGTTACTGCCTTCTTTAAGCTTACAGTGTATGTGATTGTGACTTTTACTAATAATTTCAATAATTATATCATCTTTAATAAAAATTGCTAGGCCTCCACTAAATCCTACAGGTTCTACTGTCTCCACTAGTTTCATATTGATAATTTTTTCTAATTTCTTAACATTCATATATTTATTTTTAGTTTCGGATAAAAATAGTACCTGAGTCTGATATTTTCTAATAATATCAGAGAGGGTCTGGACTGTCAAGGAGTTGCCAATTCCTTGACAGTTCCAGGCAGTTTGTATCATTGATCAATGTGGGGTTGAATTGGGTCAACCCCGCAAACCGCTGCAGCTTCTTCATACTCACCTTCTTCTCGCACTTCATCACCATCTGAGTTGTTATCGAGCTCATTCATCCCCATATTATCATTCATAACTTCTTCAGATTCGCTTACCATGGTTTCTTTTCTTTCTTCTTCTTTCTTAATTTTTTCTTCTTTATTTTCCAACCTGAAGTTCCAAAGGGTTTTTTGGCGTTTTAGATTCACTTCAGTGGCTATGTAGTTTCTGAACCTCACACTCTTAGTTTTAATCGAGTGTCGTGAAGAAGCTTCTTCGTAATCTCTCTTGAGCGATTTGTTTTTGTTAAATTGTTCCATCGAGTAGCAATTCTTGAATAGGTTTTGAGATTCATTTGAGTTGAAAATGGGTTTATTGTATGGTTGAGGGGTTTTGTAATCTCCAGAGGTAGGGTTGAAGGAAGAATCATTTTGATTTACGATTGAGATTGAAGATGAAGGTGTGTTAGGGTTTTTTTGTGAATTGGGATTTTTCGATAATTTGATCTGATGAGTTATGGGTTTGAGTTGTTAATGGTTTGGTTGGGTTTATTATACTTGGGCTTTTGTTTGTGATATTTGGAGAGAATATCACATTTGGACTTTTAACTTTCGAGTTTTGGCTTTCGTAAGATCCAAATTCGATCCCTTTTTCTTGGGCCGGTGGGGAGTGAAATTTTGTTAACATTTTATTTGCCAGCTTGGCTAACTTACTCTCCTTCACATTATAATCGGACAAAATTTTGTCCTTACCTTTTTCTATCTTCTCTCTCCCATTACCAGCACAACCTCGTCCACCACCGTCCTTCAATTTTTCCTTCTCCTTACCACTTCCGCTACCTTGTCTTATCTGTGTACCACCATAGTACCAAATTCAAAGATGACACCGTTACTCTTAACACCGTTATTGCTAACGTTACTGGGTTCACTCGTTAGTATTCCAACCGAGTTGAGTTCATGGGGACCTTGAGGTATCGATTCTTGTATTTTCATACTATTCTTCATAGATTCTTTGTTGTTGTTAGGTTTTTTCGTATCTGTAGCAACTTCTCTGAGGTAAAATTTCTGTATTGGCCCCCGATTTGATATTTTTATCCACGCCCCTAATTTAGGTGAAATTTTAGGGTTCTTGCAATTGAGTTCATCGTGACCAAATAAACCGCACCCATAGCATACCAAGATATGCTCTTTACCCGAACTTAATCCACTGAGCTTTGAATTCGTTTTCCCAGTAGTTTATTCCCGCTATTAACGGATTTTTGATGCTCCAATCGATTCTTATTCTTGTTGTTGAATTTTTCATCAATTTCTAAGGATTCTGGTAGCTCTACCGAGTGCACATTTCCAAAATAACCGAACATCTTCTCAATGCACTTCTCTGTTAGAAGATTAGCTGGTATACCTGTAAGTTGCACCCATAGTGTAGTATTTTGAACTTCCCTTTTGACTCTATTTTCATACTGATTGATTGCTAAATGTTTTCCTTGGACAGTCCATGGCCTTTGATTCCAGACCTTGCTTTTGTCTTCTTCAGTACCAAATTTGATAATGTAAGTATTATCACCACATTTTTCAACATCAGCTTGCTTCTTAAGTTCCCAGTATTTATTAATATGATTTTTGATAAAAATATGATTGAACTTTTCCTTGTGTAGTAGCTTCACAAGGAGTTTGTGTTCATTCACTACTCGGTAGATGGAATCTTCATCTGGTGTTACTACAAGATGATTATTCTTAGCAAGAGGGTGGGAGGAGGCATAGAAGTTCATGGTGAAATTCTACACTAGGTGGAGGAAAACAGAAAAACGAGAAGAGAGGAGGATTTTTTGGTTTGAAATCTGGTGTTTTTAGAATTTGGTAGGAATAAACACTAGATTGAAGATGGTTTTTGTTTAAATGTAGCTAAGAATGAAAGTGTTTGAGAGGAGAGGTTTGTTTAGAGAGAGCATTTTTTACCGAGTTATTATTCATCATGTGCATTTTCCTTGCTTTGAGCTGATACATATGACGTGCATATTGTGTGCCAAAAGTAACTTCTTAATCATCTTTAAAGGTTTCTTTAAAATGCCAAGCTGTTCTTCATTATAAACTTTCTGCATTTATGACTTTTTATGGCCTCTTCAGTTAAAAAAAATGCTTAAGTGTAAATTACAGATACTATTGGTTTGTTGGGCCTCTTCTGTTTTCTTTTTATAATGCTTAAGTGTAAATTACATGTTTTACATTTGTCTTTACACTTGTCAAATATAGCGGGCGAATATGGAGCAGTTTCTATTTCAATTCAACGGCTTCACCAATGACACCCCATCTTCTTCGTTCTCCAAGGATATTCTCATAGTTCGTCTCCTCGTTATTCTCATTTTGCCTCTTTATTTTTTTAATTACTAATTATAGGGGTAGTTTGAGGTGGGGCTGTTTTCTATAAGGTATCTTATTCTATGTACCTTTTTTTAAATAAGTTTTCTATTAGGCATTAATCTATAATTGGCTTAAAAAATTATTATTATTAAATTAATTTATTAATATACATAAAAATAATATATATAATTATCATATAAAAACTAAAAATTTAAATTATAATTGATGTTAAATATAAAGACCTAATAATACCTCACTTTTTTAATTTTTTTCCGAGATAATTACACCTAGGGTCTTGAAGACACACCCCTCTTCGAGTTAGCATCCCCACCTAGAGCCTCTTCTTACTAAAGACCTTTTAAACTTTTTAACACATAAACCCCCAAACCCCTATTACGTTTCTACCCTCTTTTGTTTCCCCCCCCTATATATACTAAATTAGAACCCCACAATTATAATTTCAGCTCATTAGTCTCTCACCTCCCCTCCTCCACTATCTCTCTCCTCCCCCTCTCCCAAACCGCCACCACCACCTCCATCAACCACCACCTCTATCAACCACCGCCGGCATGAGAACAGAAGCACCGGAGTTCAGATCTGTAAAGCTAGATCTGTGGTTGAAGATCCGGAGTTGTTGAGCTTCATTTCGTGATTTCCGGATTTACTGCTCCACCAAACCTCCTCCATGGCTCGGCGAGAAGAAGACCATGGCTCACGAACCAGATCTGCTGTGTTGGTGGTTGTTCGATCTGCTCTTTCTTCTCGCGTGAAGCAGCTTCTTCTTCTCGCGTGAAGCAGCTTCTTTATCCTCCTTCTTCGTCGACGTGAACCAGCGCAAGGTGTTGGTGGTTGCTCGGCTGCGTGGTGGTGGGTGCTCGATCTGCTTCTTCTTCTTCTCGCGTGAAGCAGCTACTTCGCCCTCCTTCGTCGACGTGAACCAGCGCAAGGTGGTGGTGGTTGCTCGATCTGCGTGGTGGTGGTTAAAGCTTCGAACAAAGGCTCGATCGATGGAGAAGAAGACCGGCCGTGTGCAGCCATGGTGAAGCTTGAACGATGGAGAAGAAGAGCTCGCCGGAGGTGTTGGAGAAGCAGAGCTCGCCGGAGTTCCTTTTTTTTTTCTACGCTTTAGATTATGGTTTTTTTTGTTTTCCAGATCTGGGTTGACCAGTCAACTTGTAATTAGTTTAAGTTTAATTTTTTTTATTTATCAATTTGTAATTGGTTTTAATTTTCGAATAGAAAGGTATTATTTAAATATATACACATGATTTTTTATAGAGTATTTATGTAATTTCTAAGAGTACTCTATCTATTTTATAGAGTACTCCATCTATTTTATAGAGTATTCGTTTAAATTGTTGGAGTTTTTTTTTATTCTCGGAGTACTCTCTCTTTTTTCATAGAGTATCGGGAAAAACTGAGAGTACTCTCTCTTTTTCATAGAGTACTCTCAGTTTTTTCCGATACTCTATGTTTTTTCCGGTGACTGGAATCGGGAAAAACTGAGAGTACTCTCAGTTTTTTTCCGGTGACTGGTGGCCTGAGGTCGGTGGTCGGAGGTCGGTGGTTAGTGGTCGGTGGTCGATGGCCGGAGGTCGGAGATGGGTGGTAGGTGGTAGGTGGGTAGTGATAGAGGAGAGAGAAACAGTGACATCATACTATTTTGTCTTTTAGTGTTAGTAAGGGTAGGAAAGACTATTGTCAAAAATGAGGTCCCTAAGAATAAAAACTTTCAAGACACTACTCTATAGAGAAAAAATAGTGCTCCTAAGACCCTATAGATAATTCACCCTTTTTTTCCCTATGGCTTACGTGGCTGGAGAGTGGTATTGGTCTACTCTATAAACACTATCCTATTAAACCCTTTAATACACTGCTGCCGATCACTTTCTTTTTCTCTATTTTTTTTTCGAAATCTTAATTTTCCTCTCATGGCTTTTCTTTCTCTTGTGGATTGTCAAAGATTTATTCTTTCCTTGCTTTCAGATGGCTACTATGATAGCACCTTACTGGTGGTCTTTATAATAGTGTGTATGATTATAGTGTGTACATTTATCCTTATATTCATGAATATAGAGAATAAAGGTAATCCACTTGCATATTTGAAGAAATACTCGCTTAATTGACTATTATTTTTGTTATTACTTGTGTAGTTCACAGAGGCGACTTAGAAGAAGGTAGTGGAGAACTGATGCAATGCTACCATGAATATATATTAAAAAATTGTATATAATTTTTTTTGGGAATGAAGTGAAGAGGTACTTGTGTAGTTCGGAGGTGGCTTGGAAGATGGTGGATCACACCTTTAATCTGTTAAACCTTATGAGCACTTTCCATAGAGAAAGCCTAAACTATGAATTACATTGAATAACAATCTAGTTTATGTTAAAACATTTTAAATGGGGAGGAAGAGATTTAAATGCAAAGTGATAGAGTGGATGTTGCAAAAGCTTGGAACCTGCCTAACGAATGATCAAATGTTTTACTTAACTGTTTTATTTGTGGTAGCTTAGCTTAGTTTTTTACATTCTGTATTTTGCTTTCTTAGTTGCTACTTGAGTTTCATGTTGAGGACTCTATGAAGCTATAATGTAACAATGTTTGAGCTTTAATAAAATGGTTTTTGTTGATCAATGAAAAAAAAACATTCTAAAGTAACTTCTTAATCATCTTTAAAAATTTCTTTAAAATGTCAAGCTGTTCTTCATTATAAACTTTCTGCATTTATGATTTTTTATGGCCTCTTCTGTTAAAAAAAATGCCAACAGTTCAAAAAAATGCTTAAGTGTAAATTACAGAGACTATTGGCTTGCTGGGTCTCTTCTGTTTTCTTTTTATAATGATTAAGTGTAAATTACATGTTATACGCTTGTCTTTACACTTGTCAAATATAGCAGACGAATATGGAGCAGTTTCTATTTCCAATTCACCGACTTCACCAATGACACCCCATCTTCGTAAATTTAAAATTACAATTGTAATTTTAAGTTTAAATTACTTAGTCATTACATATTACAATTGTTTTACGTAAATTTAAAATTACACTTCATCGAAACTATAATTTATTACACCAAACAAAGAACATAGTAATTTAAAATAATTGTAGCTCGGCTTGTGGTACAACCTCTTTATCGACGACAAACTGTTATTTAGGTATCAGGCAGTTGTTCTTTTGATGTCCAACTGATCGACAGATACTGCAACGTCGAGGTGCTTTGGTAGTCTTCCCCTTTGGTCGGGAAACCTCGGGATCTTATACGTTGTTTGGGGCTTGTGTAGGTACATCCAACACGCTGCCATCATCATTCGTGTAGTTACTGGTAGGGGAAACTACATTAGTTATGGCCTCGAGAGTATCGTTATATCCCTCTCACTCCTAGCGGGCATGGTATTGCATATCTTTCCACTTATTGTTCAAAATCCCATCCTAGCCGTCACCCTTCCAGTTGAGTTGAATTAAACAATGTTACAATATAGAATGTTCACCCATTAGTATAAATAGTGGAGTTGTTTATCTCATTTATAACAAGAACAAGTTAATAGTAAAGTTAAATCAAAGGAAAAGAATTCCCATCCCATTCCCCTTGTCAATAAGTATGCAAATTGCTTATCCTTGTCAATAAGTATGCAAATTGCTTTGCTAACGATACAAAAGAAGTAATATTATAGAAGGAGTTAAGTTAAGGCAATAACTTATTTATAATATTTTTGATAGAGTAAATACACTGTTTACCCCCTGAATTTTGGCCCGATTGACAGACTGCCCCCCAAAGTTTAAAATGCGACTAGTTGCCCCCTAAACTTTAATTTCGTGACTCGTTAGTCCTTTTTGCTGTTTTCCGTCCAAATTTTCCGTTAAGTCGCAGCGTGCATTACACGCGCGCGTGGACTAGTTGCCCCCTACTTTTTGCCCCCTAAAGTTTTAATTTCGTGACTAGTTGCCCCCCAGTTTTTTTTTTTAAATTGTTAATTATATCCTTTTTTTAAAGATGGGTATTTTGGGTATTTTACACTTCTTCTTCTTTAATGGAGAAAGTTTGATAAAAAAAATCTTCATGAATAAACTCTTCATTGAAACTGATTGTCTTTCTTTTGTAAATCAAGTGAATAGTTCTTGTAAACTTGATAGTATTACTAATGTTTTAGTTAAGAATGTTAGGGCTTTGAAGTTGATGTATAATGTTCAAATCTCTTATGTGAAGAGATCTAAAAATAGGGTGGCAGATTGGGTTGCAAAACAAGCTCTTTTTGGGAGCTTGTTTGGCCTTTGGAGTTGTTTTCCTCCTTCCCAATTAGCTAGGTTGTTGGTTTTGGACTTTGAACCTTCGCGTATTGGCTGAGTGTGTAATTTTCTTTTGTGGTAATATAAGGTTATTTTCGACTAAAAAAAAAAAAAAAAACTCTTCATTAATTTCATACCCTTCTTTCTTTAAAGTCTTCTTCCAATATTCATTAAACTTGACATCCAATATTCAAAACGCAAGATCTTTTCGTTTTACTTTTGTAATTCGAGTCAAGGTTTTTGCTACAATACATTGTACAGTTGGTATTGATTCTTGATATTGTCAACCTAAACGTGAACATGTTATGTTTCATTATATCAATTTTTGTAAAACCAATGGGAGACCCAAAAAAAAGTCACGATTTGTAATCTATTCTTTCTGGTATTGATTTTCAATTAAATGAATGATATATTCAAGAAAAATATACAAAAATTAAAGAAGAAAAGTAGAAAAATTATAGATCTAAGTGAGAAAATGGAAAACTTTCGATGTTGAGTATTGTTACAAAACCGTACCTGGTGACAATGAATCTGAGAGATCACGAAGCAAAGAAAATGGGGTAGCTGTTGCTAACGTGCGCCAGGAAGACCGACAGGGAGAAAGGAAGAAAATGAGACTGGATTTTTGTATTAATTATAGCGTAATTTAGAAGCTCGTAGTGGTGATCTAAGGTTTGAAGATTTGAAGATTTAAAGATTTGAAGATTCGAAGATTTAAAGATTTGAAGATTTGAAGATTTAAAGATTTAAAGCTTTGAAGCTTTGAAGCTTTAATCATGGAGAAGAAGCTTTGGAGAAGAAGATCATGGAGAAGAAGTTTTGAAATACCAAATTTGCCCCTGTTAAAATGATTTTTTAAATAATTAATTTTGAAAAAAAAAAAAATCAGGGGGCAACGAGTCAAAATAATTCTGAAAAAAAAGTTCAGGGGGCAACGAGTCAAAATAGTTAAAGTTTAGGGAGCAACGAGTCACGAGTTAACGGCGCGTGGCACCCATGCTGCGAGTTAACGGAATAAATTGACGGAAAAAGGTCACAAGGGGCATCGAGTCACGAAGTTAAAGTTTAGGGGGCAACTAGTCGCATTTTAAACTTTAGGGGCAGTCTGTCAATCGGGCCAAAGTTCAGGGGGTAAACAGTGTATTTACTCATGAAACCTATCCTATTTCAAATTATCTTTTGTAACATAAGAAATTTTTCCCAAAATAGCCTCTACTAAACCATGAAAAATAGGCTCGATGTTTCACTAAATGGTCTTATAAAGTAAATAATAAATAACAAAACTGCTTAACTCAACTCAGATGGACCAAGCCAAAGAATACATCAATCGAGTAATATTCCATAAATAAACTTATGCTAGCGAGCGAGTGAGTCAACTCAGCTAGAGCAAGCCAACTCAGCTTCAGATTCTGGTGGAGTTTGATCAACAATAAGATCACTAGACACAGCATAAGGTATTCTATGTCTTTTCAATATACGAGAAGTAGCTAATTTTGCCATCTCATAATTCAAAGCAATCACTCTTTCTTCATCTAAATCAAATCTTATACCTTCACTACTACATTCTTCCACTAACTCCCTCAAATGTTTCAAATTCTCCACTTCTACCCCATTAACTTTCTTCACCTGCACCCCAATTTTACAATATTACGTCTCTATATATACAAATATCGCTTAATAATTAATCAGTTGTAACTTGTACCTGCATCTCAGCTAATCGCTCATACCCCGCATTTATATCATCAAGTAATATCTAAAATTCAACAAGCCAATGAGTCATCAACTCATCATAAATTCATAATATTATAATACAAAATTAAATAAATATATTACCTGAGAAAGTATAACTAATTGTTCACCAGGTCTTTTAGGCATTTCCCGAAGTGCACGTTCACATAATCGCCTTGGTGAAGTATTATACCAATCTTCACCATATTCATGAAGGTATGGTTGAGTTAATGGAACAAACACTAAACCAGCAAAAATAAAATAACTCGGAAGCTTATCAAATTGATGAACCGGAACTAATGGTTGTAACTGCATTTTTTTATAATTATAAAACCTCTTAAATCAATAAACAAAAAGTCTAATTCTTAGAAGAGAACGAAAAGAAACACTTACTGGACGAAGCATAATTTTAAATTCCAGCTCAGCACCTTCTCTTAATACTTTAACTTGAGCAGTTTCGTTAGGTTTCTTCATAGATACTAAATGGTCAAATGTAATTCTCTCTCTATTTCTAAACGGAACTGTTCCATCGTTTGCTATAAGCACACCATCAAAGGAAAGGAGAATATCGTCTTTTTTTAAAAGCTTGTGTGCTTCAGAGAGAGGGTTAATTCTACTAATAAGCACTCCGGTTAAATCATGGGGCATACGAAAATGTTCTCGAAGTTGAGCGTTTTCTGTAGGTTGACATGATAAACCTAACGAACAAAACCCTACGTAGGTCCCACTTTCTTCTACACCAGCTATGAAATGTTTTATAACTGGTACAGGTATTATATATCCGATATTTTCTGCACCTGAAAGGTTTTGAAATGCTACTCCAACTACTTTATCATCCATTATTGCGGGCCCACCACTATTACCTGGATTTATAGCTGCATCGATTTGTATTGCTAATAGTTGAGTAGCTCCATGTACATATTGTGTTGGTTCAACTCGAGAAACTACTCCTTTTGTAACTGATATGTTATCTCCTCCTATAATTTATAAGAAAAATTACAGATTTGTTTTAACTGATTTGATAAATTATCGGTTAAATAAGTTACCTTGAGGATATCCAACTACAGCTACTGCTTCTTGAAGAAATGGAATATCACTGAGGTCTAATGAGTTCATACCTTCCCAAAACTCTTCACTTTCTACTGTTAAAATAGCTAAATCACACTCATGTCCAACAGCTTGAACTTCTGCTCTGTATTTAGTTGGGGAACCATGTTTTCTTACGAGAACGAATGTATGATCAGCTACTACATGAGCGTTTGTTAGGATCCTTTTTCCTGAGATAACAAAACCTGTAACATTGTATTGATTAGTGTTAATTGCACCATTGGTCCCTGTGTTTTCATAGGTGTATTATGCATTAATGTTTCGAATCTACCCCTACACAGGGGAATATTTGCTATATATAGAACTAATTCGAAACACGGTATATGATATTGCAAATTGATGATAAAATAATCAACACATATGATAAAATAGAGTAAAGAAGGGATTTTTCAAAAGAGACGAACCAGAACCCATGGTTTCGCGCTGAGACTTATTCTGCCATGGTAAAACATAATTAGGGCTACTAGAAACAGTAAATATCTTGACCACAGAGTCTAACGCTAGCTCTATAGCTGAGTAAGCATCGACCATTGATAAAGGTATCCTAGATTTAGTCGCCTCTCCTCCTGCTCCGTTGTTGTCGGAAAGATCATCGTTAATTTCAGCTACTTTACTCGTTGAGCTGGCACATCTGCTTGTGGTTGAATACAATGAGCGAATAGCGAAACTATAATTGTTATTAAGATTATTATAACTGAATCTTGTAGAAGAAGAACTGTTAAATTTATGAATTGGAAATGTTAGAAGGTGTCTTTGGCAATTGGTGGTGGTGGAAGGATTGTTAACGGTTAAAGGAGAACGGAGGTGGTGACGGTAACTGGATAAAGAGAAGGGTCTCAGCCTTTTACCGGCGCGGAGCGTTGACGCCGTTCCCGTCACCGTTCTCAGCATAGCTAGAACTGGTAGTACGAAAATGCTAGTAAATTTTAATAAAAATTTTATGAAGGTTTTGGGTTTTGTCAATTCAACCCAAACAATTAATGCCGCATTTAGGTTTTCCCCGTCCACTTTTCCACTGAAGGGTAATAAAATTTGGGTGGGATTTACGACTGTAAATTAACCAAATTAACCAATCTGTTTACAAGCCGGTTAAGCTCGGTTTGGAAAAAAACTCGTCCAAACTCGATTCGTGTATAAAAACAAGCAAACTTTAATTTGTACTTGTTAAGTAAACAAGATTACTCGAATTCAACCAGTTGGGTTAGCTCAACTAGCCAGAGCCTTGCTATTACTTCAACACTTAAAAGGGGTGGTCCATAATTCGAATCCACTCCCTAAGAGGTGTAAAGTGAGAGGTACAAGGCTCGAACCCCTTTCTGAACATGGGTAACCTAGTTCTGATTTACCATAAGAATATATATGGGGAGACATGTATATCTCCATGGATTAGTCAGGTGCGCGCAAGCTAGCTCGGATCACCTATGTAACCAAAAAAAGAAAGACTACTCGATCGTTCGTGAATTATATTTGTGAATTGTAGATTAATATATTAATTACTTGTAAATATATTATTAAACTTTCAATATCAACTTAGACATTATTAATTTTTATTTTAAACTCCATTTTTTTCATTAGTATTATGCTACATACTTTCATACGACGCGGATCATCCAATACCAATCATTCATGAATGTTCTCTTTCAACCATAAAAACCCAAATTGTTCATGAGCAACTCGAGCTCGGCTGAAAAAAAACTCGTTTGCTAAGTTAAACATTTAACATCGTTGGCTAAGATCGTTTAAATTTGAGCGCGACTCCTAAGCTCGGCTCGAGAAGTTAAACAAACAAGTACATCTAGTATTCGGCTCGACTTGGCTCGTTTACAGCCCTAGTGGGAATCATAGAGCGATAAAAAACTATTCACTGAAAGTGGGGAGGGGGAAATTGCAACTGCAAAATAGATAAGGGGTTTAAGATTCAGAGATTTCAGGCCCATAAAATTATCTTTGTTTACTTCTTCAGTGTGGCGCTTCCTCAACAACCTTGCCTCTTTTGTCGCTAAGGTTCTCAAAGGTTTATATTTTCTGAATTACTCCTTCTATAAGCCCAAAAAAAGATCAAATCTTGGGTCTGGATGAGTATCTTAGTCATTTGGGATGTTTTAAAATGGGAATACATTATGCACGTGCATGGGCGGATTTAGAAATTCCTGAGAGAGGGGACGGTGTGGCTTATAATGTACATAACTTAAAGGGTTCAGGGAGGCCACCCAATTTTTGTGTGGGTAATTTCTAGTTCAAGGAGGGCTAAAAGTCCAATATTTATACTCATGGCTATTAATTAGGCTAGGGGGCTAAAATTTTAGTTTGTGAGAGGGAGGGAAGGTTGAAGTATATTTTTATTATGTTTTTATTTTTTATTTTTAAAAAAGATTGGTAGTTTTTTTACTTCAAAAAATTGGCAATTTTTTTTATTACATCCTAGCTCACCCCTCCATCCGCCTCTATGCACGTGGAAAATGGTTCAAAAAATTATATTTGGGAAGACAAATGGCTTACGAAGCACATCCCGATCATGAGACCCAAAAATATTAGAGTTTAGCAAGTGCAAGATCTCATTCATGAGGACGACTCAGGTGGAACACAATTTTGATCCATAATCTTTTTCATCTAACTACGACATAATTCATTGTACGTATTTTTCTCTGTGCTTTAGAGAAAAATGGGACAACATAGACTAGATTAAAAAAAAAGCCCTTTTAGTCAAAAATCCCTAATTTAGCCGTTAAAGAAGTTTGTCTTGCACACTGTCAAAAGTCCAAGAGGAGTTAAAAAAAAAAAAAGATTGAAGAGATAATATTAGAATTATTTAATTAGTTTTAAAAATAGTTTGTACTTGTCTTTTAGACAATCCTACTTTTCTTTACTTTATTTATGTAGGGAAACACAAGAGAGCGACTAATCAGAAATTATTTTTCATAGTTTTTTATTTTCCACCACTAGGATGAATAACTAGACTCGTCCGCTTTGGGTGGCACAAGAGGGTGGGATATGATCCAATAGAGGCTCATTAAAAGATAATTGGTCTTAGACATCTACAAGTATGTCTCATATGTCGTGATAAGATAACAGTAAACCATAATACCCTAAGACAAGGCTAAAGGACAAGATTTTGGAATGACATGAGCACAAATTGGAAGTGAAATAAGATAAATTCGAACGAGACTATCTTGAGCAGGTGAACTGCAAGAGTTCCTACTGGTCACACCCTCCTAATAGCAGACAAGAGTTACCTCGATTGACTCAAGCAAGTAGTTTAAGTATTTATTATAGTATTAATTATGCATGATGGCTACGTGGTTCAAATTTTCCTATTTTCCACTCACCCATAATATAATCTTTCTTATAGTTGAACACTGCGAATATCAACCCTTAATCAAAAACCCCCAATTAAATATAGTAGAAATAGATAGTAAATTTAGCTAAGGTTTTGTATAGATGAATCCTCTTGAAGTCGCAAGTTGTTAGAGAATCTATTGACAATGATAGAAGTTGGCCTACATCACAAGCCCAAGGGGGTACTTCACATACTGATGGTGAAACTACAATAGAAGCCAAATTCTCTACATTAGCTGAACAAATGAAGAAATTTACGTTGATTGTGCAAGAGGGATTCAAGAGTAAACACCAGGAGGCAAAAGTTATGCAAGAATATTACAAGTGTCCTTATTTTGGAGTTGATGATCATGCTTGGGAAGAATGTCAGAATAAAACTGAAAATCCGTGTCCTTTGTGTCTAATCACGATAATTAATTTTTGGGTGGTCAAGGCTTTGGTCAAACAAATTGTTTCCAGAGGTTAATTCCTAATGGGGTTAACTACCGATTGCGCCCCAAGGAAATAACTTCCTAGCTAGACCTCAAAATCAATTGCAAGGAGGTCAAGGTCTTGTGCAAGAAGCTTACCATGAAAGTGTTATCCAAAAAGCACTTCCATCACATCCACAAGAAGGTAATATTGATATGTTGCAACAAGCGTTAATTTCATTTATGATGATGATGCAAGAAAAGTTGAAGTCAAATCAAGTATAATGGTGGCTCAATAATGAGAAGATGAATGAGCATTCCATGGAACTGAAATCTCTTGAAAATTGTCTAAAACTGCTAAACAATTGAATGTGAGTTTAAAAAGCCAAGGTTCTAGCAATACTGAGATCTCACGAGGTAAAGAAGATTGCAACGCGATTGCTTTAAGGAGTGGGAAGCAACTACCCCCACCTTTACCCATCACACAAGAAGAAGAGTCGATTTCAAGTAAATAAAAATACAAGATGTTGTCAAAGAGACAAGTGAGACATTAATTGTTGATGAGAATATTGAAGAGGCTTTGGAAGAACAAAAGAAGAAGAAAAAGGTAGTTGTGAATGAAGAGAGACCTCCTCCACCATTTCATTCATGTGTTCAAACCAAGCCAGATGATAAATAATTCAAGAAGTTTATGAACATCGTGCAAAAGTTACAAATCAACTTGTCGTTTGTTGAAGCAATCAATAGAATGCCAAAATATTTGAAGTTTATGAAAGATGTGCTTTCCAACAAACGCAAGTACTTGAAGGGGAAATGGTTGACCTACCTGGGGAGTGTAGTGCGATTTGGCAAAGCAAATTTCCACCAAATCTGAAGGATCCTGAGTGTTTGAACATTCATATATCTATTGGTGAAGAATGGAACTGGAGAGCTTTATGTGATTTGGGTGCAAGCATCAATCTTATGCCCAGATAATTGTTCAAGAAATTGAAGATAGGAAAAGCAAGACCTACTACCGTGGTTATGCAAATGGCTAATGGATATATTTACCATCTTGAAGGGAAGATATAATATGTGCTCGTCAAGACATATATCTTTATATTTCCATGCGATTTTATTATTCTTGACTACGACACAAATAAGAATGTTACTATCATTTTGGGGAGACCATTCTTAGCCACGGGGCATACGTGACTAATGTAGAAAATCACGAGCTAATCATGCGAGTACAAAATGAAGAGGTCAATTTTAACGTGTTCAAGACCATGACGTGTACCGATTTGAGGGACGATTGTATCCGTATAGACATCCTCGATCGTGTCACACAAGAGGTATATGATGAAAATAATTATAATGATATTTTACAAGTCGCCTTGACACTAGATTTGCCCGAGTTCCACGAAGAGCTAGACAATGTTGTGGCAGCTCTAAATTCAAAAGGAGGAAGACAAAGAGGTAGACCATGTTATGAACAAGTATGAGGTTTGGAGGAAATAGAACCACCAAAGAAACCATCTATTGAATCTCCTCCAAAACTTTAAAAGAAACCACTACCGTCCCATTTGGTTATGCTTATTTAGGTGAAAATGATACATTACTTGTTATTGTTTCCGCTAACTTGATATGTCCTCAAGAGGAAAAGTTGTTACGTGTGTTTCAAGCTAATAAAGAGGCAATTGGTGAACTATTGCTGGCATCAAAGGCATTAGTCCCACCGTTTGCCAACACAAGATCATTCTTGAAGATGAGAAGGCACAATTAGTTGAGGGTCAAAGGAGACGTACACATGTAATGAAGAAAATGGTGAGAAAGGAAGTTATCAAGTTGTTAGATGAGGGGATTCATCTTCTCCATATCTAATAGCGAACGGGTTAGTTCAGTTCAATGTGTGACAAAGAAGGGAGGAATCACCACCATCCTTAATAATCGGAATGAACTTGTACAATCAAGAAGCGTTGTGGGTTGGAGAGTGTGTATGGATTATCGGAGATTGAACAAGGCCACGAAAAAGGATCACTTTCCGTTACCGTTCATAGACCATATGTTAGACAAGCTTGCAAGGAAAGAGTATTATTGTTTCCTCGATGGATATTTTGGCTACAATCAAATTTGTGTGGATCTGAATTCAGAGAAGTGTCATTTCATGATTCTTGAGGGGATCATGTTGGGGCACAAGGTTTTGAGAAAGGGTATAGAGGTTGACCTTGTAAATACTGAGGTAATCAAGACCATTCCACCTCCCATTTATGTTAAAGGTGTGAGAAGTTTATTGGGTCATGCAGGATTCTACCACTGACTTATTAAACATTTTTAAAAAATCGCCAGGCCGCTATGTAATTTACTTGAGAAAGATGTGAAATTTCACTTTAACGATTCATGTCTTGAAGCTTTTTTTGTCAATTAAGGATAGACTTATCTCTACACCAATAGTGACTCCCCCCCTGATTGAAGTCTTTCGTTTGAGGTTATGTGTGATGCTAGCGGTCTTGCTATGTATTCCGTGTTGGGTCAGCGTAAGGATAAGATATTTCATACTATATGCGTTGATAAGTTCCATTGTTATCTTCTTAGGCAAAGGTTATTGTTTACACAGACCACTCCACAATCAAGTATCTCATGGAGAAGGACACAAAGCCGCATCTTATTAGGTGGGTGCTTTTCTTGCAAGAGTTTGACTTAGAGATTCGAGACCAAAAGGGAACCGATAACCCATTAGCTTATAATTTATCTCGCCTCGAAGGCTCTAATGTCAACAATGGATCAGAGGTGGTCAAAGAGGTATTTCCCGATGAGAAACTATTTGTGATAAATACGCAATTTGTTCCATGTATGCATATATTGCTAATATTATTGTGAGTGGAGCGTTTCCTATTGGAAGCAACCCACACGAGAAGAAGAAATTGATTCAACGCGTGAAGCAATTATTTTGGGAAGATCCATTCATGTGCAAGGTATGTAGTGATCAGATGATTCAGAAGTGTGTGCCAGAGCATTAAATTCGTGATGTTGTAGCTAGTTGTCACGATTCACCATATGGAGCACATTTTAAGGTTGATCACACAACCACTAAGGTACTTCAATCCTGTTTTTATTGGCATACTATTCACAGAGATTGTCATGTATATGTCAAGCTATGTAAAAGATGACAATTCACCAGAAATATTTTAAGGTTTGACGAGATGCCACTGAGCAATGTGTTGGAGGTGGAGATTTTTTATGTTTAGGGAATGTATTTCATGGACCATTTGTGTTATATTATGGGAATCAATACATCTTGCTAGTAGTGGATTACGTGTCAAAATAGGTTAAAGCGGTGGTTTTACCTACAGATGATGCAAGAGTGGTGATCAAATTTTTGAAGTCACACATTTTCACAAAACATGGAATGCCAAGAGTCATCATTAGTGATGGAGATACGCTTTTTGTGAATAAATAACTAAAGGCCGAACTTGTGAAATATGGTGTGAGGCATAGAGTGTTTACCACTTATCATCCCCAAACAAATGGTCAAGCCGAAATCTCTAATCGAGAGATAAAATCTATTCTTGAGAAGATCGTTGAACCAACAAGGAAGGGTTGGACAACAAATATAGAAGATGTGCTATGGGCTTATTGAACAACTTTCAAGATGCTCCTAGGTGCATCACATATCAAATAGGGTATGGTAAGGCTTGTCACTTACTACTTGAGCTTGAATTGAGACGTATTGGGCGATAAAAGAGCTGAACCTAAAGCTACTATTGGCTGGAGAGAAAAGAATGATGAAATTGAATGAGCTTGATGAATTCCGTTTTCATGCTTATGAGAATGCAAAACTTTACAAAGAGAAAAGCAAGAAATGGCATGATAAACGGATTTGTAATAAAACCTTTGAAGTGGGGAAAAAGTAACTAATAGTACACTCCAAGTTCAACAACTATATGGGAGAGTTGAGGTCAAAGTGGTCAGGTTCGTTCATTGTTACCAAGGTTACACCTCATGGAACTAGAGAGATTGAACATCCAACCGAACAACGCACCTTTGTGGTAAACGGTCATCGGCTAAAAATCTATCATTGAGGCAAATATTCCATTCATGAGGAGGATCCAAAGCGTGGGAAGGTTATGTACCTGCTCGAAGCCGCGTAACATGCGAGGTAACTCGTCAAGCTTAAGGACATAAACAAAAGCCAAATAAGGTGAAAACCCACGTATAATTTAGTTTATTGATTTAGTAATGTATATTATTAGATTTAGTGTTTTGTTATGTGTATTAGTGTTCATTAAAGCTAATGGGAGAGGAAAGTATAGCATTTTGTTGTGTCGGTAGGTACGATTTTGAGCTTGGGTGAAAAGAATTGAAAATTCGTGTTCACAACGCCACATTGGTATCCGACCCCACGGGCAGTATACCACTCACCTCCAAATCATGACGATGATGGCCCCACTGTCTAAAAGATAGAAAGATAAATAGGCAGGCCGGCATGCCGGCTCCATTGAGCGGCATACCGGTCGCGAAAGAAAGCCGTGGGAAAAAGGGCAACACGTAGGAAAGCATCATGATATTTGGAGAGACAGACTGGTTTGTCGGCCCTAACAGGCGGTATACCGCTGAGCGAGCAAACCGTCACGACGATAGGTCCATGGTTAACAAGTCAGAATTATTGAAGCATCCGAGCGGCATACCGGCCCTACGGGCTGTATACCAGCTCCATCGACCAAAGAACTAGCGTCACGACACAAGATGTAATATAAAGGAGGAGCGACATACCAACTCATTCGGCGGTATACCACCGCATGACATTTAATACAAAGAGTAAGAGAATATATAGGGTTTCTTACAACCTAAACCCTATTACCTGCCTCCTCCTACGTCACTAAAACTAAATTTTCACCTCCAACATTCGTTAAATCTCCATGAAAGCTTGAGAAAACCTTCAAATACACACCAACACACCAAAAAATCTCCCAGCCATCTTCCATAAACAAATAATTACCCGGACGCCCGTTCTCTACCAACGAAGAACTCGGTTTGAATGTTTAGCTCTCAGAAATTCGGGTAAAAAAAAGCAATTTTAGACTTTTTCAAAATTACCCGAGTACTCCCAATAGTTTGAGAATGTTCAGAAACACCAAAAATAATTTTATTTTAAAAGATGGTATGTAGATAGATCAAAATAAAAGAAAACATAAATTTACAAAGATATCCTTATATTTTCTAAAAAAGACAAAACGACCCAAACCAAGGACTTATCTCTTACAAGCACAATAAATGAGGAAAAACTAAAAATACTAACACATATAAAAAGAAACACATACATACACAATTAACAAAAATAAATCTAATTAAGGAAAGAAATCACTGAATTTTCCTTTTACATGAATCAAGCGTCCTTTAGAAGATCATTTTGTTTCCTTGACGCTCATCACCTATAATCATGACAAAAAATCTAAGGTATCCAAGGTGCAGTGGATTTGAGTGCACGATTAGTACATTTTACGATCCATGTCGGGTTTTGCCACAGAGGTATTAATGAACCGAATTCAAGTTGTTTGAAATAAAAACATCTTAAAACACGATGACTGACTTTTCCGAAATAAGTACAAATATTCTTTTTGCGACTAGGAAAGTGGCGAGAGGATTTTAAACACGATTTTTTCTCATTCTTTTGTTTTACCAAATTTTCACTGCAAGAAATTTTTTCGTCAAGAAATCTATTTTCATCAAAAGAAGTAAAATCTAGATAGGGATGATTTTTCACGATATAACTTTAATCTATCTATTACAAAGACTAGACTTAAGAGGACATAAAGAAGTGTTTGATTGGTGATATTAACTTTTCTAAAAACACCTACAGAGTGGATATAACTTTGAAGTTTCTTCGATTAAACCCTTCGTCAAGCTTGGATGATCTTGAAAGAGGTCATATTTATAGCACAAGAATGTCCCAAACGGTTATAAAGTTTGTGGGATCATTTGTGCAAATCGGGTTCCCGGTTGTAGCAAAACGGGTTCCCATTTTCTTTCCCCAACAACTATATTCAAGTGGCAACGGTAAGATTTGATGTGGTGTTGACTAGCTGAATTGACCAAGCAAACCGGGTTCCCGATTTCATCACTAATGGGTTCTTGGTTGTAACCAGGTTTCTGGCTCTTCACAAACAGGTGTTGGGTTGTCTTTTGACTTTCTGGATCGGTCATTTTGCTACGATACTTGGATGGAAAAACTTTCTTCACGAGAATTGAGGAAAACATCATTCTAAGCAAATTTGTCGTTGATCATGAAATCTAATTCTCAATGTACACAAATATATGGTTAAAAGTATTTGTACTAAAATTTGCTCGTAGAATATAACTTTAAGTGCAATGATATGGATGATAACACAAGTGTTTTTTATGAAATTTAGTGCAAGATGGAAGAGTTGTAATAAGTATATGTAGTTCACTAAGCACAAGAGGATTTGTCACATTAAAATAACCTATGGAGGGAGTCTATATGCCAACAGTAAGTTGCATGGTTCATTCAAGTTAGCGTGAGCTGCTAGAGGCCTTCTAGAGGACAATGACGAATGGGTACAATGTCTACAAGATGCCTCAATTATGAGCACTGGTTATTAGCTGAGAAGATTATTTTCGATGATACTAACACCATGCCATCCACTAAATCCATACGACCTTTGGAGAAGATTTTCAAAGCACATATACGATGATCTTTCACACAAGATCTGTGCATCATATGCTATTCTTGAGTCCACAGATGAAGACATGGAAGACTATGGGTTGTATCTTATACATACACTATTAATAGAAATTGGAATAACTATACTTGACTTTCCTCCAATGCCCTAATCAACATGCAATTGGAGTTCGCTTGTAAGTAACCGATAATTATCTAAACATATACAACTTTAGGCAGAGGCGCGAGGAACAGATGTTCAACGTGATATCCATTGCCTTAACAATGCATAAAATCGTGCCTATAATAAATTCATGGAGTCCGTTCTAGAAATTAAAGGGTTAACCTTTTTTCTAAATGGAGGTGCTGGAACAGGGAAGACATTTTTGTACAATTTAATTGCAACTAAATATCATAGCCTCATGTATATTCTTATCACAATGGCTTCATCTGGAATCACATCGTTGTTGTTGAAAGGAGGGTGAACAACACATTCGACATTTTCAATCCCATTGAATATCCATGAAACTTTTCGGTGTAATGTTACAAAACAATCGCTTAAGAGTGAGCTGATAAGGGCCACAAAACTCATAATTTGGGATGAAGTTTCGATGCAAGATCATTATTGCATTAAATCTGTTGATCGAACCCTACATGATGTGTGTGGAAATTGAAAACCCTTTGGGGGTATCACATCTGTCCTTAGAGGAGATTTCGACAGATTTTACTAGTTATTCCCCTGGGTGTCCATGAACAAATTGTAGTAGCTTCATCAAGACACTCTATTATTTGGAGCAACATCAATTTATTGACACTAGATATGAACATGTGGCTGAAATATACAGCAGGAAACTCTGATTTAGCAACATTCTTATAAAAGGTATCTAAATTCATGCAATTTCATTTATTTACACGTTTTGGTTGATTTCTTAAACCTACCGAATTCCTTATTTGTCCTAGATTGTATCTAGCCCTGAACATATAGTCCAAATCACGTCAAGAATCCGGAAGTGCGGAGACATATATAGTCTACTATCTACTATATATCCTAATCTGAATGACCCAAAACTGTAACTAGCACGCATCTTAATGAACAAACTATTTTGTTAGCACGCAATGATGATGTGAGTAATATCAATCATGCAGCATTGAATATTTTTCATGGAGAAGTGGTGACGTATTTAGCAGTAGATAAAATTTGTGAGGAAGATGAAGTTGATCAAACCATTACATCGCGTTATCCAAATGAATATCTGAACACCTTAAATCCAAGTGTGTTGCCTCCATTTAGGCTAGAACTCAAGGTGGGTGTTCCCATTATGTTTCTAAGGAATATTGCCCCCAAGGACGGACTATGTAATGGTACAAGACAAGTGGTTGTCAGGTTCTCTTCGCGTGTTATTAAAGCTTGCATTCTGAATGGAGATAAAGCTAGGAATCTGGTGTTTATTCCAAGAATATCATTATCTCTTTCCTGATCAAAAATAGCATTCATGATGACAAGAAGATAATTTCTAGTTCGATTGGACTTTTCCATGACCATCAACAAATCCCAAGGGCAGAGTGTGAAGTTTGTTGGCGTTGATTTAGGAGCACCTATGTTTAGTCATGAACAATTTATATGTTGCATTATCCAAATGCACCACTTATGATAACATAAGTCTTCTTCTCCACTCTAATGATAATCAAACCACGAATATTGTATATACCTAGATTCTTCTATAATCCACAAGTATTTGTAATAGGCGTGTTGATAGATTTTGTGCTGAGTATACTTATATTTGCAATAAGTGTAAAAATCATTATAAACGATATTCAAATTTGGTTGAATTTATAAATTTTGTTGTTGAATTCATCAATACGTGATTGACTTTAATCATATTATTAGTTGTATCTACTCAATATATATACATTATAGAGCATACACCACAAATGATCAAATATATATATATATATATATATATATATATATATATATATTTAATATGTGTCATTATGTTGTAATCAATATTATAATTGATATTATTATACAGGTTATTAATAGGATCAAAATGACTATCTACACGAGTGGTGCAAGGAACAACGTTGTATTTTTGCAACCCAATCCAATACTCAAGAATGTCGTAAGTAAAAAAACTTATAGACAGTACGCAGTTCGACTATGTATAATTTATTTGTAATACACCGTTGTATTTATTTGTAGGTACAATTCCTTCGTACAAAAAATGTGAAGTAACATTAATGGACGAGGAGGAATTATATCACATAAAATATCCACAAGTGAGATAATGCAAACTCTTATATCTAATAATTTTTTTCTAATACAAGTTCGTTGTCTTAGAATAATAGTTAATTTCAATTATATTTGTAGCAGTGGAAGATAATCTTACATGATGACTGATAAAAGTAGAACTCTTGGCTAGATGGAATCTTAATCACATGGTAAAAATTATCATACATTAAACACTAATGTGTCATATGTAAATTATATACTGATTTTCTATAATTTTCAAATTAACAGATTGTCGTGCCGGTTCCTCACAGTGGACGATATGTGTATTGTTGTCACAATGATATTTTAAAGACTTTTAAGTGAAATGTATAGATACACATAAAATATTTAATTATATGTATTGATATATTTTATCATTTTCATTTAGCTAATTTTTACAGTAATAGAATGATTTGCACTTCTATTATATATAATTCATTTATTAATTTTGGACAATCTATTATAACTTTTTAAATTCATTTTAGCCCAAATACCTTCAGGTACGAGGCATTTCTAGTGTATGTGTGTGTGTGTGTCTATATATATATATACACAATAAATAATAATAAGACGCATTTCATATCATTTGTCTTTCATTGAAACTTCAATAATTTTTCAGCTTTGTTGTAATTAGTAGTTGTTTTAACTCAATAATTGATATAATTGCATTTTTAAGGGATTGTATAGTAATAATGTAGTGTTAGGTAAATATTTCATTTTTCTAATTAAGTCTGAGATTTAAAGCTATTGGTTTACCCGGGGTAAATTGCATTATTGAGCTCTGTGTTACGTGAAACATTCAAAGACCTTGTATTTCAAGGACAACAATGCCAGTTATATTGGTTTATTCGTTACAGATGAGTATATTTATCTAATCTGCGTATCCCAGGGGGACCCTATATATTTGGTGATATTTGATGGTTAATGAAAATACCCAAAATTTTGATATTTTTAAACTATTAAATTATTTGAAATGGTGTTTGACTAAATAGGTGAACAAATGAAACCATAGTTGAGACAATTGTTTACAAGAAAAAAGTTATCTAAATTGTCAAAAGGAGTTATGTAACACATTTAGTCTTCAAACCCTTATCATATTTATTCCCATTACCTTAGTTTTGATTTCATATTCTTTAACCACAGTGCATAAGTTTTCAAGAACTCACCAAAGGTTTCAATCAAGATATGTAGGAAGTCTAGCTCGAAGAGTAGGTGAAATCGAAGAATATACTGAGGTTGTAATAAGATTCTTCTAAAGTCAACCTTCTTTACATTCTAACCCCTCATCTCTTGCAAAAGCAGCGCTCAAAGAAATTGTTCATTATCTTTGGTTTGTTTAATTTCTTTACACCCCATTTCTTACTTATAATGGTTGATTTAATTCATTGTTACAATGTTTTGGAAGCATCTGAAAGGTGTTCTACTAGTGTGCCCACCTGGCACAGGTAATGAGTTCTCGCCGGTCTTGCAAATAGTCGTGTATTTTGGAGATTTGTAGTGAAGATATCAAATAAAATTCAGGAATTGTCCAACAAAGAAGGATAGCAGAAGAAAGCCCTTGCAGAGCAAGTGAAGGACTTTTCAAAAAATCACAGACTTTTAAGGACCGTTGATGTAAGGCAGTAATGCAATGTTAGGTGTTTTATATCTCTTTATTCTATATCTTATAACATTTACATATGAAACTATACAATATAGTAAGTGAATATCAATAGATACAATATATGACACATACAATCTATATAGTCTATATCTTGTCTGGTGGTTGGTAAGGCGTAATAAAATAATGATAATAAAGATGCAACTATCACCCAACCAATCATGTTACTCACTATAAGTATCACAGATCGTATGCAAGTTTTAATGATAAGTAAAATTCGTACTCAGGGACTTAGTTTACTACACGTATGAATTAGAAGAAGCTTACTAAGAATTAGTTTCAAGGAATTAAAAGACAACAAAAGTAAATATGAATAGTTGGAGAGATAATGATTAAAATAAAACTAATGCAAATAAAATGAAGATGTAAGAATTAGATGAGTGATATAGCTCAGGTATGCGTGTATGCACTTATCCTTATATTTTTTCTACTAGTTATAAGGATGATTAAAGGTCTTAAAGTAAGTAGCATAGATTCTATATTCCTCCTAACCCCCTTCCGGGTGGACTTAGGTGGCAACCTAACAACTACCAGGGACTTGGGTAAGGGGACCCTGCGTAATGATTGGTGTTTATTCTCAAGCCCTAATGACTATCTAGTTAGGCAAGCCCGTAAGGATCACTACCACACACTAGAAGTTTATGTGGCGTTTCAAACATTAGACACCCCTTCCGGGTGACTATCTAACTGCTATTAATGGGGTAGTCTATACTCGTGCACTAGCAAGAACTACGGTCAATACATCAAAGCACATAAAACAGATATAAAGGTTAAAAATCTCAATCGATTTAAAAAGGTTTTTTTCCAGAAAAACTTAGATAGAAGAAAATAGAATTCAAAGATTATACCTATGTAAAACCCAAGCTATAAGAAAAACTGGAAAGAAATAACTAAAATAAAGATACATACTGTCAACTTGCTTCTTCTGGTGACGTTACTTGAGAATAAGGACTAATAGTTAAGTAAGGACATGTTTACAATGATAAGAGGGTGTATTTTTAAGTGTTTCTAACCCTGGGTCGAAATCGTTGTGTGGAAGGCAAGTAATTGGAGTCCAAGTCCAATTCAAATCCGTTTCTTAAAATATAGGACAAGATAACACTACTCACTGTTTTGGTCATATCTCTTCGTTATTGGGCCAAAATTTGCCACTTTATATCAAAAAGACCGTAGCAATATGATCTATCTAACCCTTTATAGGTTCATCCAAAATCACAACCGATTTAGAGTTATCTTCACTTTAGTGGACGTAGCTACATAATTGATATATTTATTTGGCAGTTTTTCTTTTCCTATTTCAACTTTGCTTCCTTATATCTCCTGATATATCTTGTATCTTCTTTCCTTAACTCCGTAGAATTGATCTGGCATCTAATTATATTCCATAAACCTTAAGAGTTTCACATCAACACATAAATCAAATCAAATATGCTCGAAAAGTAATAATTGTCAAATCAAGACATGAATCAACAAATTATATAATAATAAGTAAAAACCCCTATACAATTAATAAATTACACCTAAAATGATGTCTCAAACCTATATTAATATATCACAAATATGGAGACATCATTATCGCAGTGTTATCATCGTATGTTGGATCTAAAACTTGGAATAAAGGGAGTGACTCATGGTGCTTATCTGGTGAAACCTGTTCGAATCAAGGAGCTAAAAAATATATGGTAAGACGTGATCAGGAGAAGGAAAATCGACCCAAAGACCCTTCATAAGAAGTTCGTGTTCAAAGTATTTGAAATTCTGATGTGAGAAAGTAGGTTAGTGAACTTCTGATGATCATAATCTTTTTTGTCCAAAAAGTTATTAGCAAGTTTGCTCATTGTTGGGTCCTGGGGTGTGATAAAATTAACCAGTAAATAAAAAAATACATTGACCGCAAGTGTACGGGTCGTCCAAGTAATAATTAGATAAACATGATTTCGTTCTCAGGATTGCGTTGGTACAACCAAAGTGTTCAAGAGATAAGTAGTAATAATTGCAAATACAGAAAATAAAAGATAAATGATTTTTGTTTGGTTTTCAAATATTTAACTACTAGACGCAAATAAAGAAATTACTAAACTATAGACTAGAAAATTAGACGAAAATATGAGCTATACTTGAGTCTCGCTAGGGAATCACCTAAACTTACGTAATTAATGCTTTCGTATATTTCTATATTAGCCGGGACTCTAATATCTCCTAACCCCATGTCGGGTGGACTTAGGAGCTATCCTACTGTACTAAAAACCCCTCCTGGGTGAATATATCTACTTTTGGATGTGAAGTTTACCTCATTGGCTATGTGGTTAGTCAAGCCTGTAGGTCATTGACGGACACCACACGTTTTATTACCTAGTCTGTAATTAAACCCCCATATCGGATAATCACACACCACTCAGTGAATATCATAATTACTCAATCCTATATCCGATTAGCTAATTCATTGATAGTGAAATTAATACAAAATAATAAGCAATATAAAATACCCAATTCAAATTAAACTAGAAACTAATTCCAAACTGAAATACATTAATTAAACAAATTAGGGTTCATCCCAGTACGCGATTCTCAAGTATGTTTATGTTCAGCTCATATTAAAAGTAAAAATAGAAAGAAAATTAGAATTATATATTTTCCTAATACCATAAATAGAATAACGAAGAACCTAATTATAGGAGTGAAAAGAACTGTTATTGGAGGAAGAAAGACTTCTCCAGCTTCTGCTCTTGTCTCTTCCTTTTGACGCTCACTCTAAATATGATGTAAGTTGTAGACTAATTGAGAGGTACTGAATAATGAGGTCTAAAGGGGCTTATATAGCGTTTAATATCGGATTAGGTCTAAACATGGGCTCATTTAAGTAATTAAGGCCTAAGTCCAATTAGTAAATCTCGTAACTGTTGTACATACTCCACTAAAAACAGTCGTAACTTTTGTGTCTTAAGTCTAAATCACCTGATTCTAGTCCTCAATTCGATCTAACTCAGGGGCGCAACTTTCTCCTTTGAATCACCAGACCTGAATCAGTATCGTTTTGGCTCAAAATCAGCAAGAAGTAACAGCTATCCAGATTCTTAGGCTTTTTTTTCAACTCTTTGAGTGGTACTTTCTCTCTTTTGACCTCTCCTATTGATCTAAGACTTTAAAATTCACTTTTCCTCCTCATATTGGTGCTCCATACCATCCATATGCTTAAGAAATTCATGCTAAAATAAACAAATTAACGCATAAAAGCTCTAAAAATGCAATTAACATAATTCTGAAGGGAGAAAGTGCAATAAGACAAAATACGCTCAAAAGTATATATTATAAGTCCAATTTCTACCTAAAATTATGTCTCCTAAGGGGCATATATTTATCACAAAAAGGGAGGCATCACTCATCTGCATATCACCAATATTCCCTTTAATTTTTTAAGATGTTAGCTGAATATAAACATTACATAGCCTATGGGACGAGAGTACTTATTCTTCATCTTCATGTTTGAGCACCCTGAATCCACACTGATAGCTGTGGAAAGTGGATCCACAAGTAGCTTTAGGAAGTGGATAAGAAGATGTAGAGTATGGTGATCAATTATGTAAGACGATACACGCATTACAAGTTTGATAGTGTTTTGATTGAGAGTTTCTAATGTAACATTTGTTTGGATATATAAATAATATATTGTAATTTTTTAATATCTTTTTAAAGAATTACAATATTGTAGTTGCTTCAACTACGATATTATAGTTGTGCAACTACGATATTGTACGTTAACAACTTAATATTGCACCTGCAACTACATTAGTGTATTGGCACCTGCAACTACAATATTGTAATTGTATGACTATAATACTTTAGTTGCACAACTATAATATTGTAGTTGCAATTCCAGCACAACTATTAGTCGGAATCCATCGAGGATGGAAAAATAAATAAAATAAATATAAAAAAAATTTGAAAAAGTCATAGCGTTATAGTTTTATCTGGAAAAATTAGAAAACAAAAAAAAATCGTCGGAGTTAACCGACGTTGACCGTCGGTCGCCTTCGGAGTCGATTAGTGGTTGCTGTGAAATTTAAAAAAAGAAAAGCTCGCAAGAGTTGACTATTTTAAGTCAAAGTTGACCACACAGACCCCTAAAGTTGACTGGCCAACGGTAGTAGTAAGGTGATAAAATAAATAATTAATATATATTTATAATATATTAATTATAAGAAAATTAAATAAAAGAAGTATTTTATTAAGAAAATTAGTAATAATTTAAATTTAAAAGAAAGATTATAAATGTGGTTTAAAGTAGTAAGAGTCAGGGTGGCTATCGGTCCGTTTCGGACCGGTCCGTTTCGGATCTGTGCCTTACCGGTCTGGTTCGGCTTATCGGTTCCATTTTTACCGGCCCGGTTCGGTCCGGTTCTTGGTTATCTAAATGGTGGTTACGAACCGGTAAAGAGAACTGATTCTTACCGGTTCCAACTTTTTTTAAATTTTTGATGAGTTATTTTGATGAAAGCATGGCCAGTTATTAAAACTCATATATCAATTATATTTGGGTATTGTTTCTACCTAACCATGTTCAATGATTTATACAGTTTACACTTGCTTCATTTAACTATATACAACATATTTGCATCTATTTATTCCCAAATCCAGACTTGTTAGGAGACCAAAAGACATGAAAGCCTAAAGGAAAATTCCTAGATCTTGGAACTTCAACTCTTCAACAAGTGAATTCTTCTTTCCAATAAGCCTTACATCCAAAACTAAAAGATAACATCTTTGCGTTGAAATTGCATACTGTAATTAAACAAATATACTCCATTAGTTATAATACATGGACCAATAATGCAATTTTACAAAGAGTTGTTATAAAACTCACCTCTACTGGAGTATATTTAAAATTGAGCTTTTGAATTCAGAATAACCCAAATCACTTTTAGTTTTCAGAAAATGTGCAAAGAACCCCTTAATTATTTTACAAATCAGAAACTTAGCCACAAATTATTTGTCCAGAAAATTAAAATGTATTTCCTTGGCAATTAAATGAAACTTTGCAAATGTTAAACACTTACAATTTAAAATATTTATGCAATGTAATCATAAAACCGTCCAAGGACAATTTGGACCACAAAAAACATCTCTAAATAGTCTGAGGACCATTTTGTAATTTTTTAGAAATATATTCATCATTTCAAACACTAAAAGAAGATGTTTTAAAGGGATTTTGGTCTTATTGAACCATTTTAGAAAATTTTGGGGCAAATTCATAAAGACAGTTATCTTTTATAAAGGTTTTTTCATCATTTTTATATTAAATAGGGGTTGATTTGTATTTTCTAAAACTTTAAACCCGTCAATTCGAAAAATCCAGTCAATTCAAAACACATTTCAACTACTTGATCTTACCAACTTCACGCAATCAATAAAACATAGGGACATCTATTCGCAATGTTCAATAATTTCAATTACAAGTCTCATTTTCTGCAATAACATTACAAAAACCAGTGAATTCAAGTCTCATTTTCAAAAACACAAGGGGTTACAATTACTATATTCGCATAAAATAAGGACTTATCATGTCAAATCCACTTAACACTTTGCATTACAAACTCTAATTCATAAAAACCAGTAACAATAACTATCTTAATCTTATCATCCATGTTGTAATAGTATAAATTAATCTCATCAAGCACTAATAGAACCAATTACACACATAACAGGGACTATCCATATCAATTTCACCAAAAACATGGACTAATAGTAAGATTTTCTAAAACATGGCTTACTTACAAACAAAAAATCACTTAAATCAGGACACTACATGTACTAATTTCACACTTATTAAGGACTTTCCATAACATTTTGACTCCAAATATGGACAATTTCGAATTACAGGAACTACAAGTATCAAATTCACCCACAACAGGAACTACAAGTATCAAATTATCAAATATTAAACACAATTTCGAATTACAGAACATTTTTGGGCTTAAAATCAGGGACTAAACAACAATTCCAAAATAAATCAGGGACTAGAAAGAACATTACCAAAAACTCCATAATCTTTCTTCAATCCAAATCCTAAAATTCATCAACAGAATCCATATAATCATCCATGCATAAGATATATACACATGAGAATCAAAATCTTCACCAAAAAATAATTAAATTGTTGAAAACTTACCACATCAGAAGATGCTATGAAGATTAGAAAATGGAGATGTGTAAATCATAAACCCTTCTGACGGAGATGGGTAAATCCGAAAATCCAATAGATTAGGATGAAAATGAGATTAATAGAAACTCATCGCATAATATATAAAATGGATGAAGATTAATTAATAGAAACCCATCACGAATTATTAACACACCATAATAGAGACTAAACTCCAATAGAGTAGGATGGAGATGAGATTAATGGAAACCCATCACATAATAGATAAATGGGATGAATATGAATTAATAGAAACCCATCACGAATTATTAACACACCATATTAGAGATTAAACTTCAATAGATTAGGATGAAGATGAGAGGTACGAGAGATGAGGAAAAGTAAATGAGAGCGGGTGGGGTGGGTAACGAAATAGAAGGGAAGGGTGGGTAATGGTAATAAGAATAAGTCGATGGGATGATAAAAAAAAATAGATAATGACACTAGGGGTCTTGAAGACACCCCATCTTCTAATCCAAACCCCACTTTCCTTCTATTCTTAATAAAGACCTCAGATTAAATCTTACACTACAATCCAAAAAACTAATTACATTTCTATCCCTTTTTGTTTTTTCCTCCTGTATATACCAAATTATATTACATCCTCTCTCCAATTTTATTCCCGTAACCCTAGAAACTAAAAACAAAAAAATCTCTCTCCTCCCTCCTCCCAAGCCATGGCTATTCGAAACCATTCTCCAAAAAGGAGAAAAAGCTCCTCTTCCGTTACTGCTGCCATGGCTCACAGGTGGTGGTGCTCGCCCGGTCACGGAGCCACGCCGGCACAGCAAAGCTCCTACTTAAACCACCATTAAGATCTCATTCTCTATCGCTATTGGAGACTTTCCATGGCTTCGCTGCTGCCAAAACAGACCCATTCGCGCAGTGCGCCGTTCGAGCATCCAGATCCGGTGAAGCAGTGCTGAGAAGACGAAGATGAAGTCGCGCCTCGTTTGAGCTTCCAGATACGGCGAAGCAGTGCTGAGAAGACGGAGATGAAGTCGCGCAGTTCGAGCTTCCATATCCGGCGCAGTAGTGCTGTAAAGACGAAGATGAAGTCACGCGCCGTTCGAGCTTCTAGTTTCGGTTCCCAACGCCATGGAGAAGAGGAGAAGCTCCGGCAACGTTCGAAGCCGCGACTTTCTTCTCACCGCTCAGGCGAGGAGCTTGAACTCCGTCGCGTTTCTTAAAACGCAAAAGCTTTCTGCGTTTTTTTAAAGATCTGGTCAACACTATGTTTACACATTCAACTTACGTTTTTTTTGTTTAGAGATCTAGTTAACCAGTCAAACTAGTTTTTAGGTAGTTTTTTTCTTTTTTTGTTGTAATTGGTTTATTTTATTTTTTCTTTTGTAATTAGTGTAAAATGTAATAGAATACTCATTGAATTTATAATACTCATTGATTTTATAAAATACTCAATGTATTGTTTAGATGACTCACTAATTTTATATAGAGTACTCATCGATTTATATAGAGTACCCATCGATATATATAGAGTACTCAACATCTTGGTAAAGAGTACTCCGCAATTTTTATGAGTACTCAGCAATTTTTATGAGTACTCATCAGTTTTTACAAGTACTCATCAAATTTTTTCAATACTCTATGTTTTTTTCGGTGGTCGGAGGTCGGAGATTGGAGGTAGGTGGGGGTAGTGGAGAGAGGATAGTGACATCACTCTTTTTGTCTTTTAGAGTTATTAAGGGTATTTCAGTATTTGGTCATCCTTGAGGTCCCTTGAAAGAATTAAGATTTATTCTCTTATAGAGAAAAAACTTTTGTCTCTAGGACCCTATCTCTCATTCACAAAAAAAAACTAATCTAAAGCTTATCGGTCCGACTGGTTCAACTATTAAGTTTTTTTTTGAAGAACCGGATCACTTATGGTCCTATCGTTTCGGAGCGGTTCAGGACAACAATTTAGACCGGTTCGGTCCGATCTGACGGACCGGAGAACCGGAACCGTTAGCTGGGCAGAAGTAAGAGTTAAAATTATATTTAAGTTATTTTAGAAAGAATATTAGTACTCCCTCCGTCCATTTTTATTTGTCCACCTTTTTGGTGCACAAATATTAAAAAGAGCATTTAATACTCTTCTATCTTACACAATTGTCCATAATTAATATATATAGTGTCATTTATTGCCACACTCTTTATACTATTTAATTAGGGGTATTCTTGGAAAAAATAGAGAAAGAGTGTCTTGATATTGAAAAATGGACAAATAATATTGGACACCTCTTTTTAGAAAGATGGACAAATAAAAAATGGACGGGGAGAGTAGTATTTAAACCTAAAATTGGAATTATCAAAAGAAATGGTTTTGTGGAAAACCGAAAGTCCATTTATTGAATTTTGATGGTTAAAGTGTAAACCGAATAACCGATGGGGCAATTATAAAACAAGGCCCCTACAATATAAACTTTATAAAAAAAATCCCCCCTCCTAACTACCCATTTCCTATCTAACTAAATACCCAAAAACCCAATAATACCCCTTCCCCTATACCTATATCATAGTGTGAACCCAAGACCCCATTTCCCCTTCCTATTACGTTTCGAATCTGAAACCCACCCCTACCTCCCTCTCTTCTCTCTCCTGTAAACCCTCGTCTCTCTCATACAACCGCCCCCATCAGCAGTCCTTCCCCACCATTCTCTCTCACCACGAACGCAGCAGAGAAGACCACCACCATCGCCGGAGCTCCTCACATCGCTGCTGCTGCTTCGATGACAAAACACCACCGCCACAGCGCTGCATCGAGGACCACCTCAGCTGTGACGAGCACCACCACCAAATCCAAATCTCGCCACCACACCCTGAAACAGCAGCACCCATATCTCACAACCAACAGCGGATCGGAGACGATAGAAGCATAGCGCAGCTGTACGGCGAAATGAGATCCATGAAGAAGCTAACCACCGCCGCGCCAGATCTGGTTCGTGACACCTCCCGCCGCTGCGTAGGTTGAACATCTGCACCGAGGTCTGCTGCAACGTTCGAGAACTGCTGCAACATTCGAGATTTGCTGCAACCTTCGAGGTCTGCTCCATCACCGACCACGACCAAAGCTTCTGTCGGAGCTCTGCTGCGCCCCCAACCACCCTTCGCGAACAAGATCCACCACCCAGCAACCCTTCGCTGCAGCTTTTAATTTTTGTTTTATATTTGTTTTTTATGTGTTTTTTTATTAAAACGAACTGTTTTTCTGCAGAAACAGTACAGCCCCATCTGGGTCCAGCCCCGTCTGGGTCCAGCCCCATCTGCTGCACCAATAAAGCTTGGATCCAGCGAATTAAAGAGATTCTGCCGCCGTCACATTGTTGGTGCTCGACAGTGCAGTAATCTTTTTTTTTAATTTTTGAATGGGTTTTTTAATTGTATGTAGTTGTCTTTTGTAGAAACGAACAGGAAGCTGGTGCTGTTCGTGATGGTGCTGTTCGTGGTGGGGTGCTGCAGATCTGGACAACCAAAAACCATCTGATCGAGCCCTATATGGGTCCAGTCCCATCTGGGTCCAGCCCCATCTGGGTCCAGTCCCATCTGGGTCCAGGCCCATCGGTAGCTTTTGGACTACAGGGCCTTATTATGCAATAACAAGGGACCTGTGATGCAAATGCAATGACAAAAGACGCAGTGTTTATTAAACAGATGTAGACCTATTTTGTAGCTTAAACTTGTTAATATCATGTTGTAGATCATTTATTCGAAATTTTTAAGTGGAATAAATTTTTTCGAGCAATTGTAACCCATTTCGTGCAATTTTAACCCATTTCGAGCAATTTTAACCCATTTCGAGCAAGATGGGTCCGTGTCCATGTATACGTTTAACCCATTTAATGACTTGAAAACGAAAAAACATATAAAATGTAAAAAATGTTTACGAAAACATATGGGAGCGTAAATGGGTCTGTACCCATTTCGTGCGTACCCGAGTCAGATTTGGAATCTAATATAAAAACACTAATAAAATAAAAAAATAATTTAAAATAATAAGAAAGGGTATATAGGTAAATGGGCAAACTAGATAATGTAACTAGGGACTTTAATAGAAGAAGTAAGGAACTAGGCCCTAAAAAATAAAGTTTTGGTTAGTTAGGCTCTTTTTTGTGGTTTCCTCATAACCGATACATCAGGTCAGTTTGTTACTATTGCCAATTTTTTAACACAATGGTCATTTTTGTAAATTGTTGTCCAAGGTAGGTTAAAAAGGCAAAAAGTTCAAAATTTTTGACTGATTCTAAATAATATATTGACCTATAACACTACACCGTCAAATCTCATAATACTTTTTTTTTTTTATCGGGTCATGATATCCCTATTTAAACATGCTAGAAAAAAGGTTCTTTCAGGCCTCATGGAAACACGATCCCCTGAAAATTGATTTCACCTAGTTCAACAATACAAATGAGTGTAACTTTTTGAAGGCATTTAACTTTAAATTTTTTGATTTAATAGTAGTACTAGTAGTAGGGTAGCCCCTCAAACCAATTTGGCTTACGGCCCATAAGGTTGTCCTACAGCAGAAGACTAAGAAGTAATTCCAGAATCACTAAAAAGGAAAACAGAAGAGAGAACAGAAGAGAACATCCCTATAATTTCTTAACTAGGCTAGCTAATAAGCTACTCCTGTCTCCTGCTAGAGTAAGAGAGAATTAAAGAGGATGAGTCTTGTCACCCACATTAGACAACTCTTCAGACACATCCACTTCTTAAGTAAGATATTATAATGTGATAAAATTTAATTGACGATAAGGGGTGTGTTTGATGATGCTTATATGTTTAATTTACATCATTGATTACGAATATTTTTTAATTCAATTAGTGTAAGTATAGGGATCTACCGTGATATTAGACAATTTTTATCAGAAAAGTTATTGGGTTTTTTCTGTTTGGGAGACGACGTTCTACCCATTAAGTTTCCAAAAAAAGAAAAAGAAGTGTATGCACACGCGCTTAGCTTAGCCTTTTTTTGTTTAACATTCGCTTAGCTTAGCTCTAATCTTAGTTCCACTTTGCTTTCTCCGCGTTTCCTTAGCCTATGCTCTTGGGGGACTTTCCCCCGCCTATACCTTGCCAAATTGTCTAAATATTGACTTTACCCCCTACTACTACTCCATTCAACATGTATTGATGAAATTGAGGGTCTAGAGTTATATAATAGGATTTGGGTTAGAATTGGATTTAAATTGAAAAAATAAGGTCTCTAGGTTTGAGATGATCTCTAAAAAATCAATATAATTTTTACTAGAAGAATAACCCCAATATTAGATTGACAGGTAAAAATTAAGAATTATAAAGAATATAAACTTTTAAAATATAACAACATAATATGAACTAAGATGACTTTTTTCCCAAAAAATGTATATTATGAATAAAAAATAGTTTACATGAAAAATTATTACGATTGTTGGTGCAACCACTTAATTTATCTTATTTTTAGACAGGAGAAATTATCTCAAAATTTGAAGACCCTATATCGCCCTTTTCTCGTCGTCTAGTTACCTTTACTATTGAAACAACTGTTATCTCCAGTGATTTATTTTGATTCAGAAAGCAAAAATGGAGGAAAAAACAAAAATGCAGAATTGACAGAAATGAAAATTAACAGAAAACCTGTTACTGATCGAGGCTAGGATTGGATCCTATGTCTTTAAGGTTTATTAGCCACGCACTGGTGTCTTTCGTTTTGTAATGGCTTCAACCTCCAGGATACAACGATCAACACTGCAAATATCAGACACTTGAAAATCTGCAGAACTTCGAACTTTAAATGGCGTTTAATCTCTCTCTTTTATGATATTTGTTTGAAAAAAAAAATATTGAATGATGAAAATGATTTTTGGCCAAGTATTTATAGGTGTAGAAGCACCTGTTTAAAACTGACCTGCAACGTTTCAGACATAGGAGATGACGTTTGAGGAAGAAGACAGAAGATTTTTAAGAATTAGAACGTTAAAGACATAACGTTTTAATTTTACAGAATATAGTCCAGCCAAGCCCAAGCCCAGGCCCAAAAGCTGGTGCCCCCAAAGGCCCAATCCTTAAGTGCTAAGCTAAGTGACTTATTATTTCCTTACTTTTCCAAAACTCTTCATATACCTCATATTTAACACTCAATTTCTCATTCACCTTCCATTTGTTTTACACAAGTGAATATATGAAATTCATTACCAAAGTAAGACGAACAACATTTGTCTTTGTCCTGACCTATAAAGAGGTCCATGTCCCACTTAAAAATTGAGCTAAAGTGAGCAGTTTCACTTGGGTAAAGTCCCAAATGATAACATTCCCCACATGAATGAAATTGACTGGTCATAATGCATATGAAAAACAAAATGAGAGAGAAAAAACATGGAAGAATACTACGTCGAGAAAGGTAGCTTTTGGCCTTGAACCTTCTCTAGTAAGGGCTATCGGATTTACTTGCTAACCAGTGAACTTGATGTCTTGAACTGTTCAGCTTTGATGTAAATCAAGTCAATAGAAATTACATAGTACCCTTCCGACCATTATATGGTTCTCACGGTTGTGTCCATTTTTTGCCCTGGACAACTCCTGGATTCATGAGTAATTTTTCAGAAAATCAGCCTTTCAAATTTTCTTAGGAGCGGCCCTCACTCCTTTACTCATATAGGTGGTCTCTTGTCAAGAGTATCATGTTATGCCCTATCTTTTAATTTAAGATACAAGAACCATTAAAAGCTTTGCTTAACCTCATCTTTGTACAAGAAGCATTGTATTTAGGTTCTAGGAATGGTTTCGGGAGAAATCCCCACAATGCTTAGCACCGAGTTGCTTTTTGCATAATTCGGTTTTCCCTTTGAACTTAGATCATGGGATCTCTAATCTACTAAGTAGGGTTTCCATTATGGCAACTCATTTCAATAGGCTTTAGACCCATTCCCCTAGATAAGTTACGCACTTGCTCTTTTGGTAATCCTTTAGTCAAGGGATCTGCAATGTTATCCTTTGACCTTACATAGTCAATTGTGATAACCCCGTTTGAGAGCAGTTGTCTTACAGTATTGTGTCTACGACGTATATGTCTAGACTTACCATTATACATTTCATTTGAGGCTCTACCGATGGCAGCCTGATTATCACAGTGTATGCAGATAGCTGGAACTGGTTTTGGCCAATTAGGAAAATCTTCTAGGAAATTACGAAGCCATTCGGCTTCCTCAGCAGCTTTATCCAAAGCTATAAATTCAGATTCCATGGTGGATCGAGCTATACATGTTTGTTTAGAAGATTTCCACGAGACTGCTGCTCCTCCTAACATAAAGACAAATCCGCTCGTGGATTTTGAGTCGGAGGAATCAGATATCCAGTTAGCATCGCTATATCCTTCTAATACAGCTGGTTCTCCAGTGTAGTGCAATCCTTCGTTTAGAGTGTATCTCAAGTACCTTAGAACTCTTACTATTGCAATCCAGTGATCTCTTCCTGGATTTATTGTAAATCTACTTAACTTACTAACTGCATGTGCAATATCAGGCCTTGTGCAGTTCATTAAGTACATTAGACTTCCAATTATACGAGAATACTCTAACTGATTGATTGTATCACCAGTATTCTTTGCCAAGTGTAGATTTACGTCAACTGGAGTCTTTGCGATATTAGTATCGCCTTTACTAAACTTATTTAGTATTTTTTCAATGTAATGGGATTGATTTAATACTAACCCCTCAGATTTTCTCATTATCTTAATACCTAAGATAACATCAGCAATGCCTAAGTCTTTCATGTCAAACTTACTTGAGAGCATCTTCTTTGTAGAAGTGATTATGTCATTATTACTCCCAATAATTAACATATCGTCTACATATAAACAAACAATGACATATCCTTTATCAATGCCTTTTACATATACACATTTGTCACACTCATTTATTTTGAAGCCATTACTAATCATGACTTTATCAAATTTTTCATGCCATTGTTTGGGTGCTTGCTTTAATCCATATAAGGATTTGATCAGCCTGCACACCTTTCTTTCTTTTCCCGGAACTTTATAACCTTCCGGTTGTTCCATATAGATTTCCTCTTTAAGTTCCCCGTTGAGAAAAGCTGTTTTAACATCCATTTGATGAATTTCAAGCTTATAGATTGATGCTATTGCAATAAGCATTCTTATGGATGAAATTCTGGTTACTGGTGAGAAGGTATCAAAATAGTCAAGTCCTTCTTTTTGACTATAACCTTTGACTACCAGTCTTGCCTTATACTTCTCGATAGATCCATCAGTTTTCAGTTTTCTTTTGAAAATCCATTTACTTCCCAGTGGTTTACTCCCAGGGGGAAGATCTACTAACTCCCACGTATGGTTCTGCATTATAGAATCTATCTCACTTTTAATCGCTTCTTTCCAATATGGAGCTTCTGGAGTAGACATAGCTTCTTTGAAAGTTCGCGGTTCATCTTCCAATAAAAAGGTAAGGAAGTCAGGACCAAAAGAAGTAGAGGTTCTCATTCTCTTACTTCTTCTCGGTTCATCGTTATCTTGTAATGCTTCTTGGTCCTTCTCTTGATGACCATCTTCTATTTCAACATGAGTCCTTTTTAAAGAACTTCGTTCTTGTGTAATTTTGCAAGGGAAAATTGTTTCAAAGAAATATGCATTTCTTGATTCAATTACCGTGTTAACACTGATGTCAACATTGTTTGATCGATGCACAAGAAACCGATAGGCTGCACTATTGTGAGCATATCCAATGAATACACAGTCTATCGTTTTTGGTCCTATCTTGACCATTTTTGGTGCTGGAACAGCAACCTTTGCTAAGCATCCCCACACTTTTAAGTATTTGAATGAAGGCGGTTTTCCTTTCCAAAGTTCGTAGGGGGTCTTATCTAGTTTCTTGTGGGGTACTTTATTTAAGATATGATTTGCACTAAGCAAAGCTTCTCCCCACAAGTTTTGCGGTGCTCCCGAGTTTATCAAAAGAGCATTCATCATTTCTTTTAATGTACGGTTCTTGCGTTCCGCAACACCGTTTTGTTGAGGCGAATAAGGGGCTGTTGTTTGATGGATTATTCCATGTTCGGCACAATATTCTTCAAAAGGAGAGACATATTCTCCTCCCCTATCTGTTCTGAGATTTTTGATCTTTTTACTTAGTTGATTCTCAACCTCAGTTTTATATTGCTTAAATGCTTCTAAGGCTTCATCCTTACTATGAAGCAAGTAGATATAGCAATATCTTGTGCAATCGTCTATAAATGTAATGAAGTATTTCTTACCACTTCTAGTTTGCACGAACTTTAAGTCACATATGTCACTGTGAATTAACTCTAAAGGTTCTGATGACCTTTCAACATTTTTAAACGAGTTTCTTGTCAACTTGGACTCTACGCATATCTCACATTTTTCTTGAGATTTAAAGTTAACATTTGGTAACAAACCATCGTTTACAAGTTTAGTTAATGAACCAAAATTAACATGTCCTAATCTATCATGCCATAAATTAGGAGAATCCAACAAGTAAACAGAAGAATTATTCTTATTCATCACATCATTTGTTACATTTTTAGGAGGTACCACGGTCATTACATTTAGCTTAAACAGACCGTCACATAGGTAACCCTTGCCTACATACATCTCATTTTTCGAAAGTACAAATTTATCAGCTACAAATACAAGCTTAAATCCGGCCTTGTTAAGTAAGGAACCAGAAACCAGATTCTTACGAATATCAGGTACATGTAGCACATTGTTCAAGGTTAACTCCTTTCCAGAGGTCATCTTCAGCACAACTTGCCCCACTCCTTGAACTTTTGAGGTTGACGAATTTCCCATATAAAGAATTTCTTCATTTGGAGATGTCTTGTAGGTCTTGAACATGTTTTTCTCCGAACACACATGCCTTGTTGCTCCGGTGTCAACCAACCACTGTTTAGGGTTTCCAACGAGATTCACCTCAGAAATCATTGCAGCGAGATTCATCTCTTCAACACCATCAGAAAGCTCTGTCATATTTGCTTGACTATTGTTACCTTTCTTCTGGTTACCTTGTGCCTTCTTGTTTCGACAATCTTTTGCGCGATGACCATGTTTGCCACAGTTGTGACAATTTCCGTCAAACTTAGCCTTCTTCTTGTTGTCATTAGATTGTCCTTGCCTTTTCCGTTTGTTGTTGTGGTTAGACCTCGGTTGTTCCACAACATTAACCTTGGCTTCAAACGAACGAAAGTTACTTCCTTTCTCGGCTAGTCGGTTGTCTTCTTCAATCCTCAACCGAACGATTAAATCTTCAAGACTGATCTGCTTGCGCTTGTGCTTCAGATAGTTCTTGAAGTCTTTGTACATTGGTGGTAATTTTTCAACCAATGCAGCAACTTGGAAGGATTCCACCAATCTCATTCCTTCAGCATCTAACTCATGTAGTATTAACTGAAACTGTTGCACCTGCGACATCAAAGATTTCGAGTCTACCATTTTAAACTCCAAAAACTTACCAACCACAAACTTTTTAGTACCGGCGTCTTCAGTTTTGTATTTTTTCTCTAGGGAATCCCAGAGTTGTTTAGCCGAATTCATAGTGCAATACACATTATACAAAGAATTGTCTAGACAATTGAGAATGTAGTTTTTGCACAAAAAGTCTGAATGGTTCCATGCTTCTACGGCATGAACAGTTTGAGCATCGGGATCATCTCCCAATCCTGGAGCATCTTCTTTGAGAAACCTTGCAAGACTCAAAGTAGTCAAATAGAACAACATTTTTTGTTGCCATGTTTTGAAGTTTGCACCACCAAACTTCTCTGGTTTTTCAGCAGGACCCATAGGTGCTGTCATATGCATGTTATGCCTTGAACTACCACCAATTTCATTTTGCTTTTGCATTGTTGCAGTAGCATTTGCATTTTCTGATTCGTTAGACATTCTGTTACTGTTACTGTTACTGTTACTGATCAACAAAACAAAACAGAAGATGAAATTTGATACAGTAGAAGTATAAAATAAAATCGTCTTACAACTGAATATCTAGATTCTTATCTTTCCCAAGAGTTTAGCTCTTGTTAGGCAGATTAAAGTCCCAAGTTTTTAGATCTTGTTGTAGAACTTAGAATTCAGATTCAACAGTTGAAAAAAAACAATTACTGAATCAAAACAACTTGTGAAGTAATAAACCTTAAATTGTTATCTCCAGTGATTTATTTTGATTCAGAAAGCAAAAATGGAGGAAAAAACAAAAATGCAGAATTGACAGAAATGAAAATTAACAGAAACCCTGTTACTGATCGAGGCTAGGATTGGATCCTATGTCTTTAAGGTTTATTAGCCACGCACTGGTGTCTTTCGTTTTGTAATGGCTTCAACCTCCAGGATACAACGATCAACACTGCAAATATCAGACACTTGAAAATCTGCAGAACTTCGAACTTTAAATGGCGTTTAATCTCTCTCTTTTATGATATTTGTTTGGAAAAAAAAATATTGAATGATGAAAATGATTTTTGGCCAAGTATTTATAGGTGTAGAAGCACCTGTTTAAAACTGACCTGCAACGTTTCAGACATAGGAGATGACGTTTGAGGAAGAAGACAGAAGATTTTTAAGAATTAGAACGTTAAAGACATAACGTTTTAATTTTACAGAATATAGTCCAGCCAAGCCCAAGCCCAGGCCCAAAAGCTGGTGCCCCCAAAGGCCCAATCCTTAAGTGCTAAGCTAAGTGACTTATTATTTCCTTACTTTTCCAAAACTCTTCATATACCTCATATTTAACACTCAATTTCTCATTCACCTTCCATTTGTTTTACACAAGTGAATATATGAAATTCATTACCAAAGTAAGACGAACAACATTTGTCTTTGTCCTGACCTATAAAGAGGTCCATGTCCCACTTAAAAATTGAGCTAAAGTGAGCAGTTTCACTTGGGTAAAGTCCCAAATGATAACAACAACCTGATTATTGTGTCTCATGAGCAAATGGTGAAACAAAAACTGCCCGATATGGCTCGATCTTTTAAAAAAAAGTGCATTTGAAGGTAGGAGGGTAAATTATATGACAAAATAAATTTTATTATAAATTTTTTTATAAGGGGATTTAGTTTGTAAAAACTACCAAATAAGAAGTCATATGTTCATATATGTTATCGTTATTATGCCTTAGATTCCAAAGCGGAGTAAATATTTTTAATTTTTTTTTAGGAGCAAGGGAGTTGATGATTATGACCAACAAAATTTTGTGTTGTGTGTGTTAATTGCATTACAAATCCATCTATTTTACAATTTTTTAATTAATTAGGTTATACATTCTTTATATTTGTAGATGTAGTTTTTCACAATATGGATTAAGGATCGAAGTCTCTAGTTCTTTCGATGGGGTATTATCAACGAGCATGATTTTAACGACTTGGGTAGGATCATATGAGCGTTGAAGTAGAGCCTTATTAACAGTGTAGTTGTATGTTACGAGTTTTCACCTGATTGGATCAAATCTTAATGAAACGTTTGACGAGGAGTTAGAGAAACTATGGGAGAATTATTTCATATGGTGTTCTTGGTAGGTGAGTACGTCATTCTTCCTCTCTCTCTCTCTCTCTCTCTCTCTCTCTCTCTCTCTCTCTCTCTCTCTCTCTCTCAGTGTGTGTTGTGTGTATGTGTGTGAGACTGTGTGTGCGGGTGTATGCGTGTATGTGGCGTGTGTGTTAAAACGATGTGGAATCTCAATGGGACCAACTTTGATTTCCACCGAAGGCCCGGAGGAGAAAAGATCTCAGAATAATAAATTATACAGTGAGAAGAGTAGATAATGTGATACTTTACTCCTGATGACTTGGCAAGGAGATCCTTCTTAGTCCTTTTATGGACCTCCATGAAGGTCCGAGGATCTTCCATGCCCTTCCTGAAACCAGACACTACGTCAGTTGCAAAGGGATGTGCGCTCCCGATGGTACTCTAAAGCTCAACATTAGCATTTCTGCTACCAGAGATTAATTAACCCGGTAAGATATGGATACTTAAGCCGACTATATATTATCCACAACAATTTTTAGAGTGAGAAAGAGTTTTTAGATAGAGTAGCCATAGATCTCGATTTTGCAAGAGCGGGATGTAATTATATATGTTGATAGATACGTGAAGCACCTCGGGGTAGTTTAAGTTCAAGGCGAATGCGCAACGTAAGACCGGGGGAAGCTATCATGCTGCTACAATATATTCGCCTCATGATGCTTGCTCGTCCTCGGGAAGCTGGCTTAGGAATGGGGTTTGATTGCTCTCCCCCTCGAGCGCTTATGTATTTCTTCTAAAGCATAGCATAATTCCTCTACTTTAAATGCGTTGAGGTTCCTTCAAGTAATCCTGAGTATCAGCGTTATATTTTGGCATATTTGATGCGAATATGTCTCTTTTTAACATTGTAGACTCTATTATGAGCGACACCTAACGCTGCTTGAAAATCATAATTGATACATGTCGATATGGAATGTACTTTCCATAATGGTACATACACTAGGGGGCTTCTCAACCACTCAACTGTTTTCACTTCCAACTCAAGCACTATAAATTTGGACTCCATAGTGGGAAATGATATACAAGTCTGTTTAGAGTACTTACACGATATAACACCTCCTTTTAAGGAAAACACATAGCCATTGGTGAAGGTTACTTCATTACTTTCTGAGATCCAGTTTGCATCACAAAATACCTGAAAAAAACTTATTATATTGCATACCTATATCAATAGTGACATTAAAGTACTTCAATAACCTACGAAGTTAAAGCTAGTGGCTACTACCCGGGTTGTGTGTTTAGCAACCGAGACAACTCATGGCATATGCAATATCTGGTCAAGTATATTTCATTAATATCATCACATTTCCTATAGTTTAGCATATTCAGTTTAGGATTCAACATCCCCATAGATTTTACACAAGTTAATACTAGAGGTAAAAGGAGTTTTAACAGGCAATTCATCAAAAGAGTAAAATATTTTCAACATCTATTTACATAATGCGACTAACTAAATGAGATATCATTATCATGGTTAATGATTTTTACCCCTAGAATCACATCAGTTTCCCCATATCTTTCATATCGAATTTAGAAGATATGAAGCATTTAATCTCATTTATAATAGGACTACAAGTACCAATAATGAATGCCATCCATATAGAAACAAATAATAACACAATCCAACCTTATTACTTTAGAATAAACATAAGATTCAGAGGTGTTAACTATTAGGCCATCTTAAGGTAATGCTTAACTTTTCAGACCATCTTTAGCTTAATGTTAAAGTCATACAACAACTTCCTAAGCTTACATACTTTGTCCCCTTGATCCGTAACCACAAACCCTTCAGGTTGTACCAAATATATCTCAATATCTAGATCTCCATTAAAAGACACGATTTTAACATCCATCTGATGTATAACTAGTTTGTGAATGATAGGTAGTGTAATAAGGATCATAATAATGGCTATTTTAGTTACATATAGGTGTCAAGTTAATCTAAACATTTTTTAGGTGAAACCTATAGTAACAAGTCTAGCTTTGATTTTATCTATTGAACAGTCAGGTCTTAATTTTTATTTAAAAATCTACTACCTACTAATTGATTCACTACCCCTAGGTAAGTTGGTTAATTCCATGTATTGTTTAATTTAATAGATTTGAGTTAGCTATTAATGACCTATTTCTAGAAACTAGTGTCTACTGGTTTTATATCATTATTACAGGTTTTAAGGTCTTCCTTTATAAGAAAGAAAACTACTACCTCTTCACTTAGCGTACCTATGTAAAAAACCTCAGTCATAAAAGTAGTGCTAAAGTCAAGTCCAAAACTTGACTCGATCATATGCCTCTTACTTCTCCTAGGTTCATCGTCATGGATACTACTAGGACTTAGAGAAGGTGATGTGGTGGGGGTATTATCACTTACATGCATATCAGTATTAGCAGGTAAAGAGGAAATAACATCTTTCATATATTTTAAAAAAAATATGTTTTCAAAGAATTCAACATCTCTAGATTTACAATTAGAGTTATCTTTTAGCAGGAGAAATATATATGAAACACTACTACAAGCATGTCCTATGAAAATTAAATCTATAGTCTTACGTCTGATGTTAAATTTCTTACAGTCAAGTAGCTACCTTGGACAAACACCCCTACACTTATAAGTATTTCATGTTAGGTGGAAAACACTTTCATAACTCATAAGGGGTCTTGTCCAATTTCTTATTGGGTAATCTATTGAACACATAACAGGCAGGCAAGAAAACTTTCACCACATGTTGTTTGGTAAATCTGAACTAATTAACACGATATCCATCATATCTTTAAGGATTCTATTTTTCCTTTCAGCTATGCAATTTTGTTGGGGTGTATATGGGGCCCTAAGTTCATGTATCATTACATTAATTTCACAAAATTATTTGAGGGAATTCTAACTATATTCACTGCCCCTATTTGACCTAAGTATCTTGATTTTTCTATTAAGTTGATAGTCAACCTCAACTTCATAAATTAAAAATGCTTGACCCACTTCATATTTAGATTTTAATAGGAAGACTTTAGTAAACCTAGAGTAGTCATCTACAAAGGTTATATGATATGTCATAATTCTCTACTAGTGGTACTTTTAAAGTCAACTAAGTCAGAATGTAGTAGTTTAACGGTTTAGTCTTTTTAGTGGTCACATATTTATAAGTTTTTTAGCATGCTTGACTCTTCACATATTTTAAATTTAACAAAATCATTAATATCATGAACATGTATTAGCTCGAGTGTTTTAACATTTTAATAGAAGACACATTTAGATGTCCTATTTTACCATGCCACATATCTAAATATTTAACAATATACACAAAAGTAGATGTATTTTCATCATTTTTATGGTGTTCAATACAAATAAACCTCCATTAAGATACCCTTTTCTAACAAGGTCACCATTTCTAGTTATAACTATCTTCCCATACTAAAAAACTAGTTTAAGACCCACTTTGTTGAGAAGATAACTACAAAATAGGTTCCTCCAGAGCTAGGGGACAAAAAGTACATCATTTAACTCTAAGGTTTTACCAAAATTAAGTTTGTGAGGAACGTGTCCTTTTTTGAAGACGACGACAGTGGTTGAGTTCCCCATGTAAATGCTTTCTCCATTAGACACTTCCTTAAGCTTCTTCAACACGTTCTTCTTTAAGAAAAAGTTTTTGGATGCTTCAGTGTTGAGGATCAATTCGCCCTTGTTCTCCACCAGATCCGCCTTAAACATCACAACAATAATTACATCACCGGTCTTAGTTAGGTTGGTGGTAGGTTTTGAAGCTTGATCCTTCATTTGGTCTCACTGGTAGGCCTTATGGTCTTCTTTCCCACAAAAGTAGAACGAGTCTTTGGATTTTTAAATCTTACCGGTGGACTTAGAGCAACATCCTCGTTTCTTGGAATTAAATTTATTTTTGGTTTCCACCTACCCTTTTCTTGTTTGACCCTGAAGTTTTCACTTGCCTTTAAACCTGTATTTATTTGCCTGACCAAAACTCTCAATTACCTTTGACTTCGAAGTATTAGAATTAGAAACAAAAGACTTATCTTTGAGGCAGTTTACTCTTCGACTTGCATATGGCTAATCAGCTCATACAAGTTCATCTTCTTCTTCTTGTGCTTGAGATAGTTCCATATTCACTCCATGAAGGTGGGAATTTTATAAAAGGATATTATTTTGAAAAAACTCACATATATGCATACCTTCGATGATGACTTGGGCACAAAGGTTCTTGTACTCATGGAGTTGTTTCATGTAAGGTTTCTGGTTTGAAGTTGTCCCATTTACCTATCACGTATATATTCTTGCCATAATCATTGGACCCATGCTTATTCAGAAGCGTCTCCTAAATGATCTTTGTGGACTTCTCCTTAGCTCGGAAATATAAAAAGGGCTTGTCATGTTGTTCAAGAGTCAACCTCTAGCCACCAAGATACCTTTTCTGAACTTGGCCTCGTGATAGAGTTGACTGAACAATTCTTCTTCGGTTGCAGTTGCATTGTCAATGGTGGGGAGCTCCTAGAACACAACATAACAAGATCAATTTTTTTAACACATATCAGAAGTTTTTGTGCCTATCGTTTGTAGTTTGAACCATTCAAGGGTTCCAACTTTGACATGATGGGAAATGGTGTTTTTACGTTCAAGGATGAAACGACATTTGGGGTAGTGAAAAGCTATTTCCAATCAGCGTTTTTCAAGAAATCCTACTTAAATTATTGGTAAAAACTAACCACTTCCCGGTAAATTATTATCACAATAAAATTATTTAAATTATTGAATGAAACTTTCAACAAGTTTACAAGTAAATAAATAAGAATTAATAAAAAATTTACAACAAAAACAAAAAATTGAGCAATAGTGTGACCTCTACAATTACGTTGTTACAAATAATTTTCCAGGTATATCTGATATCCTCAAATAGATTACTATATGACTACTCTAGTCTAGCTCAAGAATAATTTTAGATATGGGGAGAGTCAAAGCTTTCTTTTGGTGTTTTGTTATATTATTTTGGTGTCGAATAAGATTGTCAAGCTACTCCTTTTATAGTAGTATATGAGGAGATAAGGCAGTTGATTTACTTGAACATTTTCTAAATTCAAATGGAGAAGTAACGTAGTTGTTATCCAGTCAAGTCAATGAGAGTATCAAGGAGCCTTGTCTGTCATGTGGGAATGTCTTTGGGAACCATTGGGAATCTGGTGCATTCAAAGTTGTATGTTTCTCTTCTATGGTTTTCCAAACGTTTCCAATAGGTGCTTATGAATACATGTTCCTACAATTTGTTGCATTTTTATTAACTCCCAAGACTCGACCACGCCTCGCTGTCTCCGGTGCAATGCCAGGCCGTGCGGGGTGGGGCGGGGTGGTGGTGGTGGTGTGTGCGTGCGTGTGGGCTATTTTTCATATTATTCATCTCTAAAGAGTCGAGTTACTTGAAAGGTATACAAGGTAAAAATAATATAAACAACTATTTCAATTCTTTAAAAATCGATGTGGGAAAATAAATAAGACTTTTGGTATTCTTCTTCCAAGTGCATGAAAGATAATAAAAATCTTTGATTTCTTTTTAATATTCAACAATATTGTGAGAAATGACAGGTGAATATAGTTTAACACTCTAGTTACACTGTTAATCATTTTTAAGAAGGTAATTCACCGCAATACTTCAATAGGTTATTTTATATGTTTTTTGAAAACTTTTGCTTTTTCGATCACAATTTAAATATCTTTTGGTTAAAAAATTTGAATTAGTTTAGGTTAGGATGATAGTGTGATGTTTTTTGATCGGGGTGCTGGTGTGCTGTTATTGATATCTTGATGGTGATGATGAAGAAGAGCATGTTGATGACGTGATGTTGTTGATAAATATGAAGACAATGTTTTATGGTGTTGGACGACATAGACAAAGAAGATGGTGGTTGTTGATGAAAAAATAGATGACGTTGATAAAATTGATGGCATGATATTATCAATAAAAATAAAGGTGGATATGATGTTGATGATATAAGTACACTCTAGCAACCATTAATAAACTATGGTCTCTTGAAGAGAACTACATGGCCATTAGGGTGAAATGCAAATGGCTGAAAGATGGTGATCAGAACACTATATATTTCCATCCCCCTACTAAGCTTCGGCTTGTCGTTAACTGTATCCATTGTTTAAGGGCCTCTCTTGGAAATTTGTTTGAGGACCCTGAAGAGATTGAGAGTTTGAGTACCTCTTTTTTACTATGACTTATACAAATATGAAGGTCAGCAGGCTTTTAAGCCTCTATTAAAAATGTAATCCTAGCGTGGGTCCTAGGATGACAATGCATAGTCAACTCATGTCGTCTCTAGGGATGAAGTTAAGAAAGTAGCGTGGAGTTTAGGGTCAACCCAATCTCCCAGGCCCAATGGTTTTAATGTTCGGTTCTACCGATGGTTTTGGTATCTCTTAGCTCCTGATATTATAACTCTTTGCCAAGCCTTCTTTCAAGGGTCGCTCGACCTCAAACTGTTAAAAATACTCTTATAGTCCTCATCCCCAAGGTTGAACATCCTACCTCTTTGGGATATTATCGTCCAATTTGCTTATCTAACTTAATCTACAAGATTATATCCAAGGTGATGGTTATATGACTCAAACGTCTTATTGGTAAGATAGTATCCCAACCCAAACAACTTTCATCCATGATAGGGATATTTATGACAATATAATCCTTGTGCATGAGGTACTTCACAAATTTTAGTGCCTTAATGTAGAGAATTATACGACATTCTTCAGGATTATATGCATAAGGCTTATGACAAATTGGAGTGTGATTTTATTCTAGAAGTCCTTTCGCATATAAAAATTCTATTTAACGTGGGTAAGATGAGTCATGAAATGCATCTCCTCAATCTCTTATAGCATTACTATGAATTGTAATGTTTTGGATATGTTCAATCCTACACGAAGCCTTAGGCAAGGCGATCTACTATCTCTTTACCTCTTCTCGTTGGCAATCCATGCCTTAACATGTTTAATAGATGAGTAACTCTCATTAGGAAACCTTAGAGGATAACACATCACCAACTTATGACCACTTCTCTCACATATGTTGTTTGCAGATGAATCAATGTTTTTCTTTGAATTTTATGATCAAGAAGCCCATACTTTAAAGAAAATACTTTATAAATACTGTTTCACATCAAGGAAATCTCTGAACCTGCAAAAATCCTTTTTATTCCTTAGCCCCAACACCTCAATTCATCTCTGAGCCTCAATAACCAATATCTTCACCTTCCCAGAGGTAACAAATATAGAAAGGTACCTTGGAATTCCTATGACGTGGGGGTACTCTCGTGTTGGTGGACTAGCTTGGCTTACAAAAAGGGTCAACTCTTGTTTGAGAGGCTGGAAAGACTCTCTCCTATCGGAAGATTGTAAACTTATTCTTATAGTTACTACGTTAAATGCTCTTCCAAGACATCCGATTTTGCTCCTTATACTCCCTAAAACCATCATAAAAAATGTGAACTCCCTAGTGGCGGATTTCTGGTAGAGTAAGGTATAAGGTTTTGGCATCCATTGGTGCAACAAACAATCCTATACACACCCAGGACCAAAGGTGGTCTCAGTTTCAACGATTTCCAAGCCTGCAATCTAAACCTTTTGGTTAAGCAAGTGTGGAAAATCTTAGAGGACTCAGAATCTCTTGTATTGCGGACTCTAAAAAGGAATTTATTCTGTAATACCTCTTTTTGGAGAGCGTCTATGGGTAACCATGCCTCGTGGGTATGGTGTAGCATAAATAAAGAAAAAGAGTTCCTTTAGAAGTTTGACATATGGTCTATTAAGGATGGCTCTACTATCTCTATTTGGAATGAACTATGTCTCAACATAAATTTACCTACCCATTTAATAACCTTCTACAAGAGTTTCCAAACTAATCAACCCCGATACTAAAGTATGGAACACACAGTTAATCGCTCAGGTCATGGACTTGGAAAGTGAAAAATTAATTTAATCTGTCCCTCTCCCTTACCTCTCGCGGCTTGATCGACTGATTTGGGCCCATTCGGAGGATAGGAAATATTCGGCAAACACCGAGTACAATAAAGGCCTAAAATTCCTAGATCTTTATTTGGTAGTCCTAATGGTCAAGTTGGAACCCCATCCACCCCATCCTTGAGGTCTGGGACAAAATTTGGTAGGGTACTCTCTTCTAAAACTGAAAACTTTTCTTTGGGAAACATGCCTCAACGCTCTCCCCACGCAACAAAATAATTTTTATGGTAAGGGGCATCATATGTAATCTAGCAGAGGAGTCAGCTGAGCACATGTCTTTTCACTGCAGTTGAACTTACCAGGGAGATCTGGCTTAAAGGTGTCATACCTCTCAAGGATCCTTTCCTTATGGAGTCACAATTTGGTTGGTGGCTCGTGGTCCTCATGTCCAATTGCTCTAAGAATGGTGATAGGATGAAAGCAATAATAACTGGAATATCATTTACTTGTTGGGCAATCTGGCTGACACGTAATAAATTTTAAATGGAACATAAAATTATTAATGTGCCTGCTGTTTTCATTTAACCAAATAACAACATAGATGATTTTTTACACATGTTTTGCATGCTCCCCTCCCTCCTGCTACTTCTCGTGATGATTTGGTTTTAGCTGATATATCTACTTGGACGCTTCCTATGCAGGATAACATTAACTCAAAATAGACGCAGCTGTGGGTCCTCATGGAGTTGTTACCGGGTTCGTTGGTAGACATCATGAAGGGGTTGTTGTCTGTGGATAAACTAGTCACGCAACCCCTTGTACCCATGTTTACAGCTGAGTGTTTGGCCATTAAGAGTGCTATTTTGTATGCCATCTAGTCATCTTTTGTTCACGTCATAGTTGAAACTGATACTTTAGTTGTTATCAAGCCATCAAGTCTCCTACTGTTGCAGTAGATTGGAGATATTTGTCAATCCTTTAAGATATTCGTTTGCTGGACAAATTTCTATTAGGTGGGACAGAAAATCAGCAAATCGTGCGATAATTGGGTAGTTAAGAGCGCTACGTCGTCTAGTTTACCGTTTATTGAGTGTGTTTTCCAGTTTTTGAAATTCGTTCTATTTTGATTTCATTCCTTCGCAAGTGTAATACACGTATGTGTCTTTTATTTTATTTGAGCTTACGGTTTTATATAAGAAGAAAAGATGAGGTTAATGGTATTAGACGACATTGGTGAAAAAATGATCATAATAATGCAAAGTAATAGAAGAAAAGATGAGAAAAAAAAATAATTTAAAATTAGCTTAAATACCTATATAAACTTTTATCATCTGAATTTAAAATATGGTCAAAGGACCAATGGTAAATCCATAAGTAATATTAAACAACCTCTAGTTAACATTAACTATTTTAGAAAGGATTACATATTTAACACCTTAACTATCATTCGTGTAAATTTTCCTACAAAATTATAATATTGAATATATATGTCAACCTATAGAAATAATCTCAAATGTATTATATATAAAAGAAGCAAACCCCCTCCATCCCGATCTCTAGCCACATTAAACCTTCTCTCTTTCCTCTACCCCTTCTCTCTTCATGATATAAGTTTTCCTTTTCTTCGGCACTGCCTTCTCTTCACCATCTTTATATGCTTGTCCTTGCCATTTAATTAGTAAACTTTATCACAAATAATATCGGACCATTATTTAAACCATTTTTTCTTTGAAAAGAAAGCCTCCTTTGCATGAATGTTATGAATATATCTTGAAAAAAGTTAGTGCAGAAAAGGATTTTTTTTGGGTTTGCGAGATCTGAAGTGGTTTTTTATGAATGAAAAGGAGTAATTAAAGAAGGTTTGAGGAAAAGAAATAGGTGTGAGTAGTGAAGATAGCGAGGCACGCAAAGTTTGAAGAAGAATTAGAAATACTGCACCAACTTTCATTCTTCTAAGCCAAATCAAAGGTATATAATATTAATAATCTAGTCTACTACTTTTCTTCATTTGTACACTACTACATATCTCTATTCTCCACACACACTTTTAAAAAACGAAGCTTCTTAAGCATCGAAGCGCTCATGAATGTTATAATATGAAATTTCTGTTCATCCCAAGGGGTACTGAACTCCTCCCCCTCAAGTGTCTCATTTTTGTTTATATTCGAAAGTCTATATCATTCCGGTAAAAACAAAGTGTCTCGTCTGTTACAGATGCAAAAAAGTAAGCTCCTCTTTCTTTTTCTCTTTCTCTTTCTCTTTCTTTGTGTTGACATATTGTTATGAATCAAAGTCAAGCAAGATCTGAACATTGAAACAAGTGCTATTTTAGTTATCAAGAAAAAATATTACTTACTATTGCGAGATCCAAGCTAAATATGTACTAGTAAATCTTCATTATTCTTTCCTTTTCAAACCCTAATTAAAAGGCTTATTTTCCCTTTCTATCTTTTGGTAGTTTCCTTACACATAGAAAAACCAAGAAAATCCCGTTTTTAGGGTTCCAGCTTGTAGAAATGGAGAAAATGGTGAGCTTTATTCTTTTATTTATAAATAATATGTGAACACTCTTGATTTATGGTCTATAAATTTTTGCAGATAGGCCTCTCATGTCTCATGATTAAATTCATAGGGTAGGGCAGAGAATTAAGATAGTCTTTTGACAAAACCTCAAGGCAGGGGGGGTCCTTTAGAAGAAGGGTAGGTAGATTCACAATTTTTTTCCCCAGATTTTGTTAGATTCTTTCAAAAATTTCTTAGCCTCAATACTTTTTTTTTCTTTTGCCAGATTACACTTCCTTTAAATCACATTTAATTCCGACCAAAAAGCATAACCCGTTTTTTAATTTTAGTTCATGAGTTGTATAAACTGCCATGTTTTCATTTTTTCTTTTGTTTAATCGAAGACTTTGTATGTTTCGGATAAGTTTTGACAGAAAATCTCACAAAAAAATGGTCCAAATCACATGAGCAATTTCGAACCTTACCTATTTTTTCTATTACGAGGATTATGAGATGTTACGTTTAACTAATTTTTTTTATATAACTACCATGTTTAGAAAATTCTTTCCATTTTTTAATCATACAATTTATGTTCCTTATATTCAATTCTAAGATAATTCTTTAGATTTATTTATTGTTGATAAATATGTAAGTTTTTTCTTTTCTCCATCATTGTTTATCAAATGAAAAAAATCTTAGATCCTAAGTTAGCCTAGGAATTATATCAAGAATAAAAAAATGTAATATAATTTTTTTCATATCCCAATTACAACAACAAAGATTTTATTTTCATATTGATACGTAAAGAAAATAAAATAAAAGATTTTATTTTCATATCCTATTAGATGAAAATAGATTGGTAAATGAAGATATTGATCATTCATTATTATTTATGGAATTGAAGTGTTATTTTGTTTAACATTGTAGGCTTAAAAGTGAAGGAAAAAGAAAGAAAATTTAGTCAACGTCAATGGCATCTTCGTCAAATTCACCATGTGCAGCATGTAAGTTCTTGCGCAGAAAGTGCCAACCAGAATGTGTTTTCGCACCATACTTTCCACCAGACCAACCCCAGAAGTTTGCAAATGTACACAAAGTGTTTGGTGCAAGCAATGTAACAAAGTTGCTTAATGAGTTGCAGCCACACCAGCGAGAAGATGCAGTGAATTCCTTAGCTTACGAAGCTGATATGCGCCTCCGTGATCCAGTCTATGGTTGTGTTGGTGTCATATCTCTACTACAACATCAACTCCGTCAGCTTCAAATGGATCTCACCTGTGCTAAATCGGAGCTTTCAAAGTATCAAAACCTCGGTATTACCAGTACTCATGGTCTCATAGCGGCGGCTGCCGCTGCTGCTAACGCTACCAACCACCACCACCACCAACAAAACCTAGGAATTAATTTGCTTCATGGAGGTGGAGTTGGTCGTGATCGAGATCGAGACCATCATTTCCATCATCATCAATTTTTTCCAAGGGATCATCATCAACAACAACAACAAATGATTAGAGCATTTGATAATGGAACTGGTAATAGTTATGATGCAAGTAGCCTTCTTGCTATGAATGTATCAGCAAGTATTGGTCAATTAAGTCAGTTTCAGCAACCAAGATCAGCTGCTGGTGGAGATGGTAGACGTACACCTATCGAACCATCTTAATTAGGGTTTTCAATATAAGTTTTTTTTTTCTCACTCAAAACACGTACCAGTACCACCTTAATTAACTCATTTATTATACGTAAAATTAAATGTCCATTATTGGGCTTCCCTTTCTTGCTTTATACATTCCTGAAAATATTATGCATACTTTATTATATATGTTATCTAAGTTTTAGCACATTGTGAGATCCCGGAAAGTATAGAAGATTTGTACTACCATTGGTTTATGGTTTGTTTTTATCATAAATTCTTTTTGCCCCCGGCTCGTCAAAGTCTTGCTGCAATCCAAGGGGTCATCGTATCAGTAGGAAAGCAGAAAGAATTGATTTGATATGGCGACCATGTACTTGCTCTTACTTGTTAACTGTAGCAGAAATAATTGCAGGCGGGTCCCCTCTATTATAATTATAATGTGCGTGTACTGTCCACAGTTAAATTTATTTATTTGTTGTTATGCATTTGAAACTTAGCCATAACACAGTTGCAACACATGTAGATAACAGTAGAGGGTGGTGAAAAAATGAGAGTTTTTCTAATCGAAAAAGAAAACAAAAAATGGGATTTTGTTTTTCGGACAACTGTGAAAAACTGAGATCATGATATTGGCAAAGTGGAAAACAAGGAACCAACCTAGATTTGACTTTCATCTTTTTTTGATTTTTTTACATCGGTTTACAATACAAACTATATCCTAAACTTTTATCCAATTTCTAAACGTAAAAACAGGAACACCAACATGTCTTGTGGAGTAATGATATATACCACCCAAATTCATACCACCCAAATGTCACCCAATAACGTGGCGTGAATTGGTTGGTTACAAATCTTTAGTCAAATCAAAAAAATAAATACATTATCGATTTGTAACCAACCAATTCACGCCACGTCATTGGGTGACATTTGAGTGGTATAAATTTGGGTGGTATATATCACTACTCTGTCTTGTGCACCACCCCTCTCCCCTACAAGTTTGGCCATTCCATTACAGTGTCGCAGAATATGCTTGAAGTTGTATTTTTAACAATCTGTTTGATGCGCTTCGCAAATAGTTTGACACGCCACCATGCTACTAATGGCGACCCGATTTCTTAAATTAAACCAAGGTTATCTGAACATATAATAGTCTTCTTTCCAGTGACATTCTAACACGTTATTTCATCCTATAGAACTGTAGTTGTTTCTCTTTTTATAGCTGTTTCCACAAAAAGTGATTTGGATATAATAGATATGTACTTTGACGTCATATACCTTATAATGATCCCAATACCACATGGTTCTGTCCTATTGATGACTTTCATCCTTTCAAAAGCTCAATCTTTATCCTTTTCTTAACTCTTTTTCAAAATAAAAAAACCCAACCTTTATCATTAATTGATAAACTATCTTCCATTTTCCGTTTCAAAACAATATATATGCATAATGATAAGTTTATAAGTCATATTTTAATTAAAGTTCAGTCCAACTAAATAACTAAGCTACCGTTTATCTCCTTAATTAACAATAAAATATTTTATAACTAAAAAAATCACTTTTCATTCAACCCTTATATACACACGCCTTAATAACAAAAAAAACATTCAATAAAACATTCTATAACGTTTTCTATTCTCTCATGAATAATCAAATCGTCTAAAATCACTCAAATAACACAACAACACATCCAAACGAGCAAGATTATAGGTCATAATTTAACCGATATGTATATAAAACTAAAAAGATAAAAACAATTAGAAAAGAAAGACTACATATATAAGTAAAAATTAGTGGTTTAACAGTACAAAAAACAGGAACTCCCTGAACAAAATAATAGGTTGTCTCAATAAGTGTGGTTGGTTAAGGACGCATAAATCATTGGGTTGCATGAATATTGGAGTAGGTTGTCAATACAAATCTAGTAAATTGTCTACATAATATGGTAGGTTGCTATTACAAATCTAGTGGGTTGTCTATTGATTCACAAAATCAAACAAAAAAGTAATCAAATAAAGTAGAACGATGCAGAAAATGGATATTAGTAATTAGAAACCCGAATAACAGTATTATGATGAAATGAGAATAAAAAAAAACTAGTAATAGTGGAAAACATTCTTGGAAAATTGGCAACTCTTACTTTTGTGTGGATTATTGGATGAAGATTATGCATTTTGATTGAAGAAACAAAACAAAATTAATCAAAAGAGAGAGACAAAATCATGCCAAAAATTAGTAGAAAGACACTGTCATATAGATCTCCCTTAGTTGTAGGATTTAAATTCAAAGGGTTGTTATGCATAATTGTAGAGATACGTTTGGATCTCGTTAATAAATGGAGTTAGTTAGCTTGCGACCAATGAATTTAGTATTAGTAACGCTAGAGTAGGTATATCATAATAATATTGGACATTTTGAGGGAGAAAAAGAGTGGAACTTGTTAAGGCTGAGAAAAATATTTTGACTTTTTAACCCATTAAATCTCTCTCTCTCTCTCTCTCTCTCTCTCTCTCTCTCTCTCTCTCTCTCTCCCTCCCTCCCACCCGCCCCCTCTCTCTATCACTCTCTCGCACACACATATATATAGATGGTGAGCGGTATTGGGGGTCATAAGATGGTTCATGATGTTTGAACTAGTGGGTATTTATAGATAGCTAACTCATGTGCTAACTGACTAACCAGATTGGGCACATCTGACCATACTGGGAGCATTTTATTTACTAAGGCAACTAAGGAAATTCGGTGATATTCGATTTTTGATCGGTGCGGGTGGACAACCCCAAGGTTCATTTATAGAAATCCCTTTAGGGGGCTTGTAATATAGTATTTTCCATGGTCTTAGGATCTCCATTGTATTAATAAAAGAAGAAATAATTATAGTGACTGCCTTGCTGATGGGCGGGGATTACATTTTACAAGAAATATAGCAATAGTGACAACTCTTGGATTTTGTCTAATTAAGGCACATCTTTGATTTAACTCTCCTTCATTTTGAAGGGTCTGGACGTAGGAGACCATTAAGGTAGGGGTTCCACCTTTTAGTAGTAATAGAGAGTTGTAAATAGGAAAAACATTTTTTTATCATTAAATCAATTTTATTAAAATTTTAAAATCAACTTCCATTGTCTTTACATCACTATATTCTTTTAAGCACTAAAGCCAACATGGTTTTAGTAAATTAAAAAAATAAAACATTAAACATTAATCACTATTACGAGCCCATTAACTAATTCAGCCCAGGAGAGTAAGAAACTAAGTAGACAAATTAAATGAGCCCACTAACTACATCGACCAAGTCTATCATCTTATTCCTTTTGAATTTTTTCCTCTACAACTTCATACCCTCAATTTTAACCACTTTAACAAGAATCTGCTCTTCATTCATTCCTCCTCCACCATGATCTCTCTTATTTCGTTCCCACCAAATCGTATATATATACAAAGTAATCAAAGAGCTAATGATCATAACATGTTCGTCACACGCCTTTTGAATAATAATATCTATATAATCCTCCAAATCTCTCGGAGTATCTTTAATCCCACACCTAATCAATACCTGTAATAGTATTCTTCTCGAGAAAGTGCATCCAATAAAAAAATATATTGAATCCTTAGGAACAGCTTTACAAAAGTTGCATAATGGATTAATTTGGCAGCCCCATTCAAGCATTCTAACTTTAGTAGATAATCTGTCTTGTATAGCAAGCCAAGAGATAAATGAGCATCTCGGGATACAGGTCTTGGCCCAAATGATTTTACTCCATTTTACATCTTCTGTTTCTGTGATGATTTTTAATAGAGTCTTTTTTTGTAGGAAAATCCTTTCTTGTTACTTTCACTCCAAACTTTAATGTCTTTGCCTGAAGTAAGATTATAAAATTTAAACTTAGGAAGAATTTTCCCAATACAGGGTGGTAATCTCTATCTATCTCTGCCATATCATGAATACACAATTTTATTGCTATTCAGATTGTTCTTTTCAAATTCAATTCCTAAGATTTCTTATATACTTGATCCTTAAATCCATTTGTCCCAAATGATAAAGGTGTTTTTACCATCATGGACTGTATGCAGAGTAATTTTGTATGTAGTTTTCCTTATCTTCATTAACTGCTTTCAAATCCAAGTGTGAGATTGTTTTTATTCTATGCTCCAAACACACTTGCCTTTTACAATGTTTTGATTCACCCACATACTCCATAAATTTCTTTCCTGAGAGTACATCCTCCAGAAAGTGAATAATAAACAAACTATATTTAGATCTTCAATTCTTGGAATGCCAAGGCCTCATTTTGTTTTGCTTGCACACACATTCTGCCAAGCAATTTTTGCTCCTTGTGCTCCATCTTTATTGCCTTTCCATAAGAAACTACTCATCATTTGATTAAGCTTATAGATGACTTGTTTAGGTAGTAAAAATACTCTACACCAAAACAAGAATTTAGTAATCAGAACACACTTAATCAGCTCTGTTCATCTTGCATATGATAGTAGCTTTGAAGACCATTGATTAATACAGCTGCAAATCCTTCCTACAAGTTTATTTGGTTCACTTACACTTAATTTTTTAGAGTGTAGAGGTACTCCTAAGTACCTAACAGGTAGAAGAATCTTGATGTTTATTCATAATATATTCTTAAGTACTTCCAAAATACAATTCACTTTTGTGATAATTAATAATCAATCCTGATAATCTAGTGAATAAATTAAGGCCTTCTTTAATTACCTTTGCAGACTCAACACTAGATTTAAAGAAAATGAGCAAATCATCTGCAAAGATGATGTGATTTAGCTTCAACTCTCTGCATTTTTTGTGATAACTGAATTGATTCTTCTTAGCTAAGTGATTAAATAATCTTGTAAACACTTCCATGCAAATAGCAAACAGATAAGGGGAGAGAGGATCACCTCATCCGAGTCCTCTCGTCCCTTTAAAATATCCACAAGCTTCACCATTGATGCATATAGAATAAGAAGGAGTGCATACACACTTTTATTCATTGAATGAACTTAGCAGGAAATCCAAAAGCTTCCATTGTATTAATTAAAAAGCTCTAGTTAACACTATCATATGCCTTTTGTAAGTCAAAATTAATAGTGCACTTAGGATCATAATTTTTCCTTTTCATAGCCAAGCATTATGTCTTGAGAAACTAAGATGTTATCACTTATATATATATCCCTCCAACATATGCAACTTGATTCAAAGAGATAATAGAGCTCAATAACTTCTTTAGTTTATTACAAATCACTCTTGAAATAGTTTTATATGTGGTGTTTACACATGATATAAGTCTGAATTTCCTTACACTTGAGGCATTCTTCTTTTTAGGAATAGGAGCTATATTTGTGGCATTAACTTGGCTGAGTTATTCTCTAGTCTCAAGACATGGCTTTTGTAAAATCGTCTCCAAAAACACTCCAAGAAGCCTTGTAAAAGGTTGAGTTTAATCCATCAGGACCAGGACTTTTATTTTCATTAATAGAAAATAATGCCTCTTTGATCTCCTTATCAGTTATGGGAGCAATCAAATCAGCTTTTTGCTCTTCATTTAGATAAGACCCAATAATTCTCTTGATAGTAGAGGTAGAGAACACTTCTTCATTTGTAGCTTAAGTTCCCAATAGTTGTTAGTAGAAGTTTACAAAATCCTCATTTATGAGTCCAAGATCAACAATTGAATCCCCTGCATCATTTATAATTACTGAAATGTTATTTTTTGCAATTCTGCCCTTAATAATTTTATAAAAGTATGCAGAATTGCAACCCATATCATTAGTAAAGATGACTTTAGCTTTTGGCCTAAGGATATTATGCTGAATCAGTATAGCTTCTTCAAGTTCCTCGCTTATAATCTTCTCTACATTGTGGTTACAAGGATCAAGATCACCACTCATAATTTTGTTCTCCACATTGTCCAACTGTGACTTAATAGATTCAATAGTAGATGATTTCCTTCTGAAATGAATATTATTAATTTTTCTCAAAGAAACTTTAGTAAGTTTTTGTTTCATACACAGTTTGAACATATAATTACCCTCAATGTTTATACTCCAAGCTTGTTTAATAACATCCACAAACCCTTCATGTTTTGCCCAAATATTGAAGAACTTGAATGAACTAGGAGTTGAACTTATTTTACCACCAATATTAATTTTAATTGCACAATGATCAGATGTAGATTTATAAAAACTTTGTCTATTTTGCTGGCTCTAATTTGCCCAGTACTAATCTTATTAGTCCAAGTGTTAAATTGTCCTCCATAGTTGTGTTCATATAAATTTGCATCATCAATACACTTAGGAAATTCAATAGCTCCTTTCTCAAGTGTATCACAGTTTAACCTGTCTTGAATCTTTAAAATTTCATTAAAATCTCCTAAAACACACACTTTCTCAATTGCATACTTATCACTCCACTTAATGATATCATTCCATAATGCTTTGCTTTCACAATCATTACTACTAGTATAGACCATCCCCATGTAAATCAGATCTCTGCTTTCAATAATCTTCATCTCAACAAATAAAGCTTGAGAGGTTTCATGTAATAATTTAACTTCCACATATCTTTTATCCCAAAGAATCCATACTCTTCCTGACTCATCTTTATTGTAATTATGCAACATTTCTAGATATGAGAAATGAGCATTTATTATAGCTGGATAATTGTTAATTTTGACCTTTGTTTCCAAAAGTCCGACTAACTTGATATTATTACTAACTAAGAACTCCCTAACATCTAATTTCCTTGGGAGATTGTTGAAACCACATACATTCCACGCAACAATACTCATATATTTGGTGGTCTAGTAATTTCTTCTCCTCCCTTATGATTGATAAACATAGGAACATCATAATCAATCACACTCTCATCATTACTCTGTAACTTGTCAAGCTTATTAGCTATCATAACCGAGCTAGATTCTCCTCTTGTGTTTACATTTTGATTTTTTTGTCTAGAAACACTTCATTCTTCAGTTACTCTTTTACCTTTATCAACTTTATCAGCTGTATCCGCAAGTTTCTTTGGTCTCCACACCTTTTGTATTTAAGCATTTATTTTCAACATGACCAATCCTATTGCATTTTTTGCATATGATTGGTTTCCAATCATACTCTACCTATACCTCTTGTAACTCTTCAACTCCAACATCTACATAGACATTCTCTGGTACCTCCTCTTTTGTGTTAATTTCAACACAAACCCGAGCATAACCTAGCCTCGATTTCGACTCTGTAATAGTGTCAATTTGTAATGGAACTCCAACTCCACTTGCTACGTAACTTAGGCCTCTTTGTGTCGATAAATTCATTAGAACATTTAATGGTTTCACCCATATTGGAATCTGTGAGACATCAAGCTTACCAAACTGCATTCTAGCTTTCCACGACATGAGAAGCAAATGTTTACCACTAATATGCCAAATCTGTTCCAAATGCCTTACTATAATATTGTTTATTTTTTAATTTAAACACAACAATTCCTTTCAAACTCAATTTTATATCCACTTTAGCCAGTTTGCTCCACTGATACCTTACGAAATTGGCAATAGCATAAAACGGTGGAGGGTTATCCATAAACTGACCAATCAAGCAATTCACCCATAGTTCCGTCATCGAGAACATCTTGAGATCGATTAATGATTTTCTTACCTTCCAGTTTTGTAGGTACATGAAAATCCAATTTCAATGATTTGTTTGCGCATCCTTCGAAAAGGTTTGACCATGGCACTCCCTTTGGCTCGCAAATATCCAGATTTGGTTCTTTCTGCGCTGCTTTATTATCATCTTCAATGCTAGCGTGCTCTTCAGCTTTAAATGTTTTCAGAGTACTTAGTAGATTTGCTTTCGGAGACTATTTCTTTGGTTATCTCGAAACTTAGTTTTGTCTCTTGATTTGTTAGAGATCCATTCTTTACTTTGTTGATTTCAGCTGAGTTAAACATTTTAGTCATAGTGAGAGAACAACAAAAATTAAAGAAAACGATGAAAAATGTGAAATGAAAAAGCGGTCGGTGAGTGATGTGGGGATGAGAGAGAGTTAATGGAGGTTCAAAAATAAAGGTGGAAAAGCTGAGGAAAAAGGTTGATATGGTGGTAGATCCTAGAAATTTCTTGGGATTAACACCAGATCAAGAAAAGAAAAATCTAAAAGTGTGAAAAAATGATAAAAAAGGGCTAAAAGAAAAAAGAAATATATGGAATAAGTTTAAAGGTGGATGAACGAGTATTTTTTAGGAAAATTGACTCTCATTTTATGACTTGGAACATGTATGAGGAGCCAGATAAGTTTAGGAAAAAAACACATTTAGAATAGAATATATTTATTGATTTCGTCTGAATCAAATCATTTCAGAATTAGAGAAAACAATAGAATAATATATTAGTTAAAAGCCGTTACCCTAACAACATTAGCTACAACCAAAAGAGAAACGTGTCCCCAATAAAAACATTAAAGCTAAAATGAACAATCCTAGCATGTAATTCCTAGCAGTGGCGGAGCACGTTTGGGATAGGAGGTTCCATGCACCCCCCCCCCTCCCCCCCCCCCCCCCCCGCCGAGATTTAAAAAAAATATTTCCTTTATAAAAAAAATATAACCTATTTGTCTCTTAATTTTTTTTTTTAAATTTTCATTTGGCCTTCCCTAAATTTTTAGAATTTTCATTTGGTTCCCCTAACTTTTAAAATTATTTTATTAAATCTATAATTATTTTATTTTTTTCTAATAAATTATAAGTTATTTTGTATTAAAAAGGGTAATTAAAATTAGAAAAATTATATTGGAACTTATAGTGCAATCTTTACATAGCATAGGGATTTATAATGTAGTTTTGTATAATAAAAAGGTTTTTTTTACATTTTTTCATAAAATATGGACCTATAGTGCAAACAAGTCCAAATCTTTTTTTTGAACGTTGCCTCTGAACCTTTTAGCCCCCCTAGCGAAAATTCCTGGCTCCGCATGATTCCTCGTATTCTCACTACACAATCCATTAATATTCACCTTGTTAATTAGCTTTTTTTTTTTAATTATTATCATGCATACTAAATTGAGTTTAGGAAAGGAGTTAAAAAACGTATTTGTGTAAAACGAACTTTATCAGCACAATTAGACTGAAAGGATACATATAATTCACATAGTATTATCTTCTACAGAGATACCAAACCTTTCGTTATATGCATGGATCCAACTGTCGAACCGAAAAAAGTCATACAGACCAATTTTAAGCAATACGAGTCGAGGATAATATGAGGTACACAAATACGATGACTATCACACAATTGGGGTTGAGGGTTAGGGTAATAACCAACATCCTTATATAATTACTTTCCAATGGGATTCTACGAGAATGAGTCCAACGCCTAAGATACCACGACATCGTAGGAATCAATCTCCCAAGATAATTCCCACTAAGCGGTATAAACACATAAGAACAATCCCTCCCATCTATTTGTATTTTATGTGGACCGCTAGGTCTCAGCACCCTTGTAGACTTCTTGTCTAATCTGCCATACTCATAAAGGCTCCTGAGGAGATCATGGCATCCACATCCTTTAAAAGAAAAACTATTGGTTACATCCCAATCGATAAGCTTATATTTGAATCCACAAGAAAAGATAACATAATGTCCTCGACACACACACACACACAAACACACACACACACACACACACACACATATATATATATATATATATATATATATATATATATATATATATATATATATATATATATATATATATATATATATCCTTATCCATCTTGGTCTCTCATCAAAGATGATATGCCTAGGAGCAATAAGAACGGTCATAACTTAAAAAATGTGAAAGTAGAAATAACACTGATTATTTGGGTCACAAGATATATCTTGGAGACACAAGGAATACCTCATCCTCCAAAAAAATATTAGTAATCATGTGTATCGTCCTAGAAGGGGTTATAGGTGTAATAGGCGGGATTGATTAGGTGTAATAGGAGAATAATGGAAACTTAAAATTTAGAATTAAGTGGAGTAATACAATCACTAATTAGAGCATATTATTAGTTACGTCAATTAGTAAGAATATGATTAGTAGTTACAAAATTCTAAGTTAATAAAGTTCACAAACACATGGAACATACAAAATGTAATAAGTGTTAGAAAATTGGCATTGGATATAGTGGTTAGCCCCAAAATCTTACTTTACTACCTAAGGTTTTTCCACCCTAGGCTATAAATTTACTAAATATATTCACTAACACCTTGAGCTTAGTAGATTATGATAGTAACATTTATACCATTTGAAAACGCCTATGAAGTCACCTTTGTATCACCACATTAAACAAATCATAAATCTGATGATCAATTCGATCTTCTTTAAGATCAACCTAATATTCTCTTAAGAGAAATAGATTTTATAAGTGATTGTAATACTAGTTATAATAGACACAATCTTACTCAATGAGTAGATGCCACTAATAACATGAACATTTTAAGCTTTCTAAAAAGGGCTTGGATGATCTTAATAGTGTATGATCACTCTTCATATTAAAATTTATAAATATAGGATTCAATGGTTGTTGTAATGGTGATTTTAATATTCTTAATGGGGTTTGGTCTACATATTGGCATAAAGTTCCAACATCTAAATTTTTTGAAATTAATGCACCTTGGTCGACAAATAAAAAGGCATATTCGATCTCTTAGTTGACGCCAATTTTTATAGGACCATGATTCAACAAGTCGGTCGAAAGTATTGGTAATCCCTCGACTGTAAGATACCCAATTTTGGAAAATTCTTTGTTTGCTTCGACTTTGATTTGCCTCTTTGGTATAACGTGGGTCTTTTTATCATGGTGGTGGATTGAATTCGTGGATACGTCCATTTGTCATTACAAGACTTGTCTCGGCAAAACAAATTGAAATAGTTGGGAAGCGGACCAAACCGGTCCTTAACTTATCGGTCCGGTTCTTAAAAAAATAAAAATTGAGGTTTAGAACCGGTTCGGTCCGATAATATAATATAATTTTTCTTTTAAAATCGGCCTAAACTATTTAAGAAAAATAAAAAACAATAGGAGAACCGGACCGGTACCACCGGTACTACTAACCGGTTCGTCTCCCAACTTTTCCTTCAAAGAACCGGATCGGTCCGAACCGGAAAGGAGGAGGACGAACAACCTCCGGTAAGAACCGCTCCAGACCATTAGCCAGGCTGATTTCACTACAAGAAAAGGTATCTTTAGGGACAAAAATTTTAACACTAAAAATATTAATTTTGCCGTTAATAGCCGTTATTTGTTCGTCCCTATAAGTTCGTCTCTAAAGATACTTTTAGTAGCAAATTATTTATTTTTGTCTCGGTTAACTTTATCTTTAGTGGCAAATATTACTGCTAAAAATATAATTAAAGGTTATTTTGGTATTTAAAAATATTATTAGAGGCTATTTTAGTGTTGTCGCAATAAACTCGTCCCTAATGATACTATCTTTTGTAGTGTTTGTAAAAGAAAAAAAATCCTTACGAGATGCCGTAAATCTTTTATAATCCACTATAAGATAAAATCATTAAACACTTTATAGCATTAATGTTTTTGTGATGCTTTTGGAAACGTATTGGAAAAGCATATATAACTTTGTAAAAAAGATCCGATGGATGTTGCAAGCTTTAGTTTTTACCATGCATGTGGTTTGTCTTTACACTGTTACATATATTATGGAGATCCTGACAGCTATAACCAACACTATTTTGTGAAATTAATGCTTCCTATTTTTGAAAAACTTTGAAACTGAAGGAATTAATTAATGCTTCTATGATGATTCATCAACTTGGCTTGGCTTGGCTGCCAATTCTCTCTCTCTCTCTCTTGAACCAATGCATATTAGGAGACAAAGAAGAATATCACTCAACAAAAAGAGTGACACTTAAAGTCAAAGGATTAACCAATCCTCTCTTCTCTGCCAAAAGCATGAATGTTGTTCTTGTTCAACATATATAGAGATACAAATTCAAGGGATTATCCAGTCGAGGAACGTATGGATTTATTTACCTTTTAAATGTAAATGAGATTAGTTTTAAGTATTTGTTGTCATAAATAACTTAAATTGAAAAAATCAATACGGGTACGTTTATTACACAAGTTAAAACTAGAAAGTAGACATGGAATTCAATTAATTCTGTTATTGAACCAGAACCAGACCCCTTCATACCCAAAGGTTAAAAATAAAAAAACCATGCAAATACGAATTTACATCAGGTTATTGAACTCTACCTAGATTTGGTTATCAGTTTGAATCTTCCTATAATTTGGCTTGGTGAAATCTTCACATATTGAGTGTAACACGACTACATATAAATTCGAGCGAACTCCATTTTAAAGGTTGGATCAGAATTTACCAAGTCATATCTACACTTTGGCCTTCTTTTTATCAATAATGAATTTTCTTTGTTCAAGGTTCAACATCACGCTTCTCTCCTTCTAACATTAAGACACCCGGATGTTAGAAATTAGGAGGAGACCCAAAAGTTTTTTTCTAGTTATATGAATATGGAGAAGAATACCAAAAGGCTTTTTCATTATATCATAGTTTATACTATTTTTGATGTATATTTTTCAAATGGTCCAATACTCTAGAGAACAAAAGTATGAAAAATACCTTGCACGCACGCACCACCACTACCACCTGCACGGCTCGGCACGGGCGACGACAAGGCGTGGTATGGTGTGGTCGTGGGAGAGTTCGGGAGTTTTGAAGAGTCTTGGGATATTTCCATCGGCTTGATTGCATAACGACTACATTACTCCTTCATTTGGATCAGAAACGTCCAGTGCAATTAAGTGTCTTACCTCCTTCCATACTACTATAAAAAGGAGAAGTCCGACAACCTTATTCTACATCAGATAAAACACAAGAAACCAACAAAAGAAAGCTCTGACTCTTCCTTTTTCTAAAACCTTCTTGAGCTAGATTTGAGTAGTAATAGTAATCTATTTATAGATACCGCCTATATCCGGAATTTTTTTTTAACAAGGTTATTGTAGAGCTCACACTACTATCTAGTATTTCTTGATTTTTTTGTAAGTTGTAGTTGTAATTTTAATTTATATACTTGTAACTTTTTGTGTGTTATTTAACTATTGCTATACTTGTTCATTTTGTACACTCCCTTCGCTTTGCTACTGTTATAATACTAGGGAAGGGGCTCAAATAAATTTCTTGTGATTATTATTTACCGATCAGTGTTTGAATTTACTTACTATTAAAAAATGATTTTTTCTGAAAACATGTTGATCGGAAATGGGTTCTTTCTGCCCTTCCCACCCTTCAGCGGTTCATCTTTGTACACAATATCACTTGGAGTCCGTGAATGGATCCTACTACCAACGTTGGGCAAATAATCTTTTAGATTTCTTGAAACAACTAGATGACAATCATGTTTTGTTTACTGATCCATCCACCATGGACTTTCCATACACTGATAAGGCACTGGCTTGTTACCACGATCATGAGGCCAAGTTTAAAAAATATAATTTTGTGGTTAGAGATGGTTGTTTAACCACATGAAAAATGCCATGTTTGACTTCCACTCTGAAGAATAATCTACCAAAATGATATGGAGTACCCTACATATGATGTTTGATGCAAAAGATTCAGGGAAGAGAAACGATATGGTCAACACCCAAGTCAACCACATGAAAGCTGAAGAGGCAAATAGCCTCGAGGATAAGTTTACACTTTCCATAGGTAATGTTTCAAAGGCTTATGCCATTGAAGGTGAATATTATACAAGCAAAACCAAGATTTAATGACATGGTCTACTGAGATCAAGTGGGTCCTGGACACTGGACCATCAAAGCACATTTGTGTAGACAAGAATATGTTCAAGGAGTTAGAAGAAATGGATGTTGGCACGTGAAAGGTTCACCTCAAACTAATCTTTGGTAACAATTTAGTTTTATATGATGTCCGCTTTTCCCCTTCCCTCCGTAAAAATTTAATATTTGGTAGTCTTCTCAACTCAATAGACATTGAGCTGAATTTTTATGAGGGAAATTGGTTATACTTAAAAATAGTGAACTTGTTGCAACATGAAAACTAGGTGGGGCATCTTTGTGTTGAACATCATAAACTATGTTGGATAAAAAGTCACTTACTTATCTTTGAATATATAGTCCTTGTATATGTGGCATGGTAGCCAAATAAAACTTTGTGTTCCATTTGTTATATAACTCAACTATTGCGACTAATATATGTTCATGGATGAGTTTGTTTAATATCAAATATGTGTAATCCATGGCCACGGAAAAGACTAGAATTGTCAAAACTAGTGTATTCCGACTTAGTTAACTTTAAAAAATATATTGTAGAGGAGGTAAGACATACTATATAATTTATGTAGATTACTACTCTAAATTCACTACAGTTTACCTCTTGAAAACTAAAGATGAAACGGACCAAGTGCTTTTATATATAAAGATGAGGTTGAAAATCAACTTGATAGTAAAATCAAGAGGATTAGGTCCGATAACACGATAAATATAGATCTAAACCCCTTAAATAATTTTGAAAAATTAAAGAAATTATACATGAACTTAGTGACACATATATACCCAAACAAAATAGAATAGGTGAAAGAAAAAAAAGAACCTTTAAAGAAATGATGAATTCCATTTTAATTAGTTTAGGTTTACCAAACAAATATGGGTGGAAGCTATCTTGTCTACCTGCTACGTACTTAACAGAGTATCCCATAAGAATTTAGACAAGTCCTCTTATGAGTTGTGGAATGGCTTTCCACCTAACTTGAAGTAGGGTTGCCCAGCTTCAAGAAAGTCACAGTTGGACCCAAGACCATATATCAAATTTTTCAATGGATATAATCATAATAGTGTTGCATATATATTCATGTCTTAAGATGATAAATCTATTTGTAAAAATTAGAGATGTTGAATTCTTTGAGCACATATTCTCTTTGAAAAACATGCATGATATGTATACCTCTTTATATACCAATAACTTATCTGCTAAAACTGATGGGCCTATAAGTGATAATAACCATGCCCTTTTATCCCTAATGATGAACCTATGAGAAGTAAGAGGCGTAAGATCGATACAAGTTTTGAACCTGACTTTATCACTTCTTTTATGATTGAGGTGATTCTATGTAGACATGGTAAGGGAAGAGGTAGTAACTTTCACTCTTATGTAGGAAGACCCTAAAACAAATAATGAGCCATAAAATCAGTAGACACTACTCGAAAGAGTCCATTGAAATTAAACTTGAATATATTTAATTAAACCATACATGTGAATTAACTTATTTACCTAGGGGTAGTAAACCAATTAATAGTAATTGGATATTTAAGAAAAAATTGAAACCTAATTGTTTAATATATAGATTCATAGTTAGACTTGTTATTTGAGGGTTTACCCAAACAAAGGATTAAGGCACTTTGAAACCTACTCCCCTTTAAACCAAAATATCCACTATTATGGCCCTTATTGTACTAGATATTTACAAACTATTCATACATCAGATGGATGTTAACCGTATATTTTTGCAGGGAGATTAAGATAGAGCGGTCTATATGATCCAACCTAAGTGGTTTGTGGTTCCGTATCTAGCGGATAAAGTATGTAAGCTTAGGAAGTTATTGTATACTTTTCAAAAAGGCACCTAAACAATGGTATGAAAAATTAACCAGTACCTTATTAACGATACCTTCATAGTTAACACCTCTGACACTTGTGTTTACTTTAAAGTAATAAAATTAGATTGTGTTATTTTTTTCACTATGTGGATGACATGCTTATCTTTGGGTTTGTATTTATATTATAAATAATATTAAACACTTTGGAGGGAAGCTGATGTGATTCTAAGGGTAAAAAGAATTAGAAGTAGTAATGTTATTTCCCTTAGCCAGTCTCATTATATAGAATAGATGTTGAAAACTTTTAGTCTTTTATTATTGTACATGTTAAAACTCCTTATGATTAGTGCATGTTTTTTGTAAAAACTCTTTGGATGATGCACCCCAGATATAATATGCAAAAATATAGGAAGTGTGATGTTCTTAATAAATTGTACTCAACCAGATATTGCCTATGTCTTGAGTAAACTCAGAATCTATACTAATAACTCGGGTAGTGCACTGGGTTGATCTTTTTCATTTATAAAAGTACTTGAAAGTACTATTGATCTAGCTATGCACTATAACAAGTTTCATGCAGTTATTGAAGGATTTTGTGATGCAAACTAAATCTCAGATAATGTTGAAGTAAGATCCACCAGTGTCTACGTGTTCTCCTCAAGAGGAAGTTCTATATTGTGGAAGTCCTCTAAACATAATTATATAGCACAATCCACCATGGAGTCCAAGTTTATATCGATAACATTGGCAGGACAAGAAGTTGTGTGGTTGAGAAGTCTCCTAGCAGATGTGACACTATGGGATGGAAGTGACACACTGCTATGTATCCATTGTCATTCGTAAGTAGCAATCAATGTCGCTCATAATATCATATATAATGTAAAAATGAGACATATTCGCATCAGACATGGTTCAGAGTAGTTACTAAAGAATGGTGTGATAGCCTTGAAGGATGTACGATCAGAGAAGAATATGTCCGATCTATTTACTCAAGGCTTAACCAGGAAAGTAGTCCTGGAAACGTCGAGGGAGATCGAGATAAATACCATTATGGGGAACATATGGAGGATGAGTCTATATGGTGCACTATACCCCTATCCATTTGGTGTAAATTATGCATATAAACATGATCTTATAAGCTCTTAATGAATTCACAACCATTAGTGGCGGTCGCATTAAGAAAGACTTAATAAATTCACCGATAAGGTTGAGATATATTTCTCCTAACATGATCTCATGGCCCTAGAGGAGTAGTCTACATTAGATAAATATTTTTGACGATCCTAAATATGAGTTTAAATCTCATAATAATTTCATATCCCATAGTGGGGGTCCTATTGAGAAAGACTTGATGAATTCAGTGAACACCTAATGAGGGTGACTCTATTGCTCGTAATGATCTCAGGACCCTTGAGGGGTAGTCTACTTTAGTTAGACACTATTAAAAATCACATATGTGTATGAAAGGGTGAGTATCGAGGTCTTTGTAATAACTAGTGGGTATTCAAGAGTACTTTCACTTGACGGGATTCGGTGGTTGCCTCACTTCAATACGTGTCAATTCATATCAAAAGATACTAACACTTAAGTACAATTCAAGAATCAAGCGTGTGAATAGAAACCTATTATCAGTGTCTGGGTGGGGGATTGTTGGAAATTAAGAGGAAAACCAAAGGTTTTTGTTAGTTTCATGCATTAGGATAGAAGAAGACCAAAAGTCTTTTTCATGGTACCACAACGGTTTTTGGAAGAAATAATGGTGTATATCATTTCTACCATGTATAACTTTTAAATGACCCAACACTCTAGAAAATAAGAGTAAGGGAATTACCCGACATACACGCACCACAACCACCACAAGCCCCATCAGAACCGACACCAATGATGTTGAGGCAAGGCCTGTCGTGGCAGGGTTGTGAGAGATTTGGGAGTTCAAAAAATATATTAGGAGGGGTATTATAAGCTTCTTGCAGACATTTGGAAAAGTCATCGAAAGATTAACGTCCAACCTTCAAAGCACGGATTCCCAATAGTTCCAGAAGACACTCCCAAGTGACAGACAAGGCTCCATGATACTATATGATGTCTCCCCACTTGTGATGATTTAATCTTAGTTGGAGACATCATTTTTAGTGTTTTAGGAAGTCTAGTAGTCGATTTTATCATGTATTACTGCACTTTCCTATTTCTTGTCTTGATTTAATGATTTATTATTTTTAGAGCATATTGGGCTTAATTATTTATTTAGTGTGAAGCTTCAAAGATATATATGGAGATTCATTAGATGTCAAGTCAATTCTAAGAGATAAAGGAAAGAAGATATGCATGTAAATTGGAGATAAGGAAAGAAAAGATAAGATATGGAAAGATAAAGTTGTCAAATAAATCTGAATTCCAGCACCTACGACCATAGAAGTGATCATAACTCAAGATTGGTTAGGTATTTGGAATAATGGTTTGAAGCAAAGTTATAGAGCTTTCCGAGACGACCAGTTTCGAATATTGGAACGTGTCAAACGGATAAGTATTGAAGGAGTTACGATCAAAACAAAACAGCGGCAGGTTATTACCTTTTCTATATTTTAGGGTTACGAATTTGAGTTGGGCTTGGAGTCCAAGTTACTTGTCTTCCACTCCAAGAAAACGAATTAGGTCTTCCTAAACACCTATAAATACACCCTTAAACCATTGTAAACATGTCCTTACTCAGTGCCAAGTATAGGCTTAGTCCTTGCTTGTATTTTCTCAGTTTTAAATAGTAGCTTAGTCCTTTAATTTAATATTCATCCTTAGTATCAAGCTATTCATTCAAGAAGCAAGCTGGCCTATAGAGGAAGACAAAAAGCACGAAATGGAGAGTGAAAAACTCCTCTTCTACTATCTCCTTCTCTATATTTAGGGTAATTAGCTATAGATTTTTGGCTTTAGCATATTTCTAAGCTTTTATTCTGTAAGTTTTACTTTTAATTATTGGGTTATTATTTTGTCTTAAATTCCATAATACTATTTTTTATTTTAATTGATTTTAGCTTGGCGTATATTGTTATTGTGTGCTTTGACTTATTATTTTCAGCCCTAGATTTGGCCAATCTTAGGACTATCCTTAGTAATTCAGTTATTGACAACACCACATAATCGTCTAATAGTGACCCTACCTAGATAGCCTTAAAGGTTTGATTTAACCACCAATCATTACCCAATGCTTCTTTACCCAAGATCCTGGTAGTGGAAAGGTTGCTCCTAAGTCCACCCTGACGGGGATTAGGTAGAATTTAGAACCCCAGTTAATATAAAATGCTCAATTCACCATAAGATTAGAATAACTTAGTAATAGACTCATATTAGTGACCCCAATTTATCTAACTTACATTCATATTTATTTATCTGCATTCTTATTTATTATTTCTCATCAGATAATTATTCACATTATTCTCTTTTTATATAAACATTTAATTCATCTACGCTTATGTAATACAAGTAGATCTAACGGATTAAATCCCTGCAAACGAACTTGACTTATCATTAAAACTTGCAAACGATCTATAATACTTGCAGTGAGTTTCTCGTGGTAGTCAAGGTTGTGTGTCCTTTATTATTATCTTATTTATCTATTTATTTATCACACCTTTTCCCCCACCACTATACTCGGGTTGATTGCATAAAATCTAAGTTACTTTTACATTTGAAATCAGCTTTGTCCAACGCAATCAAGTGTCTTTCCTCCTCACGTACTACTATCAATGAAGGAGCTTGGCAACCTCATTCTATACTAGACAAACTATAAGAAACCAGCAAAAGAAAGTTGTGACTCCCCCCCCCCCCCCCCCTCTTAGACGTTCTTGAGCTATACTAGAGTAGTAATAGTAATCAATTTGAGGATACATTACATGTCTAGAAAATCCTTTTTAAAGAAGTGATTAGAAGTCATTTTATTACTTAGTATTATTGGATTTTGTTGTAAGTTTTGGTTGTAATTATTAATTATTTACTTTTAAGTTTTTGTAAGTCTCTTTAAGTATTGAAATGAAATTTATTGTGACTATTATTTTCCAGTTAGTGTTAGGATTTTAGTTTACAGCTCGTAAGGCACCAAGAAACTATACTTTCAGTTACACACAAAAACCTAAGTATGTTATCGAGCTACTGTTTGAAGAGGATCAAAAGCAAGGTTGCTTTGTAGAGCTTTGTGTGTGTTTGTGTTTATTGAGAGGGTAGAAAATCTTTAGTTCACCCATGAATAGGGTCATGTCTGATAGACAGTTCAATTGATCCTATACTGATTCCAAGTGTTATGATTGTTATCATGTTTGTCTAAGATATCGTTAGTATTGTTCCCTACACGCTTTATTGTCACAATAATGGTGACTATTAGATGTGATGACTACAACAAGATTTTTCTTGTACATGTCATTCATATTGTTTATGTTATAGCCTTATTACCATGATGTTGATAGATATATAGGGCCAAGTTTCTCACTTTGTACCTTGTTTTATCATATCTTCCTTAGGATTTGAAGAAGGAGCTCGGTTAAGAGATATATAATTCTTGTTCTCCTTTGTGCTTGTCGTAGATGTTATCACCTGTCTTCTCCTGTCTTTTAAATGTTCAAAATTGGATATGTTCGTACCATACCTTGTACTTACTCATGATATAGATCAATGATACCACTAGAGTGTTGTTTCTTTTTCTAACTGGCTTTCTAAAGACTATTCATCGTGTTCTTCTCGACACGGTATGAGTCTTATCCTCTAATATTGACCTCTTTCATCTCCTTTAATCTAAGATTGATGTCTAATATTTTCCACGATCTTCGGTATAATCAAATACTTTTTAACTCTCTTGTCTTCACACACACACACATCACACATCACACACACACACATATATATATATATATATACATATATCCAACGAACAAATATTCTCTTGGAATGTCTCCAATGTCCTACGCACTTGCACTTGAGGGATGATGTTTCAATACCATATCAGATTTGTGAAATGTCGTGAGGGGTAGCCTTCATTTTATCTCGATGTTAATTCTACCCAAAAATTTGTTCTTTGGACCATTAATCTTATTATTGACCTCTTAAATATATATGGCACTCTTGAATTTACACTCTTCCTCATTGAAGCGCATCTATAATTATTATTCTGATTTGATATATTATTTCCAAAAATAAGTGAAATATCTCCTCATGATTGTTTCCTTTTATACCCCTTACTCTTATTTAAATTTTATTAATTCTCATGAAAGGCCATCGGTGAGGGAAAATAAAACCCACATAACGACCGTGTTTCTCCCAAACTTCATTACCAAGCACCCCAAAATTGGTTAGGTCTCTTATAACACCCCCACAATGTGAATAAGTGTTTCATACCACTACCCGTCTCTATCTCTATATTTATACACACTAAGGCTGAGCATATTAATCCCTAGACCAAAATCCGGCATACTGTTACCCCAAAGCCCAAACGGACCCACAAAATTGGGTAAAAATACCATGGCCTAAAATAACATTGTGCCTACCCTTCTTATTTAATGGCATGAATTTTATACCATTGGGTTACCATGTACCTTGGGTTGTTCAGTCCAAAACTGAATAACCCGGGTATTGTATCTCATTTGAAAGAATACTAAAAGTAGAAATCAACTAGAGAGGCCTATTTTCTCTCTTGCTTCTCGAACACCCTACTCCCCCTCTCTCTATCTCTCTCTCTCTCTCTCATCCTCTTATCGTTGAACCGTACTGTGAAATCTGTAATCCCTATCTGGTACAATTTTTTCTCAGTTTAATTATCACCCTTCCCCTTGTTTCTCTAGTAAAGTAACTCAGTTTTGTTTTTCTTTGCTGGTTTGGTCCTTAACCTTGGTTACACATTAAGTGCCTTCAAATTTGATAGGTAATTCAGATGCCAAACATTAAATGCATGCATAAATCAAAGGTTGAAATGTGTAGTTTTGGTCCATTTAGTTGTGATGTGTGCATTCGTAATGATGAGTTCCTTGCTTTGGGTTGTTCTCATATTGTGAGTCTATATATGTTTGGTGTTACGTTAATTTCGATATATCACCATTTCCCCATTGGTAAACACTAAAAAATTCATCTCTTCTTCATTCTTTTTTATTTTCTTTGTAACTTTTTTATTATAAAGTATGTATAATACTACTTTTTTTTTTACTTCTGATTTGGAGATTTAGGGGTTGATTCCTTTTTTTGTACATATTCTCTAGCAAATCCTTATTTTTATCTGTTTGTTGGTCTAAGGTGAGTGATTTTATGGATTCTCAACCTATAATTGTGTATTGTGTGTTATTTCACTTATTCGTATCGTATTAAATAGATTTCAAACGATTTTAAAAACATGGTTACTTGATTTTATTAAAAATATCATATAAATCCCTAATAATTTGCTTGTGAGACCCTTTTTATATTCGCAAAAGGCTTGATTTGTGATAAATATGATGTTTTAAAGATAGTTTTATGTAAAACATAAGTGTTTTGGGTAAAAAAACATAATACGAAGTGAATTTGATTGAAAATCAGACTTACATATTGCATTTTAACAATAGTTGAAATTTACTAAGCTTAAAATTTAGTTTTATGCTACACTTTTTCTTTTGTTTTGTTAAGATTTGTATTAAGTATTGGTTTTGTGTGAATTTGTTAACTTTGGGGTTAAGTTTTTGATGAATTTTTGTTTGTTAAGTTTTGTGTTAAGTTTGATATATTAATTTCTTAATTTTTGTGTTAAACATATATATCTAAGTACATATATTTGATAATACACTTATAATTTGCATTAGTATACCTAAAAACTCGAAAATACTACTTTTTGGGTGTAAAAAAAACTATTTGCAAGGTTTTGTGTTTAGAATTTAATTCTAAGTAAATTTTGTGTTAAAAATATTAAGTGTAAGTTCAACTATTATATAATAAAATAATAATTAATATTTTAGTCCTTAAAAGACTAAAAAATATGTTATTTGGGGTCTTAAAATAATAAGTTATGAACCTTTGTGTTAAAATAGATGTCTAAGTTACTGGACACATCCCGTCAATTTCACTTGTAACAATTTCTATTTAGCTATTAAGTTTAGTAAATTAGGGATATGTTAATTCTCTTTTCCCTTCGGTGACTAGGCACCTTTCATTGTCCAAAAAAAAGTTACTTAATTTGTTAAGTTTGTGCTAAAAATCTACTATTGACCTTATTTATATTTCTTTTTAGAAGTTATAAATAATGGCACAAGAAATGGTGATTAACTATTGTGGTATTGAGTATGCCGCCTCTACAACCAATCACTAATCTACAAACATGAAAAAAACATGGATAAAGAACTGTCCAGTTTACCCTTTTAATACCCCAAAGCCTGGACAGTCTCAACTAGGTTTTAAACTGATTGATTCGAATAGTGAGGGTGGTAGTTTAGCCCCTTTTGGGTTTCCAACTAAGGATGCTAGTAAACCTTTGGTTGCATTACTATGAGCTTGCTTTTATGATTGTAGATGGAATGTGGTTTAAGAACTTTTCTATGCTTTAGAGTCCCTATAAAAAGCTCCCTCTAGATGGATTGTGGCTAGGGATGTAATGATGATATATTGTGAAAAAAAACTTTTTAAAATCTCTTTTAAAAGGTTAAAGTATAAACTTGACCACCGATACATGGACTTCAACTCAAAATCTTACTTATATGTTTGTAGCTAGTCATTTTATTGATGATAATTGGTTATTAGCAAACATATACTAAGCTTTACAATGATAGAAGATCATGAAGGAGAAACAATGGGAAAAAATTGAATATGTGTTAAATGATTGAAAAATTGAATTTGTTTTGAAGCTTACAGTTATAAATTCTAGTTCAAATAACTAAATGGTTAAGTATTTGGCCGAGGAGTTATCAATTACGCCCAAAGCAACCATTTGTTCCCATGGTTACTTGCATATAGATGTTATGCGCATATTTTAAATATTATTGTCAAGGAAGGGTTAAAAGATACATTAGGTAAAAATCAGTCGATTAGTAAGATACATGATGTTGTTAGATACGTTAGATCCTCTCCTAGCAAATATTTGACATTCAATTGATATATTGAATTTGCTAGCATTACTTCGAAGAACATTTTGTGTCTTGGTGTTGCAACCATGTAGAATTTGACTTACTTGATGCTCGAGGGACCCAAGAGGTATTCAAAGGTGTTCTTAGAAATGTTTAAGATGGATAAGATGTATACCGAGTATATATTTGAATTGGGTAAAGGTATGTCTGTTCTTTTTTATCGGATAAATATAAGGAACTTGGTAAAATTCATTTAACTATTTAATGACGCAAATCTATGTTTTCGTGTCCCTATTCGTTACTTCTAACTATTATTTTGATGAAAAGATAATTTTATATCAATTTATTGTAATGCTAGGGCCTCGGGATGGTTGAGTTTTGGATATTATGGCATTGAGTATGAAATAAGAATTTTATAAATACTTGGTATTAAAGTCCAATATGAATTTATCGCTTTTCATTGCAATTATTTTAGATCCGAGAAAGAAGACACCTAAGGTATTAGGCCAACCATTTTCCAACACAAGATCATTCTTGAAGGCGAGATTCAATGGTCAATTGAAGGTCGAATGAGACTTATGTCGGTGATGAAGGAAGTGGTGAGGAAAGAAGTGAATAAGCTATTACATGTGGGGATCCTTTTCTGAAATCTCAAATAATGAATGAGTGAGTTTGATTCAATGTATGGAAAAGAAGGAAGGAATAACTACTGTCCTCAATGATAATAATAAAGTCATATTGGCGAGAATTATTATGGGCTTGCAAGTTTGCATGGACAATAAAAATTTAAATAAAGAGTCAAAGAAGGATCATTTCCTATTTCATTAATATATCAAATATTGTACAAACTCGTGTGAAGAGATTACAACTACATCCTTTAGTGTTACTTGGGGTATAATCAAAATTTTGTTGATCCTACCGATCAACACCAAATCACATTCACTTGCATGTTGGGTAACTTTTCTTTTTGAAGGATGCCATTTTATATATGCAATGTGTTGGAAACAATTCAGTGGTCTATGATTGCGATATCTTGGGACATGATAGAAAAGTTCTTGGAGGTTTTCATGCATGATATTTCCGTGTCTTGTGATAACTTCGATGATTTCCTTGGAAATCTTGAGAGGATCCTAATCCATTGTAAAGAGACGGAACTCATGTTGAATTAGGAGAAGTGTCATTTCATGGTTTTAGAGGGGGAGGGGGGGGGGGATTTTGGGACATTTCAAGCAAAGTTATGGAAGTTGACCATGTAAAGATCTAGGTATTAAAAAGATTACAACCTTCGACCTCTGCTAAAGGTTTTAGTAGTTCCTTGGTCACGCGGGTTTCTACCGCTGGTTTATTAAAGGTTTATCTAGTGTTGCTAAAAATTCTTACAACTTACTTGAGAAGGATATCACCTTCGAACTCAATGATGCATGCATATCATCGTTCTTTGTTATTAAGGAGAAACTCGTCTCAACACCAATTATAACTCCTTCTCATTAGAGTCTGCCACTCGAGATAATGTGTGATGCAAGTGATTTAACTATGGGTGTCGTGTTGGGCCAATAAAAAAACAAGGTATTACATATTATATACTATGCTATTAAGATGTTTCCGCATAATTAAATTATATGATGAATAAGAAGGAGTTATTGTTCATTGTATATGTTTTAACAAGTTTCATTCCTATCTTCTTGTAGTGAAAGTTGTGGTATACACAAACCATTCAGCGACCAAGTACCTAATGGAAAATAAAGAATCGAAGTCGCATCTTATTAGATGGGTGGTACTTCTTCAATAGTTTGACTTATTTATTCAAGACTGAAAGGGGACCAAGAATCAAGTAGTTGATCAATTATCTCGCTTCGAAGGCTCTCCCGCCAACAACTGAACATAAGTGGTCAATGAGGTATTCCTTGATGAACAACTTTTTGTTTTGAACAATTTTACTACTCCATGGTATGAAGATATAGTCAACTTCATTGTGAGTGGATTCATAAAATTCAACCTATAACAAAGGAAGTGGTTATTCCACTGAGTGAAGCAATACTTGTGGGAGGAATTCTTCCTCTTCAAGTTTTGTAGTGATCAAATGGTGTGAATATGCATACCGGAAAATGGAATCCATTTGGTGATTGCAAGCTGTCATGATTCACTTTATGTAGGTCACTTAAAAGGAGATAGTTTTTCAACGACTGAAGTGCTTCAGTCAGGTTCTTATTGGCCTTCCATTCACAAGGATTCTCACGAGTATGTGAATCAATTCAAAATATGTTAATTTACTGATAATATATCAAGGATGGACGAGATGCCACTCAATAACGTGCTAGAAGTGGAGATTTCTTATGTGTTTGGTATTGATTTCATGAAACCATTTGGTTCATCCCATGGTAATCAATACATCTTGCTAGAGGTGGATTATATGTTCAAATGGGTTTAATTTGTGGACCGACCAATGATTAAAGAGTGTTGATAAAGTTCTTGAAGTTGAATACCTTCACAAGACATGGAACTTTGAGAATTATAAATAATGATATAGTTATGCAGTTTGTGAACAAGTTATTGAAAGAGGTTCTTCTCAAGTATGGGATGAGGCATTGTGTTTCAAACACATACCATCCACAAACGAATGGTCAAGATAAAGTCTCTAACCGAGAGATATATATATTCTTCAGAAGATTGTGGGACCAATGAGGAATGATTGGTTAATAAATTTAGATGATGCACTTTGGGCATATAGGACATCTTACAAAACATCGGTGGAGCATCCCTATATCGAATGGTGTACATGTCATCTGCCTCTTGAACTTGAATTAGGTGCTTACTGAGATATTAAAAATTGAACTTGGACTCAGAGATATCAGGTGAGAAAATAATTATGCAACTCAATAAGTTGGATGAGTTTCGGTGCAATGCGTATGAAAAGTGAAAAACTCTACAAGGAGAAAACAAAGAAGTTGAATGACAACTGAATTCGTCCAAAAATGTTAGATGTATGAAAACAGGTCCTAAAGTAATACTCCAAGTACAACAATTATCCTGGTAAATTGAGGTCGAGATGATCAGTCTCTTTCATCGTCAGTGAAGTCAAGCATCATGGAGAAACTGAGGTAGAGCATCAACCAAGATCTGAACCTTCATGGTTAAAAATCATTAGTTGACAATACACCACATGAGTAAGATGTGAAGAAAATGGAGGTGACGTAGCTCATAGTGGCCGAGTAAAATAGAGGTAACCTGTCGAACTTTACATACATTAAACAAAAGAGCTTGTGAGAGACAACCCATATTCTGATCATTTGTATATAATTTCATTCAAAGTAGTGTATTATATTTTAAAGAGTTTATGTTAAGTTAGTGTATACCATACGTAATGAGAAAGGTAGTGTAGTTGTCTTTGATGCGTAGGAAAATTAAAGGAAATAAGGATAATATAGTAGGTAAAAAGGAAAAGTAGAGTGCAATCTGCGATATACCACAAGCATCTCACGATATCACCGCGGATCGAGAGATGCAGCAATTTTTTTATCCATCTAAGATGGAGAAAGTCATTTGTCCAAACCGGTGAATAAGGAAATTTGGGACGATTGGTGTGGTATACCACACCATCCGCCAGTATACCACAGATAAAGCACTATGACAATTATATTATCCATCTGAGTAGGCCATATTCGCCCGTACAAGGAGGAACCTTACGAAATTTGGGCCAAACAGTATGGTATACCTAGAATTTCTCTTTATACCGTGAGTAGGTATCCGCGATTGGTAATTCATCTAGTTAAGTCGGATGACACATCCGACAACACTAGAAAGTCAAAAGAAAGAAAGAGCAGGGGTGTTGTACACTCGCCCATCTACGGTATACCGTACATCACAAACCCATATAGCTTTGACGATTGTAACGATCCTTCACCACTAAAACTTCATATTCTTCCAAAATCCTCCTATCTACATTGACAACCACCTAAAAGCTTCATCCCCACCCAAAGTATACCATCCTATAACATTTTTTTCTATCCAAAAATCATCTCCATCCTTCATCAAACAGCGTTTCACCATCAAATCCACTCCATAACCACCTTTAAACCTATAAAAATTTCAAACCCTTCTTTATCGAAATTCATACATTCCTTAAACACCCATCACCGCCACATCAAAATACACATCACATATATTATATCTCATCATCTCAACATACAACCAATCTCCAAAAACAACAAAGACATCAAAATAATTTTCAAAATACAAAGTTTTGAGATCAAGAGATCTTGAAGTATTGAAGATTATAAATTTTAGATGAGACTTTTGCGATATCAAATTCACTCATTGTTGGCAAATCAACCCGATAACATAGTTGTAACTCCACTTTTTCCTCCATTTGAAATAACTGGAAAATTCCTTAACTTTAAATATTGGACAATAGTATAATATAATGTGGTATTTGGTTATTGGGCTTAGGTGGTGTGTAAGTTGTGGATTTGGTGGCAATTTAGTTGAGGGTACTTTGTTTACAAGATAAATCCCGTTGAATATTTTCATAATTGTGAGGTTTCTCGAATAGACGAGATGATGGGTCGAACAAAAGCCCTTACTAGTATACGAAATTAAAGAAAATCACAACAAAAAGAGGTAGAAGATGGTCTGAGGAAGAAGATAAAATAAAATTTGAGTATGGTTTTGAGTTTTAGAACCCGTTCAAGTGGAGTTGTGATTGAGAAACCGCGTTCGAGTCAAGTTGAAATAGAGGAGCCGAGAACTAGTGAAGTTGTGATCGAAGAGCCAATACCGGATTCAACCGTTTGAAAAACGAAAACATATGCGAGTTGGAAAAATTGAGTCGATGATCAAGTTTATAGATTGAAATTTGGATGTGAAAGAGGATTCTTGAATGCGATTCTCAAGAGCGAACATAAAGATTATACTAGAATCTGTGATTATTTTTGTTGGATCCATCTTCGTGAACGAGAGCTATTTTACAATATGAACCTTATTCGAGATTTTTACATGACACTTTCACTAGATTGAGATGGACCTATTGAGGTGAGGGGAAGACAATGCCTTTATCAATCCAACGTATTCGCTCAATTTTCAACCTTTGTTAGTTGATAGGTTCTTGTAAGCACCATGAAGCAACAACCAAGATGAGAAACTTTTGAATGCGATCATTGTATAAGCATGTGTTAGTCTGGGGTTGAGAACATGTACCACTAAGAAAGCAACACGCCGGTTTATTTTTGAAGAGAGACTTACTAACATGTGCAAATATTTGGTCCCATATTATTGTGCCGGCTTTCTTTGGTGTAGCATATAATTTTTGAGATATCAATATACAACTTAATGTTTAATAGATACATATATGAGAGACGAAAAATAGATGTAGCTCGTTTGATCTAAGATATAGTGATGAGTTTCGCATGAACACAAACCAACCAAAAGAACCTTAAGCCCACAACATTCTTGCTGATCCCCAGGGACGGACACCTTTGAGGCCCAGGGGGGGCTCAAGCCCCCCCTGAACCCGATTTTTTTATAATACGTCATAGTAATTTTGCCCCGACCCCTCTGAACATTTATGTAAAACTTGTATGCTCTAAAGAACTATAGTGTTTATTTTTAATAAATGATTTATTTTTTATATTTACACCACAAGAAAAGGTATCTTTAGCGGCAAAATTTTTAACACTAAAAATCTTAATTTTGTCGCTAATAGACGCTATTTGGTCGTCCCTATAAGTTCGTCTCTAAAGATACCTTAAGTAGCAAATTATTTGTTTTTGCCTCAATTGACTTTATCTTTAGCGGCAAATATTACCGCTAAATATATAATTAGAGGCCACTTTGCTGTTTATAAATATCATTAGAGGCCATTTTAGTGTTGTCGCAATAACTTCGTCCCTAATGATACTATTTCTTGTAGTGTTTATACATTAAAATACTAGTATAACATATAGTATATTAATATAATAGTAATGATATTATATAAATTAAGTGTATAATGATGTTGGTTTACATATTTCTGGGGTAATTAGGAACAGGTAAACTCATTAATTTAAAAAACAAAAAATGTAATGACGTTGGATTCTCATAGTTATATTTTGACTTTGCTTTTTTTTTTTTTGTCGAAATAAACTTAAATTAGAAGAGAAATTACAATTATCCAATCCCTAGAGGATGAAAATCCAATAAAAGAAGTTTAGCTAATTGAGGAGGGGGAACTAGATTCCAAATACTAAACAAAGAGCCCTTGAGCTTTTGTTTAGTAACTCAATCATCAGACATATTCTTTGATCTCTTTGCAAAAGAGATTTTCAAATTACAAACCATCCTACTTCTAACAATACAATTTACAAAAACCTTAGAGTTACAAAAGATTTTACTACCAAAAACGGTCTGGTCAACTAAAACTTTACAATCACTCTCAATTTCCACTTTGCCTCCGGGGTATCTAGCTGCCATCTCACAAGCTTCCATCATACCTCTAGCTTTAGCTTCCATTGCCGAGTTTGCTGTAATAATTTGTGATTTTCCATCTATCATCTGTCCAAATGAGTCCCTAACAATACAAGCAAATGAAGCTTGTTTAGTAAGATAATTAAATGATGCATCACAATTAATCTTATACTTTCCATTACAAGGTGGATTCCACCCTGTTAAGCTTTCATAATTCCCACTTCTTGCCACTGAATTGTTATGCACTTCCTCCTGGTGACAATTATTTTGAATTATCTCATTTTCATTCTCATTTTGCCTTGAGTTGTTAACTTTTTTAGCCTCAGATTTATTTCTTGTAGCAAGAAAATATTCATCATTGGCTTTAAGGGCCTCTTGTATTGTTTTCACAGGGTCAGGTATTACACCTCGAAAGATATATTCATTTCTCCCCTTCCATATAGGCCAAGCTATATAAAAAGCAATTTCACCAAGTCTAGTATCTGCATTTTCAGTTTCAATGATACAAAGCCTTAAAAAATTTATCCATCTGTTAACATTACAGGTAGGTTGAGTAAGGGCCTTAAAACAAAGTGGACTAGACATCCACACAGCTTTAGCCCAAGAACAGTGAAACAAAAGGTGCTCAACATTCTCAGTTTCAGATTCACATAATTGACATAATGAGGATTCCACTGATTTTCTCTTTTTCCTATTTTTATTTGTAGGTAAAGCATTTTCACAACATTTCCATATAAAGTTTTTGACTTTAGGTTGTACTTTCATTTTCCAAATCAACTCTCAATCATCATATTGTAGTTTAAAAGAAGATTCAGCCACTTTATTATTCTTAATCATTTCAACGTTTTGTTGTGCCTTCCAAAGTATCTTATATATATATATATATATATATATATATATATATATATATATATCTTTTACACAAACCTCTCCATTTAAAGAGAAGGGCCAAAATGGAGAGTCCTCACAAGAAAATGGAGGGATATATATATATATATATATATATATATATATATATATATATATATATATATATATATATATATATATATATATATATTCTAGATATGGTTGCAGCAACTTCAAGGTCAAATAATTGATTAAGAATTTGAGAATTCCATTCAACTTTATCAAGATAAAACAGTTCATATACATAAATCAAATTACATCCCAAAGGCTTCGTAAGGTAAGAAAAGTTTGGGACCCAAAGATCCTCCCAAATCTTTATTTGCTTACCGTTCCCCACACTCCATCTGAAGGACTTAAGAAAACAATTCCTACCCTCAATTAAGATTTTGAAACCCCAGGAGAAATTGCTAGGTAAAATAGCTTCAGTGAAATCGGAAAGAGGGAAATATTTGCCTTTGAGAACTTTAAACAATAAAGAATCTTTCCTGTTCATAAACTTCCATGCATTAGAAGATAGCAAGGCTATATTCTGGCAATGAAAGTCTTTAAATCCCAAACCTCCATCCTGTTTTGAATTCATAAGTGTATTCCATTTAACCCAGTGACACTTACCTTGCCCTTGATTATTCCAATAAAAGTTTAAAATGAGAGAAGTAAGATGTGAAGTAACTTTTTTAGGTATAAAAAAGACTGACATTAAGTAATTAGGGATTGCTCCAATAACTGCTTTAATTAATATTCCTTTTCCACTTTTTGAAAGCAATTTGGTGTCCCAACTTTCCATTCTATTCAATATCAGCTCAAGTAACCATTCTAAAGATTTGACCTTAGATTTTCCCCATGAAGAAGGTATACCAAGTTATTTTCCAAGATGATCAAGTTTCCTCATATTCAAATGAGTTGAGATTTTATTCTTTACCTCCACAGGTATATTTTTACCAAACAAAATGCCACTTTGTTCAAGTTAACTTTCTGGGTTGTTGCAAAAGAATAGCAGTTCATAATATTTCTGAATATATCAATATTGTTTTCTTTAGCTTCCAAACAAAATAAGCTATCATCAGTAAATAAAACATGTGTTATCATAGGAGCCTTTCTTGCTAAATAAATACCATTAAAAAGTCCCATTTCCACATAATAATCAATAAGGTGAGTAAGAGCTTGAGTAGCAAGGCAGAACAGATAAGGGGAAAGGGGGTCCCCCTGTCTCAGCCCTTTTTGTGGCTTATCAAGAGAGTATAACTGTCCATTAATATGCACTTTAAAAGTGACTGATGTAATACAATTTTGAATCCATCTTACCCACTTTGAATTAAAACCCATATGATATAATAAATCAATAAGAAAATCCCATTATATGTTTTCATATGCTTTGCACATGTCAGCCTTAATAGCAAGACTATACTTCTTTGAATTTCTCTTATTATTTGAAAAGTGAGTAACTTCTTGAGCTAATAAAATGTTCTCAAAGATTGATCTATCAGGTATAAAAGCTGTATGAGTTTCCGAGATTAAGCATCCCATATAAACTTGCAATCTAGATGTCAAAATTCTAGAGATAACTTTATAAACAAAATTTGTGCAGCTTATAGGTCTGAAGGAGGCTATAACATCTGGATTTAGACATTTAGGGATTAAGGCAATTATATTACAATTAATAGCCTCAATTGAAACATTTTCATTCATGAATTCATTTACAAGTTCAAAGAGATCCATCTTAATATCTTCCTAGAACTTTTTATAGAAAAAACCCCCAAATCCATCAGGGCCTGGAGATTTATCACTGCCTAAGGACCATACTGCATTTTTTACTTTCTCTAAAGAAGCTTTTGCAATTAAGGCCTCATTAATATCTTGTGAAACAACTTTCTTAACTTTAGACAGTATTGGGGAATAATTTCTTTCCCCTACTGTCTTGAAGATATTATTATAGTAACCTGTAATTTCTCCAACTATTTCATCCTTATTTGAAAGCCAAATACCATTACCATCCTTAATTTTAAGGATTTTGTTCCTGGTTCTTTTCACTTTCGTAATTGCATGAAAGGGGTCTATAGTAACAAGTTGATCCAAGGCATCTATTGGGCTCAGTTTTGGATTAGTTTTATTTGGGCCACATAACTTAAATACCTCATCAGTACCTAAGGGCCTTATCTCAGACTTAAACAAAGGCCCTTTAACAATCATTGTTCCCAGTTGAATAGTTGGTACAAGTAAAGAGTTTTGAACCTTATTATCTTGGCTCAAACTGTAAGGTTTCCCTGTCGCAACAATTTCTCCTTCCTCTAATTCTTTTTCAACCTTCTTATATTTCTTTTTCAAAGGCTTTTTAGCCTTTTGATTGACAGAATTATTCTTAACAGCTTTGAATACAAATTTTCCTTGAACTGTATATTTAATCCAATTTTCCAATCTCATTGAAAGGTTATTAGGATTATCACAATCCCTTTCCTCATGTGAAAGAATACCACATTTAAAACAAAAATCAAAGAGTTTTTCCATACTGAAATGAGATCCATACTTTCTGATCTTTAGTAATCTTGAAGTTTAAACCTGACTGTAGAGGTTTATTAACTGAACATTCAATTCGAGCTTTAATAGTAGAGTCTTCCTTAAACTTAACAGGGTCTGGTAAAATTACTTGTAGAACTTTTCCAATCTTAGAGGCAATTTTTTAACATTTGCCTCTTTAATAAACAATGGTGGAATGCCAGTAAACCTAATCCAAAAAGCAGTTTCCTCAAGAAGAGATGGATTCTTAATTGTTTCTGCATATTTTTGGACTAGAACATGAAAACCAAATATATGATACGGTCTATTAACCCAAAGAAATTCCATATCCTATTCACTATCACATTGAACAATAAAGATATTCATTCCAATTTTTTCAACATTAATTCTACCTTTAATACCCCAGTATTGAATGATAATCTTTTTGAGATAGTTGAGATTTATAATACCTGTAGCCACTACTCGAACCAAGAGTTTTGGTTCATCATATTTAGAATAAACAGCCTCTTTATCTGGAGAAAGGCAAAAATCATCTTCCGAGTCTCCATTGAATGCCATAATGACAATGGATTAGATGATTAAAGTAATTGAAAACTCAATAAAGCACTGAATAGTGATTTTAATAAATCGGATACTTGCGAAAGATACAAAGAACACCTCGAGTTTCATAGATCTATCAAAGATCTTAAGTGAAAATTGATTATATTGTTCTAAGTGTTAAGTAAAGGGTTGCGATAGGTTAGGGTAATGGTTTTATATTTTGACTTTGCTATTTATATGTTTATGTGTCACATTTTTACCTTAATAAATTTTCGAAAACGTTGACTTTCGAACTTCTTTATATTTCAAGCACCCCTCAAATTAATTCTTGAATCCGCCCCTACCTACAATGCTCGTGGGTTCCTTATTGATGGATCTTGTGGTCGGTTAGACCACTGTCAATTTCTCATAGAGAAGATTTAAGAATTTAGTTGTCATAGTCAGTCTTAAGCACTTTTCACAGTTATCCATCCTTCTAAATATATTGAAAAAATTCTTCTTGTGATTGGTTTTAAACCGGTTAAAATATTAGAGCTTCTAGTGTAATTACCATTCAAAATATAAACGTTTTGTGACTTGATATGTAATAGATTCAAGACCTATCACTTCATGAATCAATTTTTAATTTTGTATAATATTTTTGTGTTCTTCAACTTTAAATATTTAAACCTGGGAAATTAAAAGCTTTGCATGACAATAATGACGTACCAATGCAATGATGGTTTTTGCTTTAATGTATTGACAGTGGGTCTGCTGCCTTATGCATAAGGGTACTTCATGACGCTCAATGGCATGGGCTAGGGTTGATTGTATATATTCTGCCATTGCCTTGCTAGAAAAAATAAGGCATAACTCACTTTCCATCCTAATTTGGCTTCTGGGACAAAGGCGGTTGAAATATCATATTACCTTCTACTGGCAAATTTGACATGCAAGAATCAACTATTTTTAATAATTTAAATCAGAATTGATCTTACTCAGATTCAATAAATCAGGGTAAGGAAAAAAAATAAGAGTCCCGTTTTCAGAATTTGATCAATTCAGTTTTAAGATGCCACATTATTTAAATTTGTCCTAAATAAAAAAAAAGTAATAAAAATATATATTTCTCTCTCAATCCTAAATATTTGTCTACCTATTTAATATATAATCTTTGTCAAATTAAAAGTCCTTTGGAATTATTTTTTTATAATAATCAATTGAAATGATTTTATATCTTTTTTTTTTTTTTTTTTTGGACATTGTGGGGGTGCTAACGCACCCAGAATACAGGAAACGAAATTAACCTATCCCTAATTTCCTAAAAGTTAAAGATAAATCGAAAATACTATACGTATTTCGATAAGCAAAAGTTGCCTTGTGTCTAGCCTCCTTCGCCAATTTATCCGCATTCCTATTGAGCTTCCTACTGATGTGTTTGAAGGAAATATCTCCGAGCTCTTCGGACTTACGGGTAATTCTTTGTAGGATGGGTTGGATATTCCAACGAGCTGCTGACACTAGCTTGATACCTTGAATAATCTCAAGGTTGTCTGAGTGGATAGTAATTTTTTTCCCCGGGAAGTAAGCACCAATCTGTGTTGCTTTAAGGACCGCTTCTGCTTCTCCTTCCAGGGCTGATTTACAATCCATAATCATGCTGTGCTTGATTGGCGTATTTTGTTCTTTTTGTTCGCCCCATATTGCTATCCCTGTTGGTTCCCATTTATTTGAGAAAGACGCATCGCAAAATAATTTAATGTCTTGTTCTTGTTCCTCTATTATTGAGTCAACGTTTGTTTCATTGTTATTTCGAAATCCTTCATATCCCTTGCTTATCCAGTTGATCCCATGAATCTCTTGCATTAATTTCTTCGATGCAAAGTTGATTCCTGTTCCATCGACTACTGTTCCTTCATGTGTAGCCTTCATTTTCCCTTTCCATATATTCCATAAATTTATCAGTAAAAAATCTCGTATCACATTCTCGTCCCATCCTCCTTTAGTATAGGTCTTAATTATCTTCATGAACCATTCTTCTATTTCGTCCTCCTGTTCTTCCATAATTTTTATCTGTAGAACTGAACCTGCCCAAATATCTTTGCACATTGTACATTGGAGAAGTAAATGTTTTACATCTTCTTTCTCGTTGTTACACCATAAGCAATTCTTCCCGTCCGCACATTTCCTGTTGAATAAGTTCACTCTAGTTGGAATTGCGTTGTTGATTATTCGCCACATAAAAAGTTTAATTTTTTTTGGTATGTTAGATTTCCATATTATTTTCCATATTTCAGAATCTTCCATTGCTTTGGTATCTATTGTTGAAGCTTTTTTCCCATTTTGTTCTTCAATCATGATTTTATAACCTGTTTTGGTATCGTATTCCCCATCTCTTGAAAACGGCCAGATGTACTTGTCATGTATCCCATGCTCTTTAATTTTTGTTTTTTTGATGATTTGTATAATCGGTTTTGGAAAAAGATTATCTAATGTCTCTGTGTCCCATTCATCTTTGTCTTTTTTCATTAATTCACTAACTTTCATTAACGTTGTCCCCTTCGGTTTCTCTAATTCCCACTTTGTATCTATCCACCTTTCATCCCATATATTCGTATCTCTTCCATCACCTATTATTTTTATACCATGTTTCTTTAAGAAATCTCTTCCTTCTATAAGGCTTGACCAGCTCCATGTCCTGCTTTGTTTTAATTTACATGTTAAGAAATCAGACTTATTGAAGTAGATACCTTTTAAAAGCTTTGTTGCAAGGTTATTAGGGTTATGCATAAGACGCCATGCTTGAGCCGCAAGAAGGACCGTATTCATTTTTTTGAAATCTTTGAATCCCAGTCCTCCTATTAGTTTGCTTACCGCAATCTTCTCCCAGGCTACCCAGTGTATTCTATTTCTTTCACCTGAATTCCACCAAAAATTAGCAATAGCTGAAATGAGTTTGTTACAAAAAGAGATTGGAAAAGAAAAGATAGACATATAGTAGTTAGGTATAGCTTGTAAGATAGCTTTAATAAGTACTTCCTTCCCTCCTTCAGAGAGAAGCTTAGCTTTCCATCCTTCCGTATTTTTGAAAACCTTTTTTGCTATCCATTCCAGAGATTCTACTTTTGATCTCTTGTGGCAAAGGGGAATCCCTAGGTAATAACCTAAGTCCTGTGTCTCTTCTATTTTCATAATCTCAATTACTTCTCTTTTAATTTCCTCTGGAGTTTCTTTGCTAAAAATCATTGCCGATTTATGAAAATTTATTCTCTGTCCAGATATATGACAATAAGTATCTAGGCATTCTTTGAATTTGTTAACATCTGTATTCTCAAGATCAATGAAAAAAAGAGAATCATCTGCAAAAAGAAGGTGAGATATCGTGGGGCAGTTTCTATTAATCCTTATGCCATTGATGAGTTTGTTTTCGACATAGCTATCCATTAAACTAATTAAAGATTCTGTCATAATAGAAAAGAGAAAGGGGGAAAGTGGGTCACCTTGTCTAATACCTCTGTTAGGTTTAAAGTTTTCGAGTCTTTCACCATTAAAGTTAATATAGAAAGATGAAGAGGTAATGCAATTTTCTATCCATTTTATCCAGGTGTCGTTGAAACCTAGTTGCCTTAGTATCTTAAAAAGGAAAGACCATCTGACTTGATCATATGCTTTAGCCATATCAATTTTGACAGCAGCCATATTTTTCCCTTTTTTCCTTTTCCTGCTCATAAAGAAAGATATTTCTTGTGCAATAATGATATTATCTTGTATAGCTCGCCCTTTAATGAAAGCCGATTGGGTAGGTGAAATAATTTGATTCATGATTACTTTCAGCCTATTCGAGAGAATTTTTGTAATAATTTTGTAGATAAAATTTACACACGAGATGGGTCTAAAGTCTCCCAACTCTTCTTGGGTAACCCCTTTAGGGATAAGTGTTATCAAGGTATCATTAATAGTTTCTACTGAATAATTATTTTCAAAGAAATCCATAATAACTTGTGTAACATCGTCTCTGATAATATCCCAAAATTCTTTGTAGAATTTACCGTTTAAACCATCTGGTCCCGGGGCTTTGGATGCCGATAATTCTTTAACAGCCTTCTCAATTTCAATGATATCCGGTTTTTTTGTTAACTCTTCGTTCATACTATCTGTAATTCGAGGTTTAATTAATGCAATAGCTTCATTAGTGATAATCTCATCCACTTCGTTATCTTCAAAAAGTTTTTTGTAAAATTCTTGGAAACAAGTTTTTATACTATCAGTGTCCTCTATCCAAGTACCATCCTTGTTTTTTATCCTTGTGATTCTATTTAATTTTCTTCTTTTAATAGTTGCTAAATGAAAAAATTTAGTATTTTTATCTCCATAAACAAGCCAGTTTTGTCTTGCTCTATCGCTCCAATATTTTTCTTCTTTATCATACTCTTGTTTAATTTTTTCTTTAATCTCCATTTCTTCTTTAGTGGAATCAATATTATTATCTAAGTTTAGTTTTATGAGTTTATTCTGTAAATTTCTAATAGTTTTCTCATGATTCTTAAAGTTTTTATCACTCCACTTCTTAAGTTTCTTTTTAGTATATTCTCTCTTTTTTAAGAATTTATTTATGGGGATATAATCATTAGGTACTATCCAACTATCATTAACAATATTCCTACAGTTTTCGTCATCAAGCCACCTAGTTTCAAATTTAAAGTGTTTTTCACCAATTTTCGTATTAATATCAAAATGAAGAATTAAGGGAGAATGATCCGACCCTATTGCCGGAGGAATATGAATTTGAGATCTTGGATATCTTCGTATCCACTCGTAAGTTGCAAGTCCTCGGTCAATTCTTGTTTTAACATTTTTCTCCCCTTCCATCCTGTTTGACCAAGTAAAGAAACATCCATTAGACTCTATTTCTGCTAATGAATTACTATTTGTAAAGTCTACAAAAGCATTAATATGATCTATGTTAGCTTGGTTCTTGCTTTGTTTCTCCGTTATGTTAAGTATCTCATTAAAATCACCCATAATAATCCATGGTAGATCAATGTCATTACTCCAATTGGTAATATCTTTCCAAATGTTAAGCCTTAGATTAAAATCATTAGGTGCATGTAAGAAAATTAAATAGTACGAGAAAGACAGTTCATTAATTAGGACAATAACATACGAGCTACAACTAGAAATAACAAGCAAACGCACATAAGAGTGCCACAAAACCAAGAAGCCCCCGGAATGAAAAGCATTTCCGGAGGGTTCCACAAAAAAAGAGTTTTCAAAACCCAAACGAGCCAACACATTCTGAGAGTCCACCTCTCGCATCATAGTCTCACAAAAAGCCACAACACCAGGTCGAAATTGAGCCACCATCGAGCAAGCTCTGGATAATGTCAAGGGCGCTCGAAGACCCTGGACATTCAAGAAAATGGTCGTCACTTTGCTTTCGCGGCTTTCCTGGAGTAGCCGCCTCCACTTTTGCTTTCCAATTCTTCATCCCCATCCTCCAATGCATCTTCGTACTGAAAATTCATATCATGGTCATCTCCCCCTCCCATATAATCTTTCTCAAAATAATTCTCGCTAGATTCAAAGTTCCCTTCTTCCTCTTCTGGTTCAAACTGTGAGTTAAACTCCTCATCGAGCTTAGAACTGTTTTCTGACTCTTTGCCTTTGCCTTTCAGTGGGTAAATTCCTTCCTCGCCTTCTTCCTCATTTTCCAACAGATTGAATTGATTATTGTTGACGAAATTCTCAATTGGGTCCACCACTCTGAGTTTTTTAAAATTCCCTGTAACTTTGGAGCCTATCTCACCACTTCCTGCTTCAATTCGAACTCCTTTCCCATCTCTTCTTCTCTTTATATTATTTTGGGAGTTGGATGAAGTATCCATGTGATGGTCAGCAGTATTGCTATTACTTGCAACATATTTCCCCTTAATTTTTTTCATCTCTTCTTCAAAAGCAAGAAGCGCAGCTCTTATGTCACCCTCGTTTCCATCTTCTCCTTGTTGTGTTATACCATGAGTTTTTTTAAACGCCTCCATTTTTAACGTTGATTCGTGCAACTCGTTGCGAATATCGTGCATCTGCTTATTCCAAATCTCCCAATCTTGGTTCTCTTTCTCTCTTTCTTCTTCAGCTTGATTAATATTATTATTTTTTTTGCTAGTACCTCCCCTTTTGGTATAGTTGAATTTGCTAAGGACATCTTCTTCATCATCTTGAACTTGCCTCCCTTTAGCTTGGTTATTAATCTTGATACTCGAACCTGCATTTTTAACATAGTTCCCACCATATGAAAAGTTAGAAAATTCACCATTAACCTTAATGTGTAATCCATAAATAGGATTAAAAGGTGGAAATTTTGCCACATTGTCTATGCTCCATGACATTTTCCTGCGCTCATCTATGTCTTCAGTTTGTTTTATGACTTTAACTGGGCAATCACCATATTGGTGACCAATTCTACCACATCTAAAACACAAGAGGCCCGTATTCTCGTATTGGAAAAGAACCCAAGCAGGACCTTCTTCTTGATAAAGATAAGCACCAGGTGGTAAAGGTTGTTTGGTATTGATCCTTGCTCTAAATCTCAGGACTTTCACGTCACAATTCTGGGTAGTTGGGAGATCAACAACTTCAATCTTGATGAAACACACCTCAAGGGCTTTGACAGTCTCCACATTGTTCTGTATGAAAGCTAGACCTCTGACTTGGACCCAAATGGATGAGTAATCGGTATTGAGGTCATTGAAATCCACCGTGAGAGGCCATAAAGTTAGGCTGAGATGAAGCTTCTGGTATAGTCCCGGTCTCATTTCCCAAACTCTTCTAAACTCCTTCTCATTGAAGACCTCCAATTTGAACATATTGTTCTTCACATCTGTTAACCTATAATGTCCTTGAATACCCCACCTATCTTCAATGTAATTCCTCAGCTGGACTGCGTAAATTGGTGAGGTTCCAATGGCTTTAATGAGAATAGCCTTTTCTTCTTTCATGCTTTCTGAAAGCCTTGCTTTTGATCCGATATTGATAACCCCTAGCTTCTTGGCCTTATGATCATTCAGAGGAATGATGGGAAGGGCATGGTGTTCTCTAGAAGCCATGTTAACACCTGCAAATAAGAACAAACCAAACGCAAACCACACACCAAAAAAACAAAAGCACAGAGCAAGGAAAATGGAAACTGAAACGTAGAGATTAAGAAGGGAAGGAGAGGGCTGAGAGTAATAGCAAGTGAGGAAGTGAAAGGAGTGAGTGACTAACCGAGATGAGATAACAGTCTTATATAGGCAATAGAGATTGTCTGTGTTGATAACCTTGATTCTGCTAGGGTGAGGATCACTTTTACTACACCATTCTTGAGAAGTGTAATAGACTCTCACGCTTCTTCTAGTCTTGTACTTCTCATCCGAATTATTACTCACAGTAATAATTACTCTTGAAATAAACAAAGTAATTAGACCAATTTTGGGTTTACTGTTTTGGCGTCTAATGTTGTCATCATCTTTAGCGTCTCTTCGATTTCTTATTTTTATTCCTCTTTTGATTATGATTAAATCCTCGGAACTCGGCGAAAGCGTTCCTGCAGCTATTTTCGTCTTGGTAATCCCAATCAACAGCTTGAGTTCTTGCTTAAGCCACCCATTATTGCTCTTGATTATCTCATTTCTCCACACGAAAAGGTTTTGCCCAATAGTAGTGGATTGCTTCCGATCTGAAGGCCCTATCCCCAAATTGAAATTATTGATCCCTAACCCTAGCTTACCTGTGCCGTCAGATGAGACCCCCATCACCGCTGAGAAGGTAGGAGGCGTGTGAGATTTACTTCACGCGAGAAGAAGATCAAAAAATTTTAACAACAGCCCGTGAATAACGAAAAAATTAGAAATTTTTCGACCAGAAGATCGTAGGGAGAAGAGAGAAGGGAGAGGGCGTGGTTTTAGAGAGAGAAGCTGATTTTTAATTAAAAGATGAAAATATGACAAATGATTTTATATCTATAAAAATAGTTTAAATCATTAAAATTATTTTTAAAAAAACACTAGATAAGTGATTATTAAAATAAACACTTAGGTGTCGTTTGTTTTTTTAAGTAATAAGTGTTGAATGTTTAATGAACAACTGAATAGAACTTATTCTGTTAAGAGGCAGTGTCTGAATGATTAAGACGTAGTTTGAAATCTTAATGAAACAGACCCGTTAAGTGTCTGAATGATTCAGACTTAGGGTGTGTTTGTTTGCACTTAATGAGATTTTAATCTGGTTCATTAAGACACTGGATCAATAAGACTGTTTGTTTTTCCTGTCCAATTCAGATCTGAATGACTCTTAACGGGTCTGTTTCATTAAGATTTCAAACTACGTCTGAATCATTCAGACACTGCCTCTTAACAGAATAAGTCATATTCAGCTGTTCATTCAGCATTCAACACTTATTACTTAAAAAAACGACACCTTAGTTTGAAATCTTAATGAAACAGACCAATTAAGAGGCATTCAGATCTGAATTGGCCAGGAAAAACAAACAGTCTGATTGATCCAGTGTCTTAATGAACCAGATTAAGATCTCATTAAGGGCAAACAAACACCCCCTTAAAGTGATTCAAGATGTTATATAATTTTTTTAATACTTTTTACAAATGTTTTAATTTTAGGGTGATTGACTGAAAGAGTCCACAGACTATTGTCAGTTTCCCATCAGGTCCATCCCACCGAAAATGTCTGGATTACCCTTTTGCTCCATTAATATTTGTTGACTTACCAAAACTAATTTCCTAATTATATGCAACCAATCAATTAATTACAAAACAAAAAAGGAAAAATATTAAATTAAAGTACAAAACAAAACGAATTAAACGAATAAAAAACAATGATTGTATATCTTTCTTTAATATTTGCGTAGTAATTATAAAATAAATTGCACCAATATTTACAAACAACCGATATTAACTAGCACACCACTGATACTCCACACATAACCCATCGTTACAAACCACCAATATTAACTAGCACACCACTGATATTCTACATGTAACCCATCAGAAACTGAAAAATTGAATATTTATGTGCAGTGTGTCCACACGTAACCCATCAGTAAAAACCACCGATATTAACTAGCACACCACTGATATTTCACACGTAACCCATCTAGAAAACAGCATGTGCAGTGTGTATACCCTATGTTTTTTCCTGTTACACCATCACAAGTTAAAAGCAACCCATCAAGACTAGAGTATAAACTATGTCAAACGAAATTCATACAGTTTCAACGAAAAAAAATAGATTTTCTAGGGAACATCTAAAAAACTGGATTTAATCGTTTGAAGCTAAGATTCCATTGAAAAATAAAATATAAAACACTTGATTATGAATTTTATGGTTTCAATTGGAAAAAATTAGATTTTTACCTTAAAAATTGTTTATTTTTTAGAGAATATCTTCTAGTCGATGGTGCAGCAGTGTTGGACGGTGGTGGAGAATGTCCTGCAGTGGCGGCGGTCTTGGTCTTGTGCTTCCTGGGGTTGAATGGTTTATTGGGCCAACCGATTTGATGATGGTGGAGAATGTCCTCTAGTGGCGGCGGTCTTTTTGTGCAGGACAGCGGCTTGGTGGGGAGATGAGTGTGATTAATTTTGTGCAGGAGAGCGGCTTGGTGGGGCGATGGTGGAAAATTTCCCCAATGGCGGCGGTCTTTTTGTGCAGGAGAGCGGCTTTGTGCAGGAAAGATTTTTTTTAGATGTTATAATTAAAGGATTTATCAGATACACTACCTATATGGATTACGTTACAAAATATAAAAATGGTAAAAATTAATTACGATTATTAAAGAGGGGTATGGATGAAAGAAATATTATAAAGCTGGACCTTTTAAAGAAAAAATATGGTGTTGGACTTGATAGGGGTGAATTAATGGGTTTGTGGATTTAATTGAAAAATAACTCTTCATTTTAATCGATAAATACTTTTAACTCTAAAATAATCAATTCAAATGGACTCTAAAATTTAACTTAAAAATATTTGTGAGTTATCCTGAATATCACTGTACTTTTTAATTTTTTTGCTTCATGGAAAAAAATCCTTCTTCAACTTATCAAAGTATTGTGCAATAATAAAATTAATAGGAAAAAAATCTCAGGAGTATCCACTGTTTTAAATTTTGAGAAAAAAGTATCTAACGTTTTCAAAGTAGAGAGACGGGTATCCATGTGTTTTTGTGTCCTTCTGTTAGTATTTGACGTTAATTCTAGTGTTAAATAATGACGTGGTAGGGAGAAAACAAGTATTTCACAATTAAAAATAATTATAATTAATAATAAAATTTATTAAAACTATTTATTTAACCCACAAACTTTTAAAATATTAAAAATTCACCCCCAATCCCTTTCTTCTTTCTTCTTTTCCTTATAAATTCGAGTTATTAATCGGAGATGTAGGTGATTCTTCATCTCTGAAATCTACTATCGGAGGTTATATCTAAATCATTTATTATGCGACGACTCGATCCACTATTACTGGTGCTTTCAATCTATTTAATCATCTCTGGGTCTACAATCTCACTAAAATATTTCAATTTTCCATTTTACCATGATTTCTATATCTCTTTGAATTTGTAACTTGATAGGTAACTATAGGATTACAACAAAAAATTAGCACAACTACAAAAGACAATAAGAGGAATCTTTTGATTGTGAAGTTTAAATATGCAAATTCTTTACGAGGGTGGAAAGTTCGTAAAGGAACGTACTTTCAGGCTATGCTGTAAATCTTGGTTTTGCGGCCTAGACGGTCGACCGGGCCTAGCGCCTAGGTAGGATTATACGGGGACTAGGCGGGATTAGACAGTTTTGAATTCCGCTGTGTAATTTTATATACTTAGTAATATAATACTTAGAATTATAATTATTTCAACTATTTAAGCCATAAAATTCATCTAACAACACTATAGTTTATATAAAAACACTAAAATTTGAGCTATGATATCAATTTAAAAATTCTCGAGAATAAGAAAAATAAAAAGAACGCATAGGCGGCCATTTTTTGCCAATATGAATGTGATAAAGAACGGACAATTTTTCTAGGAATGGAGGAGGTAGGTTGGAGAAGAAAGGAAGGGAGGAGTGTTTGTAATTTTTTTTAAGTATGGGGTATCAATAAAAAAGTTTAATACTATAAAGTTTTTTTACAAAAAAAAATACAACATTTAATGTTTATTTGATGCTATGTACTAATAAAGGATAAAAGTACAAACATTAAGTATCTATTCATCTAAATTTGAATTAGTAGATATTTTTGGGGTCTTTTTTCTTAAAAGTGATTTTTTTGAGTGAATTATATTTAAGGTTTTTCATCAAATAAAATAACAATAATATTCTATATTAATTAAATTGGTAGATTATTTTTTTTTAATACATGAGAGAGCCACTTTGGACTCGGAGTAAATGACTCCAATGAGATTCGATCCCAGGACCTCTTGGTCTCTGCGGAGTAACCTAACCACTAGGCCAACTATCGATCTCAAATTGGTAGATTATTAACCGCAACCTATTAGATAAATTCTAACATGTAAGGTTCTAAATTTTTGAACACTATATGTTTGTACCATTATCTCGACCATTACTTTTGATATATTTTTTTGTTTTTGTTTTTTTCTTCCATTCGAAATCGTTATTTTAATATAATTTACAAGAGCCTAGCCTTCAATTATAAAAGTAATACTATATACAAACGCTGTATAACATTGTTTGTAATTCACGTACCAAAAAATATATTGTTTATAAATATTACCGTCCATAATTTCAACTTTTATTCCATAATAATAAACTACGAAATGTGATGGGTTAAGGTGGTCTTAAAATATCGTGGTGATAGTCCTCGTGGTGGTGGTAGATTTGTGATGGTAGTGTGATGTTGGATTTCTGGAAATTCTCAAGTCAACATGATTTTTTCAACAACTATGTTTCATTACAAGAATTGAATCACACCCTAATCACCTTAATACGTATATATATACCTATTTTATGTATCGTAGGTGGAAGCTATCTTGAGAAAGAAGGTAAATAAATAGGTCTAAAAAGCTCAAAAACCGCCTTATCAGCGGTAAAACCGGGTTCCCGGTTTTCGTTGCTAGGTCGGCGAGAAATATTACTTAATTCATATATATATATATATATATATAGACGCAGCCACCTTGCGTTTCGAGCCACGCAGGAGTCAGAACATTTGGACCCTTTAGCTCTCGAAACTAGGTTCACGGTTTGTGTAGAACCGGGTTCCCGGTTTGCGTCTAGTGTGTGGGACGCGCTAGCCTGGACGCGACCCCTTGCGTCTGAGCGCACGCAAGAGTCAGAACTTTTTAGCCTCCCCAGCCTTCGAAACCGGGTTCCCGGATTTTGTCGCTGGCGCGAATGCGGACGCACCCACTTGCGTCTCGAGCCACGCCATGGTCAGAGTTTTTGGGTCTCCCCAGCCTTCGAAACCGGGTTCCCAGTTTGTGCAAAACCAGGTTCCCGGTTTTTTCTTCTGCAATTTTTCTAGAAATCTTCACTTCTTAACGCTTTTAACCCCAAACTCATGACTTTTTGTAATCCTGAAATCATCAAAAACAACTACCATTTCTCATTTCTTAAAAATAAACACTAATCAACAACAATTAACTAATTTACACTACGAATTAACGAAAACACGAAGCTAATATACAATGAATTGGCTTTTGTTTAAAGTCGTTAAACTCGACGGTTACCTCCCGCTTCTAAGGGGCTTCAAGGAGGTACATGAACTCACCGGGATGTGGATCCTCCGCATGATTAATATCTTCACCTCCATGATAAATCTTCAATCGATGACTGTTTACCATGAAGGTGCGTGCTCGATTGGATTCTCAATCTCAATAGCTCAATGAGGCGTGACTTTTGTTACAACGTAAGGACCAGACCATTTTGATCTCCACTTACCCGGATAATTGCTGAACTTTGAGTTACAGTTAAGGACCTTTTGTCCAACTTTAAACTTCTTCCCTCTAATACGATTATCATGCCATCTCTTCGTGTTTTCTTTGTAAAGTTCAGCATTCTCATAGGCATGTAATCTAAACTCATCAAGTTCATTTAATTTTATCATACGATTCTCACCGGCTAATTTAGAATCTAAATTCAACTGCGCTATAGCCCAGTATGCACCCAATTCAAGTTCATGAGGCAGGTGACAAGCCTTACCATAAACCATTTGATACGGAGATGCACCAACGGGAGTTTTGAACGTAGTACGATAAGCCCACAATGCATTATCTAACTTGGTTGGCTAATCTTATCTTGTGGGGCCAACAGTTTTCTCTAGAATAGATTTGACCTCTCGATTAGAGACCTCGGCTTGACCATTGGCTTGTGGATGATAAGCGGTAGATACACGATGTCTAACCTCATGCTTCTCTAGAACAGTCTTCAAATATTTGTTCACAAAGTGTGAACCTCCATCACTTATAATCACTCGAGGTGTGCCATGTCTAGTGAAGATATGTGATTTCAAAAACTTAATTACCACTCGCGAATCATTTGTTGGTAGAGCTACAACCTTTTCCCATTTAGATTCATAATCGACTGCTAGAAGGATGTATTGATTTCCATTGGATGGTACAAAAGGACCCATGAAATCAATACCCCAAACATCAAATATTTCTACCTCAAGAATGTTATTACGTGGCATATCGTCCCTCTTAGATATATTCCCAGTAAATTGACATCTATGACACTTCTTCACGTACTCATGAAAATCCTTATGTAATGTAGGCCAATAAAAACCATATTGTAGTACCGTAGCAGCTGTGCGGTCACCTTTAACATGTCCTCCATAGGGTGAATCGTGACAACCTGCAACAACTGAATAAATCTCATTCTATGGTATGCATCTTCTTACCATTTGGTCACCACACACTTTGTAGAGGAAAGGATCCTCCCAAAAGAACTGTTTCACACGACTAATTAACCTCTTTTTGTCTTGTGAAGTAGCCCCTTCAGGAAAAGAACCACTTACCACCAGATTTGCAATATCGGTATACCAAGGTGCTCCATTAAAGATAGCAAATAAACTATCATCTGGGAATTCCTCTCTAACTAAATCGGGACTACTATTTGATTTAGAACATTCAAGATGAGACAAATGATCTGCAACCTGATTATCACAACCCTTTCAATCTCGAATCTCCAAATCTAACTCTTGAAGCAATAAAACCCATCTGATTAACCTCGTCTTAGAATATTTCTTTTCCATAAGGTACTTTATAGCGGAATGGTCGGTGAATACAACAATTTTCGCTCCAAGAATATAGGAACAAATTTTTTCAAAAGCATAAACAACCGCTAAAAGTTCCTTCCCAGTAGTCACTGTATAATTAACTTGAGCACTAGTGAAGGTCTTTCTCTTATAATAGATAGAATAAAATACCTTGTTCTTTCTTTGACCCAACACAGCACCCATAGCCAAATCACTTGCATCACACATAAATTCAAAAGGGATTTTCCAATCAGGAGGTAACACAATCGGCGCAGTAATAAGCTTCTCCTTCAAATCTTGAAACGCCTTCATGCAAGCTTCATAAAAAAGGAATTTGGTGTCCTTTTTGAGTAAGTCACATAAAGGTTTTGTAATATTTGAAAAATCCTTGATGAAACGGCGATAAAATCCAGCATGGCCTAAAGACTTCTTACACCTTTTATAGAAATGGGAGGGGGAAGAGTTTTTATTACCTCAATCGTTGCGCGATCAACTTCTAAACCTGCACTTGAAACCTTGTGACCCAACACTATACCTTCTCGAACCATAAAATGACACTTCTCCCAATTTAATACCAAATCTGTTTCCTTGCATCTTAAAAACACTTTCTCTTAATTTTGTAAACACTCATCAAAGTTATCATCAAATACTGAAAAGTCATCCATAAATACCTCAAGGAAATTATCTATCATATCCCAGAAAATTGCCGTCATACATCTCTAAAAGGTAGCGGGTGATACATAGTCCAAAAGGCATCCTTCGATAGGCAAAGGTACCAAAAGGGCATGTGAATGTGGCTTTATGTTGATCAGCTAGATCTACAAAAAATCTAATTGTACCCTGAATAACCATCCAAAAAGCAATAATACTCCCTACCAGCCAATTTGTCTAACATCTGATCAATGAAAGGAAGAGGAAAGTGGTCCTTTCTAGTCGCCTTGTTCAACTTACGGTAATCCATACACACCCTCCAACCAACAACTGTTCTTGTAGAGATGGATTCATTCTGAGCATTGAGGATGGTAGTCATTCCTCCTTTCTTCGGTACGCACTGAACTGGACTCACCCACTCACTACTAGCTATGGGATAGATGATTCCCGCGTCTAGTAGCTTAATTACTTCTTTCTTCACCGCTTCTTTCATTGCTGGCATTAATCTCCTTTGGCCTTCAACTGAACGTGCACTATCATCTTCAAGAATGATTTTATGTTGACAATGGGAAGGACTAATGCCTTTAATGTCAGCAATAGTCCAACTATTCGCCCTTAGTACATGTAGCAGTTTATCTTCTTGAGGACCTGTTAAGTTTGCTGAAACAATAACATGTAAAGTATCATTAGTACCATTCATGCTTATAGGAATTCCAAAATTTTGTTTTCTGATACTAAGTGTGCTGACTTATATGTATTGAATGGTAGCCATGTATCTTGTTTATCCAATGTGAACTCTGAGTCTAAGATTGCAACTACCCAGAAATGGCACCTTAGGATTGGGCATATGAGCCAACAGGGGTAACTTTGCTAAGAAAACAAGGCTGTTTTGATAAGGATTCTCTTTGTTTAACATTTTGTGAGAATTGTGTGTTGGCTAAACAACACATGCAATAGTTTAGGGTGGAGGTACACCTAACCTCTAACTGCCTAGAGTATGCTCGTACTGACATGTAGGGTCCTGAAAGGTATGATTCTCTTGTCCATTATAAGTACTTTCTTTCTATAGTTTATGATTATAGTAGGAGGGTTTGGACTTTTATTTTGAAAACCAAAGATGAAACTTTTTCTAAAATAAAAGATTGGAAAGTTTTGGAAGAAAAACAAGCTGGTAAAACAGTTACAGTTTTTAGAAATGAAAATGGTCTTGAGTTTTGCAATGAAAAATTTGATAATTTTTGTAAAGAAAATGGGATTTTGAGACATATAACTGTTAGAAAACCCCTTCAACAAAAACGGGGTGGTTGAGAGGATGAACGAGACCCTTTTGGAAATAGTCAGAGGTCATTTGCTTAAATCTGGTTTACCTAAATATTTTTGGGGGGAAGCTTTGTACACTGCCACTTATTTGATAAATAGAAGCCCACATAGGTTTATAAAATTCCAATCCCCAATGGAAGTTTAGAATGGATCTAAACCTGATTTGTCCCATCTAAGAGTCTTTGGGTGTGTAGCTTATGCTCACACTAAAGATGGTAAACTTGACCCTAGATCTTTAAATGTATTATGTTAGGTTACCAACAACAACATGGGGTTAAAGGCTATAGATTATCGGATAAATCAGTTAGTGGATTTAAAATTCTTATAAGTAGAGATGTAATATTTGATGAGATATTCAGTCAAAGCTATGGTTTAATTACACATTCAAAGCTTCAATATGTAATAAGATCATTTCAAGGAATTGGGGTCTTCAAGGTGTAGGGACAAAAATAAGTATAAGAAATTGAGGCCCATGACCCCCCAAAATTTTGAAATACGATTTTTTGACCCTTATAAAAAAATATTAAAAATAATTTATAAGGGTTTGCCCGCCCAGAGTTTTCATTATCTATCACTGCCACCCCACCCCTCAAATATTAAATCCTGTCGAGGTGTGATAAATAGAAAGCTAATGAAATGCTTCTATAAGGATTCAAAGGCCGGACCGCTAAGTTGCTTTACCGATTTTTTTTCCAGTTTAGCCCCTAAGGTTTCTATTATTCCACTTGTACCCTCTAGTATTTTATTTTTATTTTCTAGAATGTACTACTTTGGCCGTGAAAGTTGACTCAAGTCAAACGTTACCAAGGCTTGTAAAGAGGCGATAGTTAAAGCAATAGAATAAACACTTACCTATCGAAAAAAATTGATGTTTTAACATTTCCTTGTAAGAATGTAAGAAATACATGGTGATGATGCTTCAGCTGAACCAAATGTGGGCACAATGGAGTATGAGTTTGAGGTAGAGCCTATCAGCCCCGTGCTTCTTGTTGAGTCTTCTGCTGGAGGCCATCAAGTGGAGCAACCTCAAGATCAGGTGGATGATGAAGGCAATGAGCAGCCTAATGGACCTGACAATGAAGAGGCTAACCACTTGCATGAGTCAACAATTGGATGACTTGAAGGCTACCAGTTGGCTAGAGACAGACAAAGAAGAGAAACAAGAGCTCCTATTAGGTATTTCTACGCAGATCTTGTTTATACTACACTTACGGCTACAGTTGCAGTCAGGGATTCTGAACCTCACTCTTACCTTGATGTTATAAGTTATAAGGATAGAAAATTTTGGGTTGATGCCATAAATGATTAGTATGAGTGTTTAGTTCTTAATAAAACTTGGACTTTAGTTTCTGAACATAGTGATGCTAAACTTGTATAGTGTAAATGGTTATACGAACTTAAAGAAGGTAGTTCTGAGAAAGATCCACGTAGGTATAAATCTAGGTTAGTGGCTAAAGGGTATACTCAGAGGGTAGGCATTCACGTTAGTGAAATTTTCTCACATATGATTAAGTTTAAAACCATTAGAGTAATGTTAGTCTATGGATCCTATTTTAACTTTGAAATTGAGCAATTAGATGTTAAGACAGCTTTTTTACATGGTGACTTGGAAGAAACAATTTATATGAGGCAGCCTAAAGGCTACCTTGATCCAAAGTTGCGTAATCATGTGTGTCTCTTAAAGAAGTCTCTATATGGATTGAAACAGTCTCCAAGACAATGGTATAAAAGACACTCTAGAAAGTCCACTACATCATATTGTTTCACCCTGGGCAAAAGTTGTATCTCATGGAATTCCTAGTTCAACTACTGATATCACTTTCCACCATAAAATCTGAGTATGTGGCTATCACAGACTGTGCTAAAGAAGCAATTTGGTTGCAGAGGTTAAGTTGGTAAAAGGTATCTCTATTGTGTTTTCTGATAGCCAAAGTGCAATTCACTTAAACAAAAAATTTGTGTATCATGAATGGACTAAACATATTGATGTAAAATATCATTTTATTAGAGATATTCTTTCTAATAATGAAGTGAAATTGGAGAAATTTTCAGCTGAACTTAATCCTTCTGACATGGATAAATTGTTTTCTACCTCCATCTTCAAACTTTGTTTGGACTTGTTGTTTGTTGGTTAAATTCTTTGTGCATGTAACTTGAGAAATGATGATGGTGAGTGTGTGCCTATACTATAAGTATCTAGAAGGTGATGTTCTTGAGCTGATTCTAGTACTACACCCTTCAATGTGGAGATGATGTTAATTCTAAAGTGTGTGTGATGTGGAATGACTTGGCTGATGTTGCGTATTTGATTTAGTCAAATACTTTCTTATATCCGGGCTTGACCTTTTGACTTATACACGTGGACTATGTGCGGCGTCGTTTGATTAAGTAAAGACGGCGAGGCCTATAAGCCGTTGATCTTGAGTGAGATAGACGACTGAGATCGTTAACCTATTTGTGTCATATAAAAGGGAAAACTCTTCACATCTTACCGCATTCTCTTTGTTCACTCTTCTCAGAATACTCTCTCGTCTCTTTTAAAGTAAAACTTAGGGTTTGATCACTGTGTTTTCTTTCAAAGCGTGAAATCACTTTTAATACTTAGCTAAATCGTTGTACTACTCGAATCATCTTTATTCGAAGTTAGATATTCAGCGTAGTTGAGTATTGAAGTTAGATTAGCGGTCGCTATTTAGGATTTTTGGTTGATTCTTTGAATATTGTAAGAGTGACAAGTGTAATCGGTACCGACAGTGGGTATAGTGGATTGGCGCTCTAATACCGGAGTCCAACGTGGATGTAGATAATTTTTTGTCAAATCACGATATATTCTGTGTCCTTTATTTTCTGTTCTTTTATGCTTTCGGAAAGCCTATTTGAAACTCAATCTAGACTCAAACGTTTTTACAACATTTAACCATCATGTTTCTTCTTAGATCGAATATGAATCACCACATTTCAGAAGATTTGTGGTGCTATTACTATTAATTGACGGAGTAAACTTGAATACATTTAACCTTTCTTTATATATTTTATTTTGTTTAGTCCGACTTAATTATATCCTTTGAAAAAAAAGAAGGAAAAATGAGTTAATTATATCGAATTTCCTTGTGATCGACGGTAATATTACCACCCCTTTTAGATGAACTAATATGAGTTTTTTTTATTTCTAACATTTTATAATAAAATAATTGCATCATAAACGTATACAGGAAAATATTTGCGAGACTAACGTATAGGCGCTCCTCCGAGGAGTGCCTCACTCACTTAATTAGCCCACCGAAACTAAAACCAATCAGCCCATATTTAATTATGAGGCGCTTCTATTAAAAAAAATTAACTATACTCAGCCGCATATTCACATTGAACACCCTAAAACCCATCGCTTCACATCAACAATAGAAGAATATCTATTTGACGCAATCATTAAAGATGGTTTTACTGATGTGTAGAAGAAATTTAGGCAACAGTACAAGGTAATCTCATCACCTAATTTTAAAAGTTATTTCATAAACTTTACAAACTCTAATGAATTGATCTAATTTTAATCTAAATATCATCACTTTTACAAGTTTTCAAAATTCTCTGATTTAAGTATAATTTGTTATATTTTTTCTACTGGCCATTGTTAAGCCTGTTGGAAGCCTTTTACAGTAGGAGGTTTAATTTTTTAAAAAAAAAAAGAGATATAAAATACGCTGAAATTAGGGACAGCAAAAATTGGAATGAGCAAATTGGTATTATACTGCATCTGTGTAATTGTTTTGCAGCAAAAATTTATTATAAATATTGTTTTGAATTAAGTATTGGCCAAAGATTGATGACCAGTAAGTTTTTATTTTATTTTAAATAAAGGCGCTTTATAGAGAAGCACCTAGACGTTAGTATCGCAAATATTTTTCTATTTATGTTTATGCTGTAATTATTTTATTACTAAATGTTAGAAATAAAAAAAACTCAACTAATATACTACTATTACTCTGGACGAGAGATATAATATTCTTTTTTATCGATAAAGATATAGTGCAATTAACTTTATTTTCCTTATTTAGTCACTGATTTGAAGGTTGGTTTTGGTGTGGGGGTGTGAGTATGGTTTAACATGAAGTGAAAGGTACGGTTTAAAAGGTAGGGGGATATCCCGACACAAGCACACCCAACGAAGCCCTAAAATGGTGAAAAGCAAAAAGTAGCATTTATTTCGGGTTGTCCCTCTGACCGCTAGCTGCTGCTATTGCAACAGTTGCTAGTTCCTTCTACGATGCATATAATAAACATAAACATGCAAAATCAAAAGATATGCGATTTAGCCAACTCAATGATCGCCTCAGGCCTTAGCATTTATTATTGGATGGATGGATAGTGCCAACACCTTCAACCTTCCCCTAATTACTCTCTCTCTTTCTCCTTCTCTCCTTTTCTCTCTCATCAGAATTGACTAATCCTTATTATTCAGTCTTGACTATTCCTTTCTTCCCTTTTGTTCTTGGAGTTTGCCATGCACGGTTTCCTATATATTACGAGGAGAAATCAGGGTAGAAGTAGAACAATTTTTTTTTTTGTTCCAAAGTAGAACAAATAAGTAAAGGGTCCATCTCCATTTATCCTGTTAAATTAGCGTGTGAGAAATTAACCAATTGTTTAACTTTGATGGATGAGTATCGTGTAGAATTTGATGGATGAAGCATAATAAAAGTAATCCAAACTAAATTTTGACATAACAGGGGAGAATATGAATTCGGTAACTGATACAATAAAGTTTACCAATAAAATACATTAAATCAAGTTCAACATAATCTCAATATTGGTATAAGGAACTACAATTAAAAATTGATCATTCAATATTTTCTTTTCAATCGTTTTAATTGACTTTTTTTCACTTTTAAACCTCGATTTTTTGCTGTTCTTTGGTCAGAGTAAAAGAATTTAATTACATTTTACATATCTAAAAAAATAGCCCCACTTTCTATTTTTCTTTCCACTTTATAAGTAAAACCTTAGCTATATTTTTATTTTCTGTCTCTTAGATTCATTTTGCAAACATGTATCTCAACTTAATTTTATTCGCTTTAGAATTAAACTCTTAATTATATGTAAAAAAATATTTTTTACATATCTTCAATTTCCATTTCTTTAAAAAAATAAATTCACTTTACAATTCAATAAATCTTTATATATGATAAATTTTTAAAATATTAAATGACGATGATAAATTCTAATATTTTTAAGAAATTAAATATTATAATTATGAAAAGAAATAATCACCAATTAAATATTAAATAGAGATTAAGTCACCATTAAAAAATAAACACATCTTATTTTTAGCCCATTACTTATGGTTTAGAAACATTTTTAGGCCAAACGTTTCAAAAGTACCATTTTCAGGCCAAACGTATTCAAAACGTCTATGATGTCACCCTCTTTGTGATATAATAATCTAGGTTGGAGACCTCATTTTAGGTGTATTTAGTTATTTAAATTATATATTTTTATTCATATTTTGATAAATTCTTATTTCTTGTCTTAATTATTTTTAAAGTATATTGGGTTTAATTTATTAATTTAGTGTGAAACTTTAAAATATATGTAAATTAATTAGATGTCAAATCAATTTTAAGAGATAAAAGAAAAAAAACATGGATGGAAATTGGAGATAAAAGGAAGAGAAAATCCTATGTTTAGGCCAAATGTTTCAAAAGTCACATTTTTAGGACAAAGGTATTCAAAACACTTATTTAGGCCATTTCACTAATTTCGTAAAATATTTCATAGATTTTAAGGACAATTTGAACACTTTAGATATAGATCACAGTTTGTGATGTGGCCAAATAAACATATAGCTCATTTGAAATGCCTAAATTGTTCTTAGAATTAATAAAACATCTCATGAAATGGCCTAAAAATTGACGTTTTGAATACGTTTGGCCTAAAAATGTGACTTTTGAAACATTTGGCCTAAAAATATTTTTAGGCCATAGGTAATGGCCTAAAAATGGAATTTGCTCTAAAAGGAAGTAAAGATAAAATAGGAAAAAAGTTGCAAAAAATCTGAAATTCTGCAGCCACGTCCACTAAAGTGAATATAACTCAAAGCGGCTGGGAACTTGGAGGAGCAATCAAAAGATAAAGTGTAGATCTTTTTGCTGCGGTCGTTTCGAACGAAACAATAACGAAAAAGTTACGACCAAAATAAGACAGTAACAGATTTTTCCTTCTCCTATATTTTAGGAAACGAATTTGATTTGGAAAAGGAGCCCAATTACTTGCCATTTACTCCAAGATTTTGACTTAGGGCTTCCTAAACACCTATAAATACATCATTTAATCATTATAAACATTATCTTAGTCCTTACTTGAATATTAATCCTTACTATCAAGCTTATCATCCAAAGAAGCAAGCTGACATGTAGAGGAAGACAAGAAGCAAGAAGTTGGAGAGTGACAAACTCCACTTCTATATCTCTCCTTCTCTATATTTAGGGTAATTAGCTATAGATTTGTGGCTTCACCATACTTCTGAGCTTTTATTCTGTAACTTACTATTAATTTTTAGGTTATTATTTTGTCTTAAATTCCATAATTCTATTTGTTATCTTAATTTATTTGAGCTTGACGTAAATCTGTATTCTGTGCTTTGACTTATTGTTTCCATCCCTAGATTTGGACAAACTTAGGACTATCCTTAGTAATTGAGTTAACACCCGGAAGGGGATTCAATTTATCGTCTAGTGTGTGACTGTGTGGTAGTGATCTTGACGGGCTTGCTGGTGGTCCTTTGTGTGTTCTAAAATAAAGTAATAAGTAAAGAGAACCACAACCGCAAGTGTACGGTTGTCCCAAGTAATAATAGTGATAAACAAGATCGTTCGCAGGGACGGTATGGTTAACTACAATGCTTATCAATTAATGAATGATTGCACTTATGAAAGCAAATAAATTATTTGATAATTGTTTGTTGGTTTTACTAATCTTAAGTATGAAAGATTAATGTAAAAATGCAAGTAAATAACAAGATGCAAGTAATAAAATGCTAGACGCAAATATGAGCAGGCAGTACTTGAGAGACGCAAGGGATTCTCCTAACTCTATTTAATAACATATGTTGTTTAAGGGGCAAATTGGTCAATTGACATTGGTCGGGATTCGGGAATCTTCGTACCCCCGTCAGGGTGGACTACGAAGCTATTCTAGGGTGTCACAAACCCCGTCAGGGTGATTATGATCCACCTTCGAATGATTAAGCTAAAATTACCTCATAGGCCATAAAATTAACTACGCTCGTCAAAGTCAAATAGTTTCTATTTTATATTTTGTAATTGATTCTGCACCTAAACCCCCCGTCAAGATGATCCACACGCCACATATGTGGAATAGTTTAGATACTAACCCCTGTTCTTTGTTAGCTACTCCAAAAACAGTAAATAATCACCAATTACAGAATAATGTAAAAGACCCAATTCGATTTAATTAATTAAAACCCAAATTCAAACATATGAAAATCAATAGTTTTAGGATTCACCTATTAAGCATTCTCAAGTACTTAGAGAAATTAGCTCATGCTAATGGAAATTAAAACTAAATTAAAAGAAATAAGACTCATATTGTTTTACAGAAATAAAAATAAGAAAAACCTAATTTTCGGAATTAGATTCGGATGTGAATGGAGATATAGACCCTCTCCAGCTCTTCAACTTTCTTCTGTTTCCTTCGTTGACTTTTCTCTGATACTTTTCTTTCTGAATAATTATTTGTATGAAAATTAGAAGTCAAAAGTCCTTTTTATACTCTCAAAAACGGATTAGGCTTTGTCTAAGGTTTAAGTTAAAAATTAAAAGCCCAAGTCCATTTTCTAAGCCCAAAATCCCGTAACTGCTGCACCACCTCCACTAAAACAGCTCTAGCCGATTCGTTATAACTCTGATTGACCTCAAATCACTTGCTAAATTTCTGTAACTCGATAAGGAACATAATCTCTTCAAAGGTCAGCGGCTAAATCAACTCGTAAGTGCCTCGAAATCATCAATCTTTGGCCTGTTTTCCAGATTTGCAGCTTCAAAATATAATTCTTTTCGGGATTTATCTTCAAGCTTTGACTCCATATCACGATCTTTGACTTTCTTCTCGGATTCCACTCCTAGCTAATATTCAAAACCTACAAATTTTTCACTAAAATACACAAGATTACGTGCAAAAGTTTAATAAATTAAAAATACTAGAAATAAAAGAGGAAATTCGGATTATTGCATATTTAGCCCAAAAGTCTATCAAAATATTCAAATAAACATAAAAATGATGTCTCCCAAGGGTCTAAAATAAGAACAATTAGGGAGACATCAAGACCCCCAACTCAAATCTTTGTCGTCCCGACAAAGTAAAACAAAACAAAGGGGTAGAAGTAAACGCAAAGACATAGAAGCTAGCAAATACACCTAAAGCAATTCTCAAGATAAATCTCATATAGCAAACTCTAGAAATTAATATACACATACATCTAAAATGCAAAATCAAACACAAATAATCTCAATCATAAAATTAAATTCGCAATGCTTGAAGGTTACACTTGTACTCATCTCTGTATGATGGATATAGGGTGTTCCTCTTTTTTAAATCGCTTTGAACGCTCCACCTAGCATATTTCCTATCAACAGAATCATAAATTCACTATGCACTTAGGAATCACGAGGTCTTTATGGTTTTAATATTGGCTTAAGGACAGTGTGGATGTATATTTGATAAATTTAAAGTGAGTTTTTGGCTCTCTCCTCACTTACCATCAACAAATGTCCTCGAGCTTGAGTTTACGCTAAAAAATTATTCTCACTCACCCATTTACGCAACAATTTAGCGTCCCATGTCAACCCATTACAAATAAGATGATTTTTCAGAAGATTTCACTTTGCCGGATGTTTATTCTTTCATGTTTTTCTTTTTCTTTTCTTTTCTCTTTTTTTTGTACAGTTTGTAAACCGGGTTCCCGGTTTTTGCGGACCGGGTTCCCAGTTCCTATTGTAATGGGTTTTCAAATTTTTTTTTTTATTTTTTTCTTTCTTTTTCATTTCTTTCAATCCCGGCAAAGGGTTACAATAAGTATAATCATCTGCAATTGTGCTACAACATAAACACATACATCCCTTCCCAATAAATTCCCCATAAGTGGACCAACCACCCCAAACTCAAGCTCGAGACATGTCTCAGGATCGTGATTCAAGTGCGGGTCATATGGTCATGCCTAATAATCTAAGGGATAATGGGCTTATATCGTGGCTACAAAAGAAAAGGCTAAAGGCTCAAAATGGGCTAAGACGGATTAACATTTAATTACAAGGGATAGAAGGCTAAAAAGGTCACAAATGGCTAACAAAGAACTGCCCCTATCATTTTCCTAAGTACATAGCTCGTCTTTAGTTCATATCTAGGTGGGTTATCTACAAATTAGGATTTCACGTTCTACACACCAAACATATTCCTTAAGTACAAGCTTACTTCATTTGAATTGTTCATTAATTTTTCCTATCAATTACCTACGTTTGCATGCAATTCTTAATGCGTTTTATATCAATCCCTAGAGTCCACTATTTACTATCATAGATTTATCAAAAGTATGCTTAAAGGGATATTTAAAATCTTCTACAGTCAAACACAACTCCAAAATTATTTTATTGAAAGCAATTAAAAACACATAACACATAAAAACTGGGATGAGGCAACGAACCCCACCCCAAACTCAAAAATGAGTCGTGTCCCCACGACTCGAAAAGACTCAAAGCAATAAAATAATCTACACTAAATGAGAAGGATTAGAAAATGTATCTCAACCAGCGCGTGGCTGGTTATCGGTGTTGCGTCCGTGAACCTTATCTCGCGTTTAGACATCGTAAGTTGCGTTTTGAACGGATAAAGTTCAGCTTGTTTGTAACGTTTCCCAAAATATCAATCATCGCATCCGGATTTTCTTCCAACACTTTAATCTTCGATTCCAACGCATCATTGGATTAATCTTTTTCTCACTTTCTGGTCCATCAATCAATTTCCTTTTCTCCGGATTAGCCTTAATCAGATATTCTTTCCTCTTGGATGCAGCTTTAACCTCGGATTAGGAATCTTAACAGCTTGTTCTTGAATAACACCAAAAGTGTTTCTGTTTCTAGGAGACTTCCTTCGATAAGTGCACATGAAATCGGTTATGCTAGCCCTCTCGTTCCACCCCAAACTCAAAACTTCAAATAGTGAAAAGCTTAGTGAACAGCTTAGAACTTTGAGGTTTTGAGGTTTAAAACTTGAAGATTATGGTGGGATATGAGATGGGTAAAGGCTAATTGATGTGGGGGAAGAGGGAATATGGTTTAATTTGAAGTTCGGATGAAGAACAATCTTGGAGAAAAGTGGGAACTTTATGGTGTTTTGGATAGGAGACGAGTTGATTGTATATTTTCGTGGTGAAAATGGGTAAGATTTGATGATTGTGTAGTTGTAGATGATGATTTTTTCGGGAAATTATGGGTTTTGGAAGTGTTTTTGGAGGCTGGCTTGAAGAAAGAGGTAAACATCTAGGGCTAAAAAGCTGAAAACCGGCCTGTCACAGTAGAAACCGGGTTCCCGGTTTCGCGTCGCTGTGTCGGCGCGAAAAAAATTAGATTTTTTTTTTACCTCAGACGCAATAGATGGCTGGACCCCAAAACGCAGGGTCAGAGAATTTACCTCTCGAACCCGGGTTCCCGGTTTTCGTCGATGGCGCGAGTGGACACGCAGATGGTGACGCAGCAAAGGGCGGGTCCCAAAACGCTGGGTCAGAAGATTTTGAAATTCTACAGCTCCAAAACCGGGGTCCTGGTTTGTGCGAAACCGGGTTCCCGGTTTGCGTTGATGGCACAGGTGGAGACGCATCATGAGACGCATCGAATGGCGGGTCCCAAAACGCTGGGTCAGAAACTTTTAGCTGTTCATGCGAAATTTTTTATTTCGCCATTGGATAGATCTCGAAAATTTATGCGGTTTAGGCTCAAGAAAAAGTTAATTCCGACCTCCGAGCGTCAAGTTATGATCTTCCGACGTTTTGATACTTGGGGTACATCACCAAAAAGGGTCCCCGGTTTCTACTGTATTGGAACCCAAAATTTTCATTTTTTTTCGTTCTAACTACCCCAAACTCGTGACCTTCACTCCTGTAATCATAAAAAACAACTACCCTTCCTCATTTCTTACTAGTAAACACTAAATTAACGAAAATCAAACTAATTTAAACTACGAAAAACAAAAACTGAAAATAATATACAAGAAATGGATTTTGTTTAACGGCGTTAACCTCGATGGGTTACCTCATTCATTAGTCATTGACATAACCACCCCAGCAGTGAGTGAGGTTGTCAATATTTGTAACTCAGAATTTACATCCCTTAGCTTTTATGCCCACTAGTTTATCTGAGATAACCTTCGTGACCATGAATGGTGTTAGCCAAGAACTTTTTGATTCACGTACCTTTGGAGGGGGGTCCGGTTTCTTCATAGCTACTTCTTCACCTACTTTGAACCCCTTTTTCTTTCTTTCTTAGGTTCCTTCGGAACCTTCGTGGCACGTGCTTTCTCTTTCTTCTTCACATGATTGAGTTGTGGATTTTTAGGGTATGGAGTAGCTTTAATAGGTGGTTTCTTTCGTAAATATTTCTCCTCCACCCCTAACGTGTCCACAACATTAATTTGCTCCCTTCTTACCTGTTCCATTACATCTAGACGAAAGCATTCTTCCTTGGAATCCGGAAATCTCTTAGGTCTGAACACGTTAAACTTCACTTCCTCGTCTTGGTTTCTCATCGTCAATTCACCGTTTTCTACATCAATCAAGGTACGCCCCATGGCTAGGAATGGTCTTCCCAAAATAAATTGGACATTCCTATCCGCGTCGTATTCAAGAATAACAAAATCAACGGGAAATACTAAAGTACCTGCCTTAACGAGGACATCTTCAATTCGTCCTTCCGGATGTGCAAGAGATCGATCCTCCATTTGCAAGACCATAGAAGTAGGTCTTGCTTTTCCAATATTAAGCTTATCAAAGATCGATTTGGGCATAAGATTGATGCTTGCACCCAAATCACATAGTGCCTTACCTTTCCATTCTTCTCCAATCGATATCTGAATAGTGAAACTCCCAGGATCAAGTAACTTTGGAGGTAATTTACTTTGACAAATAGCACTACATTCTTCAGGGAGACCAACCATCTCATTATCACAATAAGGCCTTTTGTTGGTGAGGGCCCTTTTCAAAAACTTTGCATATTTGGGCACATCCCTAATAGCTTGCAACAACGGAATTTTATTATTGAGACTACTCAACTTGTTCAAGAATCTTTGATAATCGGCCATATCGCCCTTTTTCTGAACTCGAGATGGAAATGGTGGAGGAGGGCGATTGATTATAACATCATCTTTCTTCTTTGGAACCTCAATCGGTCTCTCTATTTCTTCAACCTCAACATCTTTATCTTCCTCAACCACATCCTATTCTTTTCTTGTAACTTCTTTCTCTTTCATAACTGGAAAAGGAGGTGGAGGGGAGTTCTTACCACTTCTGAGAGTAACAACTTTACAGTCTTCGATTTGGATTGGATTCTCAGTGTCACTAGAGAGTTGCCCTTGTGGACACTGATTCAACTGTTTTGCCATTTGCGTAATTTGATTCTCTAACATCTTGAAGTGTGCCTCAGAAGCTTGTTGCCTTTGGATTGCTTGTGTTTGAAGGGCAACCAGCTGTTCTACCGTTTTCTGAAGGTCATTCGCACCTTCTTGAGGATGAGCGGGTAAGGCTTTTTGGTTCATGGTTTCATTATAATTAGCTTGAGGAGGTTGTCTTTGAACATAATTTCCTTGATTTTGTCCCCCTTGGTAGTTATTCTGAGGTCTTGGGTTGTAACCTTGGGGACGCGGCTGATATGCGTGAGTAGGATTGGCTGCCCCATTAGGATTTGAATATTGAAACCCAGGATGGTTTCTGTTTGGCATGTACCCTTGACCATTCGAATTAAAGTTCCCTCGTTTGGAAACAAACATCACGGCCTCTTGATTGTTCTGACAATTCTCCCAATTATGATCGTTCACACCACAATATTCACATCCATACACCTCTTGTCCAGCTTTTACCTCAACTCTTTTATTTGAAAAACCTTCTTTCACGGCTAATGTAAGTTGTCTCAACTGTTGTTCTAATGTGGTTTGTATCTTGTTCTCTAAGGAGTTGAACTTCTCTTCAATGTTGACATTATTAACTCCTCTTTTAACTGGTGTTCTTACGGTATTCCATCCTACTTCATTATCGACTGTTCTATCTAAAATAATTCTTGCGTAAGCAGGTTGAACTCGTAAAAACGCACCACATAACAAATCTAAATCTTTTCGTGAACTCCCCTCAAGACCGTTATAGAAAATTTTCAATTGCTGTTGTTCTGAAAGGTTATGATTGGGGACTCTTCCTAAAAATTTCTGAAATCTCGACCAACTCCTACCCAACGCTTCATCATATTCTTGTCGGAAATGTGTTAATTCAAGTTAAGAATCTAACCTCATGTTGGACGGATAATATCTATCGAAAAACGCAGCCTGTAACTGTTCCCAATTCGTAATCTTCCCTAGTTCTTGTAAATCATGCCAATCACTCGCTCCATCTATTAAGAAAAATCTGAATGTATCAAAATACATTTGCTCCCTTGTTACTCCTTGCGTAATGTACGAATCGCAGATTTGCATAAATTTTTGTACTGCGCGAAATGGATCTTCTCCGGGCTTGCCACGAAAGTTTCTGAAATTCTAAATTAAGCTAGCATACCCGAATCTGGACGGAATCTCGGAACATTGATATTAGCTGGGCCAATCCCAAGAGGAGGGGCAAGGAATGGTTCTTGAGTTGGACCGGTGAGAAACCATGGGTCGGCTATTTGAACTTGAACTGGAGGATTAGGAATGACAGGTGGGACTAGAAGATTAGGAATTTCTGGAGGTACTAGTGGCTGACCATTTCCGTTTAGCTAAACTCCTGGGTTCTCTTGGTTATGAAGATTAATATTTTCCATTATGTTCGCTAATTCTTCTACTTCTCTAGCTTCTTGTTCTTTCCTTCTCTTGTTAGCAAGTCTGATTAATGATTCTAGATTACTAAGGATCAGAGGTGATGGCTCAAGATCCTTAAAGAGTCTCCTTCGCATACACCAAACCTAAAAACCTGAAAAAGATGAACAAACAAAAAGCGTAAAACTGATAAAAATAAAAATAAATGCAACTAGTCACTAAAGGATAAACACCGTGGTCACACGCTACCGTCCCCGGTAGCGGCGCCAAAAACTTGGTGGTCCTTTGTGTGTTCTAAAATAAAGTAATAAGTAAAGAGAACCACAACCGCAAGTGTACGGTTGTCCCAAGTAATAATAGTGATAAACAGGATCGTTCGCAGGGACGGTATGGTTAACTACAATGCTTATCAATTAATGAATGATTGCACTTATGAAAGCAAATAAATGATTTGATAATTGTTTGTTGGTTTTACTAATCTTAAGTATGAAAGATTAATGTAAAAATGCAAGTAAATAACAAGACGCAAGTAATAAAATGCTAGACGCAAATATGAGCAGGCAATACTTAAGAGACGCAAGGGATTCTCCTAACTCTATTTCATAACATATGTTGTTTAAGGGGCAAATTGGTCAATTGACATTGGTCGGGATTCGGGAATCTTCGTACCCCCGTCAGGGTGGACTACGAAGCTATTCTAGGGTGTCACAAACCCCGTCAGGGTGATTATGATCCATCTTCGAATGATTAAGCTAAAATTACCTCATAGGTCATAAAATTAACTACGCTCGTCAAAGTCAAATAGTTTCTATTTTATATTTTATAATTGATTCTGCACCTAAACCCCCCATCAAGATGATCCACACGCCACATATGTGGAAAAGTTTAGATACTAACACCTGTTCTTAGTTAGCTACTCCAAAAACAGTAAATAGTCACCAATTACAGAATAATGTAAAAGACCCAATTCGATTTAATTAATTAAAACCCAAATTCAAACATATGAAAATCAATAGTTTTAGGATTCACCTATTAAGCATTCTCAAGTACTTAGAGAATTTAGCTCATGCTAATGGAAATTAAAACTAAATTAAAAGAAATAAGACTCACATTGTTTTACAAAAATAAAAATAAGAAAAACCTAATTTTCGGAATTAGATTCGGCTGTGAATGGAGATATAGACCCTCTCCAGCTTTTCAGCTTTCTTCTGCTTCCTTCGTTGACTTCTCTCTGATGCTTTTCTTTCTGAATAATGAGTTGTATGAAAATTAGAAGTCAAAAGCCCCTTTTATACTCTCAAAAACGGATTAGGCTTTGTCTAAGGTTTAAGTTAAAAATTAAAAGCCCAAGTCCATTTTCTAAGCCTCAAATCCCGTAACTGCTGCATCACCTCCACTAAAACAGCTCTAGCCGATTCGTTATAACTCCGATTGACCTCAAATCACTTGCTAAATTTCCGTAACTCGATAAGGAACATAATATCTTCAAATGTCAGCGGCTAAATCAACTCGTAAGTGCCTAGAAATCAGCAATCTTTGGCCTGTTTTCCAGATTTGCAGCTTCAAAATATAATTCTTTTTGGGATTTATCTTCAAGCTTTGACTCCATATCACGATCTTTGACTTTCTTCTCGGATTCCTCTCCTAGCTAATATTCAAAACCTACAAACTTTTCACTAAAATACACAAGATTACGCGCAAAAGTTTAATAAATTAAAAATACTAGAAATAAAAGAGGAAATTCGGATTATTGCATATTTAGCCCAAAAGTCTATCAAAATATTCAAATAAACATAAAAAATGATGTCTCCCAAGGGTCTAAAATAAGAAGAATTAGGGAGACATCACTTGCCTAACTAGATAACCATAAAGGTTGGATTTAACCACCAATCATTACTCAGGATCCCCTTACCCAAGTTCCCTGGTAGTGGAGAGGTTACTCCAGGTCCACCCTGATGGGGGTTAGGAAGAATTTTGAATCCCGGTTAATATATAATTCTCAATTCACCATTGAGGTTAGAATAACAACTTAGTAAGATAGACTCGTATTAGTAACTCTAATTTATTAGACTTACATTCATTTTAATTTATCTGCATTTCTAATTTATTATTTCACATCAGATAATTATATATCTTATTATATTTTAATCTAAACATCTAAATTCATCTACGCTTATTGAATAGAAGTAGATCTAACAGATTAAATCCCTGCGAACGAAATGTACTTATCAACTAAACTTGCAAACGATCTGTAATACTTGCAATGAGTTTCTAGTGGTAGTCAAGGGTGTGTACCCTTTATTATTATCTTATTTATTTTTTATCTATCACACCTTTGTCCCTATCAAGTTTTTATCACCGTTGCCAGGGATTTATCTTTAAGTTAATTTATTTGTGTTTATTTAGTGTAGAAATTTTTATTTGTTTTTAGTTTTACGTGCTATTCCTTTTAGACTCTTTTCAGGTTTCCTAGGTATGGAGAACTATCAAGAAGGTTCGAGCTATCAAGTTCGAGCTCCACCACAACCTATGCATAATCAAATAATCCGCAAGAAGACTCCATCAATAACGTCTCACAAAACCTGGAAAATTTCATGAGATAATCGAGGTAACACGTTGGTGGGTCCTGGGTTGTGATAAAATTAAACAATAAAATAAAGGATCCACATACCGCAAGTGTACAGGTCGTTCCAAGTAATGGATAAGTAAATACGGGAAATTCGGCTCCATAAGGATTTAAGTAATTATTCTAAATTCGTGTTCAACATTAGAATAGATAGTTTTAATTGTCTTAATTAGAAATATAAGCAGTGAAGTATTTTGTTTTCTAATTAACTAAATAATAAAATAAATAATAAATAATTATGCAAATAAGATAAGGAGATGCAAGTATGAATCTATCCTATTGAATTTATGATTCCTAAGTATAAGGGTGAATGGGAAATTTCACAATAGTCGGGACTCTATAATCTCTTAACCCCCTGTCGGGTGGACTCAGGAGCTATCCTACGGTATGATAAACCCCTTTAAGGTAGTAAATTTACTTACAGATGTGAAGTTCCTTTACACAATTGGCTACGTGGTTCGTCAAGCATGTCGGTCAATAACGGACACCATACGTCTATATTCTAGTTCTGTAATTAAACCCCCATGTCGGATGATCATCGCCACTAGTGAATAGCCTAAATACTAAAACCTACCCTTGATTCGCGACGTCAATGATAGTGAACAAGCACAAGAATATAGTCAATGGAAATTAAGAACCAAATAAATTAAATACTAAAATCCCTGATTCAAATTAAAAAAAAAATAATCAATTGTTCATATAATTACATTCCTAAAGAGAAATTATGCATAATAAAACTCTTGAATAAATAGCTTAGAAATACCTCATAAACGAAATTGATCTAATACTAATTTACCCAAATAATAGAGATTGATAAGTGTAGAATTGATGTAATTAAGCTCTAGCTCTTGCTTCTTCCTCCTCTAGACCTCTTGATCGCTTCTATAATAATTTATGTATGTATATTAAGCTTATACATCCAAAGGATGACTTTCTAAGGTATGGAACTTATATATATATATATATATATATATATATATATATATATATATATATATAGGTGTTAGGTCGAAATCTTGGAGTAGGGACCAAGTAAAAGAGTCCAAACCCAACTCAAATTCGTAAGTAGATAATGATAATTACTGCTGAACTGTTTTGACCATATCTCCTTCGATACTTGGCCGTTTTTGTCCCGTAAGATATCAAAAGAATCCTCACAGAAAGATATATCCAAGTCATAGAAGGATCTTCCAAAATCGTTGCAGAAATTCAGATTTATTTGACAGGTTTCCTTTTCCTAATTGAACTTTGTTTCCTTTTATCTCCTGATTTCTTCCAGATCTTCTTTCCTTATTTCCTTAGAATTTATTTGGAATCTAATTTATTTCCATATATCTTTAAATCTTCACATTAACACACAAATTAAACCAAATATGCTCTAAAAATAATAAATATCCAAATCAAGGTAAGAAACTGGAATATGACGAAATAAGCACAAAAGTATATCTAATAAGTCCATTTTCTACCTAAAATGATGTCTCCAAATGGATTATATTTGGAACAAAAAATGAGACATCATGGTTTCATTTCTATGGATCATGTTCAGACCACGCAAGCAATGCAGAAGATCATAGATACAGAACGAAGTTGGCATGTACCGTGAGCACATAGAGGTGTCTTACATGCTGCTAATGATACCGCGCTAGAAGCTAAATTCTCCATATTGGAGAATCAAATTAAACAATTAGTTATGGTCATGAAAGAGGGTTTCAAAAGCAAGCAAAAAGAAGTAAAAGTTATTCAAGAAACCTTTGGATGTTCCAATTGTGGTTCTAGTGACCATGCTTTATAAGTGTGCCAAAGTAATCACGAATCTGTTGCATTTATATCTAATCGAGGAAACCACTATGTATGTGGCCATGCATACATGCAACTGATGTCTCCCTATTTGTGATATAATACTCTAGGTTGGAGACATCATTTTAGGTGTTATGATTAATTAATTATATATTTTTATTTTTATTTTGATAAATTCTTATTTCTTGTATTGATTTGATGATGTATTATTTTTATAGTATATTTGGTTTAATATGTGTGTTAATGTGAAGCTTTAAAGATATATAGAATATGATTAGATGTCAAATCAATTCTAAAGAGATAAGGATAGAAGATATGGAAGGATTCAAGAGATAAAAGGAAGTATAGATAAAATAGGAAAGGAAAAGCTGTCAAGTAAATTTGAAATTATGCAGTTATGTCCATTAAAGTGAAGATAACTACAAATCTGCTGGTAATTTGGATGAGCAATCAAAAGAGTAGACGTATATCTTTTGGCTACGGTCGTTTCATATAAATTAGGAGAAAACCGGACCTATGACGAAGGAGATACGATCAAAACAATAAGCAGTGTTTATCCTCTCCAATATCTTAGAAAACGAACTTGAGTTGGACTTGGACTCAAATTACTTACCTTTTACTCACCAATTTTGACCTAGGGTCTTCTTAGCACCTATAAATACACGCTCTTATCATTGTAAACATGTCCTTGCTTAGTTCTAAACCTTAGATTAATCCTTAGTCATTCAAGAGAAGCAACAAGACCTGTAGAGAGGAAGACAAGAAGTTGGAAAGTAGCAAACTCCTCTTCTCCATCATCTCCCTCTATCATTAGGGTAATTTGTATTGGATTCTTTAGCTTATCTTTGTTTCTAATTACTTTTATCCTTAGTCTATTCCTATGTCTTCAGATATGAAATAATTTTCCCATAGCTTAGGTTTGCATATGTATTATCTTTGATTTCTAATTCTTTATTTGTTTTTATGTTGTTTAGTAAAACCTTTTTAAATTGATTCTAGCTCCATATATTTTTTCTGCGTGCTTTGATTTATTGTCCGTAGTTCTTGCTAGTGCACGAGTATAGACTGCCCCATCAATAGTATTAAATGGTCACCCGGAAGGGGTGTCTAATTATTGAAACATCACATAAGCGTCTAGTGTGTCGTAGTGATCCGGAAGGGCTTGCCTAACTAGATAGTCATTAGGGTTTGAGATTTAACCACCGATCATTGCGCAGGATCCCCTTACCCAAGTCCCCTGGTAATTGTTTGGTCGTCACCTAAGTCCACCTGGAAGGGGGTTAGGAGGAATATAGAATCCTGGCTATTTATATAAGAGCTTTAATCACCCTTATAGCTAAAATATTGATTTAGAAGGATAAGTGCATACTAGCAACCCTACGCTATATTTTTCATCTCCATTCTTTATTATATTATTTATTTGCATTATTATATTTTTTATCAACACACCAAATACATATTTTTTCTTTTATTGTCTTTTTATCAAACAAGTTATTTCTCCTACACTTCTTTATATACATAAGTAGATCTAACGGATCAAATCCTTGCGAACGAACTTTTACTTACTAACTAAACTTGCAAACGATCTGTAATACTTGTAGTGAGTTTCTCGTGGTAGTAGAGGGTGTGTCCTTATATTATCTTTATTTATCTGTTTATTTATCACACCTTTTCCCCTACCAGCAACCAAATCGCAACCCTCTAGGTTTAATTTAATCAAATCTAAATGGGGCGGCTAATTCAAGGAATAATCAACAATTCCCCCAAGTACAAAACTTTCAATCGAGACCTCAGATCAATACCAAGGAGTCCAAAGACCTGTCCAAGAAGCTATTCTGAGACTCTTGCTCAAAAAGCACTACCTAAATATCCGCAAGAAGGTGCTTCAAATTCCATTGTCCAAACGTTGATTTCGTTCATGACTTTGACCCATGATAATTTGAAATCTAATCGAGAGATGTGGAAGCGCAAAAATGAACGAATGAATGAACACTCCCCGACATTAAAGATGCTTGAAACCCAGGTATCCCAGATTGCTAATCAGCTTAATATGAGGCCACAGGGTCAATTGCCAAGCAATACTAAGAACCCACAGAAGAATGAGGAGTGTAATGTGATAGCTTTGAGAAGTGGGAAGAAATTGCCCCATATTTTCTAAACATTAAAGAGAAAGAGACAACCTCTAAGCCCGAAGTTGTGGAAGAAGTTATAGAAGAAGGGGTTGGAGAAGAAGTTAGTGAGTCGGTGATCGTAGAAGAAAATATTTAGAAGATCTGATAGCTCAAAACAACAAGAAGAAAGTTGTTAGTGAGGATCATCCTCCCCCGCCTTTCCCTTCACGTGTCTATAATAAAAATAATGTTAATGAACACAAAAAGTTTATAGAAATGATGAAGAGGTTTCACATCAATTTTCCATTTTTAGAAACCATCCTTGCAATTCCAAACTACCTAAAGTTCATGAAGAAGGTGGTTTCCAATAAACTATTTTTTTTAGGGAGACACGATTGGCTTACCAGAGGAGTGCAGATGACATGTGCCAGAGTAAGTTGCCTCCTAAGTTAAAGGATCTAGGTAGTTTCAACATTCCGATATCTATTGGTCAAGGATGGACCGGGAAGGCATTATACGATTTAGGTGCGAGCATCAACCTCATGCATATATCATTGTTTGAGAAGCTAAGGAATGGGCATTTGAGTCCTACAACAATGACTTTGCAAATGGAAGATATGACTCTTACCCATCCTGAAGGAGGAGTAGAAGATGTACTCGTCAAAGTAGGTAACCTTATAATTCCATGTGATTTTCTTATTCTTGATTACGACGCGGGTATGAATGTGCCAATCATTTTAGGGCGGCCATTCCTAGCCATGGGGCATACTTTGTTTGATTTTGATAATGGAGAAATGATCATGCGAGTACAAGACGAGGAAGAAAAGTTTAGTGTGTTCAAGGGCATACAATTCCCCAATCCACCGAAAAATTGTTTCCGCTTGGACACACTTTACCGTGAAGTGAAGAATCTAATCAATGGTGTGGATACCTTAACGTTGGAGGAGGAAACGTGTAAAAAGAAACAAAATTCAAATCTCCTCCAAACCTCAAAGGTGATCCATTCATTGATTAACTGAAGGAAACCAGGAAACGCGCGAGAAAGGTTCCAAGGGAACCTAAGAGAAAGTGGAAATAAGGTGAGTTCTGGGCGGGAGACACCGCTGCGATAAAATATCCTTACCTCCCAGACACACGAAGAAAATGTAAGCGCAAAAGTTCTTAAGTGGCCCTTACAAGGTCATAAGAGTTATTTCTGAAAGGTTAGTCGAGTTGGATACCAAGAGGAATGGTAAACATCGCTTGGTAGAAGTTAATCGCCTCACCCACTGCTGGGGAGGCTACGTGAAAAAGAAATAACCTTGATATAATACGTCAAACATCAACAACGTTAAACAAAAATAGCTGCTAGTTGAGGTATACAGCACCATACATGTGGTGCACCACAACCTGCAAAACTGTGCCCACGACACTCTACGCGTGATCGAACAGAAAGGTTAAAGATGTAACGAGTTGCGTGCAGTGTACCACAGCGCAATATAAAGAGGCATGACAAGATATCGCGACACGGTACGTATTGTGATAAAATATGTTCTCACTATATCTCACGGTTCGAAGGTCATAGAGTTCCTAGGTCAGAAACTACATGTGGTATACCGCAGGGGTGCCACGGTGCACCAGATGATGAAAATTTTGAAAATTAAACCTTATTTCGTGACCTAAACTCCCAATCTTCTTCTTCCCATAGCTTACAAACACCATTAGTGTTCAACCCAAGCTTCACCAAACATCAAAATACACTCAAACAACCCATATTTCACCACCAAAAACATTATTACGTCATTCCTAACACCAATAACCAGCCATAATCATTCCAGCATCACAAGAAATCAAGAATCAGACAAAAAAAAAATCAGAATTCCTTTTCCTAATTTCTTAAATTCCTTCTTATCCCACCACTAGTCCTACATACCCACATAGTAAAACACACTCCTTATATCATTTCACCTCTAAATCTTACCCAAATCATCCGTTCAAGGAAAAAAATTCAAATTGGGTAAAATTTTGAGTTGAGGGTGAAGGAAGACTACATTGAGAACCGAGATACTTGCTAGTGGAAGAGAGATGAAGAAAAGATTCAAGCACAGATTTGGGTGAGAATAAGAGGAAGCAACCAGAGGTTTATGTGAGTAAATCAAAGAGGAAAAAATGGTCAAGGTGTATTTGGACTAAATATAACACTGCATTTATCCTTATTAAGGCATAAACCTGTAGCAGTATGGTAAGCATCCATAATCTTATTAAAGGAATCAATATCATTGAAATTAGCCTTTAGAAAAAACATACTATCGTCGGCGAAAAGAAGATGCGTAATTATTGGACAATTATTTCCAATTTCAAACCCTTCAAAGAGATTCTTATCAATTTTTTCCTTAACTAACACATTGAGAGTTTGAGTCATAAGGCAAAAGAGAAAAGGAGAAAATGGATCTCCTTGCCTTATTCCCCTAGAAGGTTTAATCAAAGGATAGCTAGTACCATTTATTAAAACAGAATAAGTAACAAAAGTTACACAATTCATAATATTTTGAACCCATTTTTCATGAAAGCCCATTTTGGTTAAAAGTTGTTTCAAAAACTTCACTCAACAAACTCGTAATCCTTCTTAACATAAGCTTTTATAGCCATCAGATAATTCTTAGTATTTTTCTTTCTTTTTATATGAGTGATTAACTCGTGAGAAATGAAAATATTCTCTTGAATTTTCCTTCTTGGAATAAAGCCACTTTGATTACTATCTACCAAGTCAGGCATAAAAGGTTTTGAACGATTTACCATAACTTTAGAAATAATTTTGTAAATGAAATTGGTGCAACTAATAGGTCTGAAATGCCCCACCTCAGAAGGATTTTCAGCTTTTGGTATGAGAGCTATGAAAGTTTGGTTAATTGCCTCCAAAGAAGCACCATTATTCCAAAAATCATTGATAATTGCATAATATCAAGTTTCAAAATTTTCCAATTTTTTTTATAGAAAATTCCAGTATATCCATCAGGGCCTGGGGCTTTATCCATATCCATCAGGGCCTTGGGCTTTATCCAAATCCAGCTCCCAAATAGCTGAATGTACTTCATCATGTGCTATGGGGCAAATCAAAGTTTTATTCATGTTATCACTAACTGAATTTTGAATCAAATTAATAATAGAGGTAAAATCTCTGTTACCCACTGTTTTATAAATGTTATTAAAAAAATTAGTGATAACTTCACTAATATTATTATCACCTTCCACCCAAATGTTATTCTCATTTTTAATTCTTTTGATTGCATTTCTTTCCCTTCTACTTTTAGTACTAGCATGAAAGAAAGCTGTGTTTCTATCACCTTTTTTGAGCCAACAAATACACGATTTATCTTTCCAATATTGCTTTTCTCTTAACCACGCAAGTTTAATTTGTTTAACAATAAAATCATACTCATCCCAATCACCATGATTAGTATGAGTGTTTGACAGAATTTTTAGTCTATTGATGTAAGCTTCAATAGTTTTCCTATTGTTAATAAATTTCTTGTTTTCCAGTCAGTAAGTTTCTTTGTAGCAATGGAGAATTTTTTATTAATAACAGAAGTTGGGACTCCTCGCAAGTTCTTATTATCCTCCCAAATTTTCTCAATAATGTTAACACAGTCTTTGTCATTAGCCCAAAAACTTTGGAAATAAAATCTTTTTTGTGTTTTTTCTTAATCGTATCAAGATGGAGCACCACATGGCTATGATCAGACTCTAAAGATGGAAGAGCAGCCAACCAAGCTTGGGGGTATATATTATACCAAAGTTCATTGTTTATACCTTTATCAAGCACACATTTAATAATATTACCACCTCTCCTTCTATTGGACCAGGTATTTATCACCATGCCTAGGTATTTCTTCTAGCGCTTTATCATTCATAAATTTATTAAAATGTTTCATGCTCTTTTTATAATTCTTAGTACCACCTAGTTTCTCATCCAGTTTTTTCATAACATTGAAATCTTCCAAAAACATGCAAGGAAGATTTTTATCAAAACAAAGCCCAATTTTATCTAATACTTTACATTTATTCTTTTCCAAAAGGACACCATACACATAAATGTACTTCATTTTTTATCTTTTGTTATATAAGTTTCTATAAAATTTTCATCAGCGTTCAGAATTTCAATATGAGTATCATTTTTAGTAAATAAGGCCAAACCCCCATCAATACCCTGAGGGTCAACATGGTGAACAAGTTTCATATTGATAGTAGAAGCAAAATTAAGAATAAAATCAAAAGACTGCTTAGTTTCAGATAGAAATAGTACCTCTGGTCTATGTTTAATACATAGGGTCTGGATTGTCAAAGGATTGCCAAGCCCTTGACAATTCCAGAAAATTTGTATCATTGAAGCATGAGGGGTTGCATAGGGACAACCCCGTAAACCCAATCTTGTGTGTTGAGGAGCATAACCATTTCATTGAAAGACTCCATCAGCAGAATAGAATTCTGCATCAGGAATTGGATGGCTACGCTTCAACCCAATAATTTCATTGATAATGCGTTGATTCACTTTGTTAAGAAGTTCAATGTTCAAGAATTTTTCAAATTCCAAACCTTTTTTCTGATAGATAGATCGAAATTTCCAAATACGAGATTTTTTATAATGATGGTTTGATTCTTGAATTTCAGCATATCTAATTTCTCTAGCCAACTGATATTTTGCTTTGTAATCAATTCCACACTGTCTACTTCTTTCTTGACTCGCAACCAAATCATTTAGAAATAGAAGAAATTTTTTGTCTTTAATATGTGATGAACAGTGATAATAGTGTTGTTAATGGTAGGAGTATGGGTACCTTGTATTTGGGGTGTTGTGAAGAGAGTAGGTTTCGGCGTTGCAGGTGAGGAGAGAGGAGGAGGATTTTTAGGGTTGGATTTTGGGGTTAAAGGAGATTTCTGATTGAAAGGGGTGAGGCTAATGAATTGATTGGAGATGGGTTGGGTTGGGTTGGGGTTTCACTATTATGGTGGTATATATCATTACTTGTAAGGTAAATAGATACGGTAAACACAAACATTTTCTTCAATGAACGAAAGAAAACGAACTTAGCTTATTGTAGTAGTGTGAAGAATATACTGCATTAAAACTATTATGGCACAATTCGATCCTAAACTGTTCCAAGAGATATCTACTGCAACCTTTATTCGTGTAGACTCATAACTGAAAGAAAGGATTTTACTAATATACGCTTCACCCACAGATTCTGAAGCAGTGGAGAGTGTTTGGTTTTTTACTCTTTGTATTTTTTTTTTTTTTTTTTTTTGGACAACCTTTGTATTTTGTATTTGATGTGTGTTTTGAACTCAAAGTAAATTTTTGGTTTACATAGGAGTGGAGGAGACAACAATGTTAATGGTCATTATACTACAAATTACTTTCAGAGATTAAATGGAAAAATTGTTCTCTTTATAGGAGAATTAAACAGTAGATATTGTGAATGAAAGAATTAATCTCGTTTTATTTCTTGAATGTTGTAAATTTTGTTTAATCTCAATTTAAGTGCAATTTATCCAATAATTAGCAGTAACTATATATGTTATTGCTTATAGCAAGAGCCAGGCCCTTCCGGGGCTTCTTGCCGGAGTCCAAACAATGGACCAGCACCTACACCTCTCTGATTCAAGAGGCACCTGAAGTGTGCTAATCGTTCAGCAACAAGTTTCGGATTCTTTGCTAGCTTGTCATAAGGAGTCCATAGTCTCTCTTCATTCATATTCGAACAAAGGGAAAAGAAATGTGTTAGTAGATTGAGCTTAAGTAAGGAGAAACAAGAAAAAGAGTACCATACCTGCAGCTGCAGCAGCACGAGGCCATATAATTTGTTGAATATTTGAAGCATCAATACGTTCGCCCCACATACATACCTCACCACCCAATACTAATTGTTGTTGCTTAATATTTGTTATATCGGTAAGGGGCTCATTTAAATAGAATTCCTCCCATGGCACATCCAAGTGGTCCAAATACCACTTATCTTGGTTGCTTACGATGCATCGTAACCCAGCTGCAACCACTCGTTCAGCAACACCACCCCCAAGCCTACAACATAATGGTTTCATTGATTATCAACCCATGAATTAACAAGAAAAGTCTTAACATTAGTTAGTTACCAACCAGTTGTGGACTATAGTTTTGCGGTTCAACTTGTCACCAAAATTGTTGAAGGTCTCTTCCCTATATATTAGTTTGAACATGAAATTGAGTTAGCCAACTAATTTACTTATAACATCTCTGTGATCTTGTTCATCAATCCTTTTAGTATCTTACCAGTTTATTATTTCATAACCATGTGACAAAGCTATCTTCTGTGCCCTCAACACAAAGTACTCATAAGCCTCAGAGTCAGTCATACGATGCGTCTTCAACCTGTTGTAATTCAGAGACTTAATCGAGACATATAAGAAGAATTACAAGAAAGCAAAGTAGCTTGGATAAATCAAATCATTTAAAACTATAAAATATTTACCACTTGTTAACATGAGATGCATTAGTCCAGCACTCTGCGCAGGATAAGTGGCAGAAATGCATGTAAGCATAGAAGAATTCAAAGTGTTTAGTTTCGAGATTTGAATAAGACTAGAATTGGATGATAATATGAAACTTACCAGTATTTACTTCATCACCTCCAAGGTGAATAAATTTGTATTTGAAGACTTTACTGAAATCTGAATATACGAAAAAGATAATTTAAGGCATGAAGTTAGTTTTAATTAAGCCAAATAGGAGGATCATATAGGAAATTCATTCACCTGAAAGGATCCCATTAATCACTTTAAAGGTAAATTCATTGCTGACATCAAGAGGGGACTGACAATCTTTTGACGGCCATAATGCAGGATAACCGACCCCCCTACAAGCTCAACATCGTATTGTTATGTATCCTAGACATTAAACTAAATAAATAAAACTATGATAAAAATTGTACCATGAAGAAGCATGTCCAGGGACATCAATCTCAGCCAATACATTAACTCCTCGTCTTTGAGCATAACTGTAAGAAATTATAGTTTGTATTAAAGACGGAATAACTAAAAAAAATTAAAATAAAATGTATTATAAGAAAAAGCAACATGACTTGCCTAACAATCTCGGCAGCTTCTTTCAGGGTATACCGTTCTGAACTCGAATAAGCACCATTCCACAATTTTGGAAATGAAGGTATCTCAATAGGGAAAGATTGTATATCAACAATGTGCCAATGCAACACATTCTGCCCAAAATTTGAAAGAATAATTATAAAATAACATATGTTAAATGATTATACGTATTCACTAGATGGACTACTTACGAGCTTTGCATAGGACATGGAGTCAATGACCTTTTTTATCACCTGTAATGGCTGATAGTGCCGTGAAGTATCTACAAAAATGTACATATATAATTAGAAGGTAGCTACAAAATTTTGGTTTATTAAAATATTGGGAAAAGAAAGAGTTTATGCTCACCTATTAAAAGACCTCGATAGGAGAACCTTGGCTGATCACTAATTGTCCATGGGACCTGATGAACTTCAATCGCCCTACTCGTAAAGTTAAAACGGCACATTTGGCTAAAAGTCTGTGACATATATATGTATAAGAGGAGTCATAAAATGTTCATGTATAATTGCATAGATATTAATTAAGTATGTATGTAGAAAGAGTGATTAGTTAACCTGCAGTCCATGTAGAGCCCCATATATAGTTTTTGCCTCCAAGTATACAGGATCGTTGAGAGCAGAGATGGATAGCTTGTATGACTCATCGATTCCATATTGTAACTGTAAATAATTTAGAAAAAAATAATTAAGATTCTTAAAATATCAAGTTTGAAAGTAGTATTGGCTGGCGAATAATCCAAAGTGGTGGTTAAATTAAAATAATACCTGATCATTTGGTGACAATATATTAACATGGATCCCTTTCAAAAGCTGAGAAGGGTTGAAACTGGAAAAATTAGCTTCAATAACATGACCTTCTTGAATAACATCAAGTAATCTAGCAAATGCATCTTTAAGAATCCCAGAAGCATCATTATACTTGCTTCCTTCAGTCTTCAGCTCAAATTTCATGCTTAGATAACGTTTTCCATGTCCATAACTCACAGATTTTGGCATTGGCCATATCTTCAATTGCGTCAAATCAGTAGAAACTGATATTGCCAAGATACCATTAAGCAAAATCACAAGAAATATACTACATATTAATCTTTCCATCCTCATCCTGCAAAACCAACCAATTATATCAACCACTTTTATAAAATATCTATGCCTATATGGAAGAAGATTGGTGAAATGTTTCTGAATTCCAAAAGGTAGTGTCGCTTTTCAATTCTAATCAATCACGGAGGGGTAACTGAAAAAGCAACTCACATGGGAATATAGGATAGAATACAAAAAGGTATGAACCACTATTGTTTTTAGGTAAACAACTCGGTAATTTATATACATTGGAATATTTGAGTTTTTTTTTCCACGGAAAATTCTATTAATAACAAAAGGCAAGTATGGATAAGTCGGAAAATGAAAATTTACTGAAAGTTGATTAAGATAGAAGTTTTGCATATTTAGTTAACAAAACATGAGTTAGGAAAACCGGAACTAACATAGTAACATAACAAAACATGTATCCTCCCATAATTTTAGCCACTCTATGACGCACTTGTATTATGTATGTATGTTTTACTGGCATTGGAAAGAACGCCTGCCTTACGCACGTGAGTATAGGTGAGATTCCCTGTTTATGCACTATATGTTGGGTGCTCTTGTGAAACTAATGGGGCCGTTTTTTTTGTCCATATTTAATTGATGGGATATTACGTTACTCTATACTCTATTTTTCGCATTGATTTATTTGGTCCCCTTTTTTTTAAGGAAAATGACCCAAAAAATCAAAATAATATTATTTTCAGCCCAATAACATCAATGACAAAATTTCTGCCCAATAACATCATTAACTAAATTTTGTCCTTGATGGGAATCGTCCTTGACGGGAATCGTCCTTGACGGGAATCGTCCTTGACGGGAATCGTCCTTGACGGGTAAACATGTAATCTTATAATAGTAAGTTAATTGATGATTCTTTGGGGCAAGTATAATATTATTTTGATTTTTTGGGTCATTGACCCTTTTTTTTATATATTTTATTATTTAATATTTCATCTCCTAAGTAATAATATTTTAATTGTTTATATTTCATGTCAAAAAAAAATCTTATTTTTTATGATTTTGTGATAATATAAATAATTTTATCTCACAAGTTAAAAAGGTAAAATTTAAATCTATCATAATATTAATTTTTTTATTCCAACTATGGATCTAGTCGTATATAAATATGATAGAACTTGACTAGGGTGGAAATCGATAGTAACAAATCGGGAAAAAGATTAATGAGAAAATTTTAAATTTTTTGGCGTTAGAAAATATTTAGAAAATTCCGGATCAGAATCGGTAGAATTGAAAATTTTGGATTCAATTTTTACCCACCATTGATTGATTACCTAACTTGATTTGACCAAAAAAAAATTACCTAAGTTGCTATATATTTAGTGGTATAAGTTTGAAAAATATATTAATAAAAAGTTAAGGGTGTTCATGCCGAATGATAAAGTTCAAGCGAGGCTCATCCATCATTGATCCTTAATCTTTAAGGCTCGGACTAATAAGTTTATTGTGAGTTCTTACTAGACAATATTCTGGCATATTTTTTACGGACCTTAAGTAAACTAGACCAGATTAGCATATATCATCTCGAAATATAAGTTCTTTTTTAGGTTTAGTTAAATGATTCTCATGACTTCAAAAAATGCGTTAACACCAGGCAAACCCGAAACAAAGTTAATACTCTAGTGGAAAGCTAAAAGTGGTCTACCCTTATCCAAATCCCACAAATATAACAATGAATATCTAGGATAAATAACTATCTTTCAAAAATGAGACATGAAAGTATAAAATATAAATCGACTCATACCTACAGTTCTTGACTTTCTTAGAATTAGCCTCTAGTAATTGGGTCAATCAACCTACCCTGATAAAAGATATTAGAATAACATTGTGTCGTCACCATAGTTATGTCTACGGTGATGAGAGCTACTTTAGCAATATAATGTCGTCATAATACTTCTACAACGACGACACACTTTTTGGCAGAAATAGTCAACTAAACTCTCCCTTATATCTTGGGCACAAGGCTATAAGTGAACCAAGCCATTTGTGAATAGCTCAGCTTCTACTAGAAAATCTCGTTCAAACAATTTTTCAAAACAAACAATCCCACGCTTAATTAAAAAAATCAATTATTAAATGAACCAATCCAAGCTTGAGCTCAACCATGATTTGCTCATTCGTATCCTTATCAAATACAAAATCTTAACTATGACATCATTTATATCTTTAGAATTTAATTTCTATATCAACACATCACTTCATTCTTCATATTTCAAAACACTTTGTTCATACCGATCATTTATAAAAAAAAAAAATTGACTATGATATAGCCAAGTTATTAGTACACAACTTGAGATTGGGTTTGAGAAAATAACTAGTACAAGATGTACATTGAATTCAAAGCTTGAGTCATATTTGAGCTCGGCTCAAAAACTCTTTTGAGAAGTTTGAGCATTGAATTCAAATTATGGCTCCAAAAAAGCTCATTCAAGAAGATAAACAATCTGCCCGTGAATGTTAAGTTAAAATCTCATTGTGTATTTAAACTCGAATTAAAAAGTTTTGTTATGAATAACTTCATTCGAGAAACTAACCAAGCCAAGCTTCAACATTACGTTCAAGTCTTGATTCGTGTTCAATCTCGGGTCAAAAATAGCTTAATTTGAGTAAATTAAATAGTCAAACTTAATCATTGAAATCAAACATCGTCTAAGATAAACTTGTTTGAGAATATAAACAATCCAATCTTGACGATTGAGTGCAAATCTTAGCACGTATATGAGTTTAAATTGGAAGTATCTCGACCAAAAAATAAATTAGCCAAGCTTTAACATTGAGTTTGAAGCTTGGCTAAAAAATACAGTCCACGAAATAAACAATTCAAACCTTGTTGAATTTAAAGCTTGTCTCGTATTTGAGCTTGACTGTATTAAATTTGAAGCGAAAGAAACAAGTTTAAACATGTAACATTAATTTTGAACCGAAAGACTTGTTTAAAAACATAATGAGAAAATCTTAAATATTGAGTTTAAAATCTCGTCTCATATTTGAGCTCAATTCAAAAAAGTTTAGTTCGAATGAAAAAATGAGTCAATCTTGAACATTAAGTTCAAGTATCAGCTCGACAATATCATTAAAGAATAAGAATGAGCTTAGTGTTAATACTTGGTTAAAAAATTGACTCGTATTTGAGCTAGACTTAGAATTAGTCAAGCTTGAACAGTAGGTTTAAAGCTTTGCTCATAGTTGAGTCTGACTTGAAATACTCATTGGAAAAATAAACAAGTCAGCCTGGGAACACTAGTTCGAAAGCTCGACGTGTATTTAAATTCTTCTTGTAAGAAATTCGTTCAAGAACATAAATGATTCAAACTATAACATCGAATTCGAATCTCAAATTGTATTTAAACTCAAGTAAAAAGATCGTTTGAAAATACGTTGAATATCAAATTTAAAGCTTGACTCATTTTTAAATCTAAATTTCAAAATCTAATGATTCAAACTATAACATCGAGTTCGAATACAGGATCGTATTTAAACTCGACTAAAAAAAGATCGTTTGAAAAAATACGTTAAGTATTAAATTCAATCTTGACTCATTTTTAAAATCTAAATATCAAAATTTTATATTTTAGGTGGAACCACCACGGTGGGGTCCCGGCAAAATTCTTGGTCTTTTCCGATTGAGTTATGCCATGGGTGCAAGTAAAAGTATAAAAATATTACATGAAGAAGTAGTAGGATCGATAAGTAAGGAAGGAAAATTGGAAGAACACCTTTACCCTCCCTCCCCCCTTACCCCTTTACCCTTTCCTAAATTTCCAATCCTAATCAAGTTCACTATTAAAATATTTTCCATATTGTTAAATTCCTCCTCAATATTATATGTATTTTAATGTATATATTATTTTTTCTTAATTAGACACAAAATACAGAGTTATTGATCCTATTTTTTGATTAATTTTTATTTATTATAACCTTCCCAAAAATATCATCTCCAAAACACTCTACAAACATAAAAATATTATACCACTCATACCTCAAAGAACCTAAATTGCAATCAAGAAAAGAAAAAAATAAAAAAAATCACCTACGTTGTCGCACCACCATTTTCTCTCGCCATCACTACGTTGCTCACCACCATCTTTTCCATTATGTTTATCTCTTTAGGTAAACTATTTAAAGTTGATTTTATTTTGATATGAATGTATGTTTATGTGCATATATGATTCTTTTGATCGTATTTTAAGAATAATATATCATTTCAATTTATAAGTGATAGCGCAAACAATATTAATAAGGAATATACCTGAATATCAGTAATCCTAAGTTGAGTTGTCGATCTTCAGATTTGTTGATTTATGAACCTTGTCTACCTTCAAATGTGGATTTATATAGTAAAAAATGGCTTAGACTACCAAGTAGTCTATGCTTCTGATGATACTCTGACAATCAATTCAATATTCAAGTATAAAAAATCCTTAGGTGACACTTAGTCAATGAGGTGAAAATAATCATGAAATACAGAGTGATTTGTGTGTCTTTTAAGTGTATTCGGTGTACCTAAGTTATGAAGTTTTGTGGTATTTATAGAATATTGGTGGTATAGGTTACCTTTTACTCAATAAATATTGTTCTAATTGAGGATATTGGGATATTGCTCATCAATGAGGTTGTGCGTTATAATGGTCATCATTAAAAAATTTAATGGTCAATGATTTTAATGTTCATAATGGTATTTATTACCAAAATCATTTTTCTTATAATTTAGAGGAAACTGAAAGATGGACATCAGATTTAACATGTTAAAAGGTGTAATATGTTCTTAGAAAAAATACGATCACTTTCCCTTGAACTATACATATTTTGACACGTTTCCGAACTTATTTTTAATCTACTTATCCCTAGACTTCTAATCCATGTCATGTTTTCCCTATTGTCCAATTTTGTTGTTAGTCAATGCGTTGGTTAGCAAAAAAATCACTTTTTAATATTAATATTTTTTCAAATCATTTAAAAAACAAAAAATCAAAAAATAAAATATTAAATTATTAATAAAATACAAAAAAACAAAGTAGAGAGTATAAAGTTCCCTCATTCCGATAAAAGGGATCATTTAGCCTCTAAGTCAGGATTGGACCCTTTTAATGAGCCAAGCTAACCCTTTATAAAGGACAATGGATACATACATACAAAAATATTGTCACATATAAAAGTTAATCTTAAATTGATGAGAATAAATTCTTCCCATCTCTCTCATACTCCATCATACTTATAGTTTTTATCTTGGATAATCACCAATAAAAAAAAATCCATTTATTATAGCTATTTATACTATTTTAATTGTCATATATAAAAGTTAATTTTAAATAAATAAGAATATATTCTTCCCATATCTCTCATATTCCATCATACTTATAGTTTTTATCACTAATTATTTTTAATTTCAATATAATTTTTGGATTGGATAATCACTAATAAAAAACATAATTTCTCATTTATTATAGTTATTTATACCATTTAATTTTTTTCTTTCTTTAACTTTTAATTCTCTTTCTATTTATTTGTCTGTGCCTTTTCTTTTTTAAATTTTTTTTAATACATTTGAGAGTCACTCTGGATTCTAAGTCATATTTACTTTGATAAGATTCAATCTCAAGACATCTTGGTCACTATAGAGTACTTTAACCACTAGGGCAACTATTGATACATACTCCATTATACTCATAGTTTCTAAATTAAATTGTTTTTAGAATAATCTTTAAATTAGATAATCAATCATAACAAGGGGTTATTGCTAAACAAAGTCCTAATGAAAGTAGTTACTTGTTAAAAGTAGTCTTCAATAATTTATTTTATAAAAAACATATCATATAGAATAATTATATATATACAAAAACATATTCTTTATCTTTTTATACCTTCACTAATACAATATTTATTTTTTAATATTAAACAAATAATGTGGCACTTCCACCACCATTACCATCACCACCATTACCACCACCACCATCATGTAAAAAAAGTTTAACCACATCTACAGCCACCACTACCACCTAGTCCACCACAACCACTACCACCTACTACTAACTCAATCACACACGCGTGCGCCTGGGATTTTTTTTAAAAAACTCCATAACTAATTCAAAAAAAATCAGAAAAATAAAAAAATTGCATTTTTTAACAAAGCAAATTAATATCTATGTCTATTGATATTATTTATTTTTCGCGCAAACATGAAATTCAACAACGTTTGATGGAATTCAATAGTTCAAAAAAATCATAGATGTAGATATTAATTTGTCCAAAAATGCATTTTTTTTGTTTTTCTGATTTTTTTAGAATTAGTTATGACGATTTTAAAAATTATATCGAACGCGGTGTGTGATGGTATTAGTAGGTGGTGGTGGTGGTTATGGTTATAATGGTGGTGGTGGTTATGGTTGTAATGGTGGTGGTGGTTGTGGTGATAGGGTGGTTGTGGTGGTGGGGTGGTGGTGGTGGTGGTTGTGGGGAGAGGGGCGTGGTGGTGGAGTAGAGGCGGCAGTGGCGGCGGTTGTGGTGGTGGTAGTGGCGGCGGTTGTGGTGGTGCTGGTGGAATGTTGTAATAAGGTGGTGGTAAATTTAAATAATAAATAATAGAATAATTAAAAAAATTATATAAAAATATTCTTGTCAAAATATGTTTTTAATAAATAATTTTATTAAAAGATGTTTTTAACCTATAAGTTCAATAGAATGTTTTAATTAATAATTCTTATAACAAATAAATTTTTCCATTTATAATAGTTATTTATATCATTTAAAATTTATTATTTTTCTTTATTTAGATATTATTTCGTTTTATATTTATTGTTGCGTGTCTTATCTTTTTAAATTATATTATAAATCAATTTTAGATTAGTTTTTACTTTTTTTTAAATATTCTTTAAGTATCTTTTTTATTTAGTTTTTTTTACAAGGAAAGGTGTCAAAGCACCAAGATAGAACAAAAACAAAAATAAAATTAGTCTATTTCATTTCTTCTGAATTCTTCTGTCCGATTATTGATATTGCTATTATTCTGGCTAACTTCAGTGGCTTCGTGTCTAGCCTCTTTTGCAAGCTTATCTGCTTGACTGTTGAGCCTCATTGGGATGAATTGAAGGAGATCAGACATGTTTCAACGGCTAGTTGTTTGATCCTTTCAATGATCAGTTGGATTTTCCAGCTTGCGACTGACACCTGTCTAATACCTTGAATCACTTCAAGGTTATCAAACAGAATTTTTTTGCTCTCCTCAAGGAACTTCTTACACTTTTCAGTAGTTTTAAGAATCGCATGAGCTTTTCCTTATGTAATTAAATAGTAGAAAATTGTTGTTTTGACCTTCTCAATGCATTTATTAGTTTGATGTATTTGCACTATTCCAATTCTTGTAGCTTTGAACTTCTGATTAAAAGCGGTATCACTGAAAAAAGAAATATTTGCTTTTGTATCAAGAATATTTGTATCCTACTCCAAACTCCTCTGTTGTAATGTGTTTGTAGTATTATTAACTTCCCGCTAATCGATACCATAAATTTCATTCATGAGTTTATTAGTAATAAAAATTATGTTATCCCCACCTATACAACAATTATCGTATAGAGCTTTCGACTTTACTTTCCATATGTTCCATATACATTGCATTTTGTCCTTTAGAAAATTTCAATTTGGTCCCTACAATTTATAAACATTGCATTTTTGTGCTTAAAATTGGAAAACTTGCATTCTAGTCCTTAAAACTAAAAAAAATTCATTTTAGTCTCTAAAATTTGAAAAATTGTAACAGTCCCTCAAATTTAAAAATTGCACTTTAGTCCCTTAAATTTGATAAAAATTGCATTTTGGTCCATGTTCTCTTTTTGTCGTTGACAAAGAGGGAGAAATTTTAGTTAAACTTTTTCAATTAACATAAAATTCTTTATGCATATGGTAAGGGGAAGCTTTTTAATTAAACTTTCTTTAAAACTCTTATAAATTTATACGCTTAGTTTGAGGGAGAGTTTTCGATTAAAAATGCGTTTCTTGCAACTTAAAAAAAACCGATTTGTGAAACATCAAAAAGGGGAATATTGTTGGCCTAACCCTGTTTTTAATCTCGTTTCAGTATTCGACAAATCTCTTTTAAACTAAAATTATATTGGGAGTATTAATCGTTATGTTTGTATACTCAAAATGTGTTTACTAAACCAAGCAAGTTGCATACACCCCTCGGTAAAATAATACTTCATTCATACAACAAAGAAACCATATTTTAGTGTGTCAAAACAAGGTTGTGGAACACCGCACGAGGCGCGAGCTCAAAGTATACCTCGCATGAACATAGCCTACCCCGCACCAGAGCAAAGTTGCGGTACACTTCACGGGTTGCGGTTCACCGCAGATAGTCATATTCATCTCAACAACAAGACAAATGTGTTATCTTCGTTGGCTCTCATTCATATCTGTTAGACACATGGCTTGTGACCTTTGGGGTGTATTTCAGCTATAAAATGAAGCTCATACAAGTTAGCACTTACACCTTCCATCTACCAATATCAAGAGCTTTTATTGTGATCATTCAAGAAGGTTTTAAGGTCATTTAAAGACATATCTACTCACTACAAGCTATATTGTTCTATCCACTCTTAGGGAGTTAGTCACAAAGTTATATCACCACTTTAAACACTTTCCTTTCTCTTAATTCTAGCCATTGTAATAAATTAAGAATGTAGTGTGAGTATATGTAGTATACTTGGCTCCTTGTGTTTTTCATAGCACAAGTGTCTTGCTTCAAGTTAGTGAAGTAGTTGTAAAGGGTTTTGTGATCTCGCCCGAGTTGAAGAGATACGAAGACTAGTTAAGAATAATGCAAATCCTAAGGTGGACACCTTAGGTAGACCAAACCACTCTACATCGTTGTATATCTTTCTTTTCCTACACTCTTTATTTAGTGCACGCTATATGTTTAATAATATGTTTGTTTGCATATTTTTCTTGTATTGTCTCTTAACCTTACCTAGTTATAACCATCTAGATACCTAAGAAAATAGGATTTAAATTAGCTTTTAGTTTTATTTACTTGAAATAATATTAGCCGATTAATTTCCATTGTCCAATTCAAACCCCCTTCTAGGACTTATATTGAATACCATACTTGTATTCCACTAGCGCACACATACACACACACACCCCACCCCCATCCCAAACATATTAAATAAAATACCTTTTCAAATGAACACTTAGAATACTTAAGGTTATTATCCTTTCGTAATTTATTCTTTGGTATGTTGCATTTTTATCTCTTAAGTTGTTATAACATATAATTTAGAATATATTATATAACAAATCTTGTGTAGGAAGAATATTTATTTGAATGCTTAGACTATATCCTAGCTACTCATTCTTCCTCGGCTAAAAACAATACAACATTTTCTAGCCATAAAAATGGTATGTCATTTCCAAGAAAGACGCCCAAATAAACTCAAAACGAGTTGGGCAACTTGGAAGCTATCCCACCTAATCTAGGGGAATATATTATGATGTTTTCAGCCAGAACACCGGTGTAATTATTTTACATCATGCCACGTCGTCTTCTCACTCTCTGAATTTATATCCACTGAAGAAAAGATGACACGTAGATTAGAGTCCTTTGGTGAATAAAACGATATAAAATATTGGAAGGAAAAACGATATATGCCGTTTTTACAAGAAAAGTGATCGACACCAATAGAGTCATCGCTACCTTGTTCCCTATATATAGGAGAATATCATGCATCACCCATTCACCTCTTGAAGCCACAAATTATCACATTACACTCATATACATCAAGAAAGAATATCCAAATTGTTTCCCACTTTTAGATCATTAAAAGCAGCTTTGATCTTATATCTTTCATATCCAAGAGATCAAGGAGATTAATAAATCCAAGCTTCATCTTTAGTATACTCAATCAAGGAGTTCAACAATCAAGCTTCAACTTTCTCAATGCAACTCACAAAGGAGTTCATGCACTTAATTGTAATATTTGCTTGGTTTGGAATCACAAAGGTCAATTGGTTTGTAAATTCATCTATCCAACCACCAAAGCTTTAACACTCTTCGTCTAGATTAAAACTTAGCCATAGTTGCTAGAGCTTAGAGATGAGTGAGGTTTTTAATAGGTTGTGACTTAGCCTTTGAAAAATCTCACGAGTTGGGACTTAGGCGGCAAAAGTCTCGGGTTGTAAAGTTGTGGTTTTCGCCCCTAGAAACCTCAATTTTAAACGTTTATATCTCACCTTTAAGATACAGGATAGAGTAGTGGAGAATCTTGAAAATCCTAAGGGTTGGCCCTAGGTAGTGGATGTAGGGAAACCGACCACTAAAAATACATACATATCTTCCAACCCTTATCTTTAACATTTATGCATTTAATGTTTACTTGTAATAGTGGTGGTGCCTAGGGTGTGATAAAATTAATACAAAATAAGACCAAGAAACTACGCACTCTCACCCTAGACAGGCACAGTACTGCAAGTATTACAGGACGTATGCAAGTTTTAAAGATAAATAGAGTTCGTTCTCAGGGACTTAAGTGTGTTAATCGCGTGAGTAGAAATTACGAGTAAAAGTAAATAATTAGAGAACAGAAAAGTAAAGGGAATAGATTTCGAAATTAAGCAATTAAAACTAAGAAAATAAAGACAATAAAATAAAATACGAAGAATATGAGATGAGAAATATAGCTTAGGTTTTGCTAGTATGCACTAATCCTTCTAATTCTATCTATAAATCTAGTTCATAAGGGAGAATATTAGCTCTTGGTATACTTAGTCAGGATTCTAAATTCCCCAATCTTAGACCTTGAGAGCGACTAAGGGGGCTACGGCACAACCAAGACGAGGACTCAAATAGGGTTATCAAACGCCACTAAGGCCCTACCCAGCACACTACAATCAATTGGTGATATGGTGGTTAAAACAAACCCTAATGACTATCTAGTTAGAAGTATGTTTTGTCAGAACTGCTATCGATACTAGACATTATGTGGTGGTTCAATAGTTAAACACCCTGTCAAGGAGACCATCTAACTACTCTTAAAACAATCCTAAAGTGATCAGTTCTAGGAAAGACATTAAATCAAAACACATAAACAAATATTAAGTAAGTAGCTAATATCAGATTAAAACATATAATTCCAAAGAAACTTAGATAGAAGAATTAGGATTCATAGTTTATACATGATGCAAAACCCAAGCTATGGAAAGTTTAGTTCATACCTGAAGGAAATAAACTAAAAGAAATTACAAAAGACATCATCTTGCTCTCTACAATAATCTAGAAGAATAAAACCTTAAGAACTAATTACTATGAGGCAAGGATTATTTACAAGTGATATAAGGGTGTATTTATAGGTGTTTAGAAGACCTAATTCGTTTTCTTGAGGAAGAGTTAAGGTAATGGACTTCTAGCCCAACTCAAATTCGTATGGAAATAAAGATAAACACTGCTGGACCGTTTTGAGCATATCTTCTTCGTTATTGGTCGGTTTGAGCTCCATAAGATACCAAAAGAATCGCAACAGAATTATCTTGCCCTTTTAAAAGGAAATCATCAGATTCGTCCTATTTCTTAGGTAAAAACGCCTATATTTGGACGTGTATGCAGAATCCCAGATTTAGGCAGCTTTTCCTTTTCCATCTTTTTAGCTTTTGTTTCCTTATCTCCAATTACCATGCAAATCTCTTTCCATAAGTTGTTGTCTTTGACTTGGACTTAAATTAAGCTCCATAATTATCTTTAAAGCTACACACTAAATAAACAATTAAACCCAATATGCTCTAAAAATATTATTTCTACAAATCAAGACTCAAAATAGGAAAGTGCACTAAAACTCAAGAAAATCGACATTATTGACTTCTAAATCACTTAAAATGATGTCTCATCCTAACATTAATCTATCACAAATGAGGAGACATCAAGACCCCCAACTCAAAGTTGTATCGTCCCGATACAATAAAGATAAAAACAAAGGGAAGTCTAGAAATACACACTTATAAAATTTTCAACACAACGGGAAAAAGCATAGCAGAATATATAGAATAAACCTAAAGCACATAACTCCGAACATTTCATGCAATAATATTTATAAACTACATACCTGTACACTTCTCATATCCACAGTCAACACGACTTGAATTCAAGATCAGATTAGTTTCGCAATGTAAGAAGGATTGGGACTTTACTCAGTTCCCCAAGAGAGCTATAGATTGTTCATCGAACTTCACTAGTATTAAAGGTCCACTCAACTAATCTCTAATGGCTCAATCACTTCTCAATTACATAGCAAAGAATCAAAAGGTCTTTAAGGTTGTAATGTAGGCTTAGGGACGGTATGATAGTATATTTGGATAATTTGGAGTGAGCTTTTGGCTCTCTCCTCACTAGCCATCAACGAATCGCCCTAGAGCTTGAGTTACTCTCATAAAACGTTTCTCACTCAACCCAATGAATTCCTTGATGCACAATTTAGCATCCCCAATAACCCAAATAAAGCTTAAGATGTTCACATAAAAATCCACTTTGCCGGTCCGAATATATATATTTTCTTTGCTTTTCAAATCAATTTCTCTAGCTATGACTCTCTTTTAATGTTGAGATGTCATGCTAATTTCTCATATATATATTTTTCTGTTAATGCCCTTGTTGGCAAAATTAGCTCGTAGCTTCTTTTTCATTCACTATTACCCCCGGCAAAGGGTTACAATAAGAATCTGTGAATCATCATCAATATAAAGCACAAATAATAAGCTCAAAAATCCCAACCCAATAACAATTCCCATAATGGTGGACCCACCACCCCAAACTCAAGCTCTAAAACAACTGTCTATGCATCGCGATTCGAGTGCGGATCATATGGAAAAGTCCTAAAATCTAAAGGATATGGCTTATAACGTGTTTCAATAAAAAGGCTTTAGAAAGGCTAGAAGGGGCTGAGAAGGATATAGCATATAAAATCAAAAATCACAAGGTGGGAAGGTATAAAAAGGCTTCAAGGGCTTCAAAATATGAAAGAACCGCCTTAATCACTTTCTACACTATGTAATTAATTATTTTCTTACCTTTAGCACTTTCATCAAATGGTTTTTCAACTAGCTTGGATCTCACGGCCTACACACTTTCAAGGTTCCCTGAGATCGAACATACTTTCTATCGCCTTGCTTACTAATCTTTTCTTTACTATCAATGTGTGTTTTCCTGCAAATACTCAAAGCATGCAAATACATAGCTCATAAACATATTACTTACTATCATCAATCTACTAAGCTTATGATTCCAAGCTATTAAACACACTCTACATCTAATTCCCAAGTATCAAAAATTTTAATTTCTACCTAAAAACAGAAAAATGGAGATGAGAGACAACGAATCCCCACACCCCCAACTCAAAAATGAGCCGTGTCCCCACGACTCGAAAAAGACTCGAAAAACAGAAATTAAAATTAGCAGATAGACATATTTATAGAAATGGTAAGGAAGAAAGAGAACATACTCTCGAGGCTATTGCCTCGTATCATTGACATCCAAGGTTGGAATTGCTGGACCTTTCGTTAATTGCTCGAGGAGTTTCATGATGTGCACTTGATTAGCATTGATTTGTGCCACATCATTGACTAAGGAAGTTTGAGCTGCTTCGAATTTCGTTAAACGCTCCTCCATCTTCTCTTGCCAATTTTGCTCCTTTTCTTCTTTCGAGACTTGCGTAGAACCCTCTCTTCGAAAGATATCCTTGATCCAAGCATTATCAATATAACTTGCTTTAAATTCGAGTTTCTCTTCTTCACCCAATACTGCATTCGCTTTTCGCACAAGACATGTGATCACAGTAGGAAATTTAACATTATAAACTGATTTAGGAGAGACCGAAAATCGTATCACCTCCTCATAGATCAACTGTGCCACATCAACTTCTTCTCCTCTCAAAATACAGTCCAAAAGTAGAGCGTACTTCATAGTTACATCCAAAGTTCGTGTGTTTCCAAAGATATTAGGGACAAGGAAATTGTGCCAAATTCGCGCATCCGCTTGAAGATATTTGTAAGGCCAAGGTGCCTTCAATTCTCCCTTATGTGATTGCACTTTCTCTTTGTCTAATACATGCTCAAAAAGTAATTCCTCATCACATATTTTTCGCTTAGCAACTGCTTCTTCAAATTTGCAAAAACCTTTCAATTTCTTAAACTTGAAGTGGTTTCTAATCTCCTCAACTGTGAAAGGAACTAGCTTTCCTCTAATCGGAACACAACCTTTACTATCTCGGCTAAAGAGGCCTAAATAGAATTCCAAAACTAATTCATGACATAATTCAGAACGTCTTACCATGAACGTAGACCAACCCAATTTCTCACCAAGCTCTAAGAATCTCGCGTATTCTCCATCTCCAACTTCTTCCTTGAATACTTTCTCATAAGCAAAAGGTAATTCTTTTAATTGTTTCTCTGCAGAAGTCTTCAGGGCCCTTGAAGTATCCTCTTTCTATTTTGGTGCAGGATCTTGTTGAGGTTGTGTTCTCTCCTTTGCATAAGAGTAAATCTTTTTGCCATTACGATCAAACAAAGGTATCTCACTTTTCTCAACTTTCTCTTTACCCTTTGAGTTAGAACTAGCACCTTTGTCAATTGATTTCTTCTTGTTTAAATCCAAACCCTTGTTGCTCTTCACCTCCCTCTTGTTAGCTAAAATTGTTGTTCTATTAGTCATCTTCAATTAACCCCCAACTCAAAGCTTTAACAACCCTTGAAATTTAAACTTGTGAATTAATGGTTGAACAAGCTTGATTTGGCCTAGGATAGGTGAATTGATGATGAATCTCTATGTGGGTGAGGTGGATTTGTAATGGGTTGACTTGGATTTAAGAAATTGTAGGATGAATTTTGAAAATTTAAGCTCTTGGTTCTTCAATTTGAATGGATTTGGTGAAGATTGGGTGTTTGATTCTCTCTTGTAATGATGTGGAGAGAAGGTTTGATGTGTTTTTCTTGATGATTGGGTAGTGTTTTGGTGATTGGTGAAGGTTTTGATGAGCTTCAATGGAGTTAGGAGAGTTTTGGAGAGAAGAAAGAGGTTTAAGGTTTAATAAATTCGGAATAATGAGCATTAGATCTCTTTATAAACTTGAAACCCTTTCTTTTCTCTCTCTGGCGGCTCGTGCGGACTACCCCTGCGGACCATGGGGTGTACCGCGGGGTACACCGCGACATCTGATGCTCGAAAATTTTTGCTCACTGGTTAACACCCGTGGTAGGACCTCGTGGCACGTGTTTCTGAGCTGCAGAACAGGGCGCGGTACACCGGAGGGTACCCCGCGCCTTCTGTAGCTTTCTCCGTCAAAATACCCGTGGACCTCACCCCGTGGCACGTGTTTCTGGCTCGCAGACCATGGCACGGACCATGGGGTAGTCCGCGGGTTTATTTTTTCTTGGTTTCTGGATCAAACCCGTGGCTCCACCCGTGGCACGTGTTTGGACCACGCGGACCATCCCTGCGGTATAGGGGGTACACCGTGGGGTAGTCCACGCAGGTCATTCTTGCGCTCCAAAAATTTTCGTTTTCTTCCCTAACTCGATTTCTCCAAATCCTACACACCAAAAACACTAATACCTTTCTCAAATATGCATTATCAACTAAAAACAACTAAAATAAACTTAAACTAAAAACGTAAAAGACATGAAACATAAAAAAAACTACGAATTGTCTCCCGTACAGCACTTTTGTTTTACGTCTTTCAAAGTTAGACGTGTTACCTCTGTCAAGATTTGCGAATATAGCCTCCCCAACAACGAGTAAGGCTATGAACGTCAACTAATCTGCGCTTGACCCCAGTTTTGGGGCGAAATTCTATCACTTTGGCTGAAACAACCTTAGTGACAATGAATGGTCCCATCCACGAGTCTTTGAAACTTCGTGGCCTATTCTCGCGTTTGTGAACTTTCCATAGGACTTCATGGCCAACCCCAAACTCAATGTTTGGCTCAGTATCCACAGGTTTTAAGTGGATCTTCTCAGGAGGGACTTTGTGATGTGAAAGACTGTGGATGACGGGCACGGTGGGATCCAACTTCCTTGGTTTCTTACCCAAGACATAGAAGGTCTCAGATACGTTCTTTGCATGAAGGGTGATGGTCCCTTCTTGGAAGTTGATCACACTTTGACTTGTGGCCATGAAAGGCCGTCCAAGTATGATTGGAACCTGCTTATCTGCATCAAACTCAAGAATAACAAAGTCAGTAGGGATGGCGATATTACCTGCACGGACTAAGACGTCCTCCACTGTTCCCCATGTCCTTTTAACTGAGTTGTCAGCAAACTGCAACTTCACTGGAGTTTTCTCTGATTTCTGAAGTCCAAGTCTCTCGAACATGGACTTAGGCATAAGATTCACACCAGACCCCACATCGTACATCGCTTTCACCTTGAGCATACCATGTAATTGAATAGGAAGATTGAAACTTCCCGGATCTTTAAGTTTGTTGGTAGCTCTCTTTCACTTCTTCTTGAAACCCTCAGGTTCTCTCTAGGGATTTCTACACTTGCCTCTTTTTCAGGAATAATTTGTGTAAAAACTTGTTGTGGTGTAAGTCCTCTCTTCGCAATCTCAAGCATTTGGGCGTTGATATTTTCAGGTTGATACGCCTCTGCAAACGTCTTGAGTACAATGTCATCTTTAGGATTTGTATCAGGAATAGTTGATGACACTGGTTGAACACTAGGTGGCGATTCCACCTTCTCTTCTTCTTTCTCTTCTAGCACAGCAGGTGCCACTTCATCTTTTGATTCCTCTTTTGAGGCCTCTTCCTCTTTTTCGTTAGCCAACTCAGCTGCATAATCCATTACCGATCTAATCTCCTCTTGCACCTTCCTCAGTAACTCTATAAATTCGTCTTTCTCTTGATCGTCCTCCACACAAACTTCAGAACAGTCAGATTCCACGGGGCTAGACTTGGTTGGTTCTTCTTCAATACTGGGAACTTCCACGGCACTAATGGCAGCATGTGGTGCTTCCTTTGCTTCTTTAATCTCAAGGCATATAGCCTTGCAAGCTTCGAACACATCATTGTCTTCACCTCCTTCGATTGCCTTTACTTCTTTTTGTTCTACTACACTTGTTAACACTTTGTTTAACTGTGTTACTTGAGTACTTAGCATCTGAAGTATGGCATCGTGTCCTCAGACTTTCTCTTCTTGAGCGTTTATAGTCGTGTTCAAACGGTCTAGAGCTTGTACTATCTGTGTATTATCCATAGATCCTTCTTGTGGATACTGAGGTAAAGCTTTCTAATCTAATGATCGGTATAGGCGTCTTGAGCAGGTTGTTATGGAGGAGCAGGTCTATTCTGATATTGGTTTTGGTACTGACCTCTCTGTTGGTAAGAGTTGTTCTGGGGTCGCGGTTGATAATGACCAGGATTAGCGGCCCCTTGTGGATTTGAGTACTGCATACCCGGATGGTTGCGATTGCCCCATCGGTTGGATATAAAGTAAACAGATTGCGGATTTGATTCGCACTCTTCCCATGAATGATCGTTAATTCCACATTGTTGACAACCTTGTGCTTCTTGTACTACCTTTGTAGCGGCTAAGTTCTTCTCCATCGCGATTCTTAGCTCCTTGATTTGATTTTCTAACGAGGATATTTGAGCTGAGTTTGCAGTTTCTGCATCTAAACGAAGCGTTCCTCGGGTCTTTGCTACAGAAGCTCGCGTTGAAGGCCAACTTCTTTCTTGTTCCATAATATTCTCTAACACCTCAGAAGCTTCATTGTGATTCATGGACACGAAATTACCCTTTCCAATGTTATCCACCTTTTCTCTTCCTTTGTCATTAAGACCTTCATAGAACATAGCAAGTTGTAAAGCAGGTGTATAACCATGGAGCGGACATCTAATTAATTTTTGTTGAAACCTTGTCCATGCTTCCCCCACTGTTTCTCCATCTTCTTGAGAAAATCTTGCAAGCTCGGCTTGATCTTTGAGTCTCATGCACTTCGGATAAAATCGGTTAAAGAACGCGGCTTGAAGTTCTCTCCAAGAGTGAATGGTTCCATGTGGTTGTCTTTCTAGCCAATCGCTAGCTCTTCCGGTCAAGAAAAACGAAAACATATGACAATACAGTTGCTCGCGTGTAATACCAGGAGTAATGTAGGCATCACAAATCTGCATGAACTTCTGAATCGCTTTTACCGGATCTTGAATAGCTGTACCAGTATAGAGTCCGAAACTTTGAAATTGACTGAGCATACCCGGATCGAGTCTAAATTTGATATTCGGAATCTCGGAGGGAATTGGTTGAACATGGAATGGTACATTAAGGCTAGGTAGTGAAAGTCCTAGAAGGGGGTGAATAGGATTACTAATAAGATTAATGCCTAATTAAAAATCTTTTGGACAATTATATGTTTTAAAGAGAAACTTCTAAGTCAACTAATATATCAAACTCTTAAGGGATCATGCAATTGATAAGTTAGAGGTTCGATATATAAGTTAAACAAGTAAATCAAAATACTATTCTCTTACTATGCTAGATGATCTAAGTTAGAGAAACTAGATAATCAATATCACAATATTCATGCTAGCATATTATCAAACATATAAAGTGCGGAAAGTAAATAGAGTAGGGATAGAAAGATACACATGATTTATAGTGGTTCGGTTTCCCTACATCCACTACCTAAGGAAGCCTCCTTAGGATTTCAAGCTTTTCACTAAGCTCCCGTGTCTCTCTTAACCGGGTCGAGAACACAATAACCCTTACAACCTCTTAGATAACACGAAGGACAACCTCTTCGAAACCACGAAGGAAACTCTTGTGTAATCACAACACAAGGACACCGAGTATACTCCCGATACTCAAATTCTCTCTTAACCTATCTATTACAAGAACTAGAATTAAGAGGATAAATACAAAGTGTTTAAAGGGTGAAACAACTTTGCTAATGAACTCCTAAAGAGATGATATAACTATAAGCTTAAAACTTCTCTTGAGTTGATAATAACTTTGAAGCTCCTTTGATTTACTCCTTGAATGAGTAGATATGACAATTATAGCTCTTGACACCTTCTTGGATGATAACAATTAAGCCCCTAAGTGTATATTGGTTGAAGGTGTAGTTGTAGCCTTGAAAGACCTTCAATTTATAGCTGCAAAATGCTCCCAACGGTCATAAGACTTGTCTCCAACGGATATATTAATATCCCCAACGGTTATATTCATTTTGTCTTCATTTTGCTACAGAAAACCCTAACTTGCAGTGCACCGCGGGTCTCGTGCGGTGTACCGCATGAACTTTCGTTTTCTTGTGCTTTACCAAACCGGGTGCCCGGTTCCACCAAATGCGGGTACCCGGTTCTTACTAACATAGGAACTTTTGACATTTTGATTCGTTGATCGGATGGAAAAGTTTTCTTCACGAGAGTTGTAGGAAACATCATTTTAAGAAACTTTGTAGTTGATCACTAAAGTTAATTCTCAATGTACACAAAGATATAAATAAAAGTATTTGCATGAGAATTAGTTTCATAAGATATAACAATAAAGCTTTGATCTAAATGATAAAGATGTGCTTTTTGATGAATTAGAGTGCAAGATAGAATATGTATAACAAGAATAATTAGCACACTAAACACAAGAGGATTTGTCACATTAAAACAACCTATTAAGGGAGGCTATATGCCAACAGGTAGGTCTTGTTCAACTCGGTTCTGTTGATTATTAAGATTATTCTGCCCATTACCTCCTCCTGCTGGTAGCTGTTGTCCTTCTTGTCCACCGAGTGGTGGATCTTGAACACCAAGAGAAGGATCTTGTTGACCCCCTCCAAGTGGTGCACCGAGTGGTGGATCTTGGGTTGCCATTGATCTTCTTAAGGCTCTTTCCTCACGAACTCGTTTGTTGTAAGGTCTGAAACTCCTCTCAGGCTTCGATAAGGGAGGCCAAGAATTAAACACTGTGAAACCTGAAAAAGACTAAAGCAAACCACAAGCGTAAATCTGGAAAAATAAAAACTAAACTAAAAACTGAAAAGTAAAAACTAATTAAAAACTAAAACTCGAAATAGATAACCCACACGCTAACGAGACAGAAGTCCCCGGCAGCGGCGCCAAAAACTTGGTGGTGCCTAGGGTGTGATAAAATTAATACAAAATAAGACCAAGAAACTACGCACTCTCACCCTAGACAGGCACAGTACTGCAAGTATTACAGGACGTATGTGATGTCTCCTCATTTGTGATAGATTTATATTAGGATGAGACATCATTTTTAGTGATTTAGAAGTCATTATAGTCGATTTTCTTGAGAAATATTGCACTTTCCTATTTTGAGTCTTGATTTAGTAAAATAATATTTTTAGAGCATATTGGGTTTAATTATTTATTTAGTGTGAAGCTTTAAAGATAATTATGGAGATTAATTAGAGTCCAAGTCAAAGACAACAACTTATGGAAAGAGATAAGCATGGTAATTAGAGATAAGGAAATAAAAGCTAAAAACATGGAAAAGGAAAACCTGCCTTAATCCTGAATTTCTGCACCTACGACCACAAATCAGCTTATATCTCAAAAACGGTGAGGAATTTGGAGAAACGGTCAAGAGAAAAGTTGAAGAGCTTTCCGAGACGATCAATTTGGTATATTCATACGGATCAAACGGATAAATATTGAAGCTGTTAGAGCCAAAAGAAGATCGGACCTGATTTCATGTTTTTAGGGTTACGAATTTGAGTTGGGCTTGGAGTCCACTACTTACTTCTCCTTCAAGAAAACGAATTAGGGCTTCCTAGATACCTATAAATACACCCTCTTATCATTGTAAACATGTCCTTGCTCAATTACAAAGTATAGCTTAGTCTTTACTTATATTTTCTTAGTTTTAAACAATAGCTTAGTCATTTAGTTAGATATTCATCCTTAGAATCAAGCTATTCATCCAAGAAGCAAGTTGACCTGTAGAGGAAGACAAGAAGAAGAAGATTGGAGCCTGACAACCCCTCTTCTACATCTCACCTTCTCTATATTTAGAGTAATTAGCTATAGATCTATTCTCAACTATATTTCTAAGCTTTTATTCTGTAAGTTTACTTTTAATTGTTGGATTATTATTTGATCTTTAAATACTATTTGTTATTTTAATTGATTAAGCTTCGCGTATATTGTTATTATGTGTTTTGACCTATTTCCTAGATTTGGCCAATCTTAGGATTATTCTTAGTTATTGACACACCACATAATCGTCTAGTGTAACTAGATAGCCATTAAGGTTTGATTTAAATCTCCAAACATTACTTAGGAATCCCTAGTAGTGGAGAGGTTGCTCCTAAGTCTAGAAAAGGCTAGGTAGTTATTGCAATCCTGGTTAATATATAATGCTTAATGTGACAGGTTAAAATAACAAGTTAGTAGTAGACGTAGTAATCCTAATCTATTTGACTTACTTTCATATTTAGTTCTTTGTTTTGTTTAATTGTTTAATTTATTTATTTGCATTAGATAGTTATTTATCTTTTCATATTTTATTCAAACATCTAAATTCATCTACGCTTGCTAAACATAAATTGATTTAACGGATACAATCCCTGCGAACGAACTTGACTTATCATTAAAACTTGCATACGATCTGTGATACTTGCAGTGAGTTCCGTGGTTATCAAGGGTGTGTGACTCTTTATTTATCTATTATTTTATCACACCTTTGCCCCCACCAGTATGCGAGTTTTAATGATAAATAGAGTTCGTTCTCAGGGACTTAAGTGTGTTAATCGCGTGAGTAGAAATTACGAGTAAAAGTAAATAATTAGAGAACAGAAAAGTAAAGGGAATAGATTTCGAAATTAAGCAATTAAAACTAAGAAAATAAAGACAATAAAATAAAATACGAAGAATATGAGATGAGAAATATAGCTTAGGTTTTGCTAGTATGCACTAATCCTTCTAATTCTATCTATAAATCTAGTTCATAAGGGAGAATATTAGCTCTTGGTATACTTAGTCAGGATTCTAAATTCCCCAATCTTAGACCTTGAGAGCGACTAAGGGGGCTACGGCACAACCAAGACGAGGACTCAAATAGGGTTATCAAACGCCACTAAGGCCCTACCCAGCACACTACAATCAATTGGTGATATGGTGGTTAAAACAAACCCTAATGACTATCTAGTTAGAAGTATGTTTTGTCATAACTGCTATCGACACTAGACATTATGTGGTGGTTCAATAGTTAAACACCCTGTCAAGGAGACCATCTAACTACTCTTAAAACAATCCTAAAGTGATCAGTTCTAGGAAAGACATTAAATCAAAACACATAAACAAATATTAAGTAAGTAGCTAATATCAGATTAAAACATATAATTCCCAAAGAAACTTAGATAGAAGAATTAGGATTCATAGTTTATACATGATGCAAAACCCAAGCTATGGGAAGTTTAGTTCATACCTGAAGGAAATAAACTAAAAGAAATTACAAAAGACATCATCTTGCTCTCTACAATAATCTGGAAGAATAAAACCTTAAGAACTAATTACTATGAGGCAAGGATTATTTACAAGTGATATAAGGGTGTATTTATAGGTGTTTAGAAGACCTAATTCGTTTTCTTGAGGAAGAGTTAAGGTAATGGACTTCTAGCCCAACTCAAATTCGTATGGAAATAAAGATAAACACTGCTGGACCGTTTTGAGCATATCTTCTTCGTTATTGGTCGGTTTGAGCTCCATAAGATACCAAAAGAATCGCAACAGAATTATCTTGACCCCTTAGAAGGAAATCATCATATTCGGCCTATTTCTTAGGTAAAAACGTCTATCTTTGGACGTGTATGCAGAATCCCAAATTTAGGCAGCTTTTCCTTTTCCATCTTTTTAGCTTTTGTTTCCTTATCTCCAATTACCATACAAATCTCTTTCCATAAGTTGTTGTATTTGACTTGGACTTAAATTAAGCTCCATAATTATCTTTAAAGCTACACACTAAATAAACAATTAAACCCAATATGCTCTAAAAATATTATTTCTACAAATCAAGACTCAAAATAGGAAAGTGCACTAAAACTCAAGAAAATCGACATTATTGACTTCTAAATCACTTAAAATGATGTCTCATCCTAACATTAATCTATCAAAATGAGGAGACATCAATTAGTATATATCTTTCCTATCAATATCTAGTAATTACTTAAGTTGACTTAAATCGTCTAGTTTAACTTAGAAGTCCTTAATACTAATCCTAACATTTAATTTAAGTTAAACTTCTCCTAAGTGTTTTCTAGTCTTACTTGTTTAGATCACTCGGTCTTAAGAATCTTGATCTTTATCCTTATTAGACTTAGGTTTATCCTAGTTAGTCTTAATACCTATTTTTCGCATAATAAAAACTCTAAGAATATCTTTTACATATCTTAGTAAAGTTTGTATTGTAGGTTTAAACTAAATATTATATTAAGAGCATATAATCTTTAATTTAAGCAGAGATTAGATTTAAACATATTTACCCACCCCCTCCCTCTAGGATTCTACAATTATAATAGTTATGATATATACCATTTAATATATCATCCACGACATGGTTGTTGTTGATTTATATTAATTTATTTTTAATTAAAAATAAGAAAATGGTATGTATGCATTTTCAATCAAAATCAATATAGGTGATATATATATATTTTGCTGAAGTTTGTAATCCTTATTTCCCCTTATTAGGAGGAATAAAATTTATCCCGCTAATTGGATTGCCAAACAAATACTTTTATGTTGTGAAAGTATGGAAAGAAACAAGATTTTGTCAGAATCACATAAGCATATTATCATATAAATCAAAGTAGTATAGAATGGTTGGCTACACACAAAGAAATGCATATATACAACAAAATCAAGTTATCATGGATAGTAAACAAAAAAATTATACATGTTAGTCAAACAACGCAGTACAATAAGTTACTTGATCCACGAATTTGGAAGATAATTCGAGTTACAAATACCGACTAAAGCTAGAACATTTGTTTGGAAAGAATGCAAAAATTTGAAATTTATCAAAACAATAGTGCGCTCAAACTAATAAATGTTACTACTATACAAAGATAGAAGGGGAAATGGATCACTTATTGTTAACTTGTCCGCTAATCATGCAAGTCTCGGTAGCATCTACTTTGCAAACCAAGATACAAAGTAACATAGAAACATGTTTAGATGATTGATTAAGTAAAGTTATACATACATAAGAACAGGGTGGATGGGGTAAAAAGAAATTTGGTTCATATGCTCTAATTACCTTATGTAATATTTGAAAAATGATATAGAACATGTTGCATGGACCAATGACATTTAACGTTAACGAATTAGTTTGCAAAACTAACTACAATATGAAAGAGTTATCTAGAAACAATTGGATGGAAGACTGTCATAACAATACAAAACAACAAAATTTCAAGTGTGCAAGTAAGTGAGTATTGGCAGGATTCCAATACCACCTTAAGTTGGGAGAACACTAGAGTTGGAGTCATTGAAAAACACAAAACAAGCACCAATCAATCAAACATGGGTAATTTTTCCAATGCTATTCAACTATTGAAGGTGAAACAATGCCAATACAAGCAACAATGCTATGTGAGAAACATTACATGATGAGTGAATCCATTTACTTGTCCAACCTTAAAATAATTCAAGGTATCAAACGACCGTCGAAACCTAGTTGGAAATTCAGACTAGTTATCGACAAATGGGTATTTTGGCAAAACGTGATGACGAGGTCACTTTCCACTACATACCTAGAAGCGCTAATAATTTGACTGACTTTTTCGCTGGGACCACTGGGCGACATGCAATGAAGGTTTACGCACCGTCTGCTACATATGGGAGTTTCAAACGACCCATAATTGTCTAATGTTTTATCGTTTTCCATTAGGTGTAATTTTTTTCGCATCTATAACATTGTTTTATATATGAGTAATGTTGTGTATCACCTAAAAAGCAATCACCTAAAATCACCGATGACGTGGATGTAGACAGGAAAGAGAAACAGTATTATTGGACCACCCAAGATCCACATCATGAGTGATTTTTGGGTGATTATTTTTACGATGATACCCAGCATTACTCTTTATATATAAGTGTCTGAACAAAACAATATGTATTTCCTTCATAATACCGACATAGTGTTCCAAACATGTTGGCCAAGACTATCCTATGCATTGGCAAATAGTTAAGGGGAATCATGGTCCCTAAACTTTTTAGAAAAAGTTTTTTACCTTATAAATAAAATTACATATTGATACTTTGGATTTCTTTGAAAATTTCAATACTCTCACTTGATCATTCTTAATATTTAAAGTTTAACTCATTTAGACAAAATGTTTTATTTATTTATAATAAAATATAGTTTATTGTTTAAAAGATAATAATAACAAGATCTATAGTGTAATTTTGCATAATATAGAGATATATAATGTAATTCACTTAGAAAAAATTCGAAGACATTATCCCAAACCTTTTTACTCTTAACAAAAAATTTGACTCAGACCGTGCGTCAATAACAAAATCCGGTGTAAATATTTGTTTTATCCAGTATAGATATATTTGGAATTTCTTTTGTTTCAATATGGTAGATAAATAAAAATAGTCTATAAGATCGATAGTTGGTCTAGTGGTTAGACTATTCCGCAGGGACCAAGAGGTTTTCAGATCGAATCTTATTGGAGTCAAAATGATTCTGAATTCAAAGTGGACCTCCTATGTATTAAAAGAAATAGTTTATGTTATTTTAAAGGTTTTTTTAAACAGATTTTAGAGTTTGTTTTATTTGGATTATTTTTCACTTTTATGGTCGACATTAGGGATGACAACTGATCGGTTTTTTGCAAAAATATCAAAAACCATAACCATAACCGTTTATTCTATTAAAACTATATCCTAAAGTTTTAACCATCGGTTACACATTTCAAACCATAATCGCATTATTTGGTTTCGGTTTTTTTTAAGCGGTCTTGCGGTTTTTAACCATAATCAAATGATAATTTAATAAATATATTAATTTTCATAAAATCAAACCACACATATAAGAAAAATCTCTGAGATATATAAAATATTGTGTTGGTTTATTATTAAATTACATATTTATTATTAAGTTGGTTAAATCTAGTATTTGGATTTTGGTTTTAAAATTTTAATATATCTAATTTTAACTAGATTTATAAAATATTAAAAACATAGATGTAATAATCGGTTTTCAGTTATTCGGTTTTATTTTTATCTAAAACCATAACCTAACGGTTTTAATCATCGGTTACACTTTTCAAAACCATAACCTAATGGTTTTAACCACGGTTATATAATTCGGTTTTTTACCGGTTCGGTTATCATCGATTACGGTTTTTTACCGTAACCATTGTCATCTTTAGTCGACATACAACATATTCAACAAGAATTTTAGTATTTTACCCTAATAACAGATTACCATTACTTATAAATGATCATTTGAGATCTTGGTTTTGCGACATCTAATCCCATTATTTTATTCAATTATTATGAACCAAATGCATGAATTTATAATTTAGATGATTATAACTTTTACTTTATAGAAATTACTTTATCTTGATTTGTTTACGTGTGCGGTTTATAAAATGTTACTTTTAAGGGAAAAGAAAAAAAGTTTTATGTAGACAACTTGGTCAATACATATATTTTGACTGAATTACTACAATGCATTGAGACATCGGCAAGTAACAAGAATAAAAAACGTCAAAGCAAAGAGAAAGAAAAACAAACGACGACACATAAACGCCCATTTCTTCTGCTATTATATTACTGCTTAACAACATCTCTTTCGTCTCCGTCTAACTCTTGTCTGTTTCCTTCATCTTTAGATCCCAAAATTCAATTATGGACCTTCGATTTAATGATGAAGACGACGACCTTTTTGCTTTTCTGAGCTCTACTAATACTACTACTTCTGCTGCTGCTAATAATACTTTTAAAGCAAAAAGGTTACCAGCTTCTCTATGACCTAAAAGTAGTATAGAAAGTTACTAATAAGATATTACAGTTGGATCCTATATAAAGCAAAAAGGTTCAAACATGCTCGCCCCTGCAACTACAAATTTGTAGTTCTACAACTACACTACAACTACAAATATGTAGTTTTGAAACTACAAAAATGAAGTTGCAGGAATACAAGTGTTTTTAACAGGTTTTTTTGTACCTCTTCCTCAGTCAGTTGGTCGATGACATTCTCCTTGTATCTATTGTCTTTGATAGTTTGCTTCCACCTTAAGCATCGGGGTAAAGCATTCAGACATTTCTTATCCCGACTGTCTTGTGCTCGAAAAACCAAGCCTGGTGCATAGTAATATTGATGTCTCCTCATTTGTGATAGATTTATATTAGGATGAGACATCATTTTTAGTGATTTAGAAGTCATAATAGTCGATTTTCTTGAGAAATAGTGCACTTTCCTATTTTGAGTCTTGATTTAGTAAAATAATATTTTTAGAGCATATTGGGTTTAATTGTTTATTTAGTGTGTAGCTTTAAAGATAATTATGAAGATTAATTAGAGTCCAAGTCAAAGACTACAAGATATGGAAAGAGATTAGCATGGTAATTGGAGATAAGGAAATAAAGGCTAAAATTATGGAAAAGGAAAAGCTGCCTAAATCTGAATTTCTGCAGCAACGCCTAAAGAAGTGGTGATAACTCCAAAAGGAAGCCGATTTTGGAAGATTCCTTTCATAGGGACGTAGATAATTCTGTGAGGATTCTTTTGGTATATTGTGGAGCAAAAACCGACCAATAACGAAGAAGATATGCTCAAAACATTTCAGCAGTAATTATCTTTATTTCCATACGAATTTGAGTTGGGCTTGGAGTCCATTACTTAACCTCTCCTTCAAGAAAACGAATTAGGTCTTCTAAACACCTATAAATACACCCTTATATCACTTGTAAATCATCCTTGCCTCATAGTAATTAGTTCTTAAGGTTTTATTCTTCCAAGTTATTGTAGAAAGCAAGATGATGTCTTTTGTAATTTCTTTTAGTTTATTTCCATCAGGTATGAACTAAACTCCCCATAGCTTGTATTTTGCATCATGTATAATCTATGAATTCTAATTCTTCTATCTAAGTTTCTTTGGGAATTACATGTTTTAATATGATATTAGCTGCTTACCTTTATATTTGTTTATGTGTTTTAATTTAATGACTGTTTTCCTTGCTAGTGCACGAGTATAGGATTACTTTAATAGTATTTAAATGATCACCTTAGATGGGTGTCTAATTATTGAAACACCACATAACGTCTAGTGTCGATATTAGTCCTGACAAAACTGATTCTAACTAGATAGTCATTAGGGTATGATTTAATCACCATATCACCAATTGCATGAATTGTTTGCTTAGGGCCTTAGTAGCGTTTGATAACCCTATTTGAAACACCTTCTTGGTTGTGCCGTAGCCCCCTTAGTCGCTCTCAAGGTCTAAGGAATGGGAATTTAGAATCCTGACTAAGTATACAAGAGCTAATATTCTCCCTTATAAACTAAGATCTAGTAGAAAGAATTAGAAGGATTAGTGCATACTAGCAAAACCTAAGCTATATTTCTCATCTCATATTTCTTATCTTTTATTTTATTGTCTTTATTTTCTTAGTTTAATTCTTAATTTCGAAATTCTATTGCTTTTATTTTCTGTCTTTAATTATTTACTTTTACTCGTTATTGCTACCCATCTGTATAACACACTTAAGTCCCTGAGAACGAACTCAACTTATCAACTAAAACTTGCATACGTCCTGTAATACTTGCAGTACTGTGCCTGTCTAGGGTGAGAGTGCGTAGTTTTCTAGACTTTAATTTATCTTATTTTTATCACACCCTAGGCGACACCAAATATATATCGTTAATCGATTAAACCAAAAATCAGACAGAGTTACGAAGTATATTTTTTATATAAATTCTTACAACTGAGGCACCAGTACAACTAGTGACTTGACTGGGCGTGTGGTGTTTTTCCTTTATCGATTCCATCAAAACGCTGTGAATGCGTTTTGACCAATTGTAGGTCTTTAGGCTTTCGAGGTCTTCTGCATACTTTATATATTCACGATGCAGGTTATCACCAGTTGTGGCAAAAGATAGAGTATTCAAAGCCAGCAGGGTCATAAGTATTGGAAAATCGGTTTTGATGCTAACATCTTTGTCTTTTGTCAAGACGTTTTTCATGGCAGACTCTATTGAGGTTTTCTTGATTTTTTTAGCGCCAAACACTCAAACCTCCCATTCTAATTTTTCAGCCTGCGTGGATTATAAGATGTTTGGAAGGTCCTCGAAACCTTCTTGAATGGAGAAGAGGTCTTTGATGTCTCTCTTCGTTAGCTGAACGAGTTTGCTCCTGAGTGTGAAGCTATTAGTGTCGCTATCATAACATTTAATTATTCCTGATGCTAGTACATCACTGGCCCTCCAGGCGTCTTTACTATCTTTCTTCTTCTTATCATCACGTTTTACTTCTTTCTTGAAGTCAAAGAATTGTTTGAACAACAAGTCAAAGGGTGATTGTTTACAGGCTTCCATATGGTTTTCAGTTACATATGGGGCTATCAATATCTTATTGATAGCCTGTAAAGATGACTTGGCTCTGGAAGTCGATTTGCTTGATTCAGCCATATCTGAATACACACATATACAGGAAAACAAAGTTAGTACTAAAAAAAACTGAAAATGGGGAAAAACAGAAGTGCGAAATGTAAAATTTGTGGTTCTGAAACTACAAATTTGTAGTTCTGAAACTACAAATTTGTAGTTGTAAAACTGCATTTTTTTTAATTGCATAGACAAACTGCACAATTTTGTTCAAAACGGTTTTATGCACTAACCTTCCTTTTCAACAACTATTCAAAGCCAAAAACACGAAAAAAACTGTGTAAATGAACATAAAAACACAGAATACACTCCTACAAATTAACTGTGCAAAGGTTAAAACACAAAATTAACCTGTTCAAAGGCAAAAACATTAAAATACAACTGTAAATGAACCTAAAAACACAGAATAGTTTTAGAATTAACTCTTCAACAACTGCTCAAAGGTTAAAACACGAAGGATAAACTGTTCAACAATTTTTCAAAGCCAAAACTACAAAAATACACTCTAAATGAACATAATAACACATAATACACTAAGAAATCAAAACTAAATCACAGGGAAAATTCCGAAAACTGTTTATGCAGTAACATTTTAATTGAAAACTTTTCAATTACCAACAGAGATTAGACATAGAAATGAAAGGGGAAACATAGAATACTACCAAAAGCTTGGAAAACCCTTAAAAAGTTTCGAAAATACCTTAAAAATTCTCGAAAACTGTTTAAATAGATGTATATACGCGGTGGTGTTGTATATACAGTGATTACTATACGTTTTCGGAGGATTTGATGGTGATTTTGTCGGTTTTTCTGCGAATTCTTGGTAAAGGAATTCGAACGTTTAGAGAGAGAGTAGAACGAGAGCAGAGAAAGTGCGTGAGTGCGGAAAGACAGTGTATGATGCGTTATTTTGTTAAAATGAATTTTAAATTTTCTTTTGTTGCCGTTAGTGGGATAATGGGATAGTAGGGTGGGACGGTTATTGAGTTTTCTTTTAATTAAAGATAAAAGGTGATAAAAATATTGGTCCAATTCTGATAGAATTATTTAAAAGACTCAACTTAAAAAAAGAATATTGTTTTTTAGGTCCAATAATAGAATAAACTCTTACTAATTGATCATTTGAGGTTTTTTTTTTATTACATATGAGACCCCTTAGGATCGTTTATACACCCAACAGTTGACTAAGATCATTTGAGATCTTGGTTTTGCGATATCAATCCCATTATTTTATTCAATTATTATGAACCAAATGCATGAATTTATAATTTAGATGATTATAACTTTTACTTTATAGAAATTACTTTATCTTGATTTGTTTACGTGTGCGGTTTATAAATGAGTACTTTTAAGGGAAAAGGAAAAAAGTTTTATGTAGACAACTCGGTCAATACATATATTTTGACTAAATTACTACAATGCATTGAGTCATCGGCAAAGTAACAAGAAAATTAGAAACGTCAAAGCAAAGAGAAAGAAAAACAAACGACGACACATAAACGCCCATTTCTTCTGCTATTATATTACTGCTTAACAACATCTCTTTCGTCTCCGTCTAACTCTTGTCTTGTCTGTTTCCTTCCTTCATTTTTAGATCCCAAAATTCAATTATGGACCTTCGATTCAATGATGAAGACGACGACCTTTTTGCTTCTCTGAGCTCTACTACTACTACTACTACTAATTCTGCTGCTAATAGTACTATTAATAATCCTAATCCGTTTTTTCACAGCTCCGACGACGAAGATGACGTCACACGGAATTCCAGTACCGACGATGCTTATAATTACCACAAAGCCCCTCCCAAAATCTTTGACCGATTTTATGAATCTTCTTCTTGTGACGAAGATAACGATTTCGTAAGTCAAAACGACGCCGTTCAGAAGCGGCTTGATTATATGATCCAATTTCTGGACCGTAAGCTTTCAAATACTTTTGTAAGAGACAATTGTGACGGTGGTGATAGCCAAAGCAGTAAAGCTGAGGTGTTAGCTGAGTTTGTAGGCCGGGGAGGTGGGACCGGAATGTTTAAGCTGCCAATTAGAGCAGCTGTTCATCCGGGAAGACCACCTAGTCTTGAGCTGAGGCCACATCCATTAAGAGAGACTCAGATTGGGTGTTTCTTAAGGAGTATTAATAGTGTAAGTAATGGAGATAATGGACGGGCTCAGTTATGGGCTGGGTCTGAATACGGGCTTAGAGTTTGGGACTTAAAGCATATGTACTCTTCTGCAGCTGAGGAGGCTAAGAAAGTAGATGATGCAGCACCATTTTATGAATCTGTGAATACATCTCCTACCCTTTGTGTAGTCGGAGATTCTGCTAAAAGGGTAGTTTGGACTGGGCATAAAGATGGTAAAATTATGTGTTGGAAAATGCAAAATGTTACTGGTAATAACTTTAAGGAAGGATTATCATGGCACGCTCATCGAGCTCCCGTATTTTCCATGGTCATCACTTCCTATGGTAATCTCTCACTTTCTTTTCATTTTCACTTATATGTTTCAAATTCTGTATTTCTGAGTTTCAAATTCAATCAGGGGATTTATGGACGGGATCTGAGGGTGGATCAATCAAGATTTGGCCTTGGGAAGCTATTGAGAAATCACTATCTGTAACAATGGAGGAAAGACATATTTCCGCATTATCAATAGAGAGATCTTATGTTGATTTAAGGAACCAAGTTATGCCCAATGGTACAAGCTATGGTATATTTGCTTCAGATATTAAGTACATGGTTTCTGATCATTCTACAGCAAGAGTTTGGTGTGCTAGTCATTTCTCATTTGCATTATGGTTAGTATCTTAAGTGAAATCTCGAAATTAAATATCTTGAAATTCTAACAAAAACACATAATTTTACAGGGATGCTCGAACAAGGAATTTAATAAAAATGTTCAACATAGATGGACAGGTGGAAAATATCTCACCAGTACAAGATCCTGTAACAGAAGTATCTTCAATAAGTTTTTTTCAGCGTTCACGTAATGCAATAATGGGAGCAGCTGAATCAGTTCTAAGAGCAGCAACTAAAGGAGGTTTTGCAGATGAAAATCGAAGAACCGAAGCTTTAATAATAACAGTCAATGGCATGATTTTAACCGGTTGTGCAAACGGGTTACTTGTGTTATGGGATTGTAACGGAAATCGTGTACACGAGTTTCATTACCATAATACGTCTGTACAATGCATGTATACACATGGGTCCCGCACATGGGTAGGTTACGCAAGTGGAGTTATTCAAGTTTTAGACGTTAAGGGCAATTTAGTCGGTGAATGGGTAGCTCATAATAGTCCAGTAATAGGTTTAGCTTTCGGTTTTGGGTATATTTTCACGTTAGCTAATCATGGAGGGATACGTGGATGGAACATTACATCACCTGGACCACTTGATAGTATAATAAAATCAGAGTTATCTGGAAAAGATTTTTTATATACACGTCTTGAAAATTTAAAGATTTTGGGTGGTACATGGAATGTTGGACAAGAAAAAGCTACTCATGATTCACTTATATCATGGTTAGCTTCTGTAGCTTCAGATATTGGAATTATTGTTGTGGGTTTACAAGAAGTTGAAATGGGTGCTGGTTTTTTAGCCATGGCTGCTGCTAAAGAATCTGTAAGTCATATTTTAATTTTTTTAAAATACTTTACTAATTAATTAAAATGATTTATCATATTTTGTAGATGCAGTTAGGTCTTGATGGTAGTACTTTAGGTCAATGGTGGCTAGATATGATTGATAAAACTTTAGACGAAGGATCTACCTTTACACGTGTTGGCTCAAGACAGTTAGCTGGATTACTTATCGCTGTTTGGTAAGTATTACTTAAGGGACTAAAACGTAAATATAAATTGTGAACTGGCTTAATCGAGAAAAAATTATGTTTCAGGGTGAGAAATGATATAAGATGTCATGTTGGAGATGTCGATGTAGCGGCAGTTCCTTGTGGATTTGGTCGCGCTATTGGTAATAAGGTATACACATTTTTTTATTTCAAACGCGCAAAAATAATTAAATAAAATATAATTAATATTTTAATAAATACAGGGAGCTGTTGGGTTAAGAATGCGTGTGTATGGTCGAATAATGTGTTTCGTTAATTGTCATTTCGCTGCTCATCTCGAAGCTGTAGGTAGAAGAAACGCGGATTTCGATCATGTTTATAAAAATATGGTGTTTACTCGACCTTCTAACCAATTTAATTCATCTGGAGTACAAATCATTCGTGTTTCGAACGTATGTATCGTTTATTTCTTTCATATAATTTTTATTTAGCAAAAATAATTTAAATGCTGTACTTTTTAAATAGTCCGAGGAAGCGGTACCGGAATTATCCGAAGCGGACATGGTTATGTTTGTTGGAGATTTTAATTACCGACTTGACGGAACATCTTACGACGAGGCACGAGATTTTATATCGCAAAGATCGTTTGATTGGTTAAGAGAAAGAGATCAATTACGAGCTGAAATGGAAATTGGGAATGTATTTCAAGGAATGAGAGAAGCTGTTATTAAATTCCCTCCTACTTATAAATTCGAAAAGAATCAACCTGGTTTAGCTGGTTATGATTCCGGTGAAAAAAAGCGTATTCCGGCTTGGTGTGATAGAATATTATATCGTGATAATCGTTTATCTCCAAATACTCCATGTAGTTTGGATTGTCCAGTTGTTTCTTCTATTCTTCAGTAAGTTTTTTCTTTTCATGCTAAATATATTAATTTATTAATTAATTGTTTTGACGTGTAATTAGGTATGAAGCTTGTATGGATGTGACGGAAAGTGATCATAAACCAGTACGATGTATATTTGGAGTAGAGATTGCGAGAGTAGATGAATCGGTTAGAAGACAAGAATTTGGTGAAATAATGAGATCTAATGAGAAAATCAAGTCTATGCTTGCGCAAAGATGTAAAATACCTGAAGCGATTGTGAGTACGAATAACATAATATTACAAAACCAGGATGTATCGATTTTACGTATTACGAATAAAGATGGGAAAGAAAACGCTTGTTTTAAAATAGTTTGCGAAGGTCAAACTACTATTAAAGATGATTGTCAAGCGTTTGATCATCGTCCGATAGCTTCTTTTGGTTTTCCTAGGTGGCTTGAGGTAATTTTTAATTTAATTTTGTGATGGATAATGAATATAATGGGTTTAATTTAATTTTTTATGTTTTTAATAGGTGAGTCCAGCTTCTGGTATAATAAAACCGGATGAAACTGCTGAAATATCGGTTCGTCACGAAGAGTATCAAACGTTAGAGGAGTTTGTAGATGGTGCGCCACAAAATTCTTGGTGTGAAGATGCGAGGGATAAGGAAGTAATTTTGATTGCGAAGGTTTATGGAAGCTTTTCAACTGATATGAGAAGTCATCGGATTCGAGTGCGTTATGGTTTTTGTGGAAAGAATGGACCTATGGAACAACTTATTGACCGCTCTCAAAGTCAACAGTCGAATCTGCTTAGGCGCTCTGATTTTCAACCTCTTAATTGTTCACCAGATTTTGATAAACTAAGAAGTCTACATAGCCCTTGATTGAGACCTTTTATTTGAAGAATCTGTTTATGTATATAGAAGTTTATATTACGTTGATTTAATGTTGTTGGGTTTGTGTATGCAATAATCAAACTACTCATAGAGTTAGGAAGCTCTTCAGTTCAACGGGATAAAAAATGATGAAGCTGGAGTTCAGTTATGGAGTCAGCTTCAGTTTTGAATATAATTGCTTGTTATGGGTTTGATTAAGCACGCACTAACCTTTTTGATTTTCTTGTACATGAAATAGTTAGGGACAGAGAAGTATTTTAGTTTTTCTCCTGCCCTTTATGTTCCTTTTTAGTTTGGGTTTTGCGTTTTTTTTATTCCTTTTGATGAAAAAGATACTTGTTTAAATCCATTATTTTACTGGATGGTACAAATATCCTGTGTGCTTTGCATTATATATGTACTGTGTGACATTTTGTTTTGGAGTCTTGAGCATTTGTAGTTTACTCCCAAGTGTAATGATACATTTTCATACCTGAATTATTTCAGTTAAAAATACATGTGGTAAATTTGCATAAAACCTAACAAAGGGATGAGTAATTCTTGTTTTATACCTATTAAAGTAATTTTTTTAATTATAAGGTCAAACAAAACTATTTCTCATGGTAACTTTTTCCTACATTGGACAACAGTGCCTATATATAAACTAACCAACCTCTAATATTATTTTCGAATTTCAATTCATTTTACCTTTTAACTCTTTTTTTCTTTCCACTCTTTCATTTTTCTTTTATAATCACACACTACCTAGGTGCCACATCTCTTTTAGTGAGTCTCTATAACGTCATCCCCACCTCCACGTCACCGCGACTCAGTGCAATATTTGCGGAGAAGGACGTAACAAGGAAGTGTGTAGATGGGCTTACTATCACCGTATCTGATTGCCTTAGTGAATCTTGTTCGAATTTGGTTTTCATTGGTAGTATCTCAATGAGTTTGGAACCTTCGTTCTCACATACGATGTCAGTTGATATAGTTGATATAGCGTAGAACACCTGGCCAATAAAAATATATGAACGGTGGAACTTTGACGACCAATAGTAGGATCGAGTACTAAAGGGGAATATGGACTAGGTCCAACTATAATATGACCAGTGTAAGAATGTAAGTGATATCTCATTGAGCGCATCATATGAATATTTATAGATAAGAAACACCTAATACATTTAGTTGAGATTTTGTCGTATCCCACGAGGGGGCGCTTGGGAAATTGTGTCCTCAAGTGTACAGTAGATTATGATAAAACTCCTCTGGCTCTGCTAAGGCTTTCGTCTGGATTCAACAATTATAAGGGATGGGAAACGGTGAAACATCTGAGGATAAGATGTGTTTGTCACGATCAAGATAGTATGGTCAAGCTATCAATATATATAACCCTAGAAGCAAGATTAAACTATTAAATACCAACTCTGTTTAGAATCTCATGTAGATATCTAGTCAAGAAACCATGGGACTATCAGTGCCAACCTTCCGATAAAAGTTTTCTCCTAGAAGCTCTATCTAGACAATTTGTCAATTTATTAAGCGAATAATCCGGAGAATTCAATTGCAAACACATATTTTATTTTCTAAAAAAAAATAATGGTAGTTGTGATTATATGTACAAAAATGTATAGCGGGAAATAACTAAATATTAGACACCTTTTATTATAATATCGATTAGAAGATAAGGGATATCAAAAAGGCAGACAATTATATCACATGATCGTATCCCAAGATATAGTAACAAACATACTAGGTGGAAGGTGGACAATCAGTTTACAGTCGAAAGTCTTCACAAAGCAAAGAGCACGTTAATTAGATGGGTTAAATCTCAGGGGAGTAACAATTAAATATAGATGGGGGTTGCGATCTATAAAAGAAGAAGGTCATGATAGGTGGGTTACTTAGAGATGAAAATGGGACATCCATAGCTGGATTTTCAGGTGCGTGTATGGTTAAATCGTCTTTTCTTTCAAAAAGATTGGCACTACATTTTGGTTTAAAATGGGTCGTGAATCGTGGCATGAAAGCTCTATATATCGAGACTGACTATAGAGAGTTTCATGCGTTAGTGAAGGGCGGTGGCAGCTCTATGAGTTGGGCTTGTCATATTGCGCGAGAATGCATGGAGATGCTCAAGATTCACTCAAGTTTCGAAGTCAATTTTGTTTATCGCGAGGTTAATAGTTGTGCAGATTTACTGGCCAAGAAGGACGCTGGTTCGTCTGAAGGGACACTTGGACTAAGAGGTCCTTCAAACTATTAGTGGAGTAGTATAACGAGAGATGGAGTGGTTGCGCTACTCCTGGATTGATTTTAGTGTCTTCGCATGGGTGTAGTTAGGTCTATTTAACTACGGTTTTAAACAAAAAAAAATGGGGTTATTGTTGAAAACATCCTCATTAAATTCTCTAATTGTTTTTTTGTGCCTTCAATAATCTTATTTATAAAAAAATGCCTAATGAAGTAATTATTTATAGAAAACATCCCCTTTATATTTTCTATACCTTTACTACCCTTATTATGAAATATATTATTTTATTTTAATACAATATTAATTTTTAAATATTAAACAAATAATAGGGTACTTCTTTTTCCTCCTCCACCACCACCACCACCACCACCACAACCACCATGTATGTAACCACTACTACATCCACCACAACCATCACCACCTCCACCACAACCACCACCACCACCACCTACTACTACTAATTCCATCGCACGCGCGCGTCCGTGATTTTTTTTTTTAAATCGTCATAACTAATTCAAAAAAAATCAGAAAAGTAAAAAAATTGTATTTTTGAATAAAGCAAATTAATATTTACGTCTATGAATTTTTTTGATTTTTTTTGAATTTTTTGATTTTTTTGAATTTTTTTGATTTTTTTTTCGCAGACACGGATTTTCATGTTTTAAACATGGAATTCCATGTTTTAAACATGAAATTCATGTTTTAAACCGTGAAATAAACATGAAATTCCATGTTTAAAACATGAAATTTCGTGTCTGCGAAAAGAAAATTAAAAAAAATCAAAAAAATCAAAAAAATCAGAAAATTCCGAAAAAAATCATAGACGTAAATATTAATTTGATTTATCCAAATATAATTTTTTTTGATTTTTTTGATTTTTTTTGAATTAGTTATGACGATTTTAAAAAAATTTCACGAACGCGCGCGTGTGATAATTAGTTTTTTCTTATTTTTTAATTGTTAATTATAAAGGTAATTTTGGGATGGGGCTGTTTTCAATAAATATTTTTTCCTAGGCACCTTTTTCTAAATAAGTTTTTTTATAGGCATCAATCAACAATTGGCTAAAAAAAAATTGAAAAAGAGGACTTTTAGGTTGAAAATAAAATTATCCATTTTTATATAAATATAGAAATTTATAGTTTATATAATTTTAAAAAATTAATATAGAGAAGTGTAATGTACTGAGAATATAGGAGTTTATAGTGCAATTTTTTCATAATATAGGAAATAAGTGCACCAAATAAAAAATAGTCGATCACGATATTGAGCCAACAATTAAAGATAAATGAGCAAATGAATTCCGATACCAGACAAACTGACAAAGTATGAATGCAAAAACCCTACATAGGGGGTTAGTCGGTTAGATATACATACAGATACCTCATACCTCAACTAACTATCAACGGGTTAGGTAGGATACACACATACACACCATTAGAGACAACACATGACCAATTTCATTCGAATTAAATGGTTCACAGAACAACTTTTATACGATATATATAAGGTAGAAATCGCACCCATAGCAAAATTCAAACATTTGTGTTCACACAAGGAAGAAGATGGTGGGAGAAGAAGTCTTACAAGGACAGATTGTTGAAAACAAGCAAGTTATATTCAAACGATACATTGATGGATTTCCAAAGGAAACAGATATGGAGTTCAAAGTTGGTAACAAGATCAAGCTCGAGGCTCCAAAAGGGTCCGGGGGTATTTTGGTCAAAAATCTTTACTTATCTTGTGATCCTTTCATGCGTGGTCGAATGCGTGATTTCCATGGCTCCTACATCCCTCCTTTTGTACCCGGCTCGGTAGTGTTCATATTCTTGTAAATCCTTTTTTTTTTTTTAAACTTCAGCTATGGTTTAATTACTCTGCACCAGATCTACTTATTTAGCTGATCAAATTATTACTGAATAGGCCATAGAAGGGTTCGGTGTCTCCAAAGTTATTGATTCGGATGACCCAAACTTCAAGGCTGGTGAATTAATTTCAGGATTTACTGGATGGGAAGAGTACAGCTTAATATACAAACACGACCAATTGAGTAAAATTCAACAAGATGATCATATCCCCTTATCATACTATCTTGGTCTTCTAGGTATGACATGATAACTTAATATCCTCGAAACTTTTAACTAATTTTAAGGAAACTTCCTAGGAATGCCTGGTTTTACTGCTTATGTTGGATTGTACGAGGTTTGTGCTCCAAAAGAAGGTGAAACTGTTTTTGTCTCTGCTGCTTCTGGTGCAGTTGGTCAACTCGTTGGTCAACTTGCTAAGTTAAGTGGTTGTTACGTAGTTGGGAGTGCTGGGACAAACCAAAAAGTAAGTTTATTTAGTTAATTTATTATGTATATTTTTATCTACTTTTAAATTCATTATTCATGAGTTGAAGAAAATGTTAGGTTGAAATTTTAAAAAACAAGCTTGGATTTGATGAAGCTTTTAATTACAAAGAAGAAGAAAATCTTGATGATGCTTTAAAAAGATACTTTCCTCAAGGAATCGATATTTATTTCGATAATGTAGGGGGGAAAATGCTTGATGCAGCGCTTTTGAACATGAAAGTACATGGTAAAATCGCTGTTTGTGGAATGATATCTCAGAATAGTATGTTTGATCCTGAAGGAATACACAATGCTTTTAGTTTCATCACTAAGCGTATAAAGATGCAGGGTTTTATTCAGAGTGATTACTTATCTTTGTTTCCAAGTTTTATACAACAAGTGAGTAGTTTGTATAAGCAAGGGAAGTTGATATATATTGAGGATATGAATGAAGGGTTGGAAAGTGGTCCAGCTGCTTTTGTTGGATTGTTTTCTGGTAAAAATATTGGTAAACAGGTCATCCGTGTAGCAGCTCAATAATTTTAATTTTATGTTTCTTTTTAATCTATATAATAGTTGTTTAAACTCTTGAGCATCACATTCGCTTTTTGTAGATTGATGTATATTAAACAAATCACTAAACTCGTGTATTGAATTGAATAAATTTGTGATAATTAAATATTGTAATCAGTATCACATAGTTCGTCGTGATTAGCAACTTGAGTAGTATATTGATATTTGTTTTCTCTTCTTTTAGGGTGTACACGTTTAAGCTATAATAAAATCTAGGTGACCACAATTGGAAAAATCAGAATACAAAACATCTCTCTCATCTAATTGAATAAAGAACATTGACAGAGTCCAAACTCCAAAGTGTACTGATGTTCAACATCCCCTTTTGAACAACCTATCAAACTGCAGATACTGTCTCCTACTCAATTATTAGATAGTCATATATATCTTTTTTATATATATAGTAAAACCTGTGTCTGAAGACACTTAAATAAAATTGATCCACGGACAGGAATCGAACCCAAATTCTTGGGTGAAAGTCAATGTTTACGTTGTGGTGTTTATTTTTTTTTCTTGTCAAGAAGAAGATTAAGGTTAATGTTAAGGGTAAAATTAAGGTTTAGGTCAAGATCTAAAGTTTAAGGTCGAATATTAGCGTAACGAATCTTCATCTGGTTAAGTTTGAGAAAAATGTTAAGGTCAACGTTAAGATGAAAGTTAAAGTTAAGGTTTAAAGTTAAATGAAAGTTATGATTATGGTTATGGTTAAAGTTAAGATATGAGGTTTAGGTTCAAGATTAAGGTTAAATTTTTAACTTTAAATTTAATAATGAAGCATATATTAATATTTTGCCCACAAAATTCATTACCGTACCTGTAAAAATCCATAACCGGAACCAAAATTCATTTTGGTTTCAAATCTGCCTTAGCATGCTAAATTTAAATCATTACGGTTCACTATATAGAAATCGATTCACAATTCGATTTTTAATAAGACAATTATGGTTGCAACAGAGATTCTAACCATGACAATCTCTTTTCATGCTTTCCAGCAAGTACATGAATACAAAATAGCACCATGCTCGAAAATTCCAATTTACCCGTAACTAATCCAGTTCAGTATTTTCATATTCATGGCATACAATTAGGGACTCCTTTTTCCCTACTAGTGGCCACCGATTTTTACCTCAAATGTTTGCTTTCAAATGTGAAAAGTATCACCAAGTAAATGAAGGAAGCACATATGATGGATAAGCATTATATTTCAACGAAAGAGCTTGAACAGATGAATCCTCCGCAACTTGACCAAAGTCAACAAGTCCAAGCTCTGTTGCGTGAATTCCACCTGTAGTGAATACACAGTAGATCCCAGCTGCATTTGCACCTTTTATATCATGGTGAAGCGAATCTCCTACAGCTATACAATCACAAGCATCTACACCACTCATTTCCATTGCTGACTTATATATTATCTGCAACACTCAGAATATTAATATATTAAAATAAAATTAAAAAATGTTTATCTCATGATTTCACCTTATCAGGCTTGCCCATCCATTTCACTTCACCACCAAGTTTCTCATAAGTAGCTGCTAATGTACCTGAAAAATAAATTAAAACATGAATTTCTACAAGGACAACTAGTAGAAATTTCTTTACGCTGACCTGGCATAACACGTAGGGCCCGTGCTTCAACAGTAACAAAATCAGGATTTGCTACTACCATTGGGATTCCTTTCTTTGCACATTGCTTTAATACATTCTCGAGATCCTCGAGTTTCATAGGCTGTGCTGTACCATTAGGAAGTCCCAGAGCTTCAGTACCATGAGCCAATATGAAACTAGCTTCTTCAACATTCGCTACAACTTGCAAATCCAGTCCCTATAATTTAAATTAAATTATTAATTAAATTTAAGAAAAAAGTATTTCATAAGTAAGAGACATACTTCAAGAGATATAGCACCTCGATCATTCCAGGTCATGTGAATGCAAGACCTTCCTAAAGCTGCAAACCATACATCATCTCTTCTGTTTAAGAAATCGAAATTAAAAAACAAGGTAAAAGCATAAGAAATATTAGATTTATAAAGAAAATGAAAAGAAAACCTTTGAAGGTTTTGATGTGTTAATTCACCACTAGTAATGGCTCCTATAAAGAGTGAAGGATCAAAGCCAAGGCTCTTTAATTTCTCCAAAGTAGTTGATGCACGCCTTGAGGAATTACTTATAATCACCATCTTTGCACCATAATTAGCCATCTTTTCCACTGATATATAATGATGCATAAACACACACAAAGTATATGAAAAAGTATTAGCTATTAGAACAATAATTTGTGAAGTAAATTTGATGAGAATCGTTTATAAAAAAACATACATGTTGAAATGGCTCCTGGGTAAGGCTGTTTTCCATCATGAAGGACTCCAAATTGATCAAGAAACCATGCCTGCATTAACATTCTTGTGTTAATAATTCAACAATTAATTGAATTATCCTAAAGTCTAAACTGTTCAAAATCAAGAAGATTCAGTTACAATTATATTTATATTTTAACAATTTATTAGTACCCAAATTTCACTTCTTATTTGCATAATACTTAAACTGCAGAAATTATTTATGTTATATGAGTTCTAAATTAAACTGCTAAGAAGCCCCATCCTTGATATTCGAGACTCCTTTGAAATTACCCATTTATCAAACACCATTGAAGGCAAGATACAGTGAATACCTATCTTTCTATTTCAGCTCAATCAAGAATAATTAAACAAAGTAAGCTCAAATTATGAGGTATTATTAGATTATTACCTTGAAACGACGAGTTTCAACTAGATGTTGAAGGCCATTCAATGTTTGAAAATGGATCGGTTTGATGCAGTCGTTAGTATTCTTATTATTGTTGGGTTTTGTTGTCGGAATTATTGAACATTTACTCATCATCTTTTTGTTGTCCCTTTTCTGTTGATTAGTTATTGAAGAGCGATTAAACTTGCTTAATTCCCCAGTTGCATTATATTATATTTTAAAATGATATCATATCCAAGGTGGTAAACGGTTCATAAAGGGGAAACAAAAGGTTTTAGGGGAAACTATGGTACTATAAAAATAAAAAATGATGGAAAAATGGGAAAATGGAATTCTGAAAATTTTACGGTCATATGGGATATCCGGACGGTCTCTAAGATGTCTGAGGACACCAAATGACGACTTGCGTATGGAATTGCCAGGGAATACGGGCTCCCCTGACAATTTCTAGTGTTAAGTCCGTCTTAAATAGGTTTAAACCAGGCATAGCGTGTTTTTTCGAGACCATGCTATGCGCGGAAGATGCTCCCGATGTATTAAAACAGTTTAATTATGCTAATAGTTTTATTAGGGACCCAGTCGGAAATGCGTATCATTCCAAGGTATTTTGTTAGTCTGGCAGGCGGATATTAAGCTAGAAGTTGTCATGTCTAGCCAATATTTTGTAATAGTATATATAAAAGATGTTTACTTTCCCTATTATATAGTATGTGTTCATGCCCCGACTAATTTTGAACTTAGATTAAAAATCTGGGAAGAGAATACCATATGGCATAATAACATAGATAAACCTTGGGTACTAATAGGAGATTTTAATGATATTTTGAAACATTGTGAGAAATTAAGTAACACTCCTCCTAATAATAACCATATGCAAGAGTTTAATTTATTTATCTCGAATAATGGTCTGATTGAAATACATTCTCATAGTTGTTATTATACGTGGACTTACCGAAGAATTGATAAGCTCGTCAAGGGCAAACTTGATCGGGCATTTGCCTCTTGTGACTGGTTACACAGGTATTCGACTTCACAAGTCTTTATTCCACCAACAATTGGCTCAGATCATTATTCGCTGATTCTTCAAAAAAAAAAGGTCAATGTTTACTGGTCAAAGGTGGTTTAAATTTGAAACAATTGGGTAGAACATGAGGAGTGAAGGAGTGATTAGAACAGCATGGGGAGAACCGGGGAATGAGGAATCGTTACCGTGGTTTGTTGAGAAAAGGGACAATATTATCGCATCATTGAAAGTATGGAGTAAACGTACTTTTAAATACAACGTGAACAAGATCAAGGAGTTGACTGAGAAATTAATAGAGTTGGAAAAGGAGGATGTCACAAAAGAAAGGCTAGGATAACAAGGACACATCAAGGAAGAAATGAGGAGAGCTTACGAAGCTGAGGAAAAATACTGGTATGATCGGGCAAGACAAGGATGGATTAAGTATGGAGACAAGAATACCAAATTCTTTTACTTAGCAACCATAAGCAGACGACATGTGAATCGAATAAATTGGATAAAGGACAAACAAGGAGTTTGGAGAGAAGAAGTCTCAGAGGTTAGAAATAGTTTTCAAGAATACTACTCGGACTTGTTCAAAGAACAAAATACAGAATAAATGAATGATGCAACAGAAGGTATTCAAACTAAAGTCACTGAAGAAATGAATCAAAAGTTAACACAATTACCAACAATGGAAGAAGTTCGAAAAGCGGTTTTTGACATGTCTCCATCAAAAGCTCCGGGTTCAGATGGGCTTAATGGTAAGTTTTATCAAGAATATTGGCACATAATGCTTTTAAAAATATAAGCAAATCATCTGCAAAGATGATATGGTTGAGCTAAATTTCTCTACACTTAGGATGAAAGCTAAACTTGTTTTTCACTGCAACTTGATGAAACATTCCAGTGAATATCTCCATACAGATGGAAAATAAATAGGGAAAGAGACGTCCCCCTTGTCTGAGCCCTCTCTTACCCTTAAAGTAACCATACACTTCCCTATTGATGCATATAGAGTAGCTAGTAGAGCATTGGTGGTCCTTTGTGTGTTCTAAATTAAATGCAAAAGTAATCGAACCACAACCGCAAGTGTACGGTTGTCCCAAGTAGTAATAAGTGATTCTAGGATCGTTCGCAGGGACGGTTCGGTTAACTACAATGCTTATCGAATAAGGAATGGTTGCACTTAGGAAAACAAATAAAGATATAATGATTGATTGTTTGTTTTTATTATTTCTAATTAATGAAAGACTAAATGGAAAATGCAATTAAATACTAAAAAGCAAGTAAATAAATGTGAAACGCAAATATGAGAAAGTAGCACTTGAGAACTGATGTCTCCTCATTTGTGATAATATAATATACTTCAGAGACATCATTTTAGGCGTATTTATTAGTTTATAGGTCGATCTTAGCTTAATTTAGTGCACTTTCCTATTTTGAGTCTTGATTTAGTGAATTAATATTTTTAGAGCATATTGGGTTTAATTGTTTATTTAGTGTGAAGCTTTAAAGATAACTATGGAGATTAATTAGAGTCCAAGTCAAAGACTACAACTTATGGAAAGAGATATGCATGGTGGTGGTCCTTTGCGTGTTCTAAAAATAAATGCAATAAATAATCGAACCACAACCGCAAGTGTACGGTTGTCCCAAGTAGTATAAATGATAAAACAGATTCGTTCCAAGGACGGGATGGTTGACTACAATGTTTAACAAGTAATGAATGGTTGCACTTATGAAAACAAGTAAAGAAAATATGTTTGTTTGGTTTTTGTTATTAAAGCTACTAAATGAAAGACAAATTATAAATGCAATTAAAAGCTAAGACGCAAGTAAAATGATGTAATACGCAATATGAGAAGTAGTACTTGAGAACGCAAGGAATCCTCCCAATCCTATTTCCTAACTTATGTTGTTTAAGGGCTAAATTGGTCAATTACAATGGTCGGGATTCTAAATTCCCTATACCCCCGTCAGGGTGGACTATAAGGCGATCCTAGAGTGTCACTAGTCCCGTCAGGGTAAATATGATCCACTTTTGGATGTTTAAGTTTTATTACCTCATTGGCCCTAGAATTAGCTAAGTTCGTCAGAATCAATAGCTTCTATCCTAGATTGAATAAATGGTTCTGTATCTAAACCCTCCGTCAGGATGATCCAATCGCCACTAATTGGAATAGCCTAAATACTAACACCTGTTTCTAGTTCATGACGCTAAAAACAGTAAATATTCTCAATTTATCGAAAAGAGTAAAAGCCCCAATCTAGTTTAATTTAACAGAAACCCAAATTCAACATTCGTTATTCAATACGATTGAGATTCACCCATTAATTGTTCTCAAGCACTATTAAATGTTTAGCTCATATTAAAAAGAAAAACTAAATTAAAATAGAAAGAATTCATGTTCTTCAATTACAGAAATAAAAGATAGAACCTAATTAGAAATTGGGTTTGGCTGTGATTTGGAGATATAGACCGTCTCCAGCTCTGTAGCTTTCTCCTTTTCCTTGCTGCTGACTTTCTCTCTGGACACTCTCTTCTAAGGATGAATTAAATTGAAGAATAAAATGAGAGGTACTGAATAATGAGGTCTAAAGACCTATTTATAATCATAAAATCGGATTAGGGCTTTTACTTAAGGATTAAGTAAAAATTAGAAAAGCCCAAGTCCACTAATTAAGCCCAAATCCCGTAACTGCTGATACACCTTCACTAAAACGGCTTTTCCCGCTTCGTTATGACCCCGATTGACCTCATTCCAGTTGCTAAAGTTCCGTAACTCGATAAGGAACATAATCTCTTCAAGGGTCAGCGGCTAAATCATCTCTTAAGCACCTCGAAATCAGCAATCTATGGCCTGGAAAATAGATTTTCAGCTCTAAAAATAATATCTTCGGGATTTATCTTTAAGTCTTGACTCCATATCATGATATTTGACTTTCTCCTCGGATTCCTCTTCTAGCTAACATCTAAAACCTGTAAACTTTACACTAAAAATACCAATATTACGCGTAAAAGTTTAATAAATCAAAATTACTAGAAATAAAATGGAAATTCCGGATTATTGCATATTAGCACCAAAAGTCTATCTAAATAATCAAATAAACACCAAAAATGATGTCTCCCAATGGCATAAAATTAGAACATTTAGGGAGACATCACATGGTAATTGGAGATAGAAGGAAACATAGTTCAATTAGGAAAAGGAAAAGCTGCCTAAATCTGAATTTCTGCAGTACACGCCTAAAGAAGTGGTTATTTACCTAAGAAATAGGCCGATTTTGGTAATTTCCTTTCATAGGTGCAGAGATAATTCTGTTGCGATTCTTTTGGTATCTTATGGAGCTCAAACCGACCAATAACGAAGAAGATATGCTCAAAACGGTCCAGCAGTGTTTATCTTTATTTCCATACGAATTTGAGTTGGACTAGGAGTCCATTACTTTCCTTCTCCTTCAAGAAAACGAATTAGGTCTTCCTATACCCTATAAATACAGCCTCTTAACACTCTAAAATCATCCTTGGCCAGACCTTAAGGCCAAGAGGAAGCTGCAACACAAGAGAAGGAGTCTAGAAGGAGCAGAACACCATATGTCTTCTTCAACCTCTTATTGTGTAATTCTTTTCTTTTCTCTTCTTAGTATGAACTAGATTTCTTTAGTTTGAGTGTTTAGCATATATGTATGAACCCTAGTTTTGAGTTGACATCTATCTAATTTGGGAATTTAATGTTTTAAATCGAATTATAGTTTTTATTCTCTGTTTATGTGTTTGGATTTATATTATGTGTTCTTATGGATGGCCACCATATAGAATTACCATCTAGTAGTTAGGTCACCATTGACAACGGTGGTTAATTACATGTTTAGCACATAACGTTTAGTATTAGGTATGATCTCACAACCCAACCTAGCTAGATAATCACTATGGTTTAGTTCTTGTGACTATTTACCAATTACAGGAAAAGTTTGCTTAGGAAGCCTTATTGACACAGGTAAATCCTATTTTAAACTACCGATAGCGAATTGGGACCGATCAGGGAAATACTACATAATTTACCCTTACATGTTTAGAAAGGCAAGACTAGTGGGGATTACATGCTATTTACTCAAGCTAAACTTTCATACTATCTTCTTTTCTTTTATTTGTTTTCTGTCTTTTAATTTAGTAGTTTAGTTTTCTTATTTAAAAACCAAATAAATATTTATCTATCTCTTCTTTCTACTTGTGTATTATCTCTTCTATCTTTAATATCTGCACTTGAATAATTTGCATAAGTTCTTCTTAACCTTCGTAGTCCCTGAGGAACGAATCTTACTTATACATTAAAACTTGCATACGATCTGTATACTTGCAGAACCGTGTTAGCTTAGGGTGTTTATTTGCACTTATTTTATACATCTTTTTATCACACCTTAGGCCACACCAAGAACGCAAGGGATCCTCCTAATCCTATTTCATAAACTATTCTGTTTAAGGGTTAAATCGGTCAATTACAATGGTCGGGATTCTAAATTTCTTATACCCCCGTCAGGGTGGACTATAAGGCTATCCTAGAGTGTCACTAGTCCCGTCAGGGTAAATATGATCCACTTTTAGATGATTAAGTTAATTACCACACTGGCCCTAAAATTAGCTAAGTTCGTCAGAATCAATAGCTTCTATTTTAGATTGAATAAATAATTCTGTACCTAAACCCTCCGTCAGGATGATCCACACGCCACATATGTGGAATAGCCTAGATACTAACACCTGTTCTTAGTTAGCTACTCCAAAAACAGTAAATAATCTCAATTTATTGAAAAGAGTAAAAGACCCAATTTAATTTAATTTAACAGAAACCCAAATTCAGGCATAGAAATTCAATAGAATTGGGATTCACCCATAAAGCATTCTCAAGCACTAAAATGAAATTAGCTCATACTAATTAAAAAGAAAACTAAATTAATTGAAATAGAATTCATAATGTATTACAGAATTAAAAATAAAGAAAACCTAATTTCCGGAACTGGAATAGCTGAGAACGGAGATATAGACCCTCTCCAGCTCTTGCAGCTTCTTCTTTCTTCCTTCTGTTGCTTCTCTCTGATGTTTAATCTTGTAAAAAGTGAATTATGTGAAAAATAGAAGTCAAGAGCTCCTTTAATAAGCTAAAATTCGGAATAGGCCTTGGACCTAATAATAAAACACTAATTAAATGCCCAAGCCCAATTTCTAAGCCCAAAACCCCGTAACTGTTGCACCACCTCCACTAAAACGGCTCTAGCCACTTCGTTATAACTCCGATTGACCTGAAATCACTTGAAAAAGTTCCGTAACTCGATAAGGAATGTATTCTCTTCAAAGGTTAGCGGCTAAATCATCTCTTAAGTGCCTTGAAATCAGCAATCTTTGGCTTGTTTACCAGATTTGCATCTCCAAAATCAAATTCCTTCGGGATTTATCTTCAAGTCTTGACTCCATATCATGATCTTTGACTCTCTTCTCGGATTCCATTCCTAGCTAATATTTAAAACCTACAAACTTTTCACTAAAATACACAAGATTACGCGCAAAAGTTTAATAAATCAAAACACTAGAAATAAAATGGGAATTCCGGATTATTGTATTTTTAAATAAGCATAAAAATATTCAAATAAGCATAAAAAATTATGTCTCCCAAGGGTCGAAAATAAGAACAATTAGGGAGACATCAAGCATATACATATTTTAATCCATCGAATAAATTTGCTCGGGAAACCAAAAGCTTGAAGAGAGTTAATATGAAAGCACTAATTCACACTGTCATAAGCCTTGTGCAGATCATGGTTTATGGTGCATCTAGGTGTAATACCAATCTTCTCATAGCCTAAGACTATTGCCTGAGCTACAAGGATATTATCACTTATAAAATCTTCCTTTGACACTAGCTGCTTGATTAATAGAGATGATATAATTGAGAACTTTTTTAAGTCTATTTCAAATCACCTTGGATAGTGTCTTGTATGTGACATTCACACATGAAATAGGTCTGAATTATCTCACACTATGAGCATTTTTTTCCTTGGGAATAAGTACTATATTTGTGGCATTGACTTGAGTAAGCATTTTTCCAGACTCCAAGCATTAGCTAACTGCATTACAAAAGTTAGTTTGTATAATATTCCATGAAGTTTTATAAAAGTGAGCATTATATCCATCTGGTCCAGGGCTTTTATTATCATCAATTAAGAAGAGAGCCTCTTTGATTTCCTCATTAGATATAGGATCAATGAGATCATCAATGAAGTTTACAGGAATCGTATTCTTCACTAGACTTTTTATTGTAGACACTGAACAAATTTCTTGATCATTTGGTTCTGAGCCAAGTAATTCCATTTAGTAATTAATGAATTCCTTCTTGATCAGATTAGGATCAGTTATTATATCTCCAACATCATTTATAATAGTGGAAATGTTGTTCTTAGCAAGTCTACCTTTTATCTTTTTATAAAAAATATAAGGAGCATGTATCACATTCATTTGTGAAACTAGTTATAGCTTTTTGTCTCAGTACTCCATGATGAATCATTGTGGCATCTTCAAAGCTTTTTAACAATATCTTCTCCTCAGAAAGTATAGTTGTATCATTTGCACCTTTCATATTTTACATCTGTATATCTTAAAGTTGTTTCTTGATACTATTTATTTGTTCAGTGTTCCTTCTAAAGTGTTTATTGTTGAAACTTTTGAGCTCATTTTTAACCACTCTCACCTTCATACATAACTGGAACATGTAATTCCCATTAATTTTTGTATTCCAGGCCTTCTTAATAATGCCTGAATAGTCCTCATGTTGTGTCCATATTAAAGAACCTGAAAGAGCTGGGAAAAACAATTTAGTATTACCAATTACCATGTTCAATGAACAATGGTCTGATGTAGAATGGGGACTTATGATGACACTTGATTGCAACTTATTGAGCCACTTATCATTAATGAAAACTCGATCAATTTTACTAGCCTTTGGCTTTCCTGTTTCACTTTTATTAGTCCATGTATAATACTTCCCACCATATTGATGTTCATATAAATTTGTTTAGTCTAGGCAGTCAGCAAATTCAATAAAGCTTTTCTGCAGACAATCACAGTTCAATCAGTCCTCATTTTTTAAGATCTCATTAAAATCACCAAGCACACAAAATCTCTCCTTGTCAAATTACACACTCCATTTAACAATATCATTCCATAAAATCCTCCTCTCATCCTCATCATTAATTGCGTAAATATAATAAGCAATGAAATATAGATTCTCCTCTTTAACCACAACCTTTATAACCATAGCTTGAAAAGTTTCATATATAAGTTTAAGTTCACAATAGCTATTATCCCATAAGATCCATATCCTGCCCGAGTTGTCCTTATTATAATTATGTAACATTTTCATATAAGGGAAATGATTATTTATAATATCTGCATATTTGTCTCTTCTGACTTTAGTTTCCAGAAGCCTAACGAGTTTGACTTTATTGTCAATGATAAACTCTTTAACATCTAATTGTCTAAGAAGGCTATTAAACCCTCTTAGATTCCAAACCGCTACTATCATAAATTAGGGGGACGAGTGATCTCTTGATCACAGATATCTTTGTGAATTCAATTATATCCTGGTCAATACTTCTTGATCCATTTCCTTGTGATTGATCAAATGATTTCTTACACGAAATTGAAGTTCTCGTCTCCTTATGTTTTTTGTTTGTAGATTTAGTCACCACGTTCCAATCCTCTACAACCTCTTTACATGTGATTTCCTTTTCCTTCTTTTTTGATGTAACTGTTGTTTTTGGGACCCACTTTTTTCTGAATATTTCGACATTTGTTTCTGTGTGTCCTATCTGATTACATTTGAGGCAAATGATTGGTTTCCAATCATACTCCACCACAACTCATTTCTTCCCATATCCACATATACTTTGTCAGGTAGTTCTTCTTTCGTATTAGTTTCAAAACAAACCCTCGCATAGCCCAACCTCGATTTTGATCCAGTCATTGGATCCCTCTATACCGAGACTCCTACTCCACTTGCTATATAGTTGAGTCTTGCTTGCGTCCACATCGCCATATGAACATTTTGTAACTTTACCCATATAGAAATTTTCTTTAAATCCACCTTCTCAAATTGCATTTCCTCATCCCACGGCCTCAATAACAGGGGTCGACCATTTATGTGCCACATTTGTTCCAAAGCTCTGTTACAAAGTTGAATACTTTCAAATTTGACGATAAAAGTTCCTTGACTACTGGATATCACATCAACCTTACCTAATTTGCTCCATTGAAACCTTACAAAATTGATAATAGTATGAAAAGGAGGAGGATTATCCAGAAATTGCATGATTAAGCAGTTCTCCCACTGTTTAGCACCTTCTTCTAACACTTGAGATGAAGGTTTTATGATGCGCTTACCGTCATGTTTCACTGGTTCATGATAGTCAAGCTTTAGATTTTGATTTGCACAACCTTCAAAGAGTTTTGACCATATCTGGGGTTTACTAACAATATCATCTGTTTCTTTCTTATATACTTTCTTTGTAATCAAACTTTGTAAGACAGATTTCTACAACGTTTCTTCATCAGTACTGCTACTAGCTTCAGATCTATGTTTTGGTGCCGGAGTATAAACATTAACTTCCGAATCCGGTGATAAAATCATTTTTGTGATATCTTGGAACTTTTGTCTACTCTTCGGAATCTTTTGACCAACATTTTTCAATGAATTAATCTTCACTTAACTCAAAACATTCGTCATAAGTGTGCAAAAAGGAAAGGGAAAAGAATAAAAAAGGAATGAAAATGTTTTTTAGCGTGAGGCGGTGAAGAAATAGGAAGAAAGAGAAAAGAAGATTTGGTGTTGGATCCCAGATTGTTTGGGAATAACACTGAATCAACAAAAAGAAAGTAAAAAGGTGTGAAAAGTGATAAAAAGTGGCTAAAAGAAATGAGTAATGATATTTGTCACCCTTTTTGTATCACTCTTTTATCACCTCCTACGTGTATGCCTACATGTACCAATGAATGGATTTCTCTATCCTATTTAATTTTTCTCTATCTTCTATTCAAGGAAATCAATACATATATATAGAAGGGTGATAAAAGGGTGATATGAAAAGGGGTGACATATATCATTACTCAAAAAAAAATATGTGGATAAAGTTAAAATGGAAGATTGAGTAGAGAGAAATTTTTGGACTTTTGACTCTCATTGACCTTAATATTATCAAGTTTTTGATGTTAGATACTATGAAAAAGTATATACTATATAGTAGATAAAATTATAGTAGAAAGGAGAGATGTATCTTTTATTGATCTAATTAATTTTTTTCAATTAACGTTTTGTTTGAATTCATATTTTTATAGGAGAGAAAAAAAAAACGATAGGAATAAAAATGGTAGGAATGAAAATTCCTTTATTTTATTTGGATTAGATTTTTAATGAAATGAAAATAACTCATTTGATTGTACAATCTTTTGGATTTCTTTAATATGTAAGTTTTTTTATTATCTCATTTTAGAGTCTTTTCAAAATAAAATAAATAATTAGTTTTTAAAATGTCTCAAATAACCTTATAACTTTAATATATAATGAGTTACATAATATTAAATAAAAATATTTTTTATATAATTTTTTTTTCCTTTTAATAATATAAATCCAAACAAAGGATTTTTGTTATATGGAAAAGCCATTTTTTGGATTCGGTGTCACATATACGGGGTGAACCTACACGGCTAAGAAGGATAACCAAGATTTTGGCTAGTTTAACTGCAACTGGATCTTTTTTTCTTTACTATTATAATTATAATCTAAACGTAATTATTATTTTTCTTTTTCTTTTTATTATTTATATATTTTTTTCTATGATAATGTGAATCCAAATTAATTGTATATAAAAGGTAAGAAAATAAAATAAAAATCACATACATATATACTTATATATACTTACATGGACATAAAATCAAATTAGTGTAGGCTAAGTCAAAGTGACTTTATAGGATGATTTTTCCAGTTTAAAATTTCCTAATCATCAAATCTTAGTCGTCAAACATTCTTAATCTGACGGTTAGTCCCAGCCAAAAAAAGACGTACATGTGCGAGCAGCTTGACACTTTAGCTATGTACTACTCGTAGTTCGAAAATCTCAAATATTTCGAAACGATGGCGCTTCACTTCAAATAATAATCTCACCAAAAATAAAATAAAATAAAACAATATAATATAAATTACATTAAATTCCACATCTTCATATTTATTCAAAATTACTTCAACAAATCAATTTTCATACAAATTTAGATTCTATCTACTTTCTATCTCTACCAGTCTACCTATACATACAGATCACTTGTATCTGCACTCTCTTCTCGATTTTCAAAATTAAAGCCTTGACTTTGAGCCTTTATTAGTCAATTTTGGCAGTAAAGGTTGTGAATTTTGCTTAATTTTGCACTTAGGAACTGAAGCAAAGAGTTTAGATTCTTCAATTCTAGGGTTTCGTGGTTTTTCTGTAATTATGTTTAAGTTTGTAGCCTATATCATATAGGCGGATAATTCTAGGGTTTGTAGTTAAATAAATTTGTTAAGAGGTGTAATAAGGGTATAAAGGTAGAGGTAAAATGTTCTACGCACAGTTTATATTGGCTAAAAAGGGCCCTTTAGGAACGATATGGATAGCTGCACATTTAGAGAGAAAGCTTCGGAAGAATCAGGTTGCTGAAACGGATATAGGTGTCTCTGTTGGTAAGTTTCAATCTTTGTTAGGATTGAAATTAATGTATCTTGTATTTCTCCGTGTCGTTATTAAGGTAACGCATTAATTGATCATTTGACCGTAAAGTGTAATTAAGAAACTTGAAAAATGAGCTAGCTTTTCACTATTATGCTTAACTTAGATCAATGAATCAGAAATGAAGTCACTTTTGCTTTATTTTTGTTTCATTTCTGATCATTAATGGTGTTTCTTTGATGAACAGATTCAATTCTTAGTCCAGATGATCCAATTGCATTACGCATGTCTAGTCATCTTTTACTTGGGGTTGTAAGAATATATAATAGAAAGGTGAACTACCTTTTTGATGATTGTAGTGAAGCATTACTCAAGGTCAAACAAGCTTTTCGATCTACAGCTGTAGATTTACCTCCTGAACAGTCTAAAGCTCCATATCATTCCATTACTATGCCTGAAACTTTTGATCTTGATGATTTTGAATTACCAGAACATCTAGGGTTAGTTCTAAAATATCTATCTTCTAGTTAAAACCTATCTATCCCCCTCATTATCTAATTACTAAATGTGGTATGAGTAAATGTTATAATCCAATTTATTCTAATATATTTTTGTGAATATTACACAGTAACTATGTGGACCATCATGTTAGTTCACGAGAACAAATTACTCTTCAAGATAAAATGGAGGGAGTTACTTACTCCACCTCACTGTTTGGACTGGATGGTTAGTTTAATTTTTCTTGATAAATATTCATTATTCTCACTAAGCAAATAAATTTATTTTTATCAATTTTATATTTATAAATTAATCACCATATATCTTGTTCTCAGAGAGGTTTGGTGATGGTGACACTTCTGGTGTGGTGGATATTGATGAGGTAACTTTTAACTTTTCGATTATGTTTTTTCACCATCAATTTATTTTTCCCTACTTTGAGCTTTTATTTTCAAAAAATACCATCCTTACACCTAAGTTTCTTCTGTAATAAACAATTTTTTTTTTTTTTTTTTCATAATGAAACAGGAACTATTGATGCGCAAGGTTGACTCTTTTGTACAAGCTGGTTCAAGGTTTGTATTATATTCTGATCTTTGAGTTTAGATTTAATAAATTAATATATTTATAAATCTGAATTTGTAACATTATTTTATCTTCAATTCCAGTTCTAATCCTCATGAAATGGAAGGTTCAAAGGAAGATGATATGCATAGAAATATAGAGCCTATGGTAACACTTATTATCTCTTTTGTATTTTACTATTTTAAATATACTTTTAGTTGTATTTTGTTTATTGATAAATTATGTGTGTGTGTGTGTATGAACAGAATGATGGAGCTGACGAGGATGATGATTTTATGTATGATGCTCAAGCTCCACGTACTCCAAGATTAATAGAAGAGCCAAACTTTTCATCAGCATGTTATGATCAAATTGAATCATTTAATCGTCAATTAAATGAATTTCCAACTAAAGTAAACTTTGGTGATTCATATAACAAAAATATTGATGATTGGTCTCTTCCTAATCATACAAATTCTCCTTCTCATCGAGATATTTTACAATTCGAACCACATGAGAAAATAACTTATGTAACTGAGCAGATTTTACCAGTTACAGAAGCAGATAAGGTTCTTGAAGCTGCTTTTAATCATGGAAAGACTAGTATTTATCTCGAAGATCGTAATAAAAGTAGCCCAGAAAAAAGAAGTGATGATATTTCTGGATATAATCATGTTTCAGGGAATAATTATACCTCAATTTCTAATAATTTAGAGAATGTAGAAATTCTGGAGAAATTACCTTCGATTGAAAATTCTAATAATTTAGAAAATGTGGAAATTCAGGAGAAGGCTCAATCTCATAGCAATACTTTAGATGTTGACTTGAATTTGGAAGGTCAAACTTGTCAAGAGCCACAAGTTTCGAAGTTTTTGAGCTTTGATGTTAATGAGAAAGTTTATGGGTCGGAATTTCCTGTTCTTAGACCATGTAATGCTTATGTGGACCAGCCTGATTTATCTATTGAACCTAACTTGTGTAATGAGAATGTGAATGAAGATCCTATCCCAGGTTTAGAAAAAACTTGTGGACCAGATGAGATATTTCATGCTGACCTGTCAAATGATGAAGTGGATAACAGGATTATCAGAGATAGTTCAGCAGGTGCTGACCTGTCAGTGTCAGCCCCTGAGAAACTTGTGTTAGTAACAGAAGTACCTGAGATAATGGAGTCTAATCCAGAGAACTTAGTGAGTAATGAGAGAATTACACAGAGAGAGTGTGTTTCTGATGAAGCTATTGGAAAATCAAATGAAGAATTAGATAACATGATTATGGGAGACAGTTCAGTAGGTGCTGACCTGTCAGTAACAGAAATCCATGATAATCTTCCTAAGGACTTGATAATTGAGTCTTCTCCAGTAAATAATGAGAGAATTACAGAGAAAGAAAACACGATAGAATGTGAATCTGATGAAGTTATTCAAGCAAATATTGGTAAATCAAATGAACAAGTGGATAACAATATCATGAGCGTGAACAGTTCAGCAGGTGCTGACCTGTCAGTCCCTGAAAAACTGTTGTCAGTAACAGAAGTTCATGATAATCTTCATAAGGACTTGATAATAGAGTCTTCCCCAAAAAGAAACGAGAGAGTCACAGAGAAAGAAAACACGGAAGAGTGTGAATCTGATGAAGTTATACAAGTAACTATTAATAAATCAAATGAACAAGTTGATAACACGATTACAAGAGATAATTGGATGGAAAATGTTAACAATTCAGCCCCTGAGAAGCTTATGTCAGTAACAACACAAGTCCCTGAAATTTTTTCCAGAAACTTAATAATGGAATCTACACCTAAAAACCTAGTGAGAAATAATGAAGTTGATTTTGGAAGCAGCGTTTTTTCAGGGAAAAAGCGTAGTTACACTGAAAGTACATTAACAGAACAAAGCCTCAACTCTTTTGAATCTTCCAGAATTGTCCGTAGTAAAAGAACTATAGAATCTATTCCCGATGATAATGATTTATTATCTTCCATTTTAGGTATTTTTTTTTTTTTTTTGTAATATTATATGTAAAATAGAGATAATAATGTTTTGTATTGTACTATCGTTTCAGTGGGTCGAAAATCTTCAATACTTGAAGTAAAAGCTTCACCTTCACCTTGGGAAATGGGATCTGTTAAAAAACGTTATACACCAAAGAGCAGTGCTAATAAAAGTGCTAATAAAAGTGGTAATAAAAGGAAGGTGCTTATGGATGATAATATGGTTATACCTGGAGAGTATGTTGCGTAATTTTTATTTTTTTTAACTTTACTATTTGAAATCTTTTTTGCCTGATTTAATTTATTGTATTTTGTTTTGAAGTACAATAAGAAGACAGTTAATGGATACTGAAGATATAAGACGTGTAAGGAAAAAAGCTCCTTGTACTCAGATTGAAATTGTGAGGATTCAGCAACAATTATTGGAAGATGCAATATTTATGGAACCTGTTTATACTGGTAACTATAAATCTCGTGTTTTAAAACATCTTTTAGAAGTTTAAGTTGTGTATTTTAATTGATTTTATTGTTTGTTAGGTGAATCGGTTGAATTAAGATCTTTGCACAATGAAGAATATGATTTCAGTGGAATTAAAATAATCGTAGATGATGAAAATTGTGGAAATTTAAATACCGAAAATGCTATTGAGTCTAGTGTGTTGAACATTAACAAAGAAATTGAAAAAGAAAATGAAAAGGGTGAAGTAGAAGAAATAGTTGAGGGTGGGAAAAAGATGGATGAAGATCCTAGTTTGAGTTCAGAGGTTAATGTGGGTCCCACTATAGATGTAGAACCAAATATCTCATTCACTGAGCCTCCTCCTGAGGATGTAACTGAGACAGATTCAATTGTTAATGAAGTAGTAATTACTGATCAGAGAGATGAGTCTGCTTTACCTAGTGGTCAGGTTTCAGATGATACTTTAGCTGATGTCATAGTTCAGACAGGTCATAACCTCGAAACCTGCAAAGAAAATGTTCCCGATGATACTTTAGCTGATGTCATGGTTCAGGCAGGTCATAACCTCGAGACCTGCAAAGAAAATGTTCCAGATGATACTTTAGCTGATGTGATGGTTCAGACAGGTCATAACCTCGAGACCTGCAAAGAAAATGTTTCAGATGATACTTTAGCTGATGTGTCTCAAGTAGCACAAATTGATGATATAGTTGAGAAAACTGATAAAATTGAGACTTGCCAAGAAAATGTTCACTTGAATACTGATGAAACATATATATCACATAACGAGAGTGTAATTGAAGGTTCTCTAGAGAAGGTTTCAGCTGATGTGTCTCAAGTAACACACATTGATGATGTGTTTCAGAAAGCTGATAACATTGAAACCTGCCAAGAAAATATTCACTTGCATAATACTGAAGCTTCATTTATACCACACGATGAGAAGGTAAATGAAGTTTCTTCTGAGAAGGTTCCAGATGATATGGTTCAGAAAGCTGATAACATAGAAGAAACCTATCAAGAAAATGTTTCTTTGCATATTGATGCTTCGAATATTTCACATGATGAGAATGAGAGGGTAATTGAAGCTTCTCAAGGAATAGATGAAGGTGAAACTCGAAGTGAGTATGAGGTTTTCATGAAGGAAGTTGAAGAATCAGCACCTGATATTGAGAATCAAGAGATAAAATACGATTCACATGGTAAAGGAATTGATGAATCAATGATGGATTATTTATTTAATGGAGTTGAAGAAGTTGAAATGCATATGGAAAATGATGTATTTATGGATCATGAAGATATTATTATTAATCCATTGAACACTACAGAGGATCCTGAAACCTCATTTGTGCATGATCATGATGTAAGTGAATTACATACAATTATTTCCTCATTTTGATGACCCAAAAATTAAGATTTTTTTTTTTTTTTTTTGGTTAATGCAGGGTGTAGATTATTCGAATGTGGAGTATGAAACAGGTTTTACTTCTTTCTTTTTGTGTGTAGTATCTGTTTATTGGAATAAATGAACTTTAATTTGGAGAATATTATATCTCTTTGTTTTGTCAGGGTTTTTAAATGATGATGATGATGATGATGATTATGATGATGTAGCTGAACCAACTGATGATAATATAACTAATCATGAAGTCCGCTTTACAGAGAATAGTGGATGGTCTTCACGTACAAGGTATTTTTAACTTTCTATATATGTGTGTGTGAAAAGTAAGAAAATTTGTGATAGTATGTGAAAAAGTGTGATAGTGTGTGAAAATGTTTTGTGGCTTGATTTAGTCATAAATTAATATTAATTAATTGTAATAATGATGATTATTGTAGGGCGGTTGCGAATTATTTACAGACTTTGTATGTAAAGCAAACAGCAAATGGTAGAGGGACACTTTCCATGGACAATTTATTAGTTGGGAAGACACGAAAGGAGGCTTCGAGGATGTTTTTTGAAGCATTGGTATGAAACTTTTTTATGTTTTGTTTATAAATATGTTGTAATTAAAATGTTTAATATGTGTGAATAATGATGTGAACAGGTTCTTAAAACTAGAGATTACATTCATGTAGAACAGGAGAATCCATTTGAAAACATTGCTATAAAGGCTAACACAAAGCTTTTGAAATCAGACTTTTAAGCTGTAAGAGCAGATGGATTTAGGTTTCTACATTCTCATATTCTCATTCTCGTAGAAATATGGTGTTATACTTGATCTAATTGATTAGGCTTTATTTATAGTTTAACCTTTCTTTTGGTTTTTCGTTGCAGTAACTTAGTGATTGTGACTGTTTTATCGTGTATATATTTTACTTTGACTGTAATTGATTCGATTCCCACTTGCAATTCATGTTATAGTATTTGTTTTTATCATTTTCATTCTCTATAATGGAAGTTTGTGGTATCGAAAAAAAACATTACTAATTTGGAAATCCAATATTGTTAAAGCAATCATAAGATATAGTTGAGTATTGATCTTCTACATTTTCTTGTGAATCTTGAAGATACTTTTGATAAGCTAATGTACAAAATACTAGTTCAAATTTTGTCACTATACCGCCAACAAGTATGGGTTGGGTATGTACACAAAATTGACAAAAAATGCTACCAAGGTTACAAACAAATTTCATTATTTAGGAAGATAAAATAGCTATAAATTGCTGATTAACAATGGCAAATGAGATGTAACTTGTATTCTAATCTCCTCTCTTTTCAGCTTTCCCGTTGAAGTCATAGGAAAACAAGTCTTCCACACAATAAACTGTTTCGGAATCTTGAACCTGTTAACATACCAACTTCATAACAAAAACCTAAATACAAAAAGTGATAATAATAACAAAATATAGTTTACCCTGACAAATTCTTTTCTCTGCAGAATTGCTGAAGAATATTTGGGGATAAGTATTTGTTCTCTTCTTCTATTCTCGAATCAAACCATTTCCAATCATCTTTTAATCGAATACAAGCTATTACCATTTCTGTCAAACGAGAATCTGGAACTCCCATAACTACAACACCATTAACCCCTGGATGTTGTGAAATGACACTTTCCACCTTCATTAAGACAACACATAATAAATATCAGACATTAGGGTATAACATATAGGGAATAATTATCATTACCTCTTCAGGGTAAACATTCTCTCCCCCACTCTTAATTCGACCTTTGCTTCTTCCTATAAGCCAAATATTACCATCATCATCTATATCTCCTATATCACCTGTATCAAACCATCCTTCTTCATCTATTGGACTTTGAATCTCACCCCAGTAACCCAACATTACGTGGGCCCCTCTTGTCATTATCATCTTCTCAACACTAATCTTCACTTCAACATTTGGTGCAGCCTTTCCAACACATACACCTATACCTATACCTATACACCCTTTCTCTGATCTTTCTCCACAACTCTCTTTCGGATCGTAAAGAGTCTTGAAAGTCATTGAAGAACATGCTTCAGTCATACCTTCAATATTCAGAAATCAGAATTACGATCAATGGGTTTGTTTTAGAATTTAATGGTGTACTCTCACCATAGGCTGATATTAATTTAGCTTTTGGAAATAATTTGACGGCCTCTTGTATAAGCTCAAGCGTGAGATTCCCACCACCGTTTAAGACCTTCTTCACTGTTACTAAACCATTCATCATCTTCTTTTTCCTGTACAAGATAAGCTTAAACAATTGTTGCATAGGAATGATAAGTTTATGAGGAGCTTACCTTGATGAGGCGATTAAATCTGCCATCATAGTTGGGACAGTAATGAGAGAGGTTACATAATACTGCTCTATAACTTGAATAGCTGACATGGCATCAAACTTTGGCATGAAGATATGGCAAGCTCCTACCATGAGCATCGCCATTGCTGATGATATTCCCCCAATATGACACAATGGAGCAGTATGTAGATAAATCTACACATAACTTAACATGATACAATATTAGAGCTTTTATGTTTTATAATGAAGTTGAAGAAACATGCTATATTAAACATACATCATCCTCACCGTAACCAATAACAGCAAGTTTTGCGAGGGATTGTAGAATCAAAGCTATATGGCTTATAGTAACACCTTTTGGCCTACCAGTGCTCCCTGAGGTGAAACATATCAAAGCAGCACCCTCGGGTGCACATAAAGGACTAATCTTAAGCGATTCTCTAGTTAACTCCACTGTTACATACAAACATTAATTAGTCGAGCTCATTTATAAGTTATACATAGACATAGGATAAGAAAAGAAAAGAAAGATATTACCTTCATTGAGGAAAGACATATTCATCTTGACACACCATCTCAGAGATGGTACTAAACTAGCTTGGAAATTTGAGTGCCAGTAATTATAACTTGTATCTGTCACCAATAATATTGGCTCTACTTGTTTCATTGCCAAAATTGCCTCTTCCAAGCTCTGCTAGTATTAAGATAATCTTAAAAATGTAACAATGAGAAGTAAGTTGAAAACGAGTTTTTTACCCATCGGTAGTTAAGAGGAGCTGCAATTCCTCCTACATATGTAACAGCAAGAATCCACTTCATATATAAATCACTGCCACAAAATAAACACAGTTATAGAGATACGACAAGGGATTAACAATATCTTATCTCCTCAGAACCTCGTATGTAAGTAACGTTATCTTTACTCAAATGAAAATGAAGACCAGCTTGTACGAAACTTAAACGCTCAAGAATTAACCTGTTGAGAGCAGAGAAGGCGACAACGTGGCCAGGCTTGAGGCCCAAACGGACAAGCCCACGGGCCAAGTTCAGAACACCCTCCACAAACTGCAACCCATTAGGGGTGGTGGTGGTATGGTTTGTCATGATGGTGACTCTTGACTTTCTGCGAAGAGTGAATAAGGTGGTCAAGCACTGGCATATATGTCCCCCTCCTCCATATCCGCTACTACCCATATTAGTCTGCTTCTCTATCAGTTCTTTATTGACGACATAATCGAGTGGATGTGGCTAAACTTAGCACTTTATAATATTTTTTTTTTGAGTACATGAGAGAGCCACTTTTGGACTCGGAATCATAATGACTCCAATGAGATTCGATCCCAGGACCTCTTGGTCTCTGCGGAGTAACCTAACCACTAGGCCAACTATCTATCTCACACTTTATAATATTTATAATATGAACATGGAGATAAGGAGGGAATCTGGGAATGAATTTTAATTTTATTTTGTCATTAAAATAACTAACCGTCAAAAACAAACAAACCTATCCCACTCCGATTTTATTTTACATGGATGGTTAAGATTAGTTTTGGTGCACCACAACTAATTTTACGGTAAAAGAATATACAAGTCTTTTTATTCATATCCCAGATAAATCAAAATTAAGTTACCCATGTTCAGAAAATAATGAAACCTCTTTTTTAATTGCTAAAAAAATAAATAACGTTGTGTCTCATTAACCTAACTCATTTGGTTAAATATTCCATGCCTTTATTTATATACAATTTATTTAAAATCTTATAATAACTGATATAAACTTCCATTTGGAAACATCAATGTTCAGTCTTACACATTTTGCCACCCCCGATCTATATGATATGCTTTCCATCTCGGAAACTTTTGTTTACCTTTCTATATTAAGTGTGGATTTAGTGTCACGTGTTCCGAAATATAAAGTTTTATATTCTTAAAAAATAATATCATATATTTTTTTACTTCACCACAATATCACCTTCATCTATATGATAAATAAATGAGTAATGATATAAACAACCTAATTTCATACCCTCCAATATATCACTCATAACATGGCATGATTTGAGTAAAAATAAATCGTCAACCAATCAAAGAAATAAATAGATTAACGATTTACTTCCACTCAAATCATACCACGTCATGGGTAGTATATTGGGTGGTACGTATTTGAGAGGTATATATATCATTAATCTAAATAAAATAAAAGAAGAGGTTATTGTTGATAACATCTTCATTAAACTATCTAATTGTTCTTTTATGCCTTCAATAATTTATTTTATAAAAAAATGCCTAATGAAATAAATATTTATAGAAAACATCCCCTTTATATTTTCTATACCTTTACTACCCTTATTATTAAATATGTTATTTTATTTTAATACAATATTAATTTTTAAATATTAAACAAATAATAGGGTACTTCTTTCTCCTCCACCACCACCACCACCACCACCACCACCACCACCACCACCACCACCACCACCACCACCACCACCACCACCACCACCACCACTACCATCACCACCACAACCACCACCTTAACCACCACCACAACCACCATGTATGTAACCACCACTACATCCACCACAACCATCACCACCTCCACCACCACCACCACCACCACCTACTACTACTAATTCCATCGCACGCGCGCATCCGTGAATTCCACCACAACCATCACCACCTCCACCATGACAACCACCACCACCACCACCACCACCACCTACTACTACTAATTCCATCGCACGCGCGCGTCCGTGAATTTTCTTTTTAAATCGTCATAACCAATTCAAAAAAAAATCAGAAAATTAAAAAAATTGTATTTTTGAATAAAGCAAATATATTTACGTCTATGAATATTTTTGATTTTTTTGATTTTTTTTTCGCAGACACGGATTTTCATGTTTTAAACATGAAATTCCATGTTTTAAACCGTGAAATAAACATGAAATTCCATGTTTAAAACATGTAATTTCGTGTCTGCGAAAAAAAAATTAAAAAAATCAAAAAAATCAAAAAATTCAGAAAATTCCGAAAAAAATTATGAGCCAATTGTTGATTGATGCCTATTAAAAAACTTATTTAGAAAAAGGTGCCTAGAAAAAAATATTTATTGAAAATAGCCCCATCCCAAATTACCCTTATAATTAACAATTGAAAAATAAAAAAAAAAACTAATAAACACGCGCGCGTCCGTGAAATTTTTTTAAAATCGTCATAACTAATTAAAAAAAAATCAAAAAAAATTATATTTGGATAAATCAAATTAATATTTATGTCTATGATGTTTTTGGGAATTTTCGGAATTTTTTGATTTTTTTCGATTGTTTTAATTTTTTTTCGCAGACACGAAATTTCATGTTTAAAACATGGAATTTCATGTTTATTTCACGGTTTCTGCGAAAAAAAAAATTAAAAAATTCGAAAAAATTCAAAAAAATCAAAAAAATTCATAGACGTAAATATTAATTAGATTTATTCAAAAATATTTTTTCTTTTAATTTTCTGATTTTTTTGAATTAGTTATGACGATTTTAAAAAAAATTCACGGACGCGCGCATGTGATGGAATTAGTAAAGGTATAGAAAATATAAAGGGGATGTTTTCTATAAATAATTACTTCATTAGGCATTTTTTTATAAATAAGATTATTGAAGGCATAAAAAACAATTAGAGAGTTTAATGAGGATGTTATCAACAATAACCCCAAAAATCATAGACGTAAATATTAATTTGATTTATCCAAATATTTTTTTTTTTTTTTTTTTTTAGAATTAGTTATGACGCTTTAAAAAAAAATTCACGGACGCGCGCGTGTTAATTAGTTTTTGTTTTGTTTTTTAGTGTCTTTTTCTTTTTTTTTATTGTTAATTATAAGGGTAATTTGGGATGGGGCTGTTTTCAATAAAGTATCTTATTCTAGGTACCTTTTTCTAAATAAGTTTTTTAATAGGCATCAATCAACAATTGGCTCATAAAAGAAAGAGAAAAAAATCAATTAAAGAAAAAAATGATTTAATTGCTACTTTAAACCTCATTTTAAGGATAAATATATATATATATATAAATATATATATATATATATATATATATATATATATATATATATATATCCACTCAATAGGAGAGATACAGCTCGGTTATATATAATAAATTTGGGATAAAATGAATTTAAAAAATTATAATAGATTGGTCAAAATGCAAAACTGAATTATATATAAAAGAAGTGCAAATCATTTTATTATTTGTAGAAAATAGCTAAATAAAAATGATAAAGACATATAAATACATATAATTATCATCTACTATGTGTATCAATACATTTCTCTAATAACGGTACAAAATGTTGTTCTGTCGACATACACATATCTTCCAATGTGAAGAATCTGAACGACGACATGTATATTTGAAAGTTATAGAAAATTAGTATGATTTAAATATGATACACATTAGTGTTTAATTTATGATAATTTTTACCACGTGATTGAGATTACATCTAACCAAGCATTTTCCTTTTATCCATTCATCATGCAGGATTATCTTCCAATGCTACAAATATAATTGAAACTAATGATTATTCTAAGACAAGAATCTTGTATTAAAAAAATAGACATGAGAGTTTGTATAAAAGATAAAAGAAATAATATTTATATAGTTTTTAGATTTAAAAGATAATAATGCAAATAAATAATATAATAAAAAATAGAGATGAGAGGATATAACTTAGGTCTGCTAATATGCACTTATCTTTCTAATTCTAATTCTATTTATAAGGGTGATTAAAACTCTTAGAGTAAATCACCCTTATATGAGGGTCTGCGCATGGTGGAAGAAATGAGATTAAGGAATTAATGGTAGAGGTGGATATGGAGGAGGCGTTAGGTGCGGTTAGACGATCTAAGATGCGAGACGTCCGGCAATGAAGTGGATAATTGGGATACGTGGAATCCTAGGAAAGAATGTAGATTTCAAGCTCAGACATGTATTTTGCGAAGCTAACACGTTTGCAGATTATTTAGCGCGGTTGGGAGCGTGAAAAGAACATGCTTTTACGGTACTAGAAGATCCTCCAGATTTGGCGTGAAAAGTTCTTAATAAAGACCGATTCTGATTTAAGATTACGAGGGATCTACACGAGTGATTTAGGTGGTGTTATGACCATGCAATAGGGTGTCTTTAAACCAGACCTAAGATCTTCATTGTATTAAAAAAATTGTGTTACCAAGATGTATTTAATAAACAAAATCCCTAACAAATCATTTTGATAATATAATGATTCTTTTGGAATCCCTTTATTCAAAACATCCCCGAAGATTCTTTTATAAGCGTAAACTATGAGTTTAATGATTAAGGGTTACCTTTTGGGTCAAATGAAGTGGTCCAAACGTTAAATATTACTTAATAGGATCTTGTTTTTTTTTTAAAAAGGATTATTGCCCAAGAAATACCTCAAGTTAGAATTAATTCTCTCTCATCTTAACCATCATTTTTTTGTCTATAAAAGATCATATATATTTTGCTTTTTTCTTTTTTTTTTCCTATAAAAAAAGTCGTTTGAGTTATGGGAAGCTTCTCATTACTCATTGTTCTTTAAAAAAACTGTCTTTTATGAGAAAGGTTGTAAGATGGCAGGTGCCTATTGAGCATTAACCCTTTAAAAAAATGTAGGAGCCACACGGCCATGAATATGCAATTAAAGGTTTATTTTTTGTCAAATTAGATGTCTACAGTTTTGGAATATTACTTTTGGAGATAATAAGTGGCAAAAAAAAAACACGCTATCGCTCATTAGAATACACACATATCAAAGGCTACGTAAGTATATAAATTCTAACTTAATCACGTTACATTATATTTTAAAAGAAAAATTTTCGAACAAAAAAATAATTTAAAAGAAAGTTGTTGTTAATTTACGTGTAAATCTTTTAGGCATGGGATTTATGGAACAAAGCAAACACTATGGAATTAACCGATCCTTCAATTGTAAACACGTGTGAAGAAGATGAAACACAAAGATGCAGGGATGTTATGTGTACAAAATTCAACAACTCATAGACCAGATACAGCTCGGTTGTTTTAATGTTGGAGAGTACTAATACAAGTTTGCATATGCCTAGACAACCGACTTTTACTTCAATTGGGATATCTTCTGTTGATGAAGATGTGGCATGTGAGCCATGAATGCATCGTCTAATAATGTTACTATTACTTAGATAATTATTGAAATTGATTTTATATTTATTTGGGTTTAGTAGGTAGAGTGATTCAATCATTATTATTGAATTTAGGTAATGAAATATTTTCAATGAGAGAGAGAGAGAGAGAGAGAGTAAATATTACGAACATGGCGGTTTTAGGGACCATTTATGACCATTGGGAGATCACTTTAAGCAATAAACTAGGGCTCTTTCAACGAAGAACTTACCCCTTTCTCCCCACAACTTTCATACCATATAAGGGGTCATTCCACAAGCTATTATATTCATTTCAGATAATAAAATAAATCTTATTTTAAATATTACGAATATGGTGGTTTTAGGGACCATTTATGACCATTGGGAGATCACTTTAAGCAATAAACTAGGGCTCTTTCAACGAAGAACTTACCCCTTTCTCCCCACAACTTTCATACCATATAAGGGGTCATTCCACAAGCTATTATATTCATTTCAGATAATAAAATAAATCTTATTTTATTAAATTTTATATCCACTCAATAGGAGTTTATCATTCACTATCTTTGGAAAACTTGATTTCCTAATGTCTTCAACATAGCGAAATGCTAGTTGAACCTCTTGTTATTTACTTGCATGTTCTCTTGCATCATCATTATGAATTATCGTAGTGTTTGTTGAATCTCATTAGTGGAGTCTTCTAGTGGATGAGCATACAACGCTTTTTGAGCAAGACTATCAGCATAAGCATCATAAGCAAGTTGCGGTGGTAGAGCTGGCCTCACATAGCCTTGTCCCCCTTAATATAGATTTTGGGACATTGGTTGGAAATTTTATTTTGAGGTAGTGGTTGGTAAGATTTACTTAATTCGCGGCTCCATTCGGATTTGGCCATTGAAGGCACACCTTTAATTAGGATTCGTTGGAGATATTCTTTACCAACTAGTGCCAAATATTTCATTTAATTTTCTAAGAAAGACAACTTTTCATCTATAACATTGTCACTGTCTATGCGTAGTGTAGCTCTCGTGGCATTAGTAATAGGAGCTCGCGGCAGTGGCCAACTCCTTTCAGATTCAACTATCTTTTCCATACCAATGATACTTCATTCAGATCCATAGATACAAAACCACCCCTTCCAATATTATCTACCCTAGTCGTGAAATCTAACCGAGTCCTTGATAAAACATTGCTAATTGAAGCTCCGGTTATAACCATAAAATAGATATTTAGCTAACCTATGTTGAAAAGAAAGAGAGCTTCAGCGACAGTTTCGAAAAGAAAGAGAGGTTCCGCGGCGGCGACTTCATGAACGGCAGATCTCAAGAAGAAAGAGAGAAAGAAGATTTCATGGGGTTAGGCTTCGTGAAGAAGAAAGAGAGTCAGAGAGGAGGAAAGAATGAGAAAAGAGAAAAAGAAATTTAAGATTTAAACAATTTCTGAAATAATATATGTATATAGAAAAAAAATAGATATGGAAAAAATTAATAATTTGAATTATAGTGCTAAATTTTATATGGAGACTAGGGGTGTGCGCGGGTCGGTTTTGGATGAAAATTATCCAATCCACAAACCGCCCGTTCTTGTGCGGGTTTTGAAAAATAAGACCCGCACCCGCCCAATACATTATATAAACCGTTAAGTTTTGGGTTGGATGGGTTGCGTGTGCATTGCGGGTGATTTAATTTGATAAATGAGTTGAATTTGTATCCACATTCATTCCACGAGTCAAATTTATATTACAAACAAAAGTTGTAACAAAAAATATAGTTTAGGATACTAATATACACTTCAAATCATTTTTTTATTTAAAAATATATAAAGTATTATTTTAGGAGAATAATTTTATGAATAAAATGAGCAATACAAATTTTTCTAATTTTGTACTATAGGGTAATCAGGTTTGCGGGTTTCGAGTTTAAAATCCACAACCCGCAAAAATATTATACTTTTTTTAAAATGTAAACCGCAACCCACCCAATTATAAACTAACCCGTATAATTTCGGGTTAGTGTAACCGGGTTGGTTGGGTTATGCGGGTTTTCTAACCCGATACACACCCCTAATGGAGACTTTAGTAATCAAATCATGAATATAAATAGATTAACTATTTATAACCCACCAATTCATACTATGTCATTAAGTGATATTTGGGTGGTATGAATTTAGGGGTATATATCATTACACATAATCTATAATGATATATGATTTTTAAAAACTAGTATCTTAAAAAAAAAACTATATGAGAGCTTGCAAAGTGTATTTGGCACGTGCCAGAGTTATTGGAATTTACTAACTTGTCAGCTAAAAATATATGAGAGTTAGATTCTGAGAAGCATATGAAAGCAATTCTGAGAGATTGTGGAATTTCTTTCAGGTTTTGCTATATTTGCTACTATCGAATAACACATAACACAGGGACTAACTGCGTAAATATAAACTAACACTCATTTATTTGTAACTATCGAATAACACATAACACAAGGACTAACTGCGTAATGAAAAACTAACACTCATTTATTTGCTGACTGTATATTGCTAAGTGCTAACAAAACCCCATTGAGTATAATCATCACTGCAAATCAAGTATGTTAATCTAGTAATACAATGTATGAACAGATGTGTCTATCAGAAAGTAATTAAAAGCCATCCGCTACAGAATATCAATATTAAGAGTGTTGTTCTATACTTTCTAAGCTCATTCATTGTCCCTTAAAACATTTAAATGGGCTGACAATCTTTTTTAAAGTTCCATCTTTACGTTTAGGAATATTTTCCTCATTAATTTGAGAACTTTCTACGTTTTGCCTTGGTGCTATACCTTCCTCCATCGTATTAAAAGCTCCTTGGAGCTGATTATACATCTGCTCTGCGTCTCTCTTGATTTTATCCGATTGCTGTTTAGGGTTCGATGAAGCTGAGTGATCCTTCATGCATGTTTGAATGTCTTGCAATATGATTGGTCCTCTCGATCGAAAATGTTGAGCTACAAGAGGTTCAAAATCAGCTGGTGGGTTTTGCACAATGTACAGCATAGTTAGACAAGAATTCATAAAGGTTTTCTGGGTATAAATATTGGAAGTTTCCGTAAAAAGGGATCTATGGACATCTTTGTACCCAACCTGGTTATAGAAAGGCTCAGCATTTAGAATATTGTCTTGAATGGAGACTAAAACTTGAAGAATCTTGAAATTGTTCCATTTCCAACATTTTGTACTATCAGTAAACATGCTTTTGATGAGTTGATGTATTTGATAATTTTCATGTTCAAGATGGCTGGGATTATGAAAGAGTATAAGCGGAGGCTCTTTTAAGTAAATGTCGAAGAAGAAGAGACCATCGTGATAAGGTGTTCCTTGGGCACCAATAATTGCAGCTCGTAACAAGTCAATTCTGGTTTCATAAACTCGAACGTAAATTGAATCTGGGAGATTATTTTGAAGCATCTTCCATTGTTTCTTGATATTTTTCTTCAGAGAACCCTTTATATTCTTTTTTTCCATACTGTCGTCGGAGAAATAATTACGGTTTTTAACATCACCGGATAAAATGTCAAAATGTTTGAACTCCATCGTCACGTCTGAAACATCTCCCAAAGAATCTGAAACAAGAAAGCAGAAATCTTAAACAATAACCGAATAATAATAATTTAGTTATAATACAATTTCTTGAAATATTTTTCATCAGAAAATAAAGATGTCTGGAGGAATGAGAATAAGCATGCCAATTAAATGATGCAAAGAAAGAAGACCTTTGTCTTTGTCTTTGGTTCCTAAAGAAGAAGCCATGCTGGTTTTTCTAGTCCTTGAAACTAATCAAGACCTTCGTAATTGGAGAATTATTATCTAACGATCCTACTGCTAAATATTATTGCTCTCAACTTGCTTTATAATTAACCAAGTCTCTCAAGTTGTAAAATGATATTTCGAATCGTTTACTGCTTTTATACTAAATGGAGGATCATCTTATCAATCACGTTAGAGGGCCTATGCTAAATACAGTTATTTTATTGGTCAGGTTAATGCGTAATTATTATTTTTCACGGAAATTTCGTCCAGATTCAGCCGGGCTATCGGTTTAGAACCGGTGCACCGGACTGGACTACCAGCCGGAACCGAAGACCGGACCGAACCGGAGAGGAAGGCGGTCCAGAACCAGACCGAAACCGGAAATCAGGTAAGCGGCTCGGTTCTGTAAAAAAATATTCATATAAAAAACCGGTCCGGACCGTGAACTATTTTTTTTTTTACATGTAATATTGTTTGTAGGCCAAATGTTTTAGCCCAATTTATTAGCCCACCCCATTATTTAGCCCATCCTTTCTTAAATCAACAATATATTAGTCCACCCCATTTATTAGCCCAAACCCAAAGTATAACCATCCCATTTATTAGCCCACCCAAATCCTCATCTTCAACTCCCTCTGTATTCGATTCTATAATCCAAAAAAAAAAGATACAGAACCGATAGGACCGGTTAGGAACCAGACCGGAACCGGAAGACCAGGTTCCTTTATCGGTCAGTTACAATCAATTCCAAGACCGAAGACCGGGCCGGACCGAGACCGGTAGTGGGGGACCGGTAAGGCCCAGGTCCAATAAGAACCGGGCCGAACCGGACCGGTCCGCACGTTAGCCAGGCTGAGTCCAGATCCAGTCCAGGTCCATCAATGCAAACTTTCACAAAGGAATTCAATTTTATAGCCATGAGCGAAAAGTAAAAAAAGGAGGAATTTTGGGGATCTTTAGGAAAAAGTAATAAATTTAAGGATACAGAAGGTTACGATAGTGATGAAAATGATCCTGATCTAGAAGATAATACTGAGTTGCAAAAGGTCCATATCTTAATACAACTACTCACATTTATTTTACAACATAAGACTGATAATTCTCATTATTTCCTCTCTGAACATATGAACATAGGTAATCTAATTCTGATAAACTTGGGAATATGCATGAAAGGCGTGTATATTTTTTATGGGATTAGTCGTGGTGCACGAAAGTTGGCCTGGACACCCATGATATAAAAAAATGACTTTTTCGATAATCTCTCTTCAAACACCATTGGTAATGACTCCAATCATGGTAGGATGAGATTATCTGAGCAGTTAAAGTTAGATACAAAGGTACGTATTGCAAAATATAAGGACCTACAACGCAATTAACTTGCATTGTTTGGTGATCTATAGTTTAAAATTATCCTTACCCTCACGCCATTTGCATAATATAGGGGTTTGTCTATATTGCATTTTTTGTATAATATAGGGACCTAGAGTGAGATTGACATATTGTGTTTTATGGGTGTGCAGACATTTGAAGAATTTCAAAGGTACCGGGTGGTAGAGGAGGGTGTGGGCCCGGGCGTGGTAGACGTTCACGAGGGTCTTATTACGAGAGAGGGGGGAATAGGTATTGTAGTGGAAAAATATGACGAGTACTAAGAATTCCATGAGAGATTGTTGCAGCGCAAGTACCCGGTCGAAAGTATCAAGGACCCCGACCCTTGATTCATACTGTAGAATCTCACTCCTACAATTTGACGCCCACCGAGGGGCGCTAGCAGCAGTACCTAAACCCAGCGATCAACTAGAATCTCGTTGCTTTTGTTATGCCCATCGGAGACAACACTACCGAGACCTTCAACTATGGAGAGGTGTTGAAGAATCCGGAGAACGAACCAACCAACCCAGAACTGCCAAACACCGACGCGATGAAGTAGATGAAAGCAATGTACGATCAACTCGTGGCCCAAAATATTTATATCCTCCAGAAAATACAGAGTATGGAAGCCTTAGCCATGCCACATATCCGAGTGGAGGGAATTCTTATTGACGAAATAACGCATATGAACCTCACAACGGATATGTCGTTCCAGATTGACAAGAACCCTATGAATAAGGTTGAGGTCGTACAGATTGACCTCGAAGAAACCGACCACGGACTCGCCCTCCAGGACACTGACCTTCTGCAGAATACCCAACAAGAAGGAACCTACTAGGGACTCACCCTCTAGGGAACCATCCCTCAGTAGACTACCCA